>OX439483.1:77655229-78264455 GCA_949320155.1 Melangyna quadrimaculata | reverse complement strand
TTTGCAAGCGAAAATGACGTCATAGCCTTATTTGCGGAACTGTAGGCATCCAAAGTCATACAAGCCTTCATAACTCAAAAAAATAACTTTGAATGCAAATATCTCGAAAACTAGACCTTATAAAAGGGTTTGCTTTGGATGTGCTGGTTGCATTTGACAAAACCTTTCTATATATGTACGTTTCAATGGGTTCCAGAGACTTTTGTAAAAAAATGAATTTTTAGTGATAAGGGGGTAGTCCATGCTTTTTTTCGAAAATCGATTGGAAAAAAAAGTTGAGTTTTGAACGGCAATGCAAAGGCCTGACCGTTATCTGTTCAACAACGTTAACCGCAACCCCTAACGAGCCTTATTTTGGAAGTTATGACCATATTAAGATTTTTAGTTTTTGGGTTGAAACAAGAAAGATTAACTTTGAATCAGAATTTCTCTGCAACCAGAGCCCACAAAATGCTCTAGTTTTCAGCAATGGATAGCTTTTCAAAAACTGATTAAGCGGTTAATAAACCGCAAGGCCTTCCGAGCCTTATTTGTGGAACTGTAGACATCCAAAGTCATGCAAACTTTCAAAACTCAAAAAAATCGATTTTAATGGATTTACTTTGAATTTAGATACCTCCGCAACCAGACCTCCTAGAATGTTCTAGTTTTCAGCTATGGATAGCTCTTGAAAAACTAATTAAGCATTTTGCAAGCGAAAATGATGTCATAGCCTTATTTGCGGAACTGTAGGCATCCAAAGTCATACAAGCCTTCATAACTCAAAAAAATAACTTTGAATGCAAATATCTCGAAAACTAGACCTTATAAAAGCGTTTGCTTTGGATGTGCTGGTTGCATTTGACAAAACCTTTCTATATATGTACGTTTCAATGGGTTCCAGAGACTTTCGTAAAAAATTAATTTTTAGTGATAAGGGGGTAGTCCATGCTTTTTTTCGAAAATCGATTGGAAACAAACAAGTTGAGTTTTGAACGGCAATGCAAAGGCTTGACCGTTATCTGTTCAACAACGTTAACCGCAACCCCTAACGAGCCTTATTTTGGAAGTTATGACCATATTAAGATTTTTAGTTTTTGGGTTGAAACAAGAAAGATTAACTTTGAATCAGAATTTCTCTGCAACCAGAGCCCACAAAATGCTCTAGTTTTCAGCAATGGATAGCTTTTCAAAAACTGATTAAGCGGTTAATAAAACGCAAGGCCTTCCGAGCCTTATTTGTGGAACTGTAGACATCCAAAGTCATGCAAACTTTCAAAACTCAAAAAAATCGATTTTAATGGATTTACTTTGAATTTAGATACCTCCGCAACCAGACCTCCTAGAATGTTCTAGTTTTCAGCTATGGATAGCTCTTGAAAAACTAATTAAGCGTTTTGCAAGCGAAAATGACGTCATAGCCTTATTTGCGGAACTGTAGGCATCCAAAGTCATACAAGCCTTCATAACTCAAAAAAATAACTTTGAATGCAAATATCTCAAAAACTAGACCTTATAAAAGGTTTTGCTTTGGATGTGCTGGTTGCATTTGACAAAACCTTTCTATATATGTACGTTTCAATGGGTTCCAGAGACTTTCGTAAAAAAATTAATTTTTAGTGATAAGGGGGTAGTCCATGCTTTTTTTCGAAAATCGATTGGAAAAAAAAAGTTGAGTTTTGAACGGCAATGCAAAGGCCTGACCGTTATCTGTTCAACAACGTTAACCGCAACCCCTAACGAGCCTTATTTTGGAAGTTATGACCATATTAAGATTTTTAGTTTTTGGGTTGAAACAAGAAAGATTAACTTTGAATCAGAATTTCTCTGCAACCAGAGCCCACAAAATGCTCTAGTTTTCAGCAATGGATAGCTTTTCAAAAACTGATTAAGCGGTTAATAAAACGCAAGGCCTTCCGAGCCTTATTTGTGGAACTGTAGACATCCAAAGTCATGCAAACTTTCAAAACTCAAAAAAATCGATTTTAATGGATTTACTTTGAATTTAGATACCTCCGCAACCAGACCTCCTAGAATGTTCTAGTTTTCAGCTATGGATAGCTCTTGAAAAACTAATTAAGCGTTTTGCAAGCGAAAATGACGTCATAGCCTTATTTGCGGAACTGTAGGCATCCAAAGTCATACAAGCCTTCATAACTCAAAAAAATAACTTTGAATGCAAATATCTCAAAAACTAGACCTTATAAAAGGTTTTGCTTTGGATGTGCTGGTTGCATTTGACAAAACCTTTCTATATATGTACGTTTCAATGGGTTCCAGAGACTTTCGTAAAAAAATTAATTTTTAGTGATCGATTTTAATGGATTTACTTTGAATTTAGATACCTCCGCAACCAGACCTCCTAGAATGTTCTAGTTTTCAGCTATGGATAGCTCTTGAAAAACTAATTAAGCATTTTGCAAGCGAAAATGACGTCATAGCCTTATTTGCGGAACTGTAGGCATCCAAAGTCATACAAGCCTTCATAACTCAAAAAAAATAACTTTGAATGCAAATATCTCGAAAACTAGACCTTATAAAAGGGTTTGCTTTGGATGTGCTGGTTGCATTTGACAAAACCTTTCTATATATGTACGTTTCAATGGGTTCCAGAGACTTTCGTAAAAAAATTAATTTTTAGTGATAAGGGGGTAGTCCATGCTTTTTTTCGAAAATCGATTGGAAAAAAAAGTTGAGTTTTGAACGGCAATGCAAAGGCCTGACCGTTATCTGTTCAACAACGTTAACCGCAACCCCTAACGAGCCTTAATTTGGAAGTTATGGCCATATTAAGATTTTTAGTTTTTGGGTTGAAACAAGAAAGATTAACTTTGAATCAGAATTTCTCTGCAACCAGAGCCCACAAAATGCTCTAGTTTTCAGCAATGGATAGCTTTTCAAAAACTGATTAAGCGGTTAATAAAACGCAAGGCCTTCCGAGCCTTATTTGTGGAACTGTAGACATCCAAAGTCATGCAAACTTTCAAAACTCAAAAAAATCGATTTTAATGGATTTACTTTGAATTTAGATACCTCCGCAACCAGACCTCCTAGAATGTTCTAGTTTTCAGCTATGGATAGCTCTTGAAAAACTAATTAAGCGTTTTGCAAGCGAAAATGACGTCATAGCCTTATTTGCGGAACTGTAGGCATCCAAAGTCATACAAGCCTTCATAACTCAAAAAAATAACTTTGAATGCAAATATCTCAAAAACTAGACCTTATAAAAGGTTTTGCTTTGGATGTGCTGGTTGCATTTGACAAAACCTTTCTATATATGTACGTTTCAATGGGTTCCAGAGACTTTCGTAAAAAAATTAATTTTTAGTGATAAGGGGGTAGTCCATGCTTTTTTTCGAAAATCGATTGGAAAAAAAAAGTTGAGTTTTGAACGGCAATGCAAAGGCCTGACCGTTATCTGTTCAACAACGTTAACCGCAACCCCTAACGAGCCTTATTTTGGAAGTTATGGCCATATTAAGATTTTTAGTTTTTGGGTTGAAACAAGAAAGATTAACTTTGAATCAGAATTTCTCTGCAACCAGAGCCCACAAAATGCTCTAGTTTTCAGCAATGGATAGCTTTTCAAAAACTGATTAAGCGGTTAATAAACCGCAAGGCCTTCCGAGCCTTATTTGTGGAACTGTAGACATCCAAAGTCATGCAAACTTTCAAAACTCAAAAAAATCGATTTTAATGGATTTACTTTGAATTTAGATACCTCCGCAACCAGACCTCCTAGAATGTTCTAGTTTTCAGCTATGGATAGCTCTTGAAAAACTAATTAAGCGTTTTGCAAGCGAAAATGACGTCATAGCCTTATTTGCGGAACTGTAGGCATCCAAAGTCATACAAGCCTTCATAACTCAAAAAAATAACTTTGAATGCAAATATCTCGAAAACTAGACCTTATAAAAGGGTTTGCTTTGGATGTGCTGGTTGCATTTGACAAAACCTTTCTATATATGTACGTTTCAATGGGTTCCAGAGACTTTTGTAAAAAAATGAATTTTTAGTGATAAGGGGGTAGTCCATGCTTTTTTTCGAAAATCGATTGGAAAAAAAAAGTTGAGTTTTGAACGGCAATGCAAAGGCCTGACCGTTATCTGTTCAACAACGTTAACCGCAACCCCTAACGAGCCTTATTTTGGAAGTTATGACCATATTAAGATTTTTAGTTTTTGGGTTGAAACAAGAAAGATTAACTTTGAATCAGAATTTCTCTGCAACCAGAGCCCACAAAATGCTCTAGTTTTCAGCAATGGATAGCTTTTCAAAAACTGATTAAGCGGTTAATAAAACGCAAGGCCTTCCGAGCCTTATTTGTGGAACTGTAGACATCCAAAGTCATGCAAACTTTCAAAACTCAAAAAAATCGATTTTAATGGATTTACTTTGAATTTAGATACCTCCGCAACCAGACCTCCTAGAATGTTCTAGTTTTCAGCTATGGATAGCTCTTGAAAAACTAATTAAGCGTTTTGCAAGCGAAAATGACGTCATAGCCTTATTTGCGGAACTGTAGGCATCCAAAGTCATACAAGCCTTCATAACTCAAAAAAATAACTTTGAATGCAAATATCTCGAAAACTAGACCTTATAAAAGGTTTTGCTTTGGATGTGCTGGTTGCATTTGACAAAACCTTTCTATATATGTACGTTTCAATGGGTTCCAGAGACTTTCGTAAAAAAATTAATTTTTAGTGATAAGGGGGTAAGTCCATGCTTTTTTTCGAAAATCGATTGGAAAAAAAAAGTTGAGTTTTGAACGGCAATGCAAAGGCCTGACCGTTATCTGTTCAACAACGTTAACCGCAACCCCTAACGAGCCTTATTTTGGAAGTTATGACCATATTAAGATTTTTAGTTTTTGGGTTGAAACAAGAAAGATTAACTTTGAATCAGAATTTCTCTGCAACCAGAGCCCACAAAATGCTCTAGTTTTCAGCAACGGATAGCTTTTCAAAAACTTATTAAGCGGTTAATAAAACGCAAGGCCTTCCGAGCCTTATTTGTGGAACTGTAGACATCCAAAGTCATGCAAACTTTCAAAACTCAAAAAAATCGATTTTAATGGATTTACTTTGAATTTAGATACCTCCGCAACCAGACCTCCTAGAATGTTCTAGTTTTCAGCTATGGATAGCTCTTGAAAAACTAATTAAGCGTTTTGCAAGCGAAAATGACGTCATAGCCTTATTTGCGGAACTGTAGGCATCCAAAGTCATACAAGCCTTCATAACTCAAAAAAATAACTTTGAATGCAAATATCTCGAAAACTAGACCTTATAAAAGGGTTTGCTTTGGATGTGCTGGTTGCATTTGACAAAACCTTTCTATATATGTACGTTTCAATGGGTTCCAGAGACTTTTGTAAAAAAATGAATTTTTAGTGATAAGGGGGTAGTCCATGCTTTTTTTCGAAAATCGATTGGAAAAAAAAAGTTGAGTTTTGAACGGCAATGCAAAGGCCTGACCGTTATCTGTTCAACAACGTTAACCGCAACCCCTAACGAGCCTTATTTTGGAAGTTATGACCATATTAAGATTTTTAGTTTTTGGGTTGAAACAAGAAAGATTAACTTTGAATCAGAATTTCTCTGCAACCAGAGCCCACAAAATGCTCTAGTTTTCAGCAATGGATAGCTTTTCAAAAACTGATTAAGCGGTTAATAAACCGCAAGGCCTTCCGAGCCTTATTTGTGGAACTGTAGACATCCAAAGTCATGCAAACTTTCAAAACTCAAAAAAATCGATTTTAATGGATTTACTTTGAATTTAGATACCTCCGCAACCAGACCTCCTAGAATGTTCTAGTTTTCAGCTATGGATAGCTCTTGAAAAACTAATTAAGCATTTTGCAAGCGAAAATGATGTCATAGCCTTATTTGCGGAACTGTAGGCATCCAAAGTCATACAAGCCTTCATAACTCAAAAAAATAACTTTGAATGCAAATATCTCGAAAACTAGACCTTATAAAAGCGTTTGCTTTGGATGTGCTGGTTGCATTTGACAAAACCTTTCTATATATGTACGTTTCAATGGGTTCCAGAGACTTTCGTAAAAAAATTAATTTTTAGTGATAAGGGGGTAGTCCATGCTTTTTTTCGAAAATCGATTGGAAACAAACAAGTTGAGTTTTGAACGGCAATGCAAAGGCTTGACCGTTATCTGTTCAACAACGTTAACCGCAACCCCTAACGAGCCTTATTTTGGAAGTTATGACCATATTAAGATTTTTAGTTTTTGGGTTGAAACAAGAAAGATTAACTTTGAATCAGAATTTCTCTGCAACCAGAGCCCACAAAATGCTCTAGTTTTCAGCAATGGATAGCTTTTCAAAAACTGATTAAGCGGTTAATAAAACGCAAGGCCTTCCGAGCCTTATTTGTGGAACTGTAGACATCCAAAGTCATGCAAACTTTCAAAACTCAAAAAAATCGATTTTAATGGATTTACTTTGAATTTAGATACCTCCGCAACCAGACCTCCTAGAATGTTCTAGTTTTCAGCTATGGATAGCTCTTGAAAAACTAATTAAGCGTTTTGCAAGCGAAAATGACGTCATAGCCTTATTTGCGGAACTGTAGGCATCCAAAGTCATACAAGCCTTCATAACTCAAAAAAATAACTTTGAATGCAAATATCTCAAAAACTAGACCTTATAAAAGGTTTTGCTTTGGATGTGCTGGTTGCATTTGACAAAACCTTTCTATATATGTACGTTTCAATGGGTTCCAGAGACTTTCGTAAAAAAATTAATTTTTAGTGATAAGGGGGTAGTCCATGCTTTTTTTCGAAAATCGATTGGAAAAAAAAAGTTGAGTTTTGAACGGCAATGCAAAGGCCTGACCGTTATCTGTTCAACAACGTTAACCGCAACCCCTAACGAGCCTTATTTTGGAAGTTATGACCATATTAAGATTTTTAGTTTTTGGGTTGAAACAAGAAAGATTAACTTTGAATCAGAATTTCTCTGCAACCAGAGCCCACAAAATGCTCTAGTTTTCAGCAATGGATAGCTTTTCAAAAACTGATTAAGCGGTTAATAAAACGCAAGGCCTTCCGAGCCTTATTTGTGGAACTGTAGACATCCAAAGTCATGCAAACTTTCAAAACTCAAAAAAATCGATTTTAATGGATTTACTTTGAATTTAGATACCTCCGCAACCAGACCTCCTAGAATGTTCTAGTTTTCAGCTATGGATAGCTCTTGAAAAACTAATTAAGCGTTTTGCAAGCGAAAATGACGTCATAGCCTTATTTGCGGAACTGTAGGCATCCAAAGTCATACAAGCCTTCATAACTCAAAAAAATAACTTTGAATGCAAATATCTCAAAAACTAGACCTTATAAAAGGTTTTGCTTTGGATGTGCTGGTTGCATTTGACAAAACCTTTCTATATATGTACGTTTCAATGGGTTCCAGAGACTTTCGTAAAAAAATTAATTTTTAGTGATCGATTTTAATGGATTTACTTTGAATTTAGATACCTCCGCAACCAGACCTCCTAGAATGTTCTAGTTTTCAGCTATGGATAGCTCTTGAAAAACTAATTAAGCATTTTGCAAGCGAAAATGACGTCATAGCCTTATTTGCGGAACTGTAGGCATCCAAAGTCATACAAGCCTTCATAACTCAAAAAAAATAACTTTGAATGCAAATATCTCGAAAACTAGACCTTATAAAAGGGTTTGCTTTGGATGTGCTGGTTGCATTTGACAAAACCTTTCTATATATGTACGTTTCAATGGGTTCCAGAGACTTTCGTAAAAAAATTAATTTTTAGTGATAAGGGGGTAGTCCATGCTTTTTTTCGAAAATCGATTGGAAAAAAAAGTTGAGTTTTGAACGGCAATGCAAAGGCCTGACCGTTATCTGTTCAACAACGTTAACCGCAACCCCTAACGAGCCTTAATTTGGAAGTTATGGCCATATTAAGATTTTTAGTTTTTGGGTTGAAACAAGAAAGATTAACTTTGAATCAGAATTTCTCTGCAACCAGAGCCCACAAAATGCTCTAGTTTTCAGCAATGGATAGCTTTTCAAAAACTGATTAAGCGGTTAATAAAACGCAAGGCCTTCCGAGCCTTATTTGTGGAACTGTAGACATCCAAAGTCATGCAAACTTTCAAAACTCAAAAAAATCGATTTTAATGGATTTACTTTGAATTTAGATACCTCCGCAACCAGACCTCCTAGAATGTTCTAGTTTTCAGCTATGGATAGCTCTTGAAAAACTAATTAAGCGTTTTGCAAGCGAAAATGACGTCATAGCCTTATTTGCGGAACTGTAGGCATCCAAAGTCATACAAGCCTTCATAACTCAAAAAAATAACTTTGAATGCAAATATCTCAAAAACTAGACCTTATAAAAGGTTTTGCTTTGGATGTGCTGGTTGCATTTGACAAAACCTTTCTATATATGTACGTTTCAATGGGTTCCAGAGACTTTCGTAAAAAAATTAATTTTTAGTGATAAGGGGGTAGTCCATGCTTTTTTTCGAAAATCGATTGGAAAAAAAAAGTTGAGTTTTGAACGGCAATGCAAAGGCCTGACCGTTATCTGTTCAACAACGTTAACCGCAACCCCTAACGAGCCTTATTTTGGAAGTTATGGCCATATTAAGATTTTTAGTTTTTGGGTTGAAACAAGAAAGATTAACTTTGAATCAGAATTTCTCTGCAACCAGAGCCCACAAAATGCTCTAGTTTTCAGCAATGGATAGCTTTTCAAAAACTGATTAAGCGGTTAATAAACCGCAAGGCCTTCCGAGCCTTATTTGTGGAACTGTAGACATCCAAAGTCATGCAAACTTTCAAAACTCAAAAAAATCGATTTTAATGGATTTACTTTGAATTTAGATACCTCCGCAACCAGACCTCCTAGAATGTTCTAGTTTTCAGCTATGGATAGCTCTTGAAAAACTAATTAAGCGTTTTGCAAGCGAAAATGACGTCATAGCCTTATTTGCGGAACTGTAGGCATCCAAAGTCATACAAGCCTTCATAACTCAAAAAAATAACTTTGAATGCAAATATCTCGAAAACTAGACCTTATAAAAGGGTTTGCTTTGGATGTGCTGGTTGCATTTGACAAAACCTTTCTATATATGTACGTTTCAATGGGTTCCAGAGACTTTTGTAAAAAAATGAATTTTTAGTGATAAGGGGGTAGTCCATGCTTTTTTTCGAAAATCGATTGGAAAAAAAAAGTTGAGTTTTGAACGGCAATGCAAAGGCCTGACCGTTATCTGTTCAACAACGTTAACCGCAACCCCTAACGAGCCTTATTTTGGAAGTTATGACCATATTAAGATTTTTAGTTTTTGGGTTGAAACAAGAAAGATTAACTTTGAATCAGAATTTCTCTGCAACCAGAGCCCACAAAATGCTCTAGTTTTCAGCAATGGATAGCTTTTCAAAAACTGATTAAGCGGTTAATAAAACGCAAGGCCTTCCGAGCCTTATTTGTGGAACTGTAGACATCCAAAGTCATGCAAACTTTCAAAACTCAAAAAAATCGATTTTAATGGATTTACTTTGAATTTAGATACCTCCGCAACCAGACCTCCTAGAATGTTCTAGTTTTCAGCTATGGATAGCTCTTGAAAAACTAATTAAGCGTTTTGCAAGCGAAAATGACGTCATAGCCTTATTTGCGGAACTGTAGGCATCCAAAGTCATACAAGCCTTCATAACTCAAAAAAATAACTTTGAATGCAAATATCTCGAAAACTAGACCTTATAAAAGGTTTTGCTTTGGATGTGCTGGTTGCATTTGACAAAACCTTTCTATATATGTACGTTTCAATGGGTTCCAGAGACTTTCGTAAAAAAATTAATTTTTAGTGATAAGGGGGTAAGTCCATGCTTTTTTTCGAAAATCGATTGGAAAAAAAAAGTTGAGTTTTGAACGGCAATGCAAAGGCCTGACCGTTATCTGTTCAACAACGTTAACCGCAACCCCTAACGAGCCTTATTTTGGAAGTTATGACCATATTAAGATTTTTAGTTTTTGGGTTGAAACAAGAAAGATTAACTTTGAATCAGAATTTCTCTGCAACCAGAGCCCACAAAATGCTCTAGTTTTCAGCAACGGATAGCTTTTCAAAAACTTATTAAGCGGTTAATAAAACGCAAGGCCTTCCGAGCCTTATTTGTGGAACTGTAGACATCCAAAGTCATGCAAACTTTCAAAACTCAAAAAAATCGATTTTAATGGATTTACTTTGAATTTAGATACCTCCGCAACCAGACCTCCTAGAATGTTCTAGTTTTCAGCTATGGATAGCTCTTGAAAAACTAATTAAGCGTTTTGCAAGCGAAAATGACGTCATAGCCTTATTTGCGGAACTGTAGGCATCCAAAGTCATACAAGCCTTCATAACTCAAAAAAATAACTTTGAATGCAAATATCTCGAAAACTAGACCTTATAAAAGGTTTTGCTTTGGATGTGCTGGTTGCATTTGACAAAACCTTTCTATATATGTACGTTTCAATGGGTTCCAGAGACTTTCTTAAAAAAATTAATTTTTAGTGATAAGGGGGTAGTCCATGCTTTTTTTCGAAAATCGATTGGAAAAAAAAAGTTGAGTTTTGAACGGCAATGCAAAGGCCTGGCCGTTATCTGTTCAACAACGTTAACCGCAACCCCTAACGAGCCTTATTTTGGAAGTTATGGCCATATTAAGATTTTTAGTTTTTGGGTTGAAACAAGAAAGATTAACTTTGAATCAGAATTTCTCTGCAACCAGAGCTCACAAAATGCTCTAGTTTTCAGCAATGGATAGCTTTTCAAAAACTGATTAAGCGGTTAATAAAACGCAAGGCCTTCCCAGCCTTATTTGTGGAACTGTAGACATCCAAAGTCATGCAAACTTTCAAAACTCAAAAAAATCGATTTTAATGGATTTACTTTGAATTTAGATACCTCCGCAACCAGACCTCCTAGAATGTTCTAGTTTTCAGCTATGGATAGCTCTTGAAAAACTAATTAAGCGTTTTGCAAGCGAAAATGACGTCATAGCCTTATTTGCGGAACTGTAGGCATCCAAAGTCATACAAGCCTTCATAACTCAAAAAAATAACTTTGAATGCAAATATCTCGAAAACTAGACCTTATAAAAGGGTTTGCTTTGGATGTGCTGGTTGCATTTGACAAAACCTTTCTATATATGTACGTTTCAATGGGTTCCAGAGACTTTCGTAAAAAAATTAATTTTTAGTGATAAGGGGGTAGTCCATGCTTTTTTTCGGAAATCGATTGGAAAAAAAAAGTTGAGTTTTGAACGGCAATGCAAAGGCCTGACCGTTATCTGTTCAACAACGTTAACCGCAACCCCTAACGAGCCTTATTTTGGAAGTTATGACCATATTAAGATTTTTAGTTTTTGGGTTGAAACAAGAAAGATTAACTTTGAATCAGAATTTCTCTGCAACCAGAGCCCACAAAATGCTCTAGTTTTCAGCAATGGATAGCTTTTCAAAAACTGATTAAGCGGTTAATAAAACGCAAGGCCTTCCGAGCCTTATTTGTGGAACTGTAGACATCCAAAGTCATGCAAACTTTCAAAACTCAAAAAAATCGATTTTAATGGATTTACTTTGAATTTAGATACCTCCGCCACCAGACCTCCTAGAATGTTCTAGTTTTCAGCTATGGATAGCTCTTGAAAAACTAATTAAGCGTTTTGCAAGCGAAAATGACGTCATAGCCTTATTTGCGGAACTGTAGGCATCCAAAGTCATACAAGCCTTCATAACTCAAAAAAATAACTTTGAATGCAAATATCTCAAAAACTAGACCTTATAAAAGGTTTTGCTTTGGATGTGCTGGTTGCATTTGACAAAACCTTTCTATATATGTACGTTTCAATGGGTTCCAGAGACTTTCGTAAAAAAATTAATTTTTAGTGATAAGGGGGTAGTCCATGCTTTTTTTCGAAAATCGATTGGATTGAGTTTTGAACGGCAATGCAAAGGCCTGACCGTTATCTGTTCAACAACGTTAACCGCAACCCCTAACGAGCCTTATTTTGGAAGTTATGGCCATATTAAGATTTTTAGTTTTTGGGTTGAAACAAGAAAGATTAACTTTGAATCAGAATTTCTCTGCAACCAGAGCCCACAAAATGCTCTAATTTTCAGCAATGGATAGCTTTTCAAAAACTGATTAAGCGGTTAATAAAACGCAAGGCCTTCCGAGCCTTATATGTGGAACTGTAGACATCCAAAGTCATGCAAACTTTCAAAACTCAAAAAAATCGATTTTAATGGATTTACTTTGAATTTAGATACCTCCGCAACCAGACCTCCTAGAATGTTCTAGTTTTCAGCTATGGATAGCTCTTGAAAAACTAATTAAGCGTTTTGCAAGCGAAAATGACGTCATAGCCTTTTTTGCGGAACTGTAGGCATCCAAAGTCATACAAGCCTTCATAACTCAAAAAAATAACTTTGAATGCAAATATCTCGAAAACTAGACCTTATAAAAGGGTTTGCTTTGGATGTGCTGGTTGCATTTGACAAAACCTTTCTATATATGTACGTTTCAATGGGTTCCAGAGACTTTCGTAAAAAAATTAATTTTTAGTGATAAGGGGGTAGTCCATGCTTTTTTTCGAAAATCGATTGGAAAAAAAAAGTTGAGTTTTGAACGGCAATGCAAAGGCCTGACCGTTATCTGTTCAACAACGTTAACCGCAACCCCTAACGAGCCTTATTTTGGAAGTTATGGCCATATTAAGATTTTTAGTTTTTGGGTTGAAACAAGAAAGATTAACTTTGAATCAGAATTTCTCTGCAACCAGAGCCCACAAAATGCTCTAGTTTTCAGCAATGGATAACTTTTCAAAAACTGATTAAGCGGTTAATAAACCGCAAGGCCTTCCGAGCCTTATTTGTGGAACTGTAGACATCCAAAGTCATGCAAACTTTCAAAACTCAAAAAAATCGATTTTAATGGATTTACTTTGAATTTAGATACCTCCGCAACCAGACCTCCTAGAATGTTCTTGTTTTCAGCTATGGATAGCTCTTGAAAAACTAATTAAGCGTTTTGCAAGCGAAAATGACGTCATAGCCTTATTTGCGGAACTGTAGGCATCCAAAGTCATACAAGCCTTCATAACTCAAAAAAATAACTTTGAATGCAAATATCTCGAAAACTAGACCTTATAAAAGGTTTTGCTTTGGATGTGCTGGTTGCATTTGACAAAACCTTTCTATATATGTACGTTTCAATGGGTTCCAGAGACTTTCGTAAAAAAATTAATTTTTAGTGATAAGGGGGTAGTCCATGCTTTTTTTCGAAAATCGATTGGAAAAAAAAGTTGAGTTTTGAACGGCAATGCAAAGGCCTGACCGTTATCTGTTCAACAACGTTAACCGCAACCCCTAACGAGCCTTATTTTGGAAGTTATGGCCATATTAAGATTTTTAGTTTTTGGGTTGAAACAAGAAAGATTAACTTTGAATCAGAATTTCTCTGCAACCAGAGCCCACAAAATGCTCTAGTTTTCAGCAATGGATAGCTTTTCAAAAACTGATTAAGCGGTTAATAAACCGCAAGGCCTTCCGAGCCTTATTTGTGGAACTGTAGACATCCAAAGTCATGCAAACTTTCAAAACTCAAAAAAATCGATTTTAATGGATTTACTTTGAATTTAGATACCTCCGCAACCAGACCTCCTAGAATGTTCTAGTTTTCAGCTATGGATAGCTCTTGAAAAACTAATTAAGCGTTTTGCAAGCGAAAATGACGTCATAGCCTTATTTGCGGAACTGTAGGCATCCAAAGTCATACAAGCCTTCATAACTCAAAAAAATAACTTTGAATGCAAATATCTCGAAAACTAGACCTTATAAAAGGGTTTGCTTTGGATGTGCTGGTTGCATTTGACAAAAACTTTCTATATATGTACGTTTCAATGGGTTCCAGAGACTTTCGTAAAAAAATGAATTTTTTTCGAAAATCGATTGGAAAAAAAAGTTGAGTTTTGAACGGCAATGCAAAGGCCTAACCGTTATCTGTTCAACAACGTTAACCGCAACCCCTAACGAGCCTTATTTTGGAAGTTATGACCATATTAAGATTTTTAGTTTTTGAGTTGAAACAAGAAAGATTAACTTTGAATCAGAATTTCTCTGCAACCAGAGCCCACAAAATGCTCTAGTTTTCAGCAATGGATAGCTTTTCAAAAACTGATTAAGCGGTTAATAAAACGCAAGGCCTTCCGAGCCTTATTTGTGGAACTGTAGACATCCAAAGTCATGCAAACTTTCAAAACTCAAAAAAATCGATTTTAATGGATTTACTTTGAATTTAGATACCTCCGCAACCAGACCTCCTAGAATGTTCTAGTTTTCAGCTATGGATAGCTCTTGAAAAACTAATTAAGCGTTTTGCAAGCGAAAATGACGTCATAGCCTTATTTGCGGAACTGTAGGCATCCAAAGTCATACAAGCCTTCATAACTCAAAAAAATAACTTTGAATGCAAATATCTCGAAAACTAGACCTTATAAAAGGGTTTGCTTTGGATGTACTGGTTGCATTTGACAAAACCTTTCTATATATGTACGTTTCAATGGGTTCCAGAGAATTTCGTAAAAAAATTAATTTTTAGTGATAAGGGGGTAGTCCATGCTTTTCAAAAACTGATTAAGCGGTTAATAAAACGCAAGGCCTTCCGAGCCTTATTTGTGGAACTGTAGACATCCAAAGTCATGCAAACTTTCAAAACTCAAAAAAATCGATTTTAATGGATTTACTTTGAATTTAGATACCTCCGCAACCAGACCTCCTAGAATGTTTTAGTTTTCAGCTATGGATAGCTCTTGAAAAACTAATTAAGCGTTTTGCAAGCGAAAATGACGTCATAGCCTTATTTGCGGAACTGTAGGCATCCAAAGTCATACAAGCCTTCATAACTCAAAAAAATAACTTTGAATGCAATTATCTCGAAAACTAGACCTTATAAAAGGTTTTGCTTTGGATGTGCTGGTTGCATTTGACAAAACCTTTCTATATATGTACGTTTCAATGGGTTCCAGAGACTTTCGTAAAAAAATTAATTTTTAGTGATAAGGGGGTAGTCCATGCTTTTTTTCGAAAATCGATTGGAAAAAAAAAGTTGAGTTTTGAACGGCAATGCAAAGGCCTGACCGTTATCTGTTCAACAACGTTAACCGCAACCCCTAACGAGCCTTATTTTGGAAGTTATGGCCATATTAAGATTTTTAGTTTTTGGGTTGAAACAAGAAAGATTAACTTTGAATCAGAATTTCTCTGCAACCAGAGCCCACAAAATGCTCTAGTTTTCAGCAATGGATAGCTTTTCAAAAACTGATTAAGCGGTTAATAAACCGCAAGGCCTTCCGAGCCTTATTTGTGGAACTGTAGACATCCAAAGTCATGCAAACTTTCAAAACTCAAAAAAATCGATTTTAATGGATTTACTTTGAATTTAGATACCTCCACAACCAGACCTCCTAGAATGTTCTAGTTTTCAGCTATGGATAGCTCTTGAAAAACTAATTAAGCGTTTTGCAAGCGAAAATGACGTCATAGCCTTATTTGCGGAACTGTAGGCATCCAAAGTCATACAAGCCTTCATAACTCAAAAAAATAACTTTGAATGCAAATATCTCGAAAACTAGACCTTATAAAAGGTTTTGCTTTGGATGTGCTGGTTGCATTTGACAAAACCTTTCTATATATGTACGTTTCAATGGGTTCCAGAGACTTTCGTAAAAAAATTAATTTTTAGTGATAAGGGGGTAGTCCATGCTTTTTTTCGAAAATCGATTGGAAAAAAAAAGTTGAGTTTTGAACGGCAATGCAAAGGCCTGACCGTTATCTGTTCAACAACGTTAACCGCAACCCCTAACGAGCCTTATTTTGGAAGTTATGGCCATATTAAGATTTTTAGTTTTTGGGTTGAAACAAGAAAGATTAACTTTGAATCAGAATTTCTCTGCAACCAGAGCCCACAAAATGCTCTAGTTTTCAGCAATGGATAGCTTTTCAAAAACTGATTAAGCGGTTAATAAACCGCAAGGCCTTCCGAGCCTTATTTGTGGAACTGTAGACATCCAAAGTCATGCAAACTTTCAAAACTCAAAAAAATCGATTTTAATGGATTTACTTTGAATTTAGATACCTCCGCAACCAGACCTCCTAGAATGCTCTAGTTTTCAGCTATGGATAGCTCTTGAAAAACTTATTAAGCGTTTTGCAAGCGAAAATGACGTCATAGCCTTATTTGCGGAACTGTAGGCATCCAAAGTCATACAAGCCTTCATAACTCAAAAAAATAACTTTGAATGCAAATATCTCGAAAACTAGACCTTATAAAAGGGTTTGCTTTGGATGTGCTGGTTGCATTTGACAAAACCTTTCTATATATGTACGTTTCAATGGGTTCCAGAGACTTTCGTAAAAAAATGAATTTTTAGTGATAAGGGGGTAGTCCATGCTTTTTTTCGAAAATCGATTGGAAAAAAAAGTTGAGTTTTGAACGGCAATGCAAAGGCCTAACCGTTATCTGTTCAACAACGTTAACCGCAACCCCTAAAGAGCCTTATTTTGGAAGTTATGGCCATATTAAGATTTCTAGTTTTTGGGTTGAAACAAGAAAGATTAACTTTGAATCAGAATTTCTCTGCAACCAGAGCCCACAAAATGCTCTAGTTTTCAGCAATGGATAGCTTTTCAAAAACTGATTAAGCGGTTAATAAACCGCAAGGCCTTCCTAGCCTTATTTGTGGAACTGTAGACATCCAAAGTCATGCAAACTTTCAAAACTCAAAAAAATCCATTTTAATGGATTTACTTTGAATTTAGATACCTCCGCAACCAGACCTCCTAGAATGTTCTAGTTTTCAGCTATGGATAGCTCTTGAAAAACTAATTAAGCGTTTTGCAAGCGAAAATGACGTCATAGCCTTATTTGCGGAACTGTAGGCATCCAAAGTCATACAAGCCTTCATAACTCAAAAAAATAACTTTGAATGCAAATATCTCGAAAACTAGACCTTATAAAAGGGTTTGCTTTGGATGTGCTGGTTGCATTTGACAAAACCTTTCTATATATGTACGTTTCAATGGGTTCCAGAGACTTTCGTAAAAAAATGAATTTTTAGTGATAAGGGGGTAGTCCATGCTTTTTTTCGAAAATCGATTGGAAAAAAAAGTTGAGTTTTGGACGGCAATGCAAAGGCCTAACCGTTATCTGTTCAACAACGTTAACCGCAACCCCTAAAGAGCCTTATTTTGGAAGTTATGGCCATATTAAGATTTCAAGTTTTTGGGTTGAAACAAGAAAGATTAACTTTGAATCAGAATTTCTCTGCAACCAGAGCCCACAAAATGCTCTAATTTTCAGCAATGGATAGCTTTTCAAAAACTGATTAAGCGGTTAATAAACCGCAAGGCCTTCCGAGCCTTATTTGTGGAACTGTAGACATCCAAAGTCATGCAAACTTTCAAAACTCAAAAAAATCCATTTTAATGGATTTACTTTGAATTTAGATACCTCCGCAACCAGACCTCCTAGAATGTTCTAGTTTTCAGCTATGGATAGCTCTTGAAAAACTAATTAAGCGTTTTGCAAGCGAAAATGACGTCATAGCCTTATTTGCGGAACTGTAGGCATCCAAAGTCATACAAGCCTTCATAACTCAAAAAAATAACTTTGAATGCAAATATCTCGAAAACTAGACCTTATAAAAGGGTTTGCTTTGGATGTGCTGGTTGCATTTGACAAAACCTTTCTATATATGTACGTTTCAATGGGTTCCAGAGACTTTCGTAAAAAAATTAATTTTTAGTGATAAGGGGGTAGTCCATGCTTTTTTTCGAAAATCGATTGGAAAAAAGTTGAGTTTTGAACGGCAATGCAAAGGCCTGACCGTTATCTGTTCAACAACGTTAACCGCAACCCCTAACGAGCCTTATTTTGGAAGTTATGGCCATATTAAGATTTTTAGTTTTTGGGTTGAAACAAGAAAGATTAACTTTGAATCAGAATTTCTCTGCAACCAGAGCCCACAAAATGCTCTAATTTTCAGCAATGGATAGCTTTTCAAAAACTGATTAAGCGGTTAATAAAACGCAAGGCCTTCCGAGCCTTATTTGTGGAACTGTAGACATCCAAAGTCATGCAAACTTTCAAAACTCAAAAAAAACGATTTTAATGGATTTACTTTGAATTTAGATACCTCCGCAACCAGACCTCCTAGAATGTTCTAGTTTTCAGCTATGGATAGCTCTTGAAAAACTAATTAAGCGTTTTGCAAGCGAAAATGACGTCATAGCCTTATTTGCGGAACTGTAGGCATCCAAAGTCATACAAGCCTTCATAACTCAAAAAAATAACTTTGAATGCAAATATCTCGAAAACTAGACCTTATAAAAGGGTTTGCTTTGGATGTGCTGGTTGCATTTGACAAAACCTTTCTATATATGTACGTTTCAATGGGTTCCAGAGACTTTCGTAAAAAAATTAATTTTTAGTGATAAGGGGGTAGTCCATGCTTTTTTTCGAAAATCGATTGGAAAAAAAAAGTTGAGTTTTGAACGGCAATGCAAAGGCCTGACCGTTATCTGTTCAACAACGTTAACCGCAACCCCTAACGAGCCTTATTTTGGAAGTTATGGCCATATTAAGATTTTTAGTTTTTGGGTTGAAACAAGAAAGATTAACTTTGAATCAGAATTTCTCTGCAACCAGAGCCCACAAAATGCTCTAGTTTTCAGCAATGGATAGCTTTTCAAAAACTGATTAAGCGGTTAATAAACCGCAAGGCCTTCCGAGCCTTATTTGTGGAACTGTAGACATCCAAAGTCATGCAAACTTTCAAAACTCAAAAAAATCGATTTTAATGGATTTACTTTGAATTTAGATACCTCCGCAACCAGACCTCCTAGAATGCTCTAGTTTTCAGCTATGGATAGCTCTTAAAAAACTAATTAAGCGTTTTGCAAGCGAAAATGATGTCATAGCCTTATTTGTGGAACTGTAGGCATCCAAAGTCATACAAGCCTTCATAACTCAAAAAAATAACTTTGAATGCAAATATCTCGAAAACTAGACCTTATAAAAGGTTTTGCTTTGGATGTGCTGGTTGCATTTGACAAAACCTTTCTATATATGTACGTTTCAATGGGTTCCAGAGACTTTCGTAAAAAAATTAATTTTTAGTGATAAGGGGGTAGTCCATGCTTTTTTTCGAAAATCGATTGGAAAAAAAAAGTTGAGTTTTGAACGGCAATGCAAAGGCCTGACCGTTATCTGTTCAACAACGTTAACCGCAACCCCTAACGAGCCTTATTTTGGAAGTTATGGCCATATTAAGATTTTTAGTTTTTGGGTTGAAACAAGAAAGATTAACTTTGAATCAGAATTTCTCTGCAACCAGAGCCCACAAAATGCTCTAGTTTTCAGCAATGGATAGCTTTTCAAAAACTGATTAAGCGGTTAATAAACCGCAAGGCCTTCCGAGCCTTATTTGTGGAACTGTAGACATCCAAAGTCATGCAAACTTTCAAAACTCAAAAAAATCGATTTTAATGGATTTACTTTGAATTTAGATACCTCCGCAACCAGACCTCCTAGAATGCTCTAGTTTTCAGCTATGGATAGCTCTTGAAAAACTAATTAAGCGTTTTGCAAGCGAAAATGACGTCATAGCCTTATTTGTGGAACTGTAGGCATCCAAAGTCATACAAGCCTTCATAACTCAAAAAAATAACTTTGAATGCAAATATCTCGAAAACTAGACCTTATAAAAGGTTTTGCTTTGGATGTGCTGGTTGCATTTGACAAAACCTTTCTATATATGTACGTTTCAATGGGTTCCAGAGACTTTCGTAAAAAAATTAATTTTTAGTGATAAGGGGGTCCATGCTTTTTTTCGAAAATCGATTGGAAAAAAAAGTTGAGTTTTGAACGGCAATGCAAAGGCCTAACCGTTATCTGTTCAACAACGTTAACCGCAACCCCTAACGAGCCTTATTTTGGAAGTTATGGCCATATTAAGATTTTTAGTTTTTGGGTTGAAACAAGAAAGATTAACTTTGAATCAGAATTTCTCTGCAACCAGAGCCCACAAAATGCTCTAATTTTCAGCAGTGGATAGCTTTTCAAAAACTGATTAAGCGGTTAATAAACCGCAAGGCCTTCCGAGCCTTATTTGTGGAACTGTAGACATCCAAAGTCATGCAAACTTTCAAAACTCAAAAAAATCGATTTTAATGGATTTACTTTGAATTTAGATACCTCCGCAACCAGACCTCCTAGAATGTTCTAGTTTTCAGCTATGGATAGCTCTTGAAAAACTAATTAAGCGTTTTGCAAGCGAAAATGACGTCATAGCCTTATTTGCGGAACTGTAGGCATCCAAAGTCATACAAGCCTTCATAACTCAAAAAAATAACTTTGAATGCAAATATCTCGAAAACTAGACCTTATAAAAGGGTTTGCTTTGGATGTGCTGGTTGCATTTGAAAAAACCTTTCTATATATGTACGTTTCAATGGGTTCCAGAGACTTTCGTAAAAAAATGAATTTTTAGTGATAAGGGGATAGTCCATGCTTTTTTTCGAAAATCGATTGGAAAAAAAAGTTGAGTTTTGAACGGCAATGCAAAGGCCTAACCGTTATCTGTTCAACAACGTTAACCGCAACCCCTAAAGAGCCTTATTTTGGAAGTTATGGCCATATTAAGATTTTTAGTTTTTGGGTTGAAACAAGAAAGATTAACTTTGAATCAGAATTTCTCTGCAACCAGAGCCCACAAAATGCTCTAATTTTCAGCAATGGATAGCTTTTCAAAAACTGATTAAGCGGTTAATAAAACGCAAGGCCTTCCGAGCCTTATTTGTGGAACTGTAGACATCCAAAGTCATGCAAACTTTCAAAACTCAAAAAAATCGATTTTAATGGATTTACTTTGAATTTAGATACCTCCGCAACCAGACCTCCTAGAATGTTCTAGTTTTCAGCTATGGATAGCTCTTGAAAAACTAATTAAGCGTTTTGCAAGCGAAAATGACGTCATAGCCTTATTTGCGGAACTGTATGCATCCAAAGTCATACAAGCCTTCATAACTCAAAAAAATAACTTTGAATGCAAATATCTCGAAAACTAGACCTTATAAAAGGGTTTGCTTTGGATGTGCTGGTTGCATTTGACAAAACCTTTCTATATATGTACGTTTCAATGGGTTCCAGAGACTTTCGTAAAAAAATTAATTTTTAGTGATAAGGGGGTCCATGCTTTTTTTCGAAAATCGATTGGAAAAAAAAAGTTGAGTTTTGAACGGCAATGCAAAGGCCTAACCGTTATCTGTTCAACAACGTTAACCGCAACCCCTAAAGAGCCTTATTTTGGAAGTTATGGCCATATTAAGATTTTTAGTTTTTGGGTTGAAACAAGAAAGATTAACTTTGAATCAGAATTTCTCTGCAACCAGAGCCCACAAAATGCTCTAATTTTCAGCAGTGGATAGCTTTTCAAAAACTGATTAAGCGGTTAATAAACCGCAAGGCCTTCCGAGCCTTATTTGTGGAACTGTAGACATCCAAAGTCATGCAAACTTTCAAAACTCAAAAAAATCGATTTTAATGGATTTACTTTGAATTTAGATACCTCCGCAACCAGACCTCCTAGAATGTTCTAGTTTTCAGCTATGGATAGCTCTTGAAAAACTAATTAAGCGTTTTGCAAGCGAAAATGACGTCATAGCCTTATTTGCGGAACTGTAGGCATCCAAAGTCATACAAGCCTTCATAACTCAAAAAAATAACTTTGAATGCAAATATCTCGAAAACTAGACCTTATAAAAGGGTTTGCTTTGGATGTGCTGGTTGCATTTGACAAAACCTTTCTATATATGTACGTTTCAATGGGTTCCAGAGACTTTCGTAAAAAAATGAATTTTTAGTGATAAGGGGATAGTCCATGCTTTTTTTCGAAAATCGATTGGAAAAAAAAAGTTGAGTTTTGAACGGCAATGCAAAGGCCTGACCGTTATCTGTTCAACAACGTTAACCGCAACCCCTAACGAGCCTTATTTTGGAAGTTATGGCCATATTAAGATTTTTAGTTTTTGGGTTGAAACAAGAAAGATTAACTTTGAATCAGAATTTCTCTGCAACCAGAGCCCACAAAATGCTCTAATTTTCAGCAGTGGATAGCTTTTCAAAAACTGATTAAGCGGTTAATAAACCGCAAGGCCTTCCGAGCCTTATTTGTGGAACTGTAGACATCCAAAGTCATGCAAACTTTCAAAACTCAAAAAAATCGATTTTAATGGATTTACTTTGAATTTAGATACCTCCGCAACCAGACCTCCTAGAATGTTCTAGTTTTCAGCTATGGATAGCTCTTGAAAAACTAATTAAGCGTTTTGCAAGCGAAAATGACGTCATAGCCTTATTTGCGGAACTGTAGGCATCCAAAGTCATACAAGCCTTCATAACTCAAAAAAATAACTTTGAATGCAAATATCTCGAAAACTAGACCTTATAAAAGGGTTTGCTTTGGATGTGCTGGTTGCATTTGAAAAAACCTTTCTATATATGTACGTTTCAATGGGTTCCAGAGACTTTCGTAAAAAAATGAATTTTTAGTGATAAGGGGATAGTCCATGCTTTTTTTCGAAAATCGATTGGAAAAAAAAGTTGAGTTTTGAACGGCAATGCAAAGGCCTAACCGTTATCTGTTCAACAACGTTAACCGCAACCCCTAAAGAGCCTTATTTTGGAAGTTATGGCCATATTAAGATTTTTAGTTTTTGGGTTGAAACAAGAAAGATTAACTTTGAATCAGAATTTCTCTGCAACCAGAGCCCACAAAATGCTCTAATTTTCAGCAATGGATAGCTTTTCAAAAACTGATTAAGCGGTTAATAAAACGCAAGGCCTTCCGAGCCTTATTTGTGGAACTGTAGACATCCAAAGTCATGCAAACTTTCAAAACTCAAAAAAATCGATTTTAATGGATTTACTTTGAATTTAGATACCTCCGCAACCAGACCTCCTAGAATGTTCTAGTTTTCAGCTATGGATAGCTCTTGAAAAACTAATTAAGCGTTTTGCAAGCGAAAATGACGTCATAGCCTTATTTGCGGAACTGTATGCATCCAAAGTCATACAAGCCTTCATAACTCAAAAAAATAACTTTGAATGCAAATATCTCGAAAACTAGACCTTATAAAAGGGTTTGCTTTGGATGTGCTGGTTGCATTTGACAAAACCTTTCTATATATGTACGTTTCAATGGGTTCCAGAGACTTTCGTAAAAAAATTAATTTTTAGTGATAAGGGGGTCCATGCTTTTTTTCGAAAATCGATTGGAAAAAAAAAGTTGAGTTTTGAACGGCAATGCAAAGGCCTAACCGTTATCTGTTCAACAACGTTAACCGCAACCCCTAAAGAGCCTTATTTTGGAAGTTATGGCCATATTAAGATTTTTAGTTTTTGGGTTGAAACAAGAAAGATTAACTTTGAATCAGAATTTCTCTGCAACCAGAGCCCACAAAATGCTCTAATTTTCAGCAGTGGATAGCTTTTCAAAAACTGATTAAGCGGTTAATAAACCGCAAGGCCTTCCGAGCCTTATTTGTGGAACTGTAGACATCCAAAGTCATGCAAACTTTCAAAACTCAAAAAAATCGATTTTAATGGATTTACTTTGAATTTAGATACCTCCGCAACCAGACCTCCTAGAATGTTCTAGTTTTCAGCTATGGATAGCTCTTGAAAAACTAATTAAGCGTTTTGCAAGCGAAAATGACGTCATAGCCTTATTTGCGGAACTGTAGGCATCCAAAGTCATACAAGCCTTCATAACTCAAAAAAATAACTTTGAATGCAAATATCTCGAAAACTAGACCTTATAAAAGGGTTTGCTTTGGATGTGCTGGTTGCATTTGAAAAAACCTTTCTATGTATGTACGTTTCAATGGGTTCCAGAGACTTTCGTAAAAAAATGAATTTTTAGTGATAAGGGGATAGTCCATGCTTTTTTTCGAAAATCGATTGGAAAAAAAAGTTGAGTTTTGAACGGCAATGCAAAGGCCTAACCGTTATCTGTTCAACAACGTTAACCGCAACCCCTAAAGAGCCTTATTTTGGAAGTTATGGCCATATTAAGATTTTTAGTTTTTGGGTTGAAACAAGAAAGATTAACTTTGAATCAGAATTTCTCTGCAACCAGAGCCCACAAAATGCTCTAATTTTCAGCAATGGATAGCTTTTCAAAAACTGATTAAGCGGTTAATAAAACGCAAGGCCTTCCGAGCCTTATTTGTGGAACTGTAGACATCCAAAGTCATGCAAACTTTCAAAACTCAAAAAAATCGATTTTAATGGATTTACTTTGAATTTAGATACCTCCGCAACCAGACCTCCTAGAATGTTCTAGTTTTCAGCTATGGATAGCTCTTGAAAAACTAATTAAGCGTTTTGCAAGCGAAAATGACGTCATAGCCTTATTTGCGGAACTGTATGCATCCAAAGTCATACAAGCCTTCATAACTCAAAAAAATAACTTTGAATGCAAATATCTCGAAAACTAGACCTTATAAAAGGGTTTGCTTTGGATGTGCTGGTTGCATTTGACAAAACCTTTCTATATATGTACGTTTCAATGGGTTCCAGAGACTTTCGTAAAAAAATTAATTTTTAGTGATAAGGGGGTCCATGCTTTTTTTCGAAAATCGATTGGAAAAAAAAAGTTGAGTTTTGAACGGCAATGCAAAGGCCTAACCGTTATCTGTTCAACAACGTTAACCGCAACCCCTAAAGAGCCTTATTTTGGAAGTTATGGCCATATTAAGATTTTTAGTTTTTGGGTTGAAACAAGAAAGATTAACTTTGAATCAGAATTTCT
Organism: Melangyna quadrimaculata; assembly: GCA_949320155.1. Classification (NCBI taxonomy): domain Eukaryota; kingdom Metazoa; phylum Arthropoda; class Insecta; order Diptera; family Syrphidae; genus Melangyna; species Melangyna quadrimaculata. Next base: position 78,239,571 of record OX439483.1, on the reverse strand, counting down.
CTGCAACCAGAGCCCACAAAATGCTCTAATTTTCAGCAGTGGATAGCTTTTCAAAAACTGATTAAGCGGTTAATAAACCGCAAGGCCTTCCGAGCCTTATTTGTGGAACTGTAGACATCCAAAGTCATGCAAACTTTCAAAACTCAAAAAAATCGATTTTAATGGATTTACTTTGAATTTAGATACCTCCGCAACCAGACCTCCTAGAATGTTCTAGTTTTCAGCTATGGATAGCTCTTGAAAAACTAATTAAGCGTTTTGCAAGCGAAAATGACGTCATAGCCTTATTTGCGGAACTGTAGGCATCCAAAGTCATACAAGCCTTCATAACTCAAAAAAATAACTTTGAATGCAAATATCTCGAAAACTAGACCTTATAAAAGGGTTTGCTTTGGATGTGCTGGTTGCATTTGACAAAACCTTTCTATATATGTACGTTTCAATGGGTTCCAGAGACTTTCGTAAAAAAATGAATTTTTAGTGATAAGGGGATAGTCCATGCTTTTTTTCGAAAATCGATTGGAAAAAAAAAGTTGAGTTTTGAACGGCAATGCAAAGGCCTGACCGTTATCTGTTCAACAACGTTAACCGCAACCCCTAACGAGCCTTATTTTGGAAGTTATGGCCATATTAAGATTTTTAGTTTTTGGGTTGAAACAAGAAAGATTAACTTTGAATCAGAATTTCTCTGCAACCAGAGCCCACAAAATGCTCTAATTTTCAGCAGTGGATAGCTTTTCAAAAACTGATTAAGCGGTTAATAAACCGCAAGGCCTTCCGAGCCTTATTTGTGGAACTGTAGACATCCAAAGTCATGCAAACTTTCAAAACTCAAAAAAATCGATTTTAATGGATTTACTTTGAATTTAGATACCTCCGCAACCAGACCTCCTAGAATGTTCTAGTTTTCAGCTATGGATAGCTCTTGAAAAACTAATTAAGCGTTTTGCAAGCGAAAATGACGTCATAGCCTTATTTGCGGAACTGTAGGCATCCAAAGTCATACAAGCCTTCATAACTCAAAAAAATAACTTTGAATGCAAATATCTCGAAAACTAGACCTTATAAAAGGGTTTGCTTTGGATGTGCTGGTTGCATTTGAAAAAACCTTTCTATATATGTACGTTTCAATGGGTTCCAGAGACTTTCGTAAAAAAATGAATTTTTAGTGATAAGGGGATAGTCCATGCTTTTTTTCGAAAATCGATTGGAAAAAAAAGTTGAGTTTTGAACGGCAATGCAAAGGCCTAACCGTTATCTGTTCAACAACGTTAACCGCAACCCCTAAAGAGCCTTATTTTGGAAGTTATGGCCATATTAAGATTTTTAGTTTTTGGGTTGAAACAAGAAAGATTAACTTTGAATCAGAATTTCTCTGCAACCAGAGCCCACAAAATGCTCTAATTTTCAGCAATGGATAGCTTTTCAAAAACTGATTAAGCGGTTAATAAAACGCAAGGCCTTCCGAGCCTTATTTGTGGAACTGTAGACATCCAAAGTCATGCAAACTTTCAAAACTCAAAAAAATCGATTTTAATGGATTTACTTTGAATTTAGATACCTCCGCAACCAGACCTCCTAGAATGTTCTAGTTTTCAGCTATGGATAGCTCTTGAAAAACTAATTAAGCGTTTTGCAAGCGAAAATGACGTCATAGCCTTATTTGCGGAACTGTATGCATCCAAAGTCATACAAGCCTTCATAACTCAAAAAAATAACTTTGAATGCAAATATCTCGAAAACTAGACCTTATAAAAGGGTTTGCTTTGGATGTGCTGGTTGCATTTGACAAAACCTTTCTATATATGTACGTTTCAATGGGTTCCAGAGACTTTCGTAAAAAAATTAATTTTTAGTGATAAGGGGGTCCATGCTTTTTTTCGAAAATCGATTGGAAAAAAAAAGTTGAGTTTTGAACGGCAATGCAAAGGCCTAACCGTTATCTGTTCAACAACGTTAACCGCAACCCCTAAAGAGCCTTATTTTGGAAGTTATGGCCATATTAAGATTTTTAGTTTTTGGGTTGAAACAAGAAAGATTAACTTTGAATCAGAATTTCTCTGCAACCAGAGCCCACAAAATGCTCTAATTTTCAGCAGTGGATAGCTTTTCAAAAACTGATTAAGCGGTTAATAAACCGCAAGGCCTTCCGAGCCTTATTTGTGGAACTGTAGACATCCAAAGTCATGCAAACTTTCAAAACTCAAAAAAATCGATTTTAATGGATTTACTTTGAATTTAGATACCTCCGCAACCAGACCTCCTAGAATGTTCTAGTTTTCAGCTATGGATAGCTCTTGAAAAACTAATTAAGCGTTTTGCAAGCGAAAATGACGTCATAGCCTTATTTGCGGAACTGTAGGCATCCAAAGTCATACAAGCCTTCATAACTCAAAAAAATAACTTTGAATGCAAATATCTCGAAAACTAGACCTTATAAAAGGGTTTGCTTTGGATGTGCTGGTTGCATTTGACAAAACCTTTCTATATATGTACGTTTCAATGGGTTCCAGAGACTTTCGTAAAAAAATGAATTTTTAGTGATAAGGGGATAGTCCATGCTTTTTTTCGAAAATCGATTGGAAAAAAAAAGTTGAGTTTTGAACGGCAATGCAAAGGCCTGACCGTTATCTGTTCAACAACGTTAACCGCAACCCCTAACGAGCCTTATTTTGGAAGTTATGGCCATATTAAGATTTTTAGTTTTTGGGTTGAAACAAGAAAGATTAACTTTGAATCAGAATTTCTCTGCAACCAGAGCCCATAAAATGCTCTAGTTTTCAGCAATGGATAGCTTTTCAAAAACTGATTAAGCGGTTAATAAACCGCAAGGCCTTCCGAGCCTTATTTGTGGAACTGTAGACATCCAAAGTCATGCAAACTTTCAAAACTCAAAAAAATCGATTTTAATGGATTTACTTTGAATTTAGATACCTCCGCAACCAGACCTCCTAGAATGTTCTAGTTTTCAGCTATGGATAGCTCTTGAAAAACTTATTAAGCGTTTTGCAAGCGAAAATGACGTCATAGCCTTATTTGCGGAACTGTATGCATCCAAAGTCATACAAGCCTTCATAACTCAAAAAAATAACTTTGAATGCAAATATCTCGAAAACTAGACCTTATAAAAGGGTTTGCTTTGGATGTGCTGGTTGCATTTGACAAAACCTTTCTATATATGTACGTTTCAATGGGTTCCAGAGACTTTCGTAAAAAAATTAATTTTTAGTGATAAGGGGGTCCATGCTTTTTTTCGAAAATCGATTGGAAAAAAAAAGTTGAGTTTTGAACGGCAATGCAAAGGCCTAACCGTTATCTGTTCAACAACGTTAACCGCAACCCCTAAAGAGCCTTATTTTGGAAGTTATGGCCATATTAAGATTTTTAGTTTTTGGGTTGAAACAAGAAAGATTAACTTTGAATCAGAATTTCTCTGCAACCAGAGCCCACAAAATGCTCTAATTTTCAGCAGTGGATAGCTTTTCAAAAACTGATTAAGCGGTTAATAAACCGCAAGGCCTTCCGAGCCTTATTTGTGGAACTGTAGACATCCAAAGTCATGCAAACTTTCAAAACTCAAAAAAATCGATTTTAATGGATTTACTTTGAATTTAGATACCTCCGCAACCAGACCTCCTAGAATGTTCTAGTTTTCAGCTATGGATAGCTCTTGAAAAACTAATTAAGCGTTTTGCAAGCGAAAATGACGTCATAGCCTTATTTGCGGAACTGTAGGCATCCAAAGTCATACAAGCCTTCATAACTCAAAAAAATAACTTTGAATGCAAATATCTCGAAAACTAGACCTTATAAAAGGGTTTGCTTTGGATGTGCTGGTTGCATTTGACAAAACCTTTCTATATATGTACGTTTCAATGGGTTCCAGAGACTTTCGTAAAAAAATTAATTTTTAGTGATAAGGGGGTAGTCCATGCTTTTTTTCGAAAATCGATTGGAAAAAAAAAGTTGAGTTTTGAACGGCAATGCAAAGGCCTGACCGTTATCTGTTCAACAACGTTAACCGCAACCCCTAACGAGCCTTATTTTGGAAGTTATGGCCATATTAAGATTTTTAGTTTTTGGGTTGAAACAAGAAAGATTAACTTTGAATCAGAATTTCTCTGCAACCAGAGCCCACAAAATGCTCTAGTTTTCAGCAATGGATAGCTTTTCAAAAACTGATTAAGCGGTTAATAAACCGCAAGGCCTTCCGAGCCTTATTTGTGGAACTGTAGACATCCAAAGTCATGCAAACTTTCAAAACTCAAAAAAATCGATTTTAATGGATTTACTTTGAATTTAGATACCTCCGCAACCAGACCTCCTAGAATGCTCTAGTTTTCAGCTATGGATAGCTCTTGAAAAACTAATTAAGCGTTTTGCAAGCGAAAATGACGTCATAGCCTTATTTGTGGAACTGTAGGCATCCAAAGTCATACAAGCCTTCATAACTCAAAAAAATAACTTTGAATGCAAATATCTCGAAAACTAGACCTTATAAAAGGTTTTGCTTTGGATGTGCTGGTTGCATTTGACAAAACCTTTCTATATATGTACGTTTCAATGGGTTCCAGAGACTTTCGTAAAAAAATTAATTTTTAGTGATAAGGGGGTCCATGCTTTTTTTCGAAAATCGATTGGAAAAAAAAGTTGAGTTTTGAACGGCAATGCAAAGGCCTAACCGTTATCTGTTCAACAACGTTAACCGCAACCCCTAACGAGCCTTATTTTGGAAGTTATGGCCATATTAAGATTTTTAGTTTTTGGGTTGAAACAAGAAAGATTAACTTTGAATCAGAATTTCTCTGCAACCAGAGCCCACAAAATGCTCTAATTTTCAGCAGTGGATAGCTTTTCAAAAACTGATTAAGCGGTTAATAAACCGCAAGGCCTTCCGAGCCTTATTTGTGGAACTGTAGACATCCAAAGTCATGCAAACTTTCAAAACTCAAAAAAATCGATTTTAATGGATTTACTTTGAATTTAGATACCTCCGCAACCAGACCTCCTAGAATGTTCTAGTTTTCAGCTATGGATAGCTCTTGAAAAACTAATTAAGCGTTTTGCAAGCGAAAATGACGTCATAGCCTTATTTGCGGAACTGTAGGCATCCAAAGTCATACAAGCCTTCATAACTCAAAAAAATAACTTTGAATGCAAATATCTCGAAAACTAGACCTTATAAAAGGGTTTGCTTTGGATGTGCTGGTTGCATTTGACAAAACCTTTCTATATATGTACGTTTCAATGGGTTTCAGAGACTTTCGTAAAAAAATGAATTTTTAGTGATAAGGGGATAGTCCATGCTTTTTTTCGAAAATCGATTGGAAAAAAAAGTTGAGTTTTGAACGGCAATGCAAAGGCCTGACCGTTATCTGTTCAACAACGTTAACCGCAACCCCTAACGAGCCTTATTTTGGAAGTTATGGCCATATTAAGATTTTTAGTTTTTGGGTTCAAACAAGAAAGATTAACTTTGAATCAGAATTTCTCTGCAACCAGAGCCCATAAAATGCTCTAGTTTTCAGCAATGGATAGCTTTTCAAAAACTGATTAAGCGGTTAATAAACCGCAAGGCCTTCCGAGCCTTATTTGTGGAACTGTAGACATCCAAAGTCATGCAAACTTTCAAAACTCAAAAAAATCGATTTTAATGGATTTACTTTGAATTTAGATACCTCCGCAACCAGACCTCCTAGAATGCTCTAGTTTTCAGCTATGGATAGCTCTTGAAAAACTTATTAAGCGTTTTGCAAGCGAAAATGACGTCATAGCCTTATTTGTGGAACTGTAGGCATCCAAAGTCATACAAGCCTTCATAACTCAAAAAAATAACTTTGAATGCAAATATCTCGAAAACTAGACCTTATAAAAGGTTTTGCTTTGGATGTGCTGGTTGCATTTGACAAAACCTTTCTATATATGTACGTTTCAATGGGTTCCAGAGACTTTCGTAAAAAAATTAATTTTTAGTGATAAGGGGGTAGTCCATGCTTTTTTTCGAAAATCGATTGGAAAAAAAAAGTTGAGTTTTGAACGGCAATGCAAAGGCCTGACCGTTATCTGTTCAACAACGTTAACCGCAACCCCTAACGAGCCTTATTTTGGAAGTTATGGCCATATTAAGATTTTTAGTTTTTGGGTTGAAACAAGAAAGATTAACTTTGAATCAGAATTTCTCTGCAACCAGAGCCCACAAAATGCTCTAGTTTTCAGCAATGGATAGCTTTTCAAAAACTGATTAAGCGGTTAATAAACCGCAAGGCCTTCCGAGCCTTATTTGTGGAACTGTAGACATCCAAAGTCATGCAAACTTTCAAAACTCAAAAAAATCGATTTTAATGGATTTACTTTGAATTTAGATACCTCCGCAACCAGACCTCCTAGAATGCTCTAGTTTTCAGCTATGGATAGCTCTTGAAAAACTTATTAAGCGTTTTGCAAGCGAAAATGACGTCATAGCCTTATTTGTGGAACTGTAGGCATCCAAAGTCATACAAGCCTTCATAACTCAAAAAAATAACTTTGAATGCAAATATCTCGAAAACTAGACCTTATAAAAGGTTTTGCTTTGGATGTGCTGGTTGCATTTGACAAAACCTTTCTATATATGTACGTTTCAATGGGTTCCAGAGACTTTCGTAAAAAAATTAATTTTTAGTGATAAGAACGGCAATGCAAAGGCCTGACCGTTATCTGTTCAACAACGTTAACCGCAACCCCTAACGAGCCTTATTTTGGAAGTTATGGCCATATTAAGATTTTTAGTTTTTGGGTTGAAACAAGAAAGATTAACTTTGAATCAGAATTTCTCTGCAACCAGAGCCCACAAAATGCTCTAGTTTTCAGCAATGGATAGCTTTTCAAAAACTGATTAAGCGGTTAATAAACCGCAAGGCCTTCCGAGCCTTATTTGTGGAACTGTAGACATCCAAAGTCATGCAAACTTTCAAAACTCAAAAAAATCGATTTTAATGGATTTACTTTGAATTTAGATACCTCCGCAACCAGACCTCCTAGAATGCTCTAGTTTTCAGCTATGGATAGCTCTTGAAAAACTAATTAAGCGTTTTGCAAGCGAAAATGACGTCATAGCCTTATTTGTGGAACTGTAGGCATCCAAAGTCATACAAGCCTTCATAACTCAAAAAAATAACTTTGAATGCAAATATCTCGAAAACTAGACCTTATAAAAGGTTTTGCTTTGGATGTGCTGGTTGCATTTGACAAAACCTTTCTATATATGTACGTTTCAATGGGTTCCAGAGACTTTCGTAAAAAAATTAATTTTTAGTGATAAGGGGGTAGTCCATGCTTTTTTTCGAAAATCGATTGGAAAAAAAAAGTTGAGTTTTGAGCGGCAATGCAAAGGCCTGACCGTTATCTGTTCAACAACGTTAACCGCAACCCCTAACGAGCCTTATTTTGGAAGTTATGGCCATATTAAGATTTTTAGTTTTTGGGTTGAAACAAGAAAGATTAACTTTGAATCAGAATTTCTCTGCAACCAGAGCCCACAAAATGCTCTAGTTTTCAGCAATGGATAGCTTTTCAAAAACTGATTAAGCGGTTAATAAACCGCAAGGCCTTCCGAGCCTTATTTGTGGAACTGTAGACATCCAAAGTCATGCAAACTTTCAAAACTCAAAAAAATCGATTTTAATGGATTTACTTTGAATTTAGATACCTCCGCAACCAGACCTCCTAGAATGTTCTAGTTTTCAGCTATGGATAGCTCTTGAAAAACTAATTAAGCGTTTTGCAAGCGAAAATGACGTCATAGCCTTATTTGCGGAACTGTAGGCATCCAAAGTCATACAAGCCTTCATAACTCAAAAAAATAACTTTGAATGCAAATATCTCGAAAACTAGACCTTATAAAAGGTTTTGCTTTGGATGTGCTGGTTGCATTTGACAAAACCTTTCTATATATGTACGTTTCAATGGGTTCCAGAGACTTTCGTAAAAAAATTAATTTTTAGTGATAAGGGGGTAGTCCATGCTTTTTTTCGAAAATCGATTGGAAAAAAAAAGTTGAGTTTTGAACGGCAATGCAAAGGCCTGACCGTTATCTGTTCAACAACGTTAACCGCAACCCCTAACGAGCCTTATTTTGGAAGTTATGGCCATATTAAGATTTTTAGTTTTTGGGTTGAAACAAGAAAGATTAACTTTGAATCAGAATTTCTCTGCAACCAGAGCCCACAAAATGCTCTAATTTTCAGCAGTGGATAGCTTTTCAAAAACTGATTAAGCGGTTAATAAACCGCAAGGCCTTCCGAGCCTTATTTGTGGAACTGTAGACATCCAAAGTCATGCAAACTTTCAAAACTCAAAAAAATCGATTTTAATGGATTTACTTTGAATTTAGATACCTCCGCAACCAGACCTCCTAGAATGTTCTAGTTTTCAGCTATGGATAGCTCTTGAAAAACTAATTAAGCGTTTTGCAAGCGAAAATGACGTCATAGCCTTATTTGCGGAACTGTAGGCATCCAAAGTCATACAAGCCTTCATAACTCAAAAAAATAACTTTGAATGCAAATATCTCGAAAACTAGACCTTATAAAAGGGTTTGCTTTGGATGTGCTGGTTGCATTTGAAAAAACCTTTCTATATATGTACGTTTCAATGGGTTCCAGAGACTTTCGTAAAAAAATGAATTTTTAGTGATAAGGGGATAGTCCATGCTTTTTTTCGAAAATCGATTGGAAAAAAAAGTTGAGTTTTGAACGGCAATGCAAAGGCCTAACCGTTATCTGTTCAACAACGTTAACCGCAACCCCTAAAGAGCCTTATTTTGGAAGTTATGGCCATATTAAGATTTTTAGTTTTTGGGTTGAAACAAGAAAGATTAACTTTGAATCAGAATTTCTCTGCAACCAGAGCCCACAAAATGCTCTAATTTTCAGCAATGGATAGCTTTTCAAAAACTGATTAAGCGGTTAATAAAACGCAAGGCCTTCCGAGCCTTATTTGTGGAACTGTAGACATCCAAAGTCATGCAAACTTTCAAAACTCAAAAAAATCGATTTTAATGGATTTACTTTGAATTTAGATACCTCCGCAACCAGACCTCCTAGAATGTTCTAGTTTTCAGCTATGGATAGCTCTTGAAAAACTAATTAAGCGTTTTGCAAGCGAAAATGACGTCATAGCCTTATTTGCGGAACTGTATGCATCCAAAGTCATACAAGCCTTCATAACTCAAAAAAATAACTTTGAATGCAAATATCTCGAAAACTAGACCTTATAAAAGGGTTTGCTTTGGATGTGCTGGTTGCATTTGACAAAACCTTTCTATATATGTACGTTTCAATGGGTTCCAGAGACTTTCGTAAAAAAATTAATTTTTAGTGATAAGGGGGTCCATGCTTTTTTTCGAAAATCGATTGGAAAAAAAAAGTTGAGTTTTGAACGGCAATGCAAAGGCCTAACCGTTATCTGTTCAACAACGTTAACCGCAACCCCTAAAGAGCCTTATTTTGGAAGTTATGGCCATATTAAGATTTTTAGTTTTTGGGTTGAAACAAGAAAGATTAACTTTGAATCAGAATTTCTCTGCAACCAGAGCCCACAAAATGCTCTAATTTTCAGCAGTGGATAGCTTTTCAAAAACTGATTAAGCGGTTAATAAACCGCAAGGCCTTCCGAGCCTTATTTGTGGAACTGTAGACATCCAAAGTCATGCAAACTTTCAAAACTCAAAAAAATCGATTTTAATGGATTTACTTTGAATTTAGATACCTCCGCAACCAGACCTCCTAGAATGTTCTAGTTTTCAGCTATGGATAGCTCTTGAAAAACTAATTAAGCGTTTTGCAAGCGAAAATGACGTCATAGCCTTATTTGCGGAACTGTAGGCATCCAAAGTCATACAAGCCTTCATAACTCAAAAAAATAACTTTGAATGCAAATATCTCGAAAACTAGACCTTATAAAAGGGTTTGCTTTGGATGTGCTGGTTGCATTTGACAAAACCTTTCTATATATGTACGTTTCAATGGGTTCCAGAGACTTTCGTAAAAAAATGAATTTTTAGTGATAAGGGGATAGTCCATGCTTTTTTTCGAAAATCGATTGGAAAAAAAAAGTTGAGTTTTGAACGGCAATGCAAAGGCCTGACCGTTATCTGTTCAACAACGTTAACCGCAACCCCTAACGAGCCTTATTTTGGAAGTTATGGCCATATTAAGATTTTTAGTTTTTGGGTTGAAACAAGAAAGATTAACTTTGAATCAGAATTTCTCTGCAACCAGAGCCCATAAAATGCTCTAGTTTTCAGCAATGGATAGCTTTTCAAAAACTGATTAAGCGGTTAATAAACCGCAAGGCCTTCCGAGCCTTATTTGTGGAACTGTAGACATCCAAAGTCATGCAAACTTTCAAAACTCAAAAAAATCGATTTTAATGGATTTACTTTGAATTTAGATACCTCCGCAACCAGACCTCCTAGAATGTTCTAGTTTTCAGCTATGGATAGCTCTTGAAAAACTTATTAAGCGTTTTGCAAGCGAAAATGACGTCATAGCCTTATTTGTGGAACTGTAGGCATCCAAAGTCATACAAGCCTTCATAACTCAAAAAAATAACTTTGAATGCAAATATCTCGAAAACTAGACCTTATAAAAGGTTTTGCTTTGGATGTGCTGGTTGCATTTGACAAAACCTTTCTATATATGTACGTTTCAATGGGTTCCAGAGACTTTCGTAAAAAAATTAATTTTTAGTGATAAGGGGGTAGTCCATGCTTTTTTTCGAAAATCGATTGGAAAAAAAAAGTTGAGTTTTGAACGGCAATGCAAAGGCCTGACCGTTATCTGTTCAACAACGTTAACCGCAACCCCTAACGAGCCTTATTTTGGAAGTTATGGCCATATTAAGATTTTTAGTTTTTGGGTTGAAACAAGAAAGATTAACTTTGAATCAGAATTTCTCTGCAACCAGAGCCCACAAAATGCTCTAGTTTTCAGCAATGGATAGCTTTTCAAAAACTGATTAAGCGGTTAATAAACCGCAAGGCCTTCCGAGCCTTATTTGTGGAACTGTAGACATCCAAAGTCATGCAAACTTTCAAAACTCAAAAAAATCGATTTTAATGGATTTACTTTGAATTTAGATACCTCCGCAACCAGACCTCCTAGAATGCTCTAGTTTTCAGCTATGGATAGCTCTTGAAAAACTAATTAAGCGTTTTGCAAGCGAAAATGACGTCATAGCCTTATTTGTGGAACTGTAGGCATCCAAAGTCATACAAGCCTTCATAACTCAAAAAAATAACTTTGAATGCAAATATCTCGAAAACTAGACCTTATAAAAGGTTTTGCTTTGGATGTGCTGGTTGCATTTGACAAAACCTTTCTATATATGTACGTTTCAATGGGTTCCAGAGACTTTCGTAAAAAAATTAATTTTTAGTGATAAGGGGGTCCATGCTTTTTTTCGAAAATCGATTGGAAAAAAAAGTTGAGTTTTGAACGGCAATGCAAAGGCCTAACCGTTATCTGTTCAACAACGTTAACCGCAACCCCTAACGAGCCTTATTTTGGAAGTTATGGCCATATTAAGATTTTTAGTTTTTGGGTTGAAACAAGAAAGATTAACTTTGAATCAGAATTTCTCTGCAACCAGAGCCCACAAAATGCTCTAATTTTCAGCAGTGGATAGCTTTTCAAAAACTGATTAAGCGGTTAATAAACCGCAAGGCCTTCCGAGCCTTATTTGTGGAACTGTAGACATCCAAAGTCATGCAAACTTTCAAAACTCAAAAAAATCGATTTTAATGGATTTACTTTGAATTTAGATACCTCCGCAACCAGACCTCCTAGAATGTTCTAGTTTTCAGCTATGGATAGCTCTTGAAAAACTAATTAAGCGTTTTGCAAGCGAAAATGACGTCATAGCCTTATTTGCGGAACTGTAGGCATCCAAAGTCATACAAGCCTTCATAACTCAAAAAAATAACTTTGAATGCAAATATCTCGAAAACTAGACCTTATAAAAGGGTTTGCTTTGGATGTGCTGGTTGCATTTGACAAAACCTTTCTATATATGTACGTTTCAATGGGTTTCAGAGACTTTCGTAAAAAAATGAATTTTTAGTGATAAGGGGATAGTCCATGCTTTTTTTCGAAAATCGATTGGAAAAAAAAGTTGAGTTTTGAACGGCAATGCAAAGGCCTGACCGTTATCTGTTCAACAACGTTAACCGCAACCCCTAACGAGCCTTATTTTGGAAGTTATGGCCATATTAAGATTTTTAGTTTTTGGGTTCAAACAAGAAAGATTAACTTTGAATCAGAATTTCTCTGCAACCAGAGCCCATAAAATGCTCTAGTTTTCAGCAATGGATAGCTTTTCAAAAACTGATTAAGCGGTTAATAAACCGCAAGGCCTTCCGAGCCTTATTTGTGGAACTGTAGACATCCAAAGTCATGCAAACTTTCAAAACTCAAAAAAATCGATTTTAATGGATTTACTTTGAATTTAGATACCTCCGCAACCAGACCTCCTAGAATGCTCTAGTTTTCAGCTATGGATAGCTCTTGAAAAACTTATTAAGCGTTTTGCAAGCGAAAATGACGTCATAGCCTTATTTGTGGAACTGTAGGCATCCAAAGTCATACAAGCCTTCATAACTCAAAAAAATAACTTTGAATGCAAATATCTCGAAAACTAGACCTTATAAAAGGTTTTGCTTTGGATGTGCTGGTTGCATTTGACAAAACCTTTCTATATATGTACGTTTCAATGGGTTCCAGAGACTTTCGTAAAAAAATTAATTTTTAGTGATAAGGGGGTAGTCCATGCTTTTTTTCGAAAATCGATTGGAAAAAAAAAGTTGAGTTTTGAACGGCAATGCAAAGGCCTGACCGTTATCTGTTCAACAACGTTAACCGCAACCCCTAACGAGCCTTATTTTGGAAGTTATGGCCATATTAAGATTTTTAGTTTTTGGGTTGAAACAAGAAAGATTAACTTTGAATCAGAATTTCTCTGCAACCAGAGCCCACAAAATGCTCTAGTTTTCAGCAATGGATAGCTTTTCAAAAACTGATTAAGCGGTTAATAAACCGCAAGGCCTTCCGAGCCTTATTTGTGGAACTGTAGACATCCAAAGTCATGCAAACTTTCAAAACTCAAAAAAATCGATTTTAATGGATTTACTTTGAATTTAGATACCTCCGCAACCAGACCTCCTAGAATGCTCTAGTTTTCAGCTATGGATAGCTCTTGAAAAACTTATTAAGCGTTTTGCAAGCGAAAATGACGTCATAGCCTTATTTGTGGAACTGTAGGCATCCAAAGTCATACAAGCCTTCATAACTCAAAAAAATAACTTTGAATGCAAATATCTCGAAAACTAGACCTTATAAAAGGTTTTGCTTTGGATGTGCTGGTTGCATTTGACAAAACCTTTCTATATATGTACGTTTCAATGGGTTCCAGAGACTTTCGTAAAAAAATTAATTTTTAGTGATAAGAACGGCAATGCAAAGGCCTGACCGTTATCTGTTCAACAACGTTAACCGCAACCCCTAACGAGCCTTATTTTGGAAGTTATGGCCATATTAAGATTTTTAGTTTTTGGGTTGAAACAAGAAAGATTAACTTTGAATCAGAATTTCTCTGCAACCAGAGCCCACAAAATGCTCTAGTTTTCAGCAATGGATAGCTTTTCAAAAACTGATTAAGCGGTTAATAAACCGCAAGGCCTTCCGAGCCTTATTTGTGGAACTGTAGACATCCAAAGTCATGCAAACTTTCAAAACTCAAAAAAATCGATTTTAATGGATTTACTTTGAATTTAGATACCTCCGCAACCAGACCTCCTAGAATGCTCTAGTTTTCAGCTATGGATAGCTCTTGAAAAACTAATTAAGCGTTTTGCAAGCGAAAATGACGTCATAGCCTTATTTGTGGAACTGTAGGCATCCAAAGTCATACAAGCCTTCATAACTCAAAAAAATAACTTTGAATGCAAATATCTCGAAAACTAGACCTTATAAAAGGTTTTGCTTTGGATGTGCTGGTTGCATTTGACAAAACCTTTCTATATATGTACGTTTCAATGGGTTCCAGAGACTTTCGTAAAAAAATTAATTTTTAGTGATAAGGGGGTAGTCCATGCTTTTTTTCGAAAATCGATTGGAAAAAAAAAGTTGAGTTTTGAGCGGCAATGCAAAGGCCTGACCGTTATCTGTTCAACAACGTTAACCGCAACCCCTAACGAGCCTTATTTTGGAAGTTATGGCCATATTAAGATTTTTAGTTTTTGGGTTGAAACAAGAAAGATTAACTTTGAATCAGAATTTCTCTGCAACCAGAGCCCACAAAATGCTCTAGTTTTCAGCAATGGATAGCTTTTCAAAAACTGATTAAGCGGTTAATAAACCGCAAGGCCTTCCGAGCCTTATTTGTGGAACTGTAGACATCCAAAGTCATGCAAACTTTCAAAACTCAAAAAAATCGATTTTAATGGATTTACTTTGAATTTAGATACCTCCGCAACCAGACCTCCTAGAATGTTCTAGTTTTCAGCTATGGATAGCTCTTGAAAAACTAATTAAGCGTTTTGCAAGCGAAAATGACGTCATAGCCTTATTTGCGGAACTGTAGGCATCCAAAGTCATACAAGCCTTCATAACTCAAAAAAATAACTTTGAATGCAAATATCTCGAAAACTAGACCTTATAAAAGGTTTTGCTTTGGATGTGCTGGTTGCATTTGACAAAACCTTTCTATATATGTACGTTTCAATGGGTTCCAGAGACTTTCGTAAAAAAATTAATTTTTAGTGATAAGGGGGTAGTCCATGCTTTTTTTCGAAAATCGATTGGAAAAAAAAAGTTGAGTTTTGAACGGCAATGCAAAGGCCTGACCGTTATCTGTTCAACAACGTTAACCGCAACCCCTAACGAGCCTTATTTTGGAAGTTATGGCCATATTAAGATTTTTAGTTTTTGGGTTGAAACAAGAAAGATTAACTTTGAATCAGAATTTCTCTGCAACCAGAGCCCACAAAATGCTCTAGTTTTCAGCAATGGATAGCTTTTCAAAAACTGATTAAGCGGTTAATAAACCGCAAGGCCTTCCGAGCCTTATTTGTGGAACTGTAGACATCCAAAGTCATGCAAACTTTCAAAACTCAAAAAAATCGATTTTAATGGATTTACTTTGAATTTAGATACCTCCGCAACCAGACCTCCTAGAATGTTCTAGTTTCCAGCTATGGATAGCTCTTGAAAAACTAATTAAGCGTTTTGCAAGCGAAAATGACGTCATAGCCTTATTTGCGGAACTGTAGGCATCCAAAGTCATACAAGCCTTCATAACTCAAAAAAATAACTTTGAATGCAAATATCTCGAAAACTAGACCTTATAAAAGGTTTTGCTTTGGATGTGCTGGTTGCATTTGACAAAACCTTTCTATATATGTACGTTTCAATGGGTTCCAGAGACTTTCGTAAAAAAATTAATTTTTAGTGATAAGGGGGTAGTCCATGCTTTTTTTCGAAAATCGATTGGAAAAAAAAAGTTGAGTTTTGAACGGCAATGCAAAGGCCTGACCGTTATCTGTTCAACAACGTTAACCGCAACCCCTAACGAGCCTTATTTTGGAAGTTATGGCCATATTAAGATTTTTAGTTTTTGGGTTGAAACAAGAAAGATTAACTTTGAATCAGAATTTCTCTGCAACCAGAGCCCACAAAATGCTCTAGTTTTCAGCAATGGATAGCTTTTCAAAAACTGATTAAGCGGTTAATAAACCGCAAGGCCTTCCGAGCCTTATTTGTGGAACTGTAGACATCCAAAGTCATGCAAACTTTCAAAACTCAAAAAAATCGATTTTAATGGATTTACTTTGAATTTAGATACCTCCGCAACCAGACCTCCTAGAATGTTCTAGTTTTCAGCTATGGATAGCTCTTGAAAAACTAATTAAGCGTTTTGCAAGCGAAAATGACGTCATAGCCTTATTTGCGGAACTGTAGGCATCCAAAATCATACAAGCCTTCATAATTCAAAAAAATAACTTTGAATGCAAATATCTCGAAAACTAGACCTTATAAAAGGTTTTGCTTTGGATGTGCTGGTTGCATTTGACAAAACCTTTCTATATATGTACGTTTCAATGGGTTCCAGAGACTTTCGTAAAAAAATTAATTTTTAGTGATAAGGGGGTAGTCCATGCTTTTTTTCGAAAATCGATTGGAAAAAAGTTGAGTTTTGAACGGCAATGCAAAGGCCTGACCGTTATCTGTTCAACAACGTTAACCGCAACCCCTAACGAGCCTTATTTTGGAAGTTATGGCCATATTAAGATTTTTAGTTTTTGGGTTGAAACAAGAAAGATTAACTTTGAATCAGAATTTCTCTGCAACCAGAGCCCACAAAATGCTCTAGTTTTCAGCAATGGATAGCTTTTCAAAAACTGATTAAGCGGTTAATAAACCGCAAGGCCTTCCGAGCCTTATTTGTGGAACTGTAGACATCCAATGTCATGCAAACTTTCAAAACTCAAAAAAATCGATTTTAATGGATTTACTTTGAATTTAGATACCTCCGCAACCAGACCTCCTAGAATGTTCTAGTTTTCAGCTATGGATAGCTCTTGAAAAACTAATTAAGCGTTTTGCAAGCGAAAATGACGTCATAGCCTTATTTGCGGAACTGTAGGCATCCAAAGTCATACAAGCCTTCATAACTCAAAAAAATAACTTTGAATGCAAATATCTCGAAAACTAGACCTTATAAAAGGTTTTGCTTTGGATGTGCTGGTTGCATTTGACAAAACCTTTCTATATATGTACGTTTCAATGGGTTCCAGAGACTTTCGTAAAAAAATTAATTTTTAGTGATAAGGGGGTAGTCCATGCTTTTTTTCGAAAATCGATTGGAAAAAAAAAAGTTGAGTTTTGAACGGCAATGCAAAGGCCTGACCGTTATCTGTTCAACAACGTTAACCGCAACCCCTAACGAGCCTTATTTTGGAAGTTATGACCATATTAAGATTTTTAGTTTTTGGGTTGAAACAAGAAAGATTAACTTTGAATCAGAATTTCTCTGCAACCAGAGCCCACAAAATGCTCTAGTTTTCAGCAACGGATAGCTTTTCAAAAACTTATTAAGCGGTTAATAAAACGCAAGGCCTTCCGAGCCTTATTTGTGGAACTGTAGACATCCAAAGTCATGCAAACTTTCAAAACTCAAAAAAATCGATTTTAATGGATTTACTTTGAATTTAGATACCTCCGCAACCAGACCTCCTAGAATGTTCTAGTTTTCAGCTATGGATAGCTCTTGAAAAACTAATTAAGCGTTTTGCAAGCGAAAATGACGTCATAGCCTTATTTGCGGAACTGTAGGCATCCAAAGTCATACAAGCCTTCATAACTCAAAAAAATAACTTTGAATGCAAATATCTCGAAAACTAGACCTTATAAAAGGTTTTGCTTTGGATGTGCTGGTTGCATTTGACAAAACCTTTCTATATATGTACGTTTCAATGGGTTCCA
Source organism: Melangyna quadrimaculata (assembly GCA_949320155.1). Lineage (NCBI taxonomy): Eukaryota > Metazoa > Arthropoda > Insecta > Diptera > Syrphidae > Melangyna > Melangyna quadrimaculata. The sequence goes on along the minus strand of OX439483.1, from coordinate 78,222,052 downwards.
GAGACTTTCGTAAAACAATTAATTTTTAGTGATAAGGGGGTAGTCCATGCTTTTTTTCGAAAATCGATTGGAAAAAAAAAGTTGAGTTTTGAACGGCAATGCAAAGGCCTGACCGTTATCTGTTCAACAACGTTAACCGCAACCCCTAACGAGCCTTATTTTGGAAGTTATGACCATATTAAGATTTTTAGTTTTTGGGTTGAAACAAGAAAGATTAACTTTGAATCAGAATTTCTCTGCAACCAGAGCCCACAAAATGCTCTAGTTTTCAGCAATGGATAGCTTTTCAAAAACTGATTAAGCGGTTAATAAAACGCAAGGCCTTCCGAGCCTTATTTGTGGAACTGTAGACATCCAAAGTCATGCAAACTTTCAAAACTCAAAAAAATCGATTTTAATGGATTTACTTTGAATTTAGATACCTCCGCGACCAGACCTCCTAGAATGTTCTAGTTTTCAGCTATGGATAGCTCTTGAAAAACTAATTAAGCGTTTTGCAAGCGAAAATGACGTCATAGCCTTATTTGCGGAACTGTAGGCATCCAAAGTCATACAAGCCTTCATAACTCAAAAAAATAACTTTGAATGCAAATATCTCAAAAACTAGACCTTATAAAAGGTTTTGCTTTGGATGTGCTGGTTGCATTTGACAAAACCTTTCTATATATGTACGTTTCAATGGGTTCCAGAGACTTTCGTAAAAAAATTAATTTTTAGTGATAAGGGGGTAGTCCATGCTTTTTTTCGATTTTAATGGATTTACTTTGAATTTAGATACCTCCGCGACCAGACCTCCTAGAATGTTCTAGTTTTCAGCTATGGATAGCTCTTGAAAAACTAATTAAGCGTTTTGCAAGCGAAAATGACGTCATAGCCTTATTTGCGGAACTGTAGGCATCCAAAGTCATACAAGCCTTCATAACTCAAAAAAATAACTTTGAATGCAAATATCTCAAAAACTAGACCTTATAAAAGGTTTTGCTTTGGATGTGCTGGTTGCATTTGACAAAACCTTTCTATATATGTACGTTTCAATGGGTTCCAGAGACTTTCGTAAAAAAATTAATTTTTAGTGATAAGGGGGTAGTCCATGCTTTTTTTCGAAAATCGATTGGAAAAAAAAAGTTGAGTTTTGAACGGCAATGCAAAGGCCTGACCGTTATCTGTTCAACAACGTTAACCGCAACCCCTAACGAGCCTTATTTTGGAAGTTATGGCCATATTAAGATTTTTAGTTTTTGGGTTGAAACAAGAAAGATTAACTTTGAATCAGAATTTCTCTGCAACCAGAGCCCACAAAATGCTCTAATTTTCAGCAATGGATAGCTTTTCAAAAACTGATTAAGCGGTTAATAAAACGCAAGGCCTTCCGAGCCTTATATGTGGAACTGTAGACATCCAAAGTCATGCAAACTTTCAAAACTCAAAAAAATCGATTTTAATGGATTTACTTTGAATTTAGATACCTCCGCAACCAGACCTCCTAGAATGTTCTAGTTTTCAGCTATGGATAGCTCTTGAAAAACTAATTAAGCGTTTTGCAAGCGAAAATGACGTCATAGCCTTTTTTGCGGAACTGTAGGCATCCAAAGTCATACAAGCCTTCATAACTCAAAAAAATAACTTTGAATGCAAATATCTCGAAAACTAGACCTTATAAAAGGGTTTGCTTTGGATGTGCTGGTTGCATTTGACAAAACCTTTCTATATATGTACGTTTCAATGGGTTCCAGAGACTTTCGTAAAAAAATTAATTTTTAGTGATAAGGGGGTAGTCCATGCTTTTTTTCGAAAATCGATTGGAAAAAAAAAGTTGAGTTTTGAACGGCAATGCAAAGGCCTGACCGTTATCTGTTCAACAACGTTAACCGCAACCCCTAACGAGCCTTATTTTGGAAGTTATGACCATATTAAGATTTTTAGTTTTTGGGTTGAAACAAGAAAGATTAACTTTGAATCAGAATTTCTCTGCAACCAGAGCCCACAAAATGCTCTAGTTTTCAGCAATGGATAGCTTTTCAAAAACTGATTAAGCGGTTAATAAAACGCAAGGCCTTCCGAGCCTTATTTGTGGAACTGTAGACATCCAAAGTCATGCAAACTTTCAAAACTCAAAAAAATCGATTTTAATGGATTTACTTTGAATTTAGATACCTCCGCGACCAGACCTCCTAGAATGTTCTAGTTTTCAGCTATGGATAGCTCTTGAAAAACTAATTAAGCGTTTTGCAAGCGAAAATGACGTCATAGCCTTATTTGCGGAACTGTAGGCATCCAAAGTCATACAAGCCTTCATAACTCAAAAAAATAACTTTGAATGCAAATATCTCAAAAACTAGACCTTATAAAAGGTTTTGCTTTGGATGTGCTGGTTGCATTTGACAAAACCTTTCTATATATGTACGTTTCAATGGGTTCCAGAGACTTTCGTAAAAAAATTAATTTTTAGTGATAAGGGGGTAGTCCATGCTTTTTTTCGAAAATCGATTGGAAAAAAAAAGTTGAGTTTTGAACGGCAATGCAAAGGCCTGACCGTTATCTGTTCAACAACGTTAACCGCAACCCCTAACGAGCCTTATTTTGGAAGTTATGGCCATATTAAGATTTTTAGTTTTTGGGTTGAAACAAGAAAGATTAACTTTGAATCAGAATTTCTCTGCAACCAGAGCCCACAAAATGCTCTAATTTTCAGCAATGGATAGCTTTTCAAAAACTGATTAAGCGGTTAATAAAACGCAAGGCCTTCCGAGCCTTATATGTGGAACTGTAGACATCCAAAGTCATGCAAACTTTCAAAACTCAAAAAAATCGATTTTAATGGATTTACTTTGAATTTAGATACCTCCGCAACCAGACCTCCTAGAATGTTCTAGTTTTCAGCTATGGATAGCTCTTGAAAAACTAATTAAGCGTTTTGCAAGCGAAAATGACGTCATAGCCTTTTTTGCGGAACTGAAGGCATCCAAAGTCATACAAGCCTTCATAACTCAAAAAAATAACTTTGAATGCAAATATCTCGAAAACTAGACCTTATAAAAGGGTTTGCTTTGGATGTGCTGGTTGCATTTGACAAAACCTTTCTATATATGTACGTTTCAATGGGTTCCAGAGACTTTCGTAAAAAAATTAATTTTTAGTGATAAGGGGGTAGTCCATGCTTTTTTTCGAAAATCGATTGGAAAAAAAAAGTTGAGTTTTGAACGGCAATGCAAAGGCCTGACCGTTATCTGTTCAACAACGTTAACCGCAACCCCTAACGAGCCTTATTTTGGAAGTTATGACCATATTAAGATTTTTAGTTTTTGGGTTGAAACAAGAAAGATTAACTTTGAATCAGAATTTCTCTGCAACCAGAGCCCACAAAATGCTCTAGTTTTCAGCAATGGATAGCTTTTCAAAAACTGATTAAGCGGTTAATAAAACGCAAGGCCTTCCGAGCCTTATTTGTGGAACTGTAGACATCCAAAGTCATGCAAACTTTCAAAACTCAAAAAAATCGATTTTAATGGATTTACTTTGAATTTAGATACCTCCGCAACCAGACCTCCTAGAATGTTCTAGTTTTCAGCTATGGATAGCTCTTGAAAAACTAATTAAGCGTTTTGCAAGCGAAAATGACGTCATAGCCTTTTTTGCGGAACTGAAGGCATCCAAAGTCATACAAGCCTTCATAACTCAAAAAAATAACTTTGAATGCAAATATCTCGAAAACTAGACCTTATAAAAGGGTTTGCTTTGGATGTGCTGGTTGCATTTGACAAAACCTTTCTATATATGTACGTTTCAATGGGTTCCAGAGACTTTCGTAAAAAAATTAATTTTTAGTGATAAGGGGGTAGTCCATGCTTTTTTTCGAAAATCGATTGGAAAAAAAAAGTTGAGTTTTGAACGGCAATGCAAAGGCCTGACCGTTATCTGTTCAACAACGTTAACCGCAACCCCTAACGAGCCTTATTTTGGAAGTTATGACCATATTAAGATTTTTAGTTTTTGGGTTGAAACAAGAAAGATTAACTTTGAATCAGAATTTCTCTGCAACCAGAGCCCACAAAATGCTCTAGTTTTCAGCAATGGATAGCTTTTCAAAAACTGATTAAGCGGTTAATAAAACGCAAGGCCTTCCGAGCCTTATTTGTGGAACTGTAGACATCCAAAGTCATGCAAACTTTCAAAACTCAAAAAAATCGATTTTAATGGATTTACTTTGAATTTAGATACCTCCGCGACCAGACCTCCTAGAATGTTCTAGTTTTCAGCTATGGATAGCTCTTGAAAAACTTATTAAGCGTTTTGCAAGCGAAAATGACGTCATAGCCTTTTTTGCGGAACTGTAGGCATCCAAAGTCATACAAGCCTTCATAACTCAAAAAAATAACTTTGAATGCAAATATCTCGAAAACTAGACCTTATAAAAGGGTTTGCTTTGGATGTGCTGGTTGCATTTGACAAAACCTTTCTATATATGTACGTTTCAATGGGTTCCAGAGACTTTCGTAAAAAAATTAATTTTTAGTGATAAGGGGGTAGTCCATGCTTTTTTTCGAAAATCGATTGGAAAAAAAAAGTTGAGTTTTGAACGGCAATGCAAAGGCCTGACCGTTATCTGTTCAACAACGTTAACCGCAACCCCTAACGAGCCTTATTTTGGAAGTTATGGCCATATTAAGATTTTTAGTTTTTGGGTTGAAACAAGAAAGATTAACTTTGAATCAGAATTTCTCTGCAACCAGAGCCCACAAAATGCTCTAATTTTCAGCAATGGATAGCTTTTCAAAAACTGATTAAGCGGTTAATAAAACGCAAGGCCTTCCGAGCCTTATATGTGGAACTGTAGACATCCAAAGTCATGCAAACTTTCAAAACTCAAAAAAATCGATTTTAATGGATTTAATTTGAATTTAGATACCTCCGCAACCAGACCTCCTAGAATGTTCTAGTTTTCAGCTATGGATAGCTCTTGAAAAACTAATTAAGCGTTTTGCAAGCGAAAATGACGTCATAGCCTTTTTTGCGGAACTGTAGGCATCCAAAGTCATACAAGCCTTCATAACTCAAAAAAATAACTTTGAATGCAAATATCTCGAAAACTAGACCTTATAAAAGGGTTTGCTTTGGATGTGCTGGTTGCATTTGACAAAACCTTTCTATATATGTACGTTTCAATGGGTTCCAGAGACTTTCGTAAAAAAATTAATTTTTAGTGATAAGGGGGTAGTCCATGCTTTTTTTCGAAAATCGATTGGAAAAAAAAAGTTGAGTTTTGAACGGCAATGCAAAGGCCTGACCGTTATCTGTTCAACAACGTTAACCGCAACCCCTAACGAGCCTTATTTTGGAAGTTATGACCATATTAAGATTTTTAGTTTTTGGGTTGAAACAAGAAAGATTAACTTTGAATCAGAATTTCTCTGCAACCAGAGCCCACAAAATGCTCTAGTTTTCAGCAATGGATAGCTTTTCAAAAACTGATTAAGCGGTTAATAAAACGCAAGGCCTTCCGAGCCTTATTTGTGGAACTGTAGACATCCAAAGTCATGCCAACTTTCAAAATTCAAAAAAATCGATTTTAATGGATTTACTTTGAATTTAGATTCCTCCGCAACCAGACCTCCTAGAATGTTCTAGTTTTCAGCTATGGATAGCTCTTGAAAAACTAATTAAGCGTTTTGCAAGCGAAAATGACGTCATAGCCTTATTTGCGGAACTGTAGGCATCCAAAGTCATACAAGCCTTCATAACTCAAAAAAATAACTTTGAATGCAAATATCTCGAAAACTAGACCTTATAAAAGGTTTTGCTTTGGATGTGCTGGTTGCATTTGACAAAACCTTTCTATATATGTACGTTTCAATGGGTTCCAGAGACTTTCGTAAAAAAATTAATTTTTAGTGATAAGGGGGTAGTCCATGCTTTTTTTCGAAAATCGATTGGAAAAAAAAAGTTGAGTTTTGAACGGCAATGCAAAGGCCTGACCGTTATCTGTTCAACAACGTTAACCGCAACCCCTAACGAGCCTTATTTTGGAAGTTATGGCCATATTAAGATTTTTAGTTTTTGGGTTGAAACAAGAAAGATTAACTTTGAATCAGAATTTCTCTGCAACCAGAGCCCACAAAATGCTCTAGTTTTCAGCAATGGATAACTTTTCAAAAACTGATTAAGCGGTTAATAAACCGCAAGGCCTTCCGAGCCTTATTTGTGGAACTGTAGACATCCAAAGTCATGCAAACTTTCAAAACTCAAAAAAATCGATTTTAATGGATTTACTTTGAATTTAGATACCTCCGCAACCAGACCTCCTAGAATGTTCTTGTTTTCAGCTATGGATAGCTCTTGAAAAACTAATTAAGCGTTTTGCAAGCGAAAATGACGTCATAGCCTTATTTGCGGAACTGTAGGCATCCAAAGTCATACAAGCCTTCATAACTCAAAAAAATAACTTTGAATGCAAATATCTCGAAAACTAGACCTTATAAAAGGTTTTGCTTTGGATGTGCTGGTTGCATTTGACAAAACCTTTCTATATATGTACGTTTCAATGGGTTCCAGAGACTTTCGTAAAAAAATTAATTTTTAGTGATAAGGGGGTAGTCCATGCTTTTTTTCGAAAATCGATTGGAAAAAAAAGTTGAGTTTTGAACGGCAATGCAAAGGCCTAACCGTTATCTGTTCAACAACGTTAACCGCAACCCCTAACGAGCCTTATTTTGGAAGTTATGACCATATTAAGATTTTTAGTTTTTGGGTTGAAACAAGAAAGATTAACTTTGAATCAGAATTTCTCTGCAACCAGAGCCCACAAAATGCTCTAGTTTTCAGCAATGGATAACTTTTCAAAAACTGATTAAGCGGTTAATAAACCGCAAGGCCTTCCGAGCCTTATTTGTGGAACTGTAGACATCCAAAGTCATGCAAACTTTCAAAACTCAAAAAAATCGATTTTAATGGATTTAAAAAAAATAACTTTGAATGCAAATATCTCGAAAACTAGACCTTATAAAAGGGTTTGCTTTGGATGTGCTGGTTGCATTTGACAAAACCTTTCTATATATGTACGTTTCAATGGGTTCCAGAGAATTTCGTAAAAAAATTAATTTTTAGTGATAAGGGGGTAGTCCATGCTTTTCAAAAACTGATTAAGCGGTTAATAAAACGCAAGGCCTTCCGAGCCTTATTTGTGGAACTGTAGACATCCAAAGTCATGCAAACTTTCAAAACTCAAAAAAATCGATTTTAATGGATTTACTTTGAATTTAGATACCTCCGCAACCAGACCTCCTAGAATGTTCTAGTTTTCAGCTATGGATAGCTCTTGAAAAACTAATTAAGCGTTTTGCAAGCGAAAATGACGTCATAGCCTTATTTGCGGAACTGTAGGCATCCAAAGTCATACAAGCCTTCATAACTCAAAAAAATAACTTTGAATGCAAATATCTCGAAAACTAGACCTTATAAAAGGGTTTGCTTTGGATGTGCTGGTTGCATTTGACAAAACCTTTCTATATATGTACGTTTCAATGGGTTCCAGAGACTTTCGTAAAAAAATGAATTTTTTTCGAAAATCGATTGGAAAAAAAAGTTGAGTTTTGAACGGCAATGCAAAGGCCTAACCGTTATCTGTTCAACAACGTTAACCGCAACCCCTAAAGAGCCTTATTTTGGAAGTTATGGCCATATTAAGATTTTTAGTTTTTGGGTTGAAACAAGAAAGATTAACTTTGAATCAGAATTTCTCTGCAACCAGAGCCCACAAAATGCTCTAGTTTTCAGCAATGGATAGCTTTTCAAAAACTGATTAAGCGGTTAATAAAACGCAAGGCCTTCCGAGCCTTATTTGTGGAACTGTAGACATCCAAAGTCATGCAAACTTTCAAAACTCAAAAAAATCGATTTTAATGGATTTACTTTGAATTTAGATACCTCCGCAACCAGACCTCCTAGAATGTTCTAGTTTTCAGCTATGGATAGCTCTTGAAAAACTAATTAAGCGTTTTGCAAGCGAAAATGACGTCATAGCCTTATTTGCGGAACTGTAGGCATCCAAAGTCATACAAGCCTTCATAACTCAAAAAAATAACTTTGAATGCAAATATCTCGAAAACTAGACCTTATAAAAGGGTTTGCTTTGGATGTGCTGGTTGCATTTGACAAAACCTTTCTATATATGTACGTTTCAATGGGTTCCAGAGACTTTCGTAAAAAAATGAATTTTTTTCGAAAATCGATTGGAAAAAAAAGTTGAGTTTTGAACGGCAATGCAAAGGCCTAACCGTTATCTGTTCAACAACGTTAACCGCAACCCCTAAAGAGCCTTATTTTGGAAGTTATGGCCATATTAAGATTTTTAGTTTTTGGGTTGAAACAAGAAAGATTAACTTTGAATCAGAATTTCTCTGCAACCAGGGCCCACAAAATGCTCTAGTTTTCAGCAATGGATAGCTTTTCAAAAACTGATTAAGCGGTTAATAAAACGCAAGGCCTTCCGAGCCTTATTTGTGGAACTGTAGACATCCAAAGTCATGCAAACTTTCAAAACTCAAAAAAATCGATTTTAATGGATTTACTTTGAATTTAGATACCTCCGCAACCAGACCTCCTAGAATGTTCTAGTTTTCAGCTATGGATAGCTCTTGAAAAACTAATTAAGCGTTTTGCAAGCGAAAATGACGTCATAGCCTTATTTGCGGAACTGTAGGCATCCAAAGTCATACAAGCCTTCATAACTCAAAAAAATAACTTTGAATGCAAATATCTCGAAAACTAGACCTTATAAAAGGGTTTGCTTTGGATGTGCTGGTTGCATTTGACAAAACCTTTCTATATATGTACGTTTCAATGGGTTCCAGAGAATTTCGTAAAAAAATTAATTTTTAGTGATAAGGGGGTAGTCCATGCTTTTCAAAAACTGATTAAGCGGTTAATAAAACGCAAGGCCTTCCGAGCCTTATTTGTGGAACTGTAGACATCCAAAGTCATGCAAACTTTCAAAACTCAAAAAAATCGATTTTAATGGATTTACTTTGAATTTAGATACCTCCGCAACCAGACCTCCTAGAATGTTCTAGTTTTCAGCTATGGATAGCTCTTGAAAAACTAATTAAGCGTTTTGCAAGCGAAAATGACGTCATAGCCTTATTTGCGGAACTGTAGGCATCCAAAGTCATACAAGCCTTCATAACTCAAAAAAATAACTTTGAATGCAAATATCTCGAAAACTAGACCTTATAAAAGGTTTTGCTTTGGATGTGCTGGTTGCATTTGACAAAACCTTTCTATATATGTACGTTTCAATGGGTTCCAGAGACTTTCGTAAAAAAATTAATTTTTAGTGATAAGGGGGTAGTCCATGCTTTTTTTCGAAAATCGATTGGAAAAAAAAAGTTGAGTTTTGAACGGCAATGCAAAGGCCTGACCGTTATCTGTTCAACAACGTTAACCGCAACCCCTAACGAGCCTTATTTTGGAAGTTATGGCCATATTAAGATTTTTAGTTTTTGGGTTGAAACAAGAAAGATTAACTTTGAATCAGAATTTCTCTGCAACCAGAGCCCACACAATGCTCTAGTTTTCAGCAATGGATAGCTTTTCAAAAACTGATTAAGCGGTTAATAAACCGCAAGGCCTTCCGAGCCTTATTTGTGGAACTGTAGACATCCAAAGTCATGCAAACTTTCAAAACTCAAAAAAATCGATTTTAATGGATTTACTTTGAATTTAGATACCTCCGCAACCAGACCTCCTAGAATGCTCTAGTTTTCAGCTATGGATAGCTCTTGAAAAACTTATTAAGCGTTTTGCAAGCGAAAATGACGTCATAGCCTTATTTGCGGAACTGTAGGCATCCAAAGTCATACAAGCCTTCATAACTCAAAAAAATAACTTTGAATGCAAATATCTCGAAAACTAGACCTTATAAAAGGGTTTGCTTTGGATGTGCTGGTTGCATTTGACAAAACCTTTCTATATATGTACGTTTCAATGGGTTCCAGAGACTTTCGTAAAAAAATGAATTTTTAGTGATAAGGGGGTAGTCCATGCTTTTTTTCGAAAATCGATTGGAAAAAAAAGTTGAGTTTTGAACGGCAATGCAAAGGCCTAACCGTTATCTGTTCAACAACGTTAACCGCAACCCCTAAAGAGCCTTATTTTGGAAGTTATGGCCATATTAAGATTTTTAGTTTTTGGGTTGAAACAAGAAAGATTAACTTTGAATCAGAATTTCTCTGCAACCAGAGCCCACAAAATGCTCTAATTTTCAGCAATGGATAGCTTTTCAAAAACTGATTAAGCGGTTAATAAACCGCAAGGCCTTCCGAGCCTTATTTGTGGAACTGTAGACATCCAAAGTCATGCAAACTTTCAAAACTCAAAAAAATCGATTTTAATGGATTTACTTTGAATTTAGATACCTCCGCAACCAGACCTCCTAGAATGTTCTAGTTTTCAGCTATGGATAGCTCTTGAAAAACTAATTAAGCGTTTTGCAAGCGAAAATGACGTCATAGCCTTATTTGCGGAACTGTAGGCATCCAAAGTCATACAAGCCTTCATAACTCAAAAAAATAACTTTGAATGCAAATATCTCGAAAACTAGACCTTATAAAAGGGTTTGCTTTGGATGTGCTGGTTGCATTTGACAAAACCTTTCTATATATGTACGTTTCAATGGGTTCCAGAGACTTTCGTAAAAAAATTAATTTTTAGTGATAAGGGGGTAGTCCATGCTTTTTTTCGAAAATCGATTGGAAAAAAAAGTTGAGTTTTGAACGGCAATGCAAAGGCCTGACCGTTATCTGTTCAACAACGTTAACCGCAACCCCTAACGAGCCTTATTTTGGAAGTTATGGCCATATTAAGATTTTTAGTTTTTGGGTTGAAACAAGAAAGATTAACTTTGAATCAGAATTTCTCTGCAACCAGAGCCCACAAAATGCTCTAATTTTCAGCAATGGATAGCTTTTCAAAAACTGATTAAGCGGTTAATAAAACGCAAGGCCTTCCGAGCCTTATTTGTGGAACTGTAGACATCCAAAGTCATGCAAACTTTCAAAACTCAAAAAAATCGATTTTAATGGATTTACTTTGAATTTAGATACCTCCGCAACCAGACCTCCTAGAATGTTCTAGTTTTCAGCTATGGATAGCTCTTGAAAAACTAATTAAGCGTTTTGCAAGCGAAAATGACGTCATAGCCTTATTTGCGGAACTGTATGCATCCAAAGTCATACAAGCCTTCATAACTCAAAAAAATAACTTTGAATGCAAATATCTCGAAAACTAGACCTTATAAAAGGGTTTGCTTTGGATGTGCTGGTTGCATTTGACAAAACCTTTCTATATATGTACGTTTCAATGGGTTCCAGAGACTTTCGTAAAAAAATTAATTTTTAGTGATAAGGGGGTCCATGCTTTTTTTCGAAAATCGATTGGAAAAAAAAAGTTGAGTTTTGAACGGCAATGCAAAGGCCTAACCGTTATCTGTTCAACAACGTTAACCGCAACCCCTAAAGAGCCTTATTTTGGAAGTTATGGCCATATTAAGATTTTTAGTTTTTGGGTTGAAACAAGAAAGATTAACTTTGAATCAGAATTTCTCTGCAACCAGAGCCCACAAAATGCTCTAATTTTCAGCAGTGGATAGCTTTTCAAAAACTGATTAAGCGGTTAATAAACCGCAAGGCCTTCCGAGCCTTATTTGTGGAACTGTAGACATCCAAAGTCATGCAAACTTTCAAAACTCAAAAAAATCGATTTTAATGGATTTACTTTGAATTTAGATACCTCCGCAACCAGACCTCCTAGAATGTTCTAGTTTTCAGCTATGGATAGCTCTTGAAAAACTAATTAAGCGTTTTGCAAGCGAAAATGACGTCATAGCCTTATTTGCGGAACTGTAGGCATCCAAAGTCATACAAGCCTTCATAACTCAAAAAAATAACTTTGAATGCAAATATCTCGAAAACTAGACCTTATAAAAGGTTTTGCTTTGGATGTGCTGGTTGCATTTGACAAAACCTTTCTATATATGTACGTTTCAATGGGTTCCAGAGACTTTCGTAAAAAAATTAATTTTTAGTGATAAGGGGGTAGTCCATGCTTTTTTTCGAAAATCGATTGGAAATCGATTGAGTTTTGAACGGCAATGCAAAGGCCTGACCGTTATCTGTTCAACAACGTTAACCGCAACCCCTAACGAGCCTTATTTTGGAAGTTATGGCCATATTAAGATTTTTAGTTTTTGGGTTGAAACAAGAAAGATTAACTTTGAATCAGAATTTCTCTGCAACCAGAGCCCACAAAATGCTCTAGTTTTCAGCAATGGATAGCTTTTCAAAAACTGATTAAGCGGTTAATAAACCGCAAGGCCTTCCGAGCCTTATTTGTGGAACTGTAGACATCCAAAGTCATGCAAACTTTCAAAACTCAAAAAAATCGATTTTAATGGATTTACTTTGAATTTAGATACCTCCACAACCAGACCTCCTAGAATGTTCTAGTTTTCAGCTATGGATAGCTCTTGAAAAACTAATTAAGCGTTTTGCAAGCGAAAATGACGTCATAGCCTTATTTGCGGAACTGTAGGCATCCAAAGTCATACAAGCCTTCATAACTCAAAAAAATAACTTTGAATGCAAATATCTCGAAAACTAGACCTTATAAAAGGTTTTGCTTTGGATGTGCTGGTTGCATTTGACAAAACCTTTCTATATATGTACGTTTCAATGGGTTCCAGAGACTTTCGTAAAAAAATTAATTTTTAGTGATAAGGGGGTAGTCCATGCTTTTTTTCGAAAATCGATTGGAAAAAAAAAGTTGAGTTTTGAACGGCAATGCAAAGGCCTGACCGTTATCTGTTCAACAACGTTAACCGCAACCCCTAACGAGCCTTATTTTGGAAGTTATGGCCATATTAAGATTTTTCGTTTTTGGGTTGAAACAAGAAAGATTAACTTTGAATCAGAATTTCTCTGCAACCAGAGCCCACAAAATGCTCTAGTTTTCAGCAATGGATAGCTTTTCAAAAACTGATTAAGCGGTTAATAAACCGCAAGGCCTTCCGAGCCTTATTTGTGGAACTGTAGACATCCAAAGTCATGCAAACTTTCAAAACTCAAAAAAATCGATTTTAATGGATTTACTTTGAATTTAGATACCTCCGCAACCAGACCTCCTAGAATGTTCTAGTTTTCAGCTATGGATAGCTCTTGAAAAACTAATTAAGCGTTTTGCAAGCGAAAATGACGTCATAGCCTTATTTGCGGAACTGTAGGCATCCAAAGTCATACAAGCCTTCATAACTCAAAAAAATAACTTTGAATGCAAATATCTCGAAAACTAGACCTTATAAAAGGGTTTGCTTTGGATGTGCTGGTTGCATTTGACAAAACCTTTCTATATATGTACGTTTCAATGGGTTCCAGAGACTTTCGTAAAAAAATGAATTTTTAGTGATAAGGGGGTAGTCCATGCTTTTTTTCGAAAATCGATTGGAAAAAAAAGTTGAGTTTTGAACGGCAATGCAAAGGCCTAACCGTTATCTGTTCAACAACGTTAACCGCAACCCCTAAAGAGCCTTATTTTGGAAGTTATGGCCATATTAAGATTTTTAGTTTTTGGGTTGAAACAAGAAAGATTAACTTTGAATCAGAATTTCTCTGCAACCAGAGCCCACAAAATGCTCTAATTTTCAGCAATGGATAGCTTTTCAAAAACTGATTAAGCGGTTAATAAACCGCAAGGCCTTCCGAGCCTTATTTGTGGAACTGTGGACATCCAAAGTCATGCAAACTTTCAAAACTCAAAAAAATCGATTTTAATGGATTTACTTTGAATTTAGATACCTCCGCAACCAGACCTCCTAGAATGTTCTAGTTTTCAGCTATGGATAGCTCTTGAAAAACTAATTAAGCGTTTTGCAAGCGAAAATGACGTCATAGCCTTATTTGCGGAACTGTAGGCATCCAAAGTCATACAAGCCTTCATAACTCAAAAAAATAACTTTGAATGCAAATATCTCGAAAACTAGACCTTATAAAAGGGTTTGCTTTGGATGTGCTGGTTGCATTTGACAAAACCTTTCTATATATGTACGTTTCAATGGGTTCCAGAGACTTTCGTAAAAAAATTAATTTTTAGTGATAAGGGGGTAGTCCATGCTTTTTTTCGAAAATCGATTGGAAAAAAAAGTTGAGTTTTGAACGGCAATGCAAAGGCCTGACCGTTATCTGTTCAACAACGTTAACCGCAACCCCTAACGAGCCTTATTTTGGAAGTTATGGCCATATTAAGATTTTTAGTTTTTGGGTTGAAACAAGAAAGATTAACTTTGAATCAGAATTTCTCTGCAACCAGAGCCCACAAAATGCTCTAATTTTCAGCAATGGATAGCTTTTCAAAAACTGATTAAGCGGTTAATAAAACGCAAGGCCTTCCGAGCCTTATTTGTGGAACTGTAGACATCCAAAGTCATGCAAACTTTCAAAACTCAAAAAAATCGATTTTAATGGATTTACTTTGAATTTAGATACCTCCGCAACCAGACCTCCTAGAATGTTCTAGTTTTCAGCTATGGATAGCTCTTGAAAAACTAATTAAGCGTTTTGCAAGCGAAAATGACGTCATAGCCTTATTTGCGGAACTGTATGCATCCAAAGTCATACAAGCCTTCATAACTCAAAAAAATAACTTTGAATGCAAATATCTCGAAAACTAGACCTTATATAAGGGTTTGCTTTGGATGTGCTGGTTGCATTTGACAAAACCTTTCTATATATGTACGTTTCAATGGGTTCCAGAGACTTTCGTAAAAAAATTAATTTTTAGTGATAAGGGGGTCCATGCTTTTTTTCGAAAATCGATTGGAAAAAAAAAGTTGAGTTTTGAACGGCAATGCAAAGGCCTAACCGTTATCTGTTCAACAACGTTAACCGCAACCCCTAAAGAGCCTTATTTTGGAAGTTATGGCCATATTAAGATTTTTAGTTTTTGGGTTGAAACAAGAAAGATTAACTTTGAATCAGAATTTCTCTGCAACCAGAGCCCACAAAATGCTCTAATTTTCAGCAGTGGATAGCTTTTCAAAAACTGATTAAGCGGTTAATAAACCGCAAGGCCTTCCGAGCCTTATTTGTGGAACTGTAGACATCCAAAGTCATGCAAACTTTCAAAACTCAAAAAAATCGATTTTAATGGATTTACTTTGAATTTAGATACCTCCGCAACCAGACCTCCTAGAATGTTCTAGTTTTCAGCTATGGATAGCTCTTGAAAAACTAATTAAGCGTTTTGCAAGCGAAAATGACGTCATAGCCTTATTTGCGGAACTGTAGGCATCCAAAGTCATACAAGCCTTCATAACTCAAAAAAATAACTTTGAATGCAAATATCTCGAAAACTAGACCTTATAAAAGGTTTTGCTTTGGATGTGCTGGTTGCATTTGACAAAACCTTTCTATATATGTACGTTTCAATGGGTTCCAGAGACTTTCGTAAAAAAATTAATTTTTAGTGATAAGGGGGTAGTCCATGCTTTTCAAAAACTGATTAAGCGGTTAATAAAACGCAAGGCCTTCCGAGCCTTATTTGTGGAACTGTAGACATCCAAAGTCATGCAAACTTTCAAAACTCAAAAAAATCGATTTTAATGGATTTACTTTGAATTTAGATACCTCCGCAACCAGACCTCCTAGAATGTTCTAGTTTTCAGCTATGGATAGCTCTTGAAAAACTAATTAAGCGTTTTGCAAGCGAAAATGACGTCATAGCCTTATTTGCGGAACTGTAGGCATCCAAAGTCATACAAGCCTTCATAACTCAAAAAAATAACTTTGAATGCAAATATCTCGAAAACTAGACCTTATAAAAGGTTTTGCTTTGGATGTGCTGGTTGCATTTGACAAAACCTTTCTATATATGTACGTTTCAATGGGTTCCAGAGACTTTCGTAAAAAAATTAATTTTTAGTGATAAGGGGGTAGTCCATGCTTTTTTTCGAAAATCGATTGGAAAAAAAAAGTTGAGTTTTGAACGGCAATGCAAAGGCCTGACCGTTATCTGTTCAACAACGTTAACCGCAACCCCTAACGAGCCTTATTTTGGAAGTTATGGCCATATTAAGATTTTTAGTTTTTGGGTTGAAACAAGAAAGATTAACTTTGAATCAGAATTTCTCTGCAACCAGAGCCCACAAAATGCTCTAGTTTTCAGCAATGGATAGCTTTTCAAAAACTGATTAAGCGGTTAATAAACCGCAAGGCCTTCCGAGCCTTATTTGTGGAACTGTAGACATCCAAAGTCATGCAAACTTTCAAAACTCAAAAAAATCGATTTTAATGGATTTACTTTGAATTTAGATACCTCCACAACCAGACCTCCTAGAATGTTCTAGTTTTCAGCTATGGATAGCTCTTGAAAAACTAATTAAGCGTTTTGCAAGCGAAAATGACGTCATAGCCTTATTTGCGGAACTGTAGGCATCCAAAGTCATACAAGCCTTCATAACTCAAAAAAATAACTTTGAATGCAAATATCTCGAAAACTAGACCTTATAAAAGGTTTTGCTTTGGATGTGCTGGTTGCATTTGACAAAACCTTTCTATATATGTACGTTTCAATGGGTTCCAGAGACTTTCGTAAAAAAATTAATTTTTAGTGATAAGGGGGTAGTCCATGCTTTTTTTCGAAAATCGATTGGAAAAAAAAAGTTGAGTTTTGAACGGCAATGCAAAGGCCTGACCGTTATCTGTTCAACAACGTTAACCGCAACCCCTAACGAGCCTTATTTTGGAAGTTATGGCCATATTAAGATTTTTAGTTTTTGGGTTGAAACAAGAAAGATTAACTTTGAATCAGAATTTCTCTGCAACCAGAGCCCACAAAATGCTCTAGTTTTCAGCAATGGATAGCTTTTCAAAAACTGATTAAGCGGTTAATAAACCGCAAGGCCTTCCGAGCCTTATTTGTGGAACTGTAGACATCCAAAGTCATGCAAACTTTCAAAACTCAAAAAAATCGATTTTAATGGATTTACTTTGAATTTAGATACCTCCGCAACCAGACCTCCTAGAATGCTCTAGTTTTCAGCTATGGATAGCTCTTGAAAAACTTATTAAGCGTTTTGCAAGCGAAAATGACGTCATAGCCTTATTTGCGGAACTGTAGGCATCCAAAGTCATACAAGCCTTCATAACTCAAAAAAATAACTTTGAATGCAAATATCTCGAAAACTAGACCTTATAAAAGGGTTTGCTTTGGATGTGCTGGTTGCATTTGACAAAACCTTTCTATATATGTACGTTTCAATGGGTTCCAGAGACTTTCGTAAAAAAATGAATTTTTAGTGATAAGGGGGTAGTCCATGCTTTTTTTCGAAAATCGATTGGAAAAAAAAGTTGAGTTTTGAACGGCAATGCAAGGGCCTAACCGTTATCTGTTCAACAACGTTAACCGCAACCCCTAAAGAGCCTTATTTTGGAAGTTATGGCCATATTAAGATTTTTAGTTTTTGGGTTGAAACAAGAAAGATTAACTTTGAATCAGAATTTCTCTGCAACCAGAGCCCACAAAATGCTCTAATTTTCAGCAATGGATAGCTTTTCAAAAACTGATTAAGCGGTTAATAAAACGCAAGGCCTTCCGAGCCTTATTTGTGGAACTGTAGACATCCAAAGTCATGCAAACTTTCAAAACTCAAAAAAATCGATTTTAATGGATTTACTTTGAATTTAGATACCTCCGCAACCAGACCTCCTAGAATGTTCTAGTTTTCAGCTATGGATAGCTCTTGAAAAACTAATTAAGCGTTTTGCAAGCGAAAATGACGTCATAGCCTTATTTGCGGAACTGTATGCATCCAAAGTCATACAAGCCTTCATAACTCAAAAAAATAACTTTGAATGCAAATATCTCGAAAACTAGACCTTATAAAAGGGTTTGCTTTGGATGTGCTGGTTGCATTTGACAAAACCTTTCTATATATGTACGTTTCAATGGGTTCCAGAGACTTTCGTAAAAAAATTAATTTTTAGTGATAAGGGGGTCCATGCTTTTTTTCGAAAATCGATTGGAAAAAAAAAGTTGAGTTTTGAACGGCAATGCAAAGGCCTAACCGTTATCTGTTCAACAACTGTAACCGCAACCCCTAAAGAGCCTTATTTTGGAAGTTATGGCCATATTAAGATTTTTAGTTTTTGGGTTGAAACAAGAAAGATTAACTTTGAATCAGAATTTCTCTGCAACCAGAGCCCACAAAATGCTCTAATTTTCAGCAGTGGATAGCTTTTCAAAAACTGATTAAGCGGTTAATAAACCGCAAGGCCTTCCGAGCCTTATTTGTGGAACTGTAGACATCCAAAGTCATGCAAACTTTCAAAACTCAAAAAAATCGATTTTAATGGATTTACTTTGAATTTAGATACCTCCGCAACCAGACCTCCTAGAATGTTCTAGTTTTCAGCTATGGATAGCTCTTGAAAAACTAATTAAGCGTTTTGCAAGCGAAAATGACGTCATAGCCTTATTTGCGGAACTGTAGGCATCCAAAGTCATACAAGCCTTCATAACTCAAAAAAATAACTTTGAATGCAAATATCTCGAAAACTAAACCTTATAAAAGGTTTTGCTTTGGATGTGCTGGTTGCATTTGACAAAACCTTTCTATATATGTACGTTTCAATGGGTTCCAGAGACTTTCGTAAAAAAATTAATTTTTAGTGATAAGGGGGTAGTCCATGCTTTTCAAAAACTGATTAAGCGGTTAATAAAACGCAAGGCCTTCCGAGCCTTATTTGTGGAACTGTAGACATCCAAAGTCATGCAAACTTTCAAAACTCAAAAAAATCGATTTTAATGGATTTACTTTGAATTTAGATACCTCCGCAACCAGACCTCCTAGAATGTTCTAGTTTTCAGCTATGGATAGCTCTTGAAAAACTAATTAAGCGTTTTGCAAGCGAAAATGACGTCATAGCCTTATTTGCGGAACTGTAGGCATCCAAAGTCATACAAGCCTTCATAGCTCAAAAAAATAACTTTGAATGCAAATATCTCGAAAACTAGACCTTATAAAAGGTTTTGCTTTGGATGTGCTGGTTGCATTTGACAAAACCTTTCTATATATGTACGTTTCAATGGGTTCCAGAGACTTTCGTAAAAAAATTAATTTTTAGTGATAAGGGGGTAGTCCATGCTTTTTTTCGAAAATCGATTGGAAAAAAAAAGTTGAGTTTTGAACGGCAATGCAAAGGCCTGACCGTTATCTGTTCAACAACGTTAACCGCAACCCCTAACGAGCCTTATTTTGGAAGTTATGGCCATATTAAGATTTTTAGTTTTTGGGTTGAAACAAGAAAGATTAACTTTGAATCAGAATTTCTCTGCAACCAGAGCCCACAAAATGCTCTAGTTTTCAGCAATGGATAGCTTTTCAAAAACTGATTAAGCGGTTAATAAACCGCAAGGCCTTCCGAGCCTTATTTGTGGAACTGTAGACATCCAAAGTCATGCAAACTTTCAAAACTCAAAAAAATCGATTTTAATGGATTTACTTTGAATTTAGATACCTCCACAACCAGACCTCCTAGAATGTTCTAGTTTTCAGCTATGGATAGCTCTTGAAAAACTAATTAAGCGTTTTGCAAGCGAAAATGACGTCATAGCCTTATTTGCGGAACTGTAGGCATCCAAAGTCATACAAGCCTTCATAACTCAAAAAAATAACTTTGAATGCAAATATCTCGAAAACTAGACCTTATAAAAGGTTTTGCTTTGGATGTGCTGGTTGCATTTGACAAAACCTTTCTATATATGTACGTTTCAATGGGTTCCAGAGACTTTCGTAAAAAAATTAATTTTTAGTGATAAGGGGGTAGTCCATGCTTTTTTTCGAAAATCGATTGGAAAAAAAAAGTTGAGTTTTGAACGGCAATGCAAAGGCCTGACCGTTATCTGTTCAACAACGTTAACCGCAACCCCTAACGAGCCTTATTTTGGAAGTTATGGCCATATTAAGATTTTTAGTTTTTGGGTTGAAACAAGAAAGATTAACTTTGAATCAGAATTTCTCTGCAACCAGAGCCCACAAAATGCTCTAATTTTCAGCAATGGATAGCTTTTCAAAAACTGATTAAGCGGTTAATAAACCGCAAGGCCTTCCGAGCCTTATTTGTGGAACTGTAGACATCCAAAGTCATGCAAACTTTCAAAACTCAAAAAAATCGATTTTAATGGATTTACTTTGAATTTAGATACCTCCGCAACCAGACCTCCTAGAATGTTCTAGTTTTCAGCTATGGATAGCTCTTGAAAAACTAATTAAGCGTTTTGCAAGCGAAAATGACGTCATAGCCTTATTTGCGGAACTGTAGGCATCCAAAGTCATACAAGCCTTCATAACTCAAAAAAATAACTTTGAATGCAAATATCTCGAAAACTAGACCTTATAAAAGGGTTTGCTTTGGATGTGCTGGTTGCATTTGACAAAACCTTTCTATATATGTACGTTTCAATGGGTTCCAGAGACTTTCGTAAAAAAATTAATTTTTAGTGATAAGGGGGTAGTCCATGCTTTTTTTCGAAAATCGATTGGAAAAAAAAGTTGAGTTTTGAACGGCAATGCAAAGGCCTGACCGTTATCTGTTCAACAACGTTAACCGCAACCCCTAACGAGCCTTATTTTGGAAGTTATGGCCATATTAAGATTTTTAGTTTTTGGGTTGAAACAAGAAAGATTAACTTTGAATCAGAATTTCTCTGCAACCAGAGCCCACAAAATGCTCTAATTTTCAGCAATGGATAGCTTTTCAAAAACTGATTAAGCGGTTAATAAAACGCAAGGCCTTCCGAGCCTTATTTGTGGAACTGTAGACATCCAAAGTCATGCAAACTTTCAAAACTCAAAAAAATCGATTTTAATGGATTTACTTTGAATTTAGATACCTCCGCAACCAGACCTCCTAGAATGTTCTAGTTTTCAGCTATGGATAGCTCTTGAAAAACTAATTAAGCGTTTTGCAAGCGAAAATGACGTCATACCCTTATTTGCGGAACTGTATGCATCCAAAGTCATACAAGCCTTCATAACTCAAAAAAATAACTTTGAATGCAAATATCTCGAAAACTAGACCTTATAAAAGGGTTTGCTTTGGATGTGCTGGTTGCATTTGACAAAACCTTTCTATATATGTACGTTTCAATGGGTTCCAGAGACTTTCGTAAAAAAATTAATTTTTAGTGATAAGGGGGTCCATGCTTTTTTTCGAAAATCGATTGGAAAAAAAAAGTTGAGTTTTGAACGGCAATGCAAAGGCCTAACCGTTATCTGTTCAACAACGTTAACCGCAACCCCTAAAGAGCCTTATTTTGGAAGTTATGGCCATATTAAGATTTTTAGTTTTTGGGTTGAAACAAGAAAGATTAACTTTGAATCAGAATTTCTCTGCAACCAGAGCCCACAAAATGCTCTAATTTTCAGCAGTGGATAGCTTTTCAAAAACTGATTAAGCGGTTAATAAACCGCAAGGCCTTCCGAGCCTTATTTGTGGAACTGTAGACATCCAAAGTCATGCAAACTTTCAAAACTCAAAAAAATCGATTTTAATGGATTTACTTTGAATTTAGATACCTCCGCAACCAGACCTCCTAGAATGTTCTAGTTTTCAGCTATGGATAGCTCTTGAAAAACTAATTAAGCGTTTTGCAAGCGAAAATGACGTCATAGCCTTATTTGCGGAACTGTAGGCATCCAAAGTCATACAAGCCTTCATAACTCAAAAAAATAACTTTGAATGCAAATATCTCGAAAACTAGACCTTATAAAAGGGTTTGCTTTGGATGTGCTGGTTGCATTTGACAAAACCTTTCTATATATGTACGTTTCAATGGGTTCCAGAGACTTTCGTAAAAAAATGAATTTTTAGTGATAAGGGGATAGTCCATGCTTTTTTTCGAAAATCGATTGGAAAAAAAAAGTTGAGTTTTGAACGGCAATGCAAAGGCCTGACCGTTATCTGTTCAACAACGTTAACCGCAACCCCTAACGAGCCTTATTTTGGAAGTTATGGCCATATTAAGATTTTTAGTTTTTGGGTTGAAACAAGAAAGATTAACTTTGAATCAGAATTTCTCTGCAACCAGAGCCCATAAAATGCTCTAGTTTTCAGCAATGGATAGCTTTTCAAAAACTGATTAAGCGGTTAATAAACCGCAAGGCCTTCCGAGCCTTATTTGTGGAACTGTAGACATCCAAAGTCATGCAAACTTTCAAAACTCAAAAAAATCGATTTTAATGGATTTACTTTGAATTTAGATACCTCCGCAACCAGACCTCCTAGAATGCTCTAGTTTTCAGCTATGGATAGCTCTTGAAAAACTTATTAAGCGTTTTGCAAGCGAAAATGACGTCATAGCCTTATTTGTGGAACTGTAGGCATCCAAAGTCATACAAGCCTTCATAACTCAAAAAAATAACTTTGAATGCAAATATCTCGAAAACTAGACCTTATAAAAGGTTTTGCTTTGGATGTGCTGGTTGCATTTGACAAAACCTTTCTATATATGTACGTTTCAATGGGTTCCAGAGACTTTCGTAAAAAAATTAATTTTTAGTGATAAGGGGGTAGTCCATGCTTTTTTTCGAAAATCGATTGGAAAAAAAAAGTTGAGTTTTGAACGGCAATGCAAAGGCCTGACCGTTATCTGTTCAACAACGTTAACCGCAACCCCTAACGAGCCTTATTTTGGAAGTTATGGCCATATTAAGATTTTTAGTTTTTGGGTTGAAACAAGAAAGATTAACTTTGAATCAGAATTTCTCTGCAACCAGAGCCCACAAAATGCTCTAGTTTTCAGCAATGGATAGCTTTTCAAAAACTGATTAAGCGGTTAATAAACCGCAAGGCCTTCCGAGCCTTATTTGTGGAACTGTAGACATCCAAAGTCATGCAAACTTTCAAAACTCAAAAAAATCGATTTTAATGGATTTACTTTGAATTTAGATACCTCCGCAACCAGACCTCCTAGAATGCTCTAGTTTTCAGCTATGGATAGCTCTTGAAAAACTTATTAAGCGTTTTGCAAGCGAAAATGACGTCATAGCCTTATTTGTGGAACTGTAGGCATCCAAAGTCATACAAGCCTTCATAACTCAAAAAAATAACTTTGAATGCAAATATCTCGAAAACTAGACCTTATAAAAGGGTTTGCTTTGGATGTGCTGGTTGCATTTGACAAAACCTTTCTATATATGTACGTTTCAATGGGTTCCAGAGACTTTCGTAAAAAAATTAATTTTTAGTGATAAGGGGGTAGTCCATGCTTTTTTTCGAAAATCGATTGGAAAAAAAAAGTTGAGTTTTGAACGGCAATGCAAAGGCCTGACCGTTATCTGTTCAACAACGTTAACCGCAACCCCTAACGAGCCTTATTTTGGAAGTTATGGCCATATTAAGATTTTTAGTTTTTGGGTTGAAACAAGAAAGATTAACTTTGAATCAGAATTTCTCTGCAACCAGAGCCCACAAAATGCTCTAGTTTTCAGCAATGGATAGCTTCTCAAAAACTGATTAAGCGGTTAATAAACCGCAAGGCCTTCCGAGCCTTATTTGTGGAACTGTAGACATCCAAAGTCATGCAAACTTTCAAAACTCAAAAAAATCGATTTTAATGGATTTACTTTGAATTTAGATACCTCCGCAACCAGACCTCCTAGAATGCTCTAGTTTTCAGCTATGGATAGCTCTTGAAAAACTAATTAAGCGCTTTGCAAGCGAAAATGACGTCATAGCCTTATTTGTGGAACTGTAGGCATCCAAAGTCATACAAGCCTTCATAACTCAAAAAAATAACTTTGAATGCAAATATCTCGAAAACTAGACCTTATAAAAGGTTTTGCTTTGGAAGTGCTGGTTGCATTTGACAAAACCTTTCTATATATGTACGTTTCAATGGGTTCCAGAGACTTTCGTAAAAAAATTAATTTTTAGTGATAAGGGGGTAGTCCATGCTTTTTTTCGAAAATCGATTGGAAAAAAAAAGTTGAGTTTTGAACGGCAATGCAAAGGCCTGACCGTTATCTGTTCAACAACGTTAACCGCAACCCCTAACGAGCCTTATTTTGGAAGTTATGGCCATATTAAGATTTTTAGTTTTTGGGTTGAAACAAGAAAGATTAACTTTGAATCAGAATTTCTCTGCAACCAGAGCCCACAAAATGCTCTAGTTTTCAGCAATGGATAGCCTTCCGAGCCTTATTTGTGGAACTGTAGACATCCAAAGTCATGCAAACTTTCAAAACTCAAAAAAATCGATTTTAATGGATTTACTTTGAATTTAGATACCTCCGCAACCAGACCTCCTAGAATGTTCTAGTTTTCAGCTATGGATAGCTCTTGAAAAACTAATTAAGCGTTTTGCAAGCGAAAATGACGTCATAGCCTTATTTGCGGAACTGTAGGCATCCAAAGTCATACAAGCCTTCATAACTCAAAAAAATAACTTTGAATGCAAATATCTCGAAAACTAGACCTTATAAAAGGTTTTGCTTTGGATGTGCTGGTTGCATTTGACAAAACCTTTCTATATATGTACGTTTCAATGGGTTCCAGAGACTTTCGTAAAAAAATTAATTTTTAGTGATAAGGGGGTAGTCCATGCTTTTTTTCGAAAATCGATTGGAAAAAAAAAGTTGAGTTTTGAACGGCAATGCAAAGGCCTGACCGTTATCTGTTCAACAACGTTAACCGCAACCCCTAACGAGCCTTATTTTGGAAGTTATGGCCATATTAAGATTTTTAGTTTTTGGGTTGAAACAAGAAAGATTAACTTTGAATCAGAATTTCTCTGCAACCAGAGCCCACAAAATGCTCTAATTTTCAGCAATGGATAGCTTTTCAAAAACTGATTAAGCGGTTAATAAAACGCAAGGCCTTCCGAGCCTTATTTGTGGAACTGTAGACATCCAAAGTCATGCAAACTTTCAAAACTCAAAAAAATCGATTTTAATGGATTTACTTTGAATTTAGATACCTCCGCAACCAGACCTCCTAGAATGTTCTAGTTTTCAGCTATGGATAGCTCTTGAAAAACTAATTAAGCGTTTTGCAAGCGAAAATGACGTCATACCCTTATTTGCGGAACTGTATGCATCCAAAGTCATACAAGCCTTCATAACTCAAAAAAATAACTTTGAATGCAAATATCTCGAAAACTAGACCTTATAAAAGGGTTTGCTTTGGATGTGCTGGTTGCATTTGACAAAACCTTTCTATATATGTACGTTTCAATGGGTTCCAGAGACTTTCGTAAAAAAATTAATTTTTAGTGATAAGGGGGTAGTCCATGCTTTTTTTCGAAAATCGATTGGAAAAAAAAAAGTTGAGTTTTGAACGGCAATGCAAAGGCCTAACCGTTATTTGTTCAACAACGTTAACCGCAACCCCTAAAGAGCCTTATTTTGGAAGTTATGGCCATATTAAGATTTTTAGTTTTTGGGTTGAAACAAGAAAGATTAACTTTGAATCAGAATTTCTCTGCAACCAGAGCCCACAAAATGCTCTAATTTTCAGCAATGGATAGCTTTTCAAAAACTGATTAAGCGGTTAATAAAACGCAAGGCCTTCCGAGCCTTATTTGTGGAACTGTAGACATCCAAAGTCATGCAAACTTTCAAAACTCAAAAAAATCGATTTTAATGGATTTACTTTGAATTTAGATACCTCCGCAACCAGACCTCCTAGAATGTTCTAGTTTTCAGCTATGGATAGCTCTTGAAAAACTAATTAAGCGTTTTGCAAGCGAAAATGACGTCATAGCCTTATTTGCGGAACTGTAGGCATCCAAAGTCATACAAGCCATCATAACTCAAAAAAATAACTTTGAATTCAAATATCTCGAAAACTAGACCTTATAAAAGGGTTTGCTTTGGATGTGCTGGTTGCATTTGACAAAACCTTTCTATATATGTACGTTTCAATGGGTTCCAGAGACTTTCGTAAAAAAATTAATTTTTAGTGATAAGGGGGTAGTCCATGCTTTTTTTCGAAAATCGATTGGAAAAAAAAAAGTTGAGTTTTGAACGGCAATGCAAAGGCCTGACCGTTATCTGTTCAACAACGTTAACCGCAACACCTAACGAGCCTTATTTTGGAAGTTATGACCATATTAAGATTTTTAGTTTTTGGGTTGAAACAAGAAAGATTAACTTTGAATCAGAATTTCTCTGCAACCAGAGCCCACAAAATGCTCTAGTTTTCAGCAATGGATAGCTTTTCAAAATCTGATTAAGCGGTTAATAAAACGCAAGGCCTTCCGAGCCTTATTTGTGGAACTGTAGACATCCAAAGTCATGCAAACTTTCAAAACTCAAAAAAATCGATTTTAATGGATTTACTTTGAATTTAGATACCTCCGCAACCAGACCTCCTAGAATGTTCTAGTTTTCAGCTATGGATAGCTCTTGAAAAACTAATTAAGCGTTTTGCAAGCGAAAATGACGTCATAGCCTTATTTGCGGAACTGTAGGCATCCAAGGTCATACAAGCCTTCATAACTCAAAAAAATAACTTTGAATGCAAATATCTCGAAAACTAGACCTTATAAAAGGTTTTGCTTTGGATGTGCTGGTTGCATTTGACAAAACCTTTCTATATATGTACGTTTCAATGGGTTCCAGAGACTTTCGTAAAAAAATTAATTTTTAGTGATAAGGGGGTAGTCCATGCTTTTTTTCGAAAATCGATTGGAAAAAAAAAGTTGAGTTTTGAACGGCAATGCAAAGGCCTGACCGTTATCTGTTCAACAACGTTAACCGCAACCCCTAACGAGCCTTATTTTGGAAGTTATGGCCATATTAAGATTTTTAGTTTTTGGGTTGAAACAAGAAAGATTAACTTTGAATCAGAATTTCTCTGCAACCAGAGCCCACAAAATGCTCTAGTTTTCAGCAATGGATAGCTTTTCAAAAACTGATTAAGCGGTTAATAAACCGCAAGGCCTTCCGAGCCTTATTTGTGGAACTGTAGACATCCAAAGTCATGCAAACTTTCAAAACTCAAAAAAATCGATTTTAATGGATTTACTTTGAATTTAGATACCTCCGCAACCAGACCTCCTAGAATGTTCTAGTTTTCAGCTATGGATAGCTCTTGAAAAACTAATTAAGCGTTTTGCAAGCGAAAGTGACGTCATAGCCTTATTTGCGGAACTGTAGGCATCCAAAGTCATACAAGCCTTCATAACTCAAAAAAATAACTTTGAATGCAAATATCTCGAAAACTAGACCTTATAAAAGGTTTTGCTTTGGATGTGCTGGTTGTATTTGACAAAACCTTTCTATATATGTACGTTTCAATGGGTTCCAGAGACTTTCGTAAAAAAATTAATTTTTAGTGATAAGGGGGTAGTCCATGCTTTTTTTCGAAAATCGATTGGAAAAAAAAGTTGAGTTTTGAACGGCAATGCAAAGGCCTGACCGTTATCTGTTCAACAACGTTAACCGCAACCCCTAACGAGCCTTATTTTGGAAGTTATGGCCATATTAAGATTTTTAGTTTTTGGGTTGAAACAAGAAAGATTAACTTTGAATCAGAATTTCTCTGCAACCAGAGCCCACAAAATGCTCTAGTTTTCAGCAATGGATAGCTTTTCAAAAACTGATTAAGCGGTTAATAAACCGCAAGGCCTTCCGAGCCTTATTTGTGGAACTGTAGACATCCAAAGTCATGCAAACTTTCAAAACTCAAAAAAATCGATTTTAATGGATTTACTTTGAATTTAGATACCTCCGCAACCAGACCTCCTAGAATGTTCTAGTTTTCAGCTATGGATAGCTCTTGAAAAACTAATTAAGCGTTTTGCAAGCGAAAATGACGTCATAGCCTTATTTGCGGAACTGTAGGCATCCAAAGTCATACAAGCCTTCATAACTCAAAAAAATAACTTTGAATGCAAATATCTCGAAAACTAGACCTTATAAAAGGGTTTGCTTTGGATGTGCTGGTTGCATTTGACAAAACCTTTCTATATATGTACGTTTCAATGGGTTCCAGAGACTTTCGTAAAAAAATTAATTTTTAGTGATAAGGGGGTAGTCCATGCTTTTTTTCGAAAATCGATTGGAAAAAAAAAAGTTGAGTTTTGAACGGCAATGCAAAGGCCTGACCGTTATCTGTTCAACAACGTTAACCGCAACCCCTAACGAGCCTTATTTTGGAAGTTATGGCCATATTATGATTTTTAGTTTTTGGGTTGAAACAAGAAAGATTAACTTTGAATCAGAATTTCTCTGCAACCAGAGCCCACAAAATGCTCTAGTTTTCAGCAATGGATAGCTTTTCAAAAACTGATTAAGCGGTTAATAAACCGCAAGGCCTTCCGAGCCTTATTTGTGGAACTGTAGACATCCAAAGTCATGCAAACTTTCAAAACTCAAAAAAATCGATTTTAATGGATTTACTTTGAATTTAGATACCTCCGCAACCAGACCTCCTAGAATGTTCTAGTTTTCAGCTATGGATAGCTCTTGAAAAACTAATTAAGCGTTTTGCAAGCGAAAATGACGTCATAGCCTTATTTGCGGAACTGTAGGCATCCAAAGTCATACAAGCCTTCATAACTCAAAAAAATAACTTTGAATGCAAATATCTCGAAAACTAGACCTTATAAAAGGGTTTGCTTTGGATGTGCTGGTTGCATTTGACAAAACCTTTCTATATATGTACGTTTCAATGGGTTCCAGAGACTTTCGTAAAAAAATTAATTTTTAGTGATAAGGGGGTAGTCCATGCTTTTTTTCGAAAATCGATTGGAAAAAAAAAAGTTGAGTTTTGAACGGCAATGCAAAGGCCTGACCGTTATCTGTTCAACAACGTTAACCGCAACACCTAACGAGCCTTATTTTGGAAGTTATGACCATATTAAGATTTTTAGTTTTTGGGTTGAAACAAGAAAGATTAACTTTGAATCAGAATTTCTCTGCAACCAGAGCCCACAAAATGCTCTAGTTTTCAGCAATGGATAGCTTTTCAAAAACTGATTAAGCGGTTAATAAAACGCAAGGCCTTCCGAGCCTTATTTGTGGAACTGTAGACATCCAAAGTCATGCAAACTTTCAAAACTCAAAAAAATCGATTTTAATGGATTTACTTTGAATTTAGATACCTCCGCAACCAGACCTCCTAGAATGTTCTAGTTTTCAGCTATGGATAGCTCTTGAAAAACTAATTAAGCGTTTTGCAAGCGAAAATGACGTCATAGCCTTATTTGCGGAACTGTAGGCATCCAAAGTCATACAAGCCTTCATAACTCAAAAAAATAACTTTGAATGCAAATATCTCGAAAACTAGACCTTATAAAAGGTTTTGCTTTGGATGTGCTGGTTGCATTTGACAAAACCTTTCTATATATGTACGTTTCAATGGGTTCCAGAGACTTTCGTAAAAAAATGAATTTTTAGTGATAAGGGGATAGTCAATGCTTTTTTTCGAAAATCGATTGGAAAAAAAAGTTGAGTTTTGAACGGCAATGCAAAGGCCTAACCGTTATCTGTTCAACAACGTTAACCGCAACCCCTAAAGAGCCTTATTTTGGAAGTTATGGCCATATTAAGATTTTTAGTTTTTGGGTTGAAACAAGAAAGATTAACTTTGAATCAGAATTTCTCTGCAACCAGAGCCCACAAAATGCTCTAATTTTCAGCAATGGATAGCTTTTCAAAAACTGATTAAGCGGTTAATAAAACGCAAGGCCTTCCGAGCCTTATTTGTGGAACTGTAGACATCCAAAGTCATGCAAACTTTCAAAACTCAAAAAAATCGATTTTAATGGATTTACTTTGAATTTAGATACCTCCGCAACCAGACCTCCTAGAATGTTCTAGTTTTCAGCTATGGATAGCTCTTGAAAAACTAATTAAGCGTTTTGCAAGCGAAAATGACGTCATAGCCTTATTTGCGGAACTGTAGGCATCCAAAGTCATACAAGCCTTCATAACTCAAAAAAATAACTTTGAATGCAAATATCTCGAAAACTAGACCTTATAAAAGGGTTTGCTTTGGATGTGCTGGTTGCATTTGACAAAACCTTTCTATATATGTACGTTTCAATGGGTTCCAGAGACTTTCGTAAAAAAATGAATTTTTAGTGATAAGGGGATAGTCCATGCTTTTTTTCGAAAATCGATTGGAAAAAAAAGTTGAGTTTTGAACGGCAATGCAAAGGCCTAACCGTTATCTGTTCAACAACGTTAACCGCAACCCCTAAAGAGCCTTATTTTGGAAGTTATGGCCATATTAAGATTTTTAGTTTTTGGGTTGAAACAAGAAAGATTAACTTTGAATCAGAATTTCTCTGCAACCAGAGCCCACAAAATGCTCTAATTTTCAGCAATGGATAGCTTTTCAAAAACTGATTAAGCGGTTAATAAAACGCAAGGCCTTCCGAGCCTTATTTGTGGAACTGTAGACATCCAAAGTCATGCAAACTTTCAAAACTCAAAAAAATCGATTTTAATGGATTTACTTTGAATTTAGATACCTCCGCAACCAGACCTCCTAGAATGTTCTAGTTTTCAGCTATGGATAGCTCTTGAAAAACTAATTAAGCGTTTTGCAAGCGAAAATGACGTCATACCCTTATTTGCGGAACTGTATGCATCCAAAGTCATACAAGCCTTCATAACTCAAAAAAATAACTTTGAATGCAAATATCTCGAAAACTAGACCTTATAAAAGGGTTTGCTTTGGATGTGCTGGTTGCATTTGACAAAACCTTTCTATATATGTACGTTTCAATGGGTTCCAGAGACTTTCGTAAAAAAATTAATTTTTAGTGATAAGGGGGTAGTCCATGCTTTTTTTCGAAAATCGATTGGAAAAAAAAAGTTGAGTTTTGAACGGCAATGCAAAGGCCTAACCGTTATCTGTTCAACAACGTTAACCGCAACCCCTAAAGAGCCTTATTTTGGAAGTTATGGCCATATTAAGATTTTTAGTTTTTGGGTTGAAACAAGAAAGATTAACTTTGAATCAGAATTTCTCTGCAACCAGAGCCCACAAAATGCTCTAATTTTCAGCAATGGATAGCTTTTCAAAAACTGATTAAGCGGTTAATAAAACGCAAGGCCTTCCGAGCCTTATTTGTGGAACTGTAGACATCCAAAGTCATGCAAACTTTCAAAACTCAAAAAAATCGATTTTAATGGATTTACTTTGAATTTAGATACCTCCGCAACCAGACCTCCTAGAATGTTCTAGTTTTCAGCTATGGATAGCTCTTGAAAAACTAATTAAGCGTTTTGCAAGCGAAAATGACGTCATAGCCTTATTTGCGGAACTGTAGGCATCCAAAGTCATACAAGCCTTCATAACTCAAAAAAATAACTTTGAATGCAAATATCTCGAAAACTAGACCTTATAAAAGGGTTTGCTTTGGATGTGCTGGTTGCATTTGACAAAACCTTTCTATATATGTACGTTTCAATGGGTTCCAGAGACTTTCGTAAAAAAATTAATTTTTAGTGATAAGGGGGTAGTCCATGCTTTTTTTCGAAAATCGATTGGAAAAAAAAAAGTTGAGTTTTGAACGGCAATGCAAAGGCCTGACCGTTATCTGTTCAACAACGTTAACCGCAACACCTAACGAGCCTTATTTTGGAAGTTATGACCATATTAAGATTTTTAGTTTTTGGGTTGAAACAAGAAAGATTAACTTTGAATCAGAATTTCTCTGCAACCAGAGCCCACAAAATGCTCTAGTTTTCAGCAATGGATAGCTTTTCAAAAACTGATTAAGCGGTTAATAAAACGCAAGGCCTTCCGAGCCTTATTTGTGGAACTGTAGACATCCAAAGTCATGCAAACTTTCAAAACTCAAAAAAATCGATTTTAATGGATTTACTTTGAATTTAGATACCTCCGCAACCAGACCTCCTAGAATGTTCTAGTTTTCAGCTATGGATAGCTCTTGAAAAACTAATTAAGCGTTTTGCAAGCGAAAGTGACGTCATAGCCTTATTTGCGGAACTGTAGGCATCCAAAGTCATACAAGCCTTCATAACTCAAAAAAATAACTTTGAATGCAAATATCTCGAAAACTAGACCTTATAAAAGGTTTTGCTTTGGATGTGCTGGTTGTATTTGACAAAACCTTTCTATATATGTACGTTTCAATGGGTTCCAGAGACTTTCGTAAAAAAATTAATTTTTAGTGATAAGGGGGTAGTCCATGCTTTTTTTCGAAAATCGATTGGAAAAAAAAGTTGAGTTTTGAACGGCAATGCAAAGGCCTGACCGTTATCTGTTCAACAACGTTAACCGCAACCCCTAACGAGCCTTATTTTGGAAGTTATGGCCATATTAAGATTTTTAGTTTTTGGGTTGAAACAAGAAAGATTAACTTTGAATCAGAATTTCTCTGCAACCAGAGCCCACAAAATGCTCTAGTTTTCAGCAATGGATAGCTTTTCAAAAACTGATTAAGCGGTTAATAAACCGCAAGGCCTTCCGAGCCTTATTTGTGGAACTGTAGACATCCAAAGTCATGCAAACTTTCAAAACTCAAAAAAATCGATTTTAATGGATTTACTTTGAATTTAGATACCTCCGCAACCAGACCTCCTAGAATGTTCTAGTTTTCAGCTATGGATAGCTCTTGAAAAACTAATTAAGCGTTTTGCAAGCGAAAATGACGTCATAGCCTTATTTGCGGAACTGTAGGCATCCAAAGTCATACAAGCCTTCATAACTCAAAAAAATAACTTTGAATGCAAATATCTCGAAAACTAGACCTTATAAAAGGGTTTGCTTTGGATGTGCTGGTTGCATTTGACAAAACCTTTCTATATATGTACGTTTCAATGGGTTCCAGAGACTTTCGTAAAAAAATTAATTTTTAGTGATAAGGGGGTAGTCCATGCTTTTTTTCGAAAATCGATTGGAAAAAAAAAAGTTGAGTTTTGAACGGCAATGCAAAGGCCTGACCGTTATCTGTTCAACAACGTTAACCGCAACCCCTAACGAGCCTTATTTTGGAAGTTATGGCCATATTATGATTTTTAGTTTTTGGGTTGAAACAAGAAAGATTAACTTTGAATCAGAATTTCTCTGCAACCAGAGCCCACAAAATGCTCTAGTTTTCAGCAATGGATAGCTTTTCAAAAACTGATTAAGCGGTTAATAAACCGCAAGGCCTTCCGAGCCTTATTTGTGGAACTGTAGACATCCAAAGTCATGCAAACTTTCAAAACTCAAAAAAATCGATTTTAATGGATTTACTTTGAATTTAGATACCTCCGCAACCAGACCTCCTAGAATGTTCTAGTTTTCAGCTATGGATAGCTCTTGAAAAACTAATTAAGCGTTTTGCAAGCGAAAATGACGTCATAGCCTTATTTGCGGAACTGTAGGCATCCAAAGTCATACAAGCCTTCATAACTCAAAAAAATAACTTTGAATGCAAATATCTCGAAAACTAGACCTTATAAAAGGGTTTGCTTTGGATGTGCTGGTTGCATTTGACAAAACCTTTCTATATATGTACGTTTCAATGGGTTCCAGAGACTTTCGTAAAAAAATTAATTTTTAGTGATAAGGGGGTAGTCCATGCTTTTTTTCGAAAATCGATTGGAAAAAAAAAGTTGAGTTTTGAACGGCAATGCAAAGGCCTGACCGTTATCTGTTCAACAACGTTAACCGCAACCCCTAACGAGCCTTATTTTGGAAGTTATGGCCATATTAAGATTTTTAGTTTTTGGGTTGAAACAAGAAAGATTAACTTTGAATCAGAATTTCTCTGCAACCAGAGCCCACAAAATGCTCTAGTTTTCAGCAATGGATAGCTTTTCAAAAACTGATTAAGCGGTTAATAAACCGCAAGGCCTTCCGAGCCTTATTTGTGGAACTGTAGACATCCAAAGTCATGCAAACTTTCAAAACTCAAAAAAATCGATTTTAATGGATTTACTTTGAATTTAGATACCTCCGCAACCAGACCTCCTAGAATGTTCTAGTTTTCAGCTATGGATAGCTCTTGAAAAACTAATTAAGCGTTTTGCAAGCGAAAATGACGTCATAGCCTTATTTGCGGAACTGTAGGCATCCAAAGTCATACAAGCCTTCATAACTCAAAAAAATAACTTTGAATGCAAATATCTCGAAAACTAGACCTTATAAAAGGGTTTGCTTTGGATGTGCTGGTTGCATTTGACAAAACCTTTCTATATATGTACGTTTCAATGGGTTCCAGAGACTTTCGTAAAAAAATTAATTTTTAGTGATAAGGGGGTAGTCCATGCTTTTTTTCGAAAATCGATTGGAAAAAAAAAAGTTGAGTTTTGAACGGCAATGCAAAGGCCTGACCGTTATCTGTTCAACAACGTTAACCGCAACCCCTAACGAGCCTTATTTTGGAAGTTATGACCATATTAAGATTTTTAGTTTTTGGGTTGAAACAAGAAAGATTAACTTTGAATCAGAATTTCTCTGCAACCAGAGCCCACAAAATGCTCTAGTTGTCAGCAATGGATAGCTTTTCAAAAACTGATTAAGCGGTTAATAAAACGCAAGGCCTTCCGAGCCTTATTTGTGGAACTGTAGACATCCAAAGTCATGCAAACTTTCAAAACTCAAAAAAATCGATTTTAATGGATTTACTTTGAATTTAGATACCTCCGCAACCAGACCTCCTAGAATGTTCTAGTTTTCAGCTATGGATAGCTCTTGAAAAACTAATTAAGCGTTTTGCAAGCGAAAATGACGTCATAGCCTTATTTGCGGAACTGTAGGCATCCAAAGTCATACAAGCCTTCATAACTCAAAAAAATAACTTTGAATGCAAATATCTCGAAAACTAGACCTTATAAAAGGGTTTGCTTTGGATGTGCTGGTTGCATTTGACAAAACCTTTCTATATATGTACGTTTCAATGGGTTCCAGAGACTTTCGTAAAAAAATTAATTTTTAGTGATAAGGGGGTAGTCCATGCTTTTTTTCGAAAATCGATTGGAAAAAAAAAAAGTTGAGTTTTGAACGGCAATGCAAAGGCCTGACCGTTATCTGTTCAACAACGTTAACCGCAACCCCTAACGAGCCTTATTTTGGAAGTTATGACCATATTAAGATTTTTAGTTTTTGGGTTGAAACAAGAAAGATTAACTTTGAATCAGAATTTCTCTGCAACCAGAGCCCACAAAATGCTCTAGTTTTCAGCAATGGATAGCTTTTCAAAAACTGATTAAGCGGTTAATAAAACGCAAGGCCTTCCGAGCCTTATTTGTGGAACTGTAGACATCCAAAGTCATGCAAACTTTCAAAACTCAAAAAAATCGATTTTAATGGATTTACTTTGAATTTAGATACCTCCGCAACCAGACCTCCTAGAATGTTCTAGTTTTCAGCTATGGATAGCTCTTGAAAAACTAATTAAGCGTTTTGCAAGCGAAAATGACGTCATAGCCTTATTTGCGGAACTGTAGGTATCCAAAGTCATACAAGCCTTCATAACTCAAAAAAATAACTTTGAATGCAAATATCTCGAAAACTAGACCTTATAAAAGGTTTTGCTTTGGATGTGCTGGTTGCATTTGACAAAACCTTTTTATATATGTACGTTTCAATGGGTTCCAGAGACTTTCGTAAAAAAATTAATTTTTTCGAAAATCGATTGGAAAAAAAAAGTTGAGTTTTGAACGGCAATGCAAAGGCCTGACCGTTATCTGTTCAACAACGTTAACCGCAACCCCTAACGAGCCTTATTTTGGAAGTTATGGCCATATTAAGATTTTTAGTTTTTGGGTTGAAACAAGAAAGATTAACTTTGAATCAGAATTTCTCTGCAACCAGAGCCCACAAAATGCTTTAGTTTTCAGCAATGGATAGCTTTTCAAAAACTGATTAAGCGGTTAATAAACCGCAAGGCCTTCCGAGCCTTATTTGTGGAACTGTAGACATCCAAAGTCATGCAAACTTTCAAAACTCAAAAAAATCGATTTTAATGGATTTACTTTGAATTTAGATACCTCCGCAACCAGACCTCCTAGAATGCTCTAGTTTTCAGCTATGGATAGCTCTTGAAAAACTAATTAAGCGTTTTGCAAGCGAAAATGACGTCATAGCCTTATTTGTGGAACTGTAGGCATCCAAAGTCATACAAGCCTTCATAACTCAAAAAAATAACTTTGAATGCAAATATCTCGAAAACTAGACCTTATAAAAGGTTTTGCTTTGGATGTGCTGGTTGCATTTGACAAAACCTTTCTATATATGTACGTTTCAATGGGTTCCAGAGACTTTCGTAAAAAAATTAATTTTTAGTGATAAGGGGGTAGTCCATGCTTTTTTTCGAAAATCGATTGGAAAAAAAAAGTTGAGTTTTGAACGGCAATGCAAAGGCCTGACCGTTATCTGTTCAACAACGTTAACCGCAACCCCTAACGAGCCTTATTTTGGAAGTTATGGCCATATTAAGATTTTTAGTTTTTGGGTTGAAACAAGAAAGATTAACTTTGAATCAGAATTTCTCTGCAACCAGAGCCCACAAAATGCTCTAATTTTCAGCAATGGATAGCTTTTCAAAAACTGATTAAGCGGTTAATAAAACGCAAGGCCTTCCGAGCCTTATTTGTGGAACTGTAGACATCCAAAGTCATGCAAGCTTTCAAAACTCAAAAAAATCGATTTTAATGGATTTACTTTGAATTTAGATACCTCCGCAA
The DNA here is from genome assembly GCA_949320155.1 of Melangyna quadrimaculata. Classification (NCBI taxonomy): domain Eukaryota; kingdom Metazoa; phylum Arthropoda; class Insecta; order Diptera; family Syrphidae; genus Melangyna; species Melangyna quadrimaculata. The sequence continues at coordinate 78,185,352 of OX439483.1, read as the reverse complement.
CCAGACCTCCTAGAATGTTCTAGTTTTCAGCTATGGATAGCTCTTGAAAAACTAATTAAGCGTTTTGCAAGCGAAAATGACGTCATAGCCTTATTTGCGGAACTGTAGGCATCCAAAGTCATACAAGCCTTCATAACTCAAAAAAATAACTTTGAATGCAAATATCTCGAAAACTAGACCTTATAAAAGGGTTTGCTTTGGATGTGCTGGTTGCATTTGACAAAACCTTTCTATATATGTACGTTTCAATGGGTTCCAGAGTCTTTTGTAAAAAAATGAATTTTTAGTGATAAGGGGGTAGTCCATGCTTTTTTTCGAAAATCGATTGGAAAAAAAAGTTGAGTTTTGAACGGCAATGCAAAGGCCTGACCGTTATCTGTTCAACAACGTTAACCGCAACTCCTAACGAGCCTTATTTTGGAAGTTATGGCCATATTAAGATTTTTAGTTTTTGGGTTGAAACAAGAAAGATTAACTTTGAATCAGAATTTCTCTGCAACCAGAGCCCATAAAATGCTCTAGTTTTCAGCAATGGATAGCTTTTCAAAAACTGATTAAGCGGTTAATAAACCGCAAGGCCTTCCGAGCCTTATTTGTGGAACTGTAGACATCCAAAGTCATGCAAACTTTCAAAACTCAAAAAAATCGATTTTAATGGATTTACTTTGAATTTAGATACCTCCGCAACCAGACCTCCTAGAATGTTCTAGTTTTCAGCTATGGATAGCTCTTGAAAAACTAATTAAGCGTTTTGCAAGCGAAAATGACGTCATAGCCTTATTTGTGGAACTGTAGGCATCCAAAGTCATACAAGCCTTCATAACTCAAAAAAATAACTTTGAATGCAAATATCTCGAAAACTAGACCTTATAAAAGGTTTTGCTTTGGATGTGCTGGTTGCATTTGACAAAACCTTTCTATATATGTACGTTTCAATGGGTTCCAGAGACTTTCGTAAAAAAATGAATTTTTAGTGATAAGGGGGTAGTCCATGCTTTTTTTCGAAAATCGATTGGAAAAAAAAGTTGAGTTTTGAACGGCAATGCAAAAGCCTAACCGTTATCTGTTCAACAACGTTAACCGCAACCCCTAAAGAGCCTTATTTTGGAAGTTATGGCCATATTAAGATTTTTAGTTTTTGGGTTGAAACAAGAAAGATTAACTTTGAATCAGAATTTCTCTGCAACCAGAGCCCACAAAATGCTCTAATTTTCAGCAATGGATAGCTTTTCAAAAACTGTGTTAAAGTCGGAACTATTTTGTTCCGACTGGCTGTTCAGGGCACATAAACCTTGACCAGACCGTGGAGTATACAAAAGGTTCTTTGTACCTTTGTATATTGCAGCGATTGTTTTCTTTTGTGAATATTATTGCCCCTTACCACTGGTGGGGGGAAGCAATAATAATAAAGTAGACTGGACACCTTTTTGATCGTGAATGATAGAATTTTATTAACTTACAATGCTATTTATACAATAATTTTGCTTAATTAGCTAAATTTACAAACATCAAAAATATATACATAATTACTATAATACAGAGGAAAGAAAGAAATATGATATATTTCTGCCAGGTATGTTTTGAACCTGCATGCAGATTGCTGACTATTGTGATTCTATTTTACCTGCAGAAAACTGCTGACTGTTATGAAAAATATGCGAGAAATATGATTTGAAAATAAAGCATACAGAGAAGCTGTTGCTGTTGTTATTAATTATACAAACAGAGAAGCTGTTGTAGGGTAAATAATAAATTGTGATTAAAAAGTGTTGGTATATGATAATCTGATGGATTAAAATATACAAACTGATTAAGCGGTTAATAAAACGCAAGGCCTTCCGAGCCTTATTTGTGGAACTGTAGACATCCAAAGTCATGCAAACTTTCAAAACTCAAAAAAATCGATTTTAATGGATTTATTTTGAATTTAGATACCTCCGCAACCAGACCTCCTAGAATGTTCTAGTTTTCAGCTATGGATAGCTCTTGAAAAACTAATTAAGCGTTTTGCAAACGAAAATGACGTCATAGACTTATTTGCGGAACTGTAGGCATCCAAAGTCATACAAGCCTTCATAACTCAAAAAAATAACTTTGAATGCAAATATCTCGAAAACTAGACCTTATAAAAGGGTTTGCTTTGGATGTGCTGGTTGCATTTGACAAAACCTTTCTATATATGTACGTTTCAATGGGTTCCAGAGACTTTCGTAAAAAATTGAATTTTTAGTGATAAGGGGGTAGTCCATGCTTTTTTTCGAAAATCGATTGGAAAAAAAAAGTTGAGTTTTGAACGGCAATGCAAAGGCCTGACCGTTATCTGTTCAACAACGTTAACCGCAACCCCTAACGAGCCTTATTTTGGAAGTTATGGCCATATTAAGATTTTTAGTTTTTGGGTTGAAACAAGAAAGATTAACTTTGAATCAGAATTTCTCTGCAACCAGAGCCCACAAAATGCTCTAGTTTTCAGCAATGGATAGCTTTTCAAAAACTGATTAAGCGGTTAATAAAACGCAAGGCCTTCCGAGCCTTATTTGTGGAACTGTAGACATCCAAAGTCATGCAAACTTTCAAAACTCAAAAAAATCGATTTTAATGGATTTACTTTGAATTTAGATACCTCCGCAACCAGACCTCCTAGAATGTTCTAGTTTTCAGCTATGGATAGCTCTTGAAAAACTAATTAAGCGTTTTGCAAACGAAAATGACGTCATAGCCTTATTTGCGGAACTGTTGGCATCCAAAGTCATACAAGCCTTCATAACTCAAAAAAATAACTTTGAATGCAAATATCTCGAAAACTAGACCTTATAAAAGGGTTTGCTTTGGATGTGCTGGTTGCATTTGACAAAACCTTTCTATATATGTACGTTTCAATGGGTTCCAGAGACTTTCGTAAAAAAATGAATTTTTAGTGATAAGGGGGTAGTCCATGCTTTTTTTCGAAAATCGATTGGAAAAAAAAAAGTTGAGTTTTGAACGGCAATGCAAAGGCCTGACCGTTATCTGTACAACAACGTTAACCGCAACCCCTAACGAGCCTTATTTTGGAAGTTATGACCATATTAAGATTTTTAGTTTTTGGGTTGAAACAAGAAAGATTAACTTTGAATCAGAATTTCTCTGCAACCAGAGCCCACAAAATGCTCTAGTTTTCAGCAATGGATAGCTTTTCAAAAACTGATTAAGCGGTTAATAAAACGCAAGGCCTTCCGAGCCTTATTTGTGGAACTGTAGACATCCAAAGTCATGCAAACTTTCAAAACTCAAAAAAATCGATTTTAATGGATTTAATTTGAATTTAGATACCTCCGCAACCAGACCTCCTAGAATGTTCTAGTTTTCAGCTATGGATAGCTCTTGAAAAACTAATTAAGCGTTTTGCAAACGAAAATGACGTCATAGCCTTATTTGCGGAACTGTTGGCATCCAAAGTCATACAAGCCTTCATAACTCAAAAAAATAACTTTGAATGCAAATATCTCGAAAACTAGACCTTATAAAAGGGTTTGCTTTGGATGTGCTGGTTGCATTTGACAAAACCTTTCTATATATGTACGTTTCAATGGGTTCCAGAGACTTTCGTAAAAAAATTAATTTTTAGTGATAAGGGGGTAGTCCATGCTTTTTTTCGAAAATCGATTGGAAAAAAAAGTTGAGTTTTGAACGGCAATGCAAAGGCCTGACCGTTATCTGTTCAACAACGTTAATCGCAACCCCTAACGAGCCTTATTTTGGAAGTTATGGCCATATTAAGATTTTTAGTTTTTGGGTTGAAACAAGAAAGATTAACTTTGAATCAGAATTTCTCTGCAACCAGAGCCCACAAAATGCTCTAGTTTTCAGCATTGGATAGCTTTTCAAAAACTGATTAAGCGGTTAATAAACCTCAAGGCCTTCCGAGCCTTATTTGTGGAACTGTAGACATCCAAAGTCATGCAAACTTTCAAAACTCAAAAAATTCGATTTTAATGGATTTACTTTGAATTTAGATACCTCCGCAACCAGACCTCCTAGAATGTTCTAGTTTTCAGCTATGGATAGCTCTTGAAAAACTAATTAAGCGTTTTGCAAGCGAAAATGACGTCATAGCCTTATTTGCGGAACTGTAGGCATCCAAAGTCATACAAGCCTTCATAATTCAAAAAAATAACTTTGAATGCAAATATCTCGAAAACTAGACCTTATAAAAGGGTTTGCTTTGGATGTGCTGGTTGCATTTGACAAAACCTTTCTATATATGTACGTTTCAATGGGTTCCAGAGACTTTCGTAAAAAAATTAATTTTTAGTGATAAGGGGGTAGTCCATGCTTTTTTTCGAAAATCGATTGGAAAAAAAAAAGTTGAGTTTTGAACGGCAATGCAAAGGCCTGACCGTTATCTGTTCAACAACGTTAACCGCAACCCCTAACGAGCCTTATTTTGGAAGTTATGGCCATATTAAGATTTTTAGTTTTTGGGTTGAAACAAGAAAGATTAACTTTGAATCAGAATTTCTCTGCAACCAGAGCCCACAAAATGCTCTAGTTTTCAGCAATGGATAGCTTTTCAAAAACTGATTAAGCGGTTAATAAAACGCAAGGCCTTCCGAGCCTTATTTGTGGAACTGTAGACATCCAAAGTCATGCAAACTTTCAAAACTCAAAAAAATCGATTTTAATGGATTTAATTTGAATTTAGATACCTCCGCAACCAGACCTCCTAGAATGTTCTAGTTTTCAGCTATGGATAGCTCTTGAAAAACTAATTAAGCGTTTTGCAAACGAAAATGACGTCATAGCCTTATTTGCGGAACTGTTGGCATCCAAAGTCATACAAGCCTTCATAACTCAAAAAAATAACTTTGAATGCAAATATCTCGAAAACTAGACCTTATAAAAGGGTTTGCTTTGGATGTGCTGGTTGCATTTGACAAAACCTTTCTATATATGTACGTTTCAATGGGTTCCAGAGACTTTCGTAAAAAAATTAATTTTTAGTGATAAGGGGGTAGTCCATGCTTTTTTTCGAAAATCGATTGGAAAAAAAAGTTGAGTTTTGAACGGCAATGCAAAGGCCTGACCGTTATCTGTTCAACAACGTTAATCGCAACCCCTAACGAGCCTTATTTTGGAAGTTATGGCCATATTAAGATTTTTAGTTTTTGGGTTGAAACAAGAAAGATTAACTTTGAATCAGAATTTCTCTGCAACCAGAGCCCACAAAATGCTCTAGTTTTCAGCATTGGATAGCTTTTCAAAAACTGATTAAGCGGTTAATAAACCTCAAGGCCTTCCGAGCCTTATTTGTGGAACTGTAGACATCCAAAGTCATGCAAACTTTCAAAACTCAAAAAAATCGATTTTAATGGATTTACTTTGAATTTAGATACCTCCGCAACCAGACCTCCTAGAATGTTCTAGTTTTCAGCTATGGATAGCTCTTGAAAAACTAATTAAGCGTTTTGCAAGCGAAAATGACGTCATAGCCTTATTTGCGGAACTGTAGGCATCCAAAGTCATACAAGCCTTCATAACTCAAAAAAATAACTTTGAATGCAAATATCTCGAAAACTAGACCTTATAAAAGGGTTTGCTTTGGATGTGCTGGTTGCATTTGACAAAACCTTTCTATATACGTACGTTTCAATGGGTTCCAGAGACTTTCGTAAAAAAATTAATTTTTAGTGATAAGGGGGTAGTCCATGCTTTTTTTCGAAAATCGATTGGAAAAAAAAGTTGAGTTTTGAACGGCAATGCAAAGGCCTAACCGTTATCTGTTCAACAACGTTAACCGCAACCCCTAAAGAGCCTTATTTTGGAAGTTATGGCCATATTAAGATTTTTAGTTTTTGGGTTGAAACAAGAAAGATTAACTTTGAATCAGAATTTCTCTGCAACCAGAGCCCACAAAATGCTCTAGTTTTCAGCAATGGATAGCTTTTCAAAAACTGATTAAGCGGTTAATAAAACGCAAGGCCTTCCGAGCCTTATTTGTGGAACTGTAGACATCCAAAGTCATGCAAACTTTCAAAACTCAAAAAAATCGATTTTAATGGATTTACTTTGAATTTAGATACCTCCGCAACCAGACCTCCTAGAATGTTCTAGTTTTCAGCTATGGATAGCTCTTGAAAAACTAATTAAGCGTTTTGCAAACGAAAATGACGTCATAGACTTATTTGCGGAACTGTAGGCATCCAAAGTCATACAAGCCTTCATAACTCAAAAAAATAACTTTGAATGCAAATATCTCGAAAACTAGACCTTATAAAAGGGTTTGCTTTGAATGTGCTGGTTGCATTTGACAAAACCTTTCTATATATGTACGTTTCAATGGGTTCCAGAGACTTTCGTAAAAAAATGAATTTTTAGTGATAAGGGGGTAGTCCATGCTTTTTTTCGAAAATCGATTGGAAAAAAAAAGTTGAGTTTTGAACGGCAATGCAAAGGCCTGACCGTTATCTGTTCAACAACGTTAACCGCAACCCCTAACGAGCCTTATTTTGGAAGTTATGACCATATTAAGATTTTTAGTTTTTGGGTTGAAACAAGAAAGATTAACTTTGAATCAGAATTTCTCTGCAACCAGAGCCCACAAAATGCTCTAGTTTTCAGCAATGGATAGCTTTTCAAAAACTGATTAAGCGGTTAATAAAACGCAAGGCCTTCCGAGCCTTATTTGTGGAACTGTAGACATCCAAAGTCATGCAAACTTTCAAAACTCAAAAAAATCGATTTTAATGGATTTACTTTGAATTTAGATACCTCCGCAACCAGACCTCCTAGAATGTTCTAGTTTTCAGCTATGGATAGCTCTTGAAAAACTAATTAAGCGTTTTGCAAGCGAAAATGACGTCATAGCCTTATTTGCGGAACTGTAGGCATCCAAAGTCATACAAGCCTTCATAACTCAAAAAAATAACTTTGAATGCAAATATCTCGAAAACTAGACCCTATAAAAGGTTTTGCTTTGGATGTGCTGGTTGCATTTCACAAAACCTTTCTATATATGTACGTTTCAATGGGTTCCAGAGACTTTCGTAAAAAAATTAATTTTTAGTGATAAGGGGGTAGTCCATGCTTTTTTTCGAAAATCGATTGGAAAAAAAAAAGTTGAGTTTTGAACGGCAATGCAAAGGCCTGACCGTTATCTGTACAACAACGTTAACCGCAACCCCTAACGAGCCTTATTTTGGAAGTTATGACCATATTAAGATTTTTAGTTTTTGGGTTGAAACAAGAAAGATTAACTTTGAATCAGAATTTCTCTGCAACCAGAGCCCACAAAATGCTCTAGTTTTCAGCAATGGATAGCTTTTCAAAAACTGATTAAGCGGTTAATAAAACGCAAGGCCTTCCGAGCCTTATTTGTGGAACTGTAGACATCCAAAGTCATGCAAACTTTCAAAACTCAAAAAAATCGATTTTAATGGATTTAATTTGAATTTAGATACCTCCGCAACCAGACCTCCTAGAATGTTCTAGTTTTCAGCTATGGATAGCTCTTGAAAAACTAATTAAGCGTTTTGCAAACGAAAATGACGTCATAGCCTTATTTGCGGAACTGTTGGCATCCAAAGTCATACAAGCCTTCATAACTCAAAAAAATAACTTTGAATGCAAATATCTCGAAAACTAGACCTTATAAAAGGGTTTGCTTTGGATGTGCTGGTTGCATTTGACAAAACCTTTCTATATATGTACGTTTCAATGGGTTCCAGAGACTTTCGTAAAAAAATTAATTTTTAGTGATAAGGGGGTAGTCCATGCTTTTTTTCGAAAATCGATTGGAAAAAAAAGTTGAGTTTTGAACGGCAATGCAAAGGCCTGACCGTTATCTGTTCAACAACGTTAATCGCAACCCCTAACGAGCCTTATTTTGGAAGTTATGGCCATATTAAGATTTTTAGTTTTTGGGTTGAAACAAGAAAGATTAACTTTGAATCAGAATTTCTCTGCAACCAGAGCCCACAAAATGCTCTAGTTTTCAGCATTGGATAGCTTTTCAAAAACTGATTAAGCGGTTAATAAACCTCAAGGCCTTCCGAGCCTTATTTGTGGAACTGTAGACATCCAAAGTCATGCAAACTTTCAAAACTCAAAAAAATCGATTTTAATGGATTTACTTTGAATTTAGATACCTCCGCAACCAGACCTCCTAGAATGTTCTAGTTTTCAGCTATGGATAGCTCTTGAAAAACTAATTAAGCGTTTTGCAAGCGAAAATGACGTCATAGCCTTATTTGCGGAACTGTAGGCATCCAAAGTCATACAAGCCTTCATAACTCAAAAAAATAACTTTGAATGCAAATATCTCGAAAACTAGACCTTATAAAAGGGTTTGCTTTGGATGTGCTGGTTGCATTTGACAAAACCTTTCTATATACGTACGTTTCAATGGGTTCCAGAGACTTTCGTAAAAAAATTAATTTTTAGTGATAAGGGGGTAGTCCATGCTTTTTTTCGAAAATCGATTGGAAAAAAAAGTTGAGTTTTGAACGGCAATGCAAAGGCCTAACCGTTATCTGTTCAACAACGTTAACCGCAACCCCTAAAGAGCCTTATTTTGGAAGTTATGGCCATATTAAGATTTTTAGTTTTTGGGTTGAAACAAGAAAGATTAACTTTGAATCAGAATTTCTCTGCAACCAGAGCCCACAAAATGCTCTAGTTTTCAGCAATGGATAGCTTTTCAAAAACTGATTAAGCGGTTAATAAAACGCAAGGCCTTCCGAGCCTTATTTTTGGAACTGTAGACATCCAAAGTCATGCAAACTTTCAAAACTCAAAAAAATCGATTTTAATGGATTTACTTTGAATTTAGATACCTCCGCAACCAGACCTCCTAGAATGTTCTAGTTTTCAGCTATGGATAGCTCTTGAAAAACTAATTAAGCGTTTTGCAAACGAAAATGACGTCATAGACTTATTTGCGGAACTGTAGGCATCCAAAGTCATACAAGCCTTCATAACTCAAAAAAATAACTTTGAATGCAAATATCTCGAAAACTAGACCTTATAAAAGGGTTTGCTTTGAATGTGCTGGTTGCATTTGACAAAACCTTTCTATATATGTACGTTTCAATGGGTTCCAGAGACTTTCGTAAAAAAATGAATTTTTAGTGATAAGGGGGTAGTCCATGCTTTTTTTCGAAAATCGATTGGAAAAAAAAAGTTGAGTTTTGAACGGCAATGCAAAGGCCTGACCGTTATCTGTTCAACAACGTTAACCGCAACCCCTAACGAGCCTTATTTTGGAAGTTATGACCATATTAAGATTTTTAGTTTTTGGGTTGAAACAAGAAAGATTAACTTTGAATCAGAATTTCTCTGCAACCAGAGCCCACAAAATGCTCTAGTTTTCAGCAATGGATAGCTTTTCAAAAACTGATTAAGCGGTTAATAAAACGCAAGGCCTTCCGAGCCTTATTTGTGGAACTGTAGACATCCAAAGTCATGCAAACTTTCAAAACTCAAAAAAATCGATTTTAATGGATTTACTTTGAATTTAGATACCTCCGCAACCAGACCTCCTAGAATGTTCTAGTTTTCAGCTATGGATAGCTCTTGAAAAACTAATTAAGCGTTTTGCAAGCGAAAATGACGTCATAGCCTTATTTGCGGAACTGTAGGCATCCAAAGTCATACAAGCCTTCATAACTCAAAAAAATAACTTTGAATGCAAATATCTCGAAAACTAGACCCTATAAAAGGTTTTGCTTTGGATGTGCTGGTTGCATTTCACAAAACCTTTCTATATATGTACGTTTCAATGGGTTCCAGAGACTTTCGTAAAAAAATTAATTTTTAGTGATAAGGGGGTAGTCCATGCTTTTTTTCGAAAATCGATTGGAAAAAAAAAAGTTGAGTTTTGAACGGCAATGCAAAGGCCTGACCGTTATCTGTTCAACAACGTTAACCGCAACCCCTAACGAGCCTTATTTTGGAAGTTATGGCCATATTAAGATTTTTAGTTTTTGGGTTGAAACAAGAAAGATTAACTTTGAATCAGAATTTCTCTGCAACCAGAGCCCACAAAATGCTCTAGTTTTCAGCAATGGATAGCTTTTCAAAAACTGATTAAGAGGTTAATAAACCGCAAGGCCTTCCGAGCCTTATTTGTGGAACTGTAGACATCCAAAGTCATGCAAACTTTCAAAACTCAAAAAAATCGATTTTAATGGATTTACTTTGAATTTAGATAACTCCGCAACCAGACCTCCTAGAATGTTCTAGTTTTCAGCTATGGATAGCTCTTGAAAAACTATTCAAGCGTTTTGCAAGCGAAAATGACGTCATAGCCTTATTTGCGGAACTGTAGGCATCCAAAGTCATACAAGCCTTCATAACTCAAAAAAATAACTTTGAATGCAAATATCTCGAAAACTAGACCTTATAAAAGGTTTTGCTTTGGATGTGCTGGTTGCATTTGACAAAACCTTTCTATATATGTACGTTTCAATGGGTTCCAGAGACTTTCGTAAAAAAATTAATTTTTAGTGATAAGGGGGTAGTCCATGCTTTTTTTCGAAAATCGATTGGAAAAAAAAAGTTGAGTTTTGAACGGCAATGCAAAGGCCTGACCGTTATCTGTTCAACAACGTTAACCGCAACCCCTAACGAGCCTTATTTTGGAAGTTATGGCCATATTAAGATTTTTAGTTTTTGGGTTGAAACAAGAAAGATTAACTTTGAATCAGAATTTCTCTGCAACCAGAGCCCACAAAATGCTCTAGTTTTCAGCATTGGATAGCTTTTCAAAAACTGATTAAGCGGTTAATAAACCGCAAGGCCTTCCGAGCCTTATTTGTGGAACTGTAGACATCCAAAGTCATGCAAACTTTCAAAACTCAAAAAAATCGATTTTAATGGATTTACTTTGAATTTAGATACCTCCGCAACCAGACCTCCTAGAATGCTCTAGTTTTCAGCTATGGATAGCTCTTGAAAAACTAATTAAGCGTTTTGCAAACGAAAATGACGTCATAGCCTTATTTGTGGAACTGTAGGCATCCAAAGTCATACAAGCCTTCATAACTCAAAAAAATAACTTTGAATGCAAATATCTCGAAAACTAGACCTTATAAAAGGTTTTGCTTTGGATGTGCTGGTTGCATTTGACAAAACCTTTCTATATATGTACGTTTCAATGGGTTCCAGAGACTTTTGTAAAAAAATTAATTTTTAGTGATAAGGGGGTAGTCCATGCCTTTTTTCGAAAATCGATTGGAAAAAAAAAAGTTTAGTTTTGAACGGCAATGCAAAGGCCTGACCGTTATCTGTTCAACACCGTTAACCGCAACCCCTAACGAGCCTTATTTTGGAAGTTATGACCATATTAAGATTTTTAGTTTTTGGGTTGAAACAAGAAAGATTAACTTTGAATCAGAATTTCTCTGCAACCAGAGCCCACAAAATGCTCTAGTTTTCAGCAATGGATAGCTTTTCAAAAACTGATTAACCGGTTAATAAAACGCAAGGCCTTTCGAGCCTTATTTGTGGAACTGTAGACATCCAAAGTCATGCAAACTTTCAAAACTCAAACAAATCGATTTTAATGGATTTACTTTGAATTTAGATACCTCCGCAACCAGACCTCCTAGAATGTTTTAGTTTTCAGCTATGGATAGCTCTTGAAAAACTAATTAAGCGTTTTGCAAGCGAAAATGACGTCATAGCCTTATTTGCGGAACTGTAGGCATCCAAAGTCATACAAGCCTTCATAACTCAAAAAAATAACTTTGAATGCAAATATCTCGAAAACTAGACCTTATAAAAGGGTTTGCTTTGGATGTGCTGGTTGCATTTGACAAAACCTTTCTATATATGTACGTTTCAATGGGTTCCAGAGACTTTTGTAAAAAAATGAATTTTTAGTGATAAGGGGGTAGTCCATGCTTTTTTTCGAAAATCGATTGGAAAGAAAAAAGTTGAGTTTTGAACGGCAATACAAAGGCCTGACCGTTATCTGTTCAACAACGTTAACCGCAACCCCTAACGAGCCTTATTTTGGAAGTTATGGCCATATTAAGATTTTTAGTTTTTGGGTTGAAACAAGAAAGATTAACTTTGAATCAGAATTTCTCTGCAACCAGAGCCCACAAAATGCTCTAGTTTTCAGCAATGGATAGCTTTTCAAAAACTGATTAAGCGGTTAATAAAACGCAAGGCCTTCCGAGCCTTATTTGTGGAACTGTAGACATCCAAAGTCATGCAAACTTTCAAAACTCAAAAAAATCGATTTTAATGGATTTACTTTGAACTTAGATACCTCCGCAACCAGACCTCCTAGAATGTTCTAGTTTTCAGCTATGGATAGCTCTTGAAAAACTTATTAAGCGTTTTGCAAGCGAAAATGACGTCATAGCCTTATTTGCGGAACTGTAGGCATCCAAAGTCATACAAGCCTTCATAACTCAAAAAAATAACTTTGAATGCAAATATCTCGAAAACTAGACCTTATAAAAGGGTTTGCTTTGGATGTGCTGGTTGCATTTGACAAAACCTTTCTATATATGTACGTTTCAATGGGTTCCAGAGACTTTCGTAAAAAAAATAATTTTTAGTGATAAGGGGGTAGTCCATGCTTTTTTTCGAAAATCGATTGGAAAAAAAAAAGTTGAATTTTGAACGGCAATGCAAAGGCCTGACCGTTATCTGTTCAACAACGTTAACCGCAACCCCTAACGAGCCTTATTTTGGAAGTTATGGCCATATTAAGATTTTTAGTTTTTGGGTTGAAACAAGAAAGATTAACTTTGAATCAGAATTTCTCTGCAACCAGAGCCCACAAAATGCTCTAGTTTTCAGCAATGGATAGCTTTTCAAAAACTGATTAAGCGGTTAATAAACCGCAAGGCCTTCCGAGTCTTATTTGTGGAACTGTAGACATCCAAATTCATGCAAACTTTCAAAACTCAAAAAAATCGATTTTAATGGATTTACATTGAATTTAGATACCTCCGCAATCAGACCTCCTAGAATGTTCTAGTTTTCAGCTATGGATAGCTCTTGAAAAACTAATTAAGCGTTTTGCAAGCGAAAATGACGTCATAGCCTTATTTGCGGAACTGTAGGCATCCAAAGTCATACAAGCCTTCATAACTCAAAAAAATAACTTTGAATGCAAATATCTCGAAAACTAGACCTTATAAAAGGGTTTGCTTTGGATGTGCTGGTTGCATTTGACAAAACCTTTCTATATATGTACGTTTCAATGGGTTCCAGAGACTTTCGTAAAAAAATGAATTTTTAGTGATAAGGGGGTAGTCCATGCTTTTTTTCGAAAATCGATTGGAAAAAAAAGTTGAGTTTTGAACGGCAATGCAAAGGCCTGACCGTTATCTGTTCAACAACGTTAACCGCAACCCCTAACGAGCCTTATTTTGGAAGTTATGGCCGTATTAAGATTTTTAGTTTTTGGGTTGAAACAAGAAAGATTAACTTTGAATCAGAATTTCTCTGCAACCAGAGCACACAAAATGCTCTAGTTTTCAGCAATGGATAGCTTTTCAAAAATTGATTAAGCGGTTAATAAAACGCAAGGCCTTCCGAGCCTTATTTGTGGAACTGTAGACATCCAAAGTCATGCAAACTTTCAAAACTCAAAAAAATCGATTTTAATGGATTTACTTTGAATTTAGATACCTCCGCAACCAGACCTCCTAGAATGTTTTAGTTTTCAGCTATGGATAGCTCTTGAAAAACTAATTAAGCGTTTTGCAAGTGAAAATGACGTCAGAGCCTTATTTGCGGAACTGTAGGCATCCAAAGTCAAACAAGCCTTCATAACTCAAAAAAATAACTTTGAATGCAAATATCTCGAAAACTAGACCTTATAAAAGGGTTTGCTTTGGATGTGCTGGTTGCATTTGACAAAACCTTTCTATATATGTACGTTTCAATGGGTTCCAGAGACTTTTATAAAAAAATGAATTTTTAGTGATAAGGGGGTAGTCCATGCTTTTTTTCGAAAATCGATTGGAAAAAAAAAAGTTTAGTTTTGAACGGCAATGCAAAGGCCTGACCGTTATCTGTTCAACAACGTTAACCGCAACCCCTAACGAGCCTTATTTTGGAAGTTATGACCATATTAAGATTTTTAGTTTTTGGGTTGAAACAAGAAAGATTAACTTTGAATCAGAATTTCTCTGCAACCAGAGCCCACAAAATGCTCTAGTTTTCAGCAATGGATAGCTTTTATAGCTTTTCAAAAACTGATTAAGCGGTTAATAAAACGCAAGGCCTTCCGAGCCTTATTTGTGGAACTGTAGACATCCAAAGTCATGCAAACTTTCAAAACTCAAAAAAATCGATTTTAATGGATTTACTTTGAATTTAGATACCTCCGCAACCAGACCTCCTAGAATGTTTTAGTTTTCAGCTATGGATAGCTCTTGAAAAACTAATCAAGCGTTTTGCAAGTGAAAATGACGTCATAGCCTTATTTGCGGAACTGTAGGCATCCAAAGTCATACAAGCCTTCATAACTCAAAAAAATAACTTTGAATGCAAATATCTCGAGAACTAGACCTTATAAAAGGGTTTGCTTTGGATGTGCTGGTTGCATTTGACAAAACCTTTCTATATATGTACGTTTCAATGGGTTCCAGAGACTTTTGTAAACAAATGAATTTTTAGTGATAAGTTAGTCCATGCTTTTTTTCGAAAATCGATTGGAAAAAAAAAAAGTTTAGTTTTGAACGGCAATGCAAAGGCCTGACCGTTATCTGTTCAACAACGTTAACCGCAACCCCTAACGAGCCTTATTTTGGAAGTTATGACCATATTAAGATTTTTAGTTTTTGGGTTAAAACAAGAAAGATTAACTTTGAATCAGAATTTCTCTGCAACCAGAGCCCACAAAATGCTCTAGTTTTCAGCAATGGATAGCTTTTCAAAAACTGATTAACCGGTTAATAAAACGCAAGGCCTTCCGAGCCTTATTTGTGGAACTGTAGACATCCAAAGTCATGCAAACTTTCAAAACTCAAAAAAATCGATTTTAATGGATTTACTTTGAATTTAGATACCTCCGCAACCAGACCTCCTAGAATGTTCTAGTTTTCAGCTATGGATAGCTCTTGAAAAACTTATTAAGCGTTTTGCAAGCGAAAATGACGTCATAGCCTTATTTGCGGAACTGTAGGCATCCAAAGTCATACAAGCCTTCATAACTCAAAAAAATAACTTTGAATGCAAATATCTCGAAAACTAGACCTTATAAAAGGGTTTGCTTTGGATGTGCTGGTTGCATTTGACAAAACCTTTCTATATATGTACGTTTCAATGGGTTCCAGAGACTTTTGTAAAAAAATGAATTTTTAGTGATAAGGGGGTAGTCCATGCTTTTTTTCGAAAATCGATTGGAAAAAAAAAAGTTGAGTTTTGAACGGCAATACAAAGGCCTGACCGTTATCTGTTCAACAACGTTAACCGCAACCCCTAACGAGCCTTATTTTGGAAGTTATGGCCATATTAAGATTTTTAGTTTTTGGGTTGAAACAAGAAAGATTAACTTTGAATCAGAATTTCTCTGCAACCAGAGCCCACAAAATGCTCTAGTTTTCAGCAATGGATAGCTTTTCAAAAACTGATAAAGCGGTTAATAAAACGCAAGGCCTTCCGAGCCTTATTTGTGGAACTGTAGACATCCAAAGTCATGCAAACTTTCAAAACTCAAAAAAATCGATTTTAATGGATTTACTTTGAATTTAGATACCTCCGCAACCAGACCTCCTAGAATGTTCTAGTTTTCAGTTATGGATAGCTCTTGAAAAACTAATCAAGCCTTTTGCAAGCGAAAATGACGTCATAGCCTTATTTGCGGAACTGTAGGCATCCAAAGTCATACAAGCCTTCATAACTCAAAAAAATAACTTTGAATGCAAATATCTCGAAAACTAGACCTTATAAAAGGGTTTGCTTTGGATGTGCTGGTTGCATTTGACAAAACCTTTCTATATATGTACGTTTCAATGGGTTCCAGAGACTTTCGTAAAAAAATGAATTTTTAGTGATAAGGGGGTAGTCCATGCTTTTTTTCGAAAATCGATTGGAAAAAAAAGTTGAGTTTTGAACGGCAATGCAAAGGCCTGACCGTTATCTGTTCAACAACGTTAACCGCAACCCCTAACGAGCCTTATTTTGGAAGTTATGGCCGTATTAAGATTTTTAGTTTTTGGGTTGAAACAAGAAAGATTAACTTTGAATCAGAATTTCTCTGCAACCAGAGCACACAAAATGCTCTAGTTTTCAGCAATGGATAGCTTTTCAAAAATTGATTAAGCGGTTAATAAAACGCAAGGCCTTCCGAGCCTTATTTGTGGAACTGTAGACATCCAAAGTCATGCAAACTTTCAAAACTCAAAAAAATCGATTTTAATGGATTTACTTTGAATTTAGATACCTCCGCAACCAGACCTCCTAGAATGTTTTAGTTTTCAGCTATGGATAGCTCTTGAAAAACTAATTAAGCGTTTTGCAAGTGAAAATGACGTCAGAGCCTTATTTGCGGAACTGTAGGCATCCAAAGTCAAACAAGCCTTCATAACTCAAAAAAATAACTTTGAATGCAAATATCTCGAAAACTAGACCTTATAAAAGGGTTTGCTTTGGATGTGCTGGTTGCATTTGACAAAACCTTTCTATATATGTACGTTTCAATGGGTTCCAGAGACTTTTATAAAAAAATGAATTTTTAGTGATAAGGGGGTAGTCCATGCTTTTTTTCGAAAATCGATTGGAAAAAAAAAAGTTTAGTTTTGAACGGCAATGCAAAGGCCTGACCGTTATCTGTTCAACAACGTTAACCGCAACCCCTAACGAGCCTTATTTTGGAAGTTATGACCATATTAAGATTTTTAGTTTTTGGGTTGAAACAAGAAAGATTAACTTTGAATCAGAATTTCTCTGCAACCAGAGCCCACAAAATGCTCTAGTTTTCAGCAATGGATAGCTTTTATAGCTTTTCAAAAACTGATTAAGCGGTTAATAAAACGCAAGGCCTTCCGAGCCTTATTTGTGGAACTGTAGACATCCAAAGTCATGCAAACTTTCAAAACTCAAAAAAATCGATTTTAATGGATTTACTTTGAATTTAGATACCTCCGCAACCAGACCTCCTAGAATGTTTTAGTTTTCAGCTATGGATAGCTCTTGAAAAACTAATCAAGCGTTTTGCAAGTGAAAATGACGTCATAGCCTTATTTGCGGAACTGTAGGCATCCAAAGTCATACAAGCCTTCATAACTCAAAAAAATAACTTTGAATGCAAATATCTCGAGAACTAGACCTTATAAAAGGGTTTGCTTTGGATGTGCTGGTTGCATTTGACAAAACCTTTCTATATATGTACGTTTCAATGGGTTCCAGAGACTTTTGTAAACAAATGAATTTTTAGTGATAAGTTAGTCCATGCTTTTTTTCGAAAATCGATTGGAAAAAAAAAAAGTTTAGTTTTGAACGGCAATGCAAAGGCCTGACCGTTATCTGTTCAACAACGTTAACCGCAACCCCTAACGAGCCTTATTTTGGAAGTTATGACCATATTAAGATTTTTAGTTTTTGGGTTAAAACAAGAAAGATTAACTTTGAATCAGAATTTCTCTGCAACCAGAGCCCACAAAATGCTCTAGTTTTCAGCAATGGATAGCTTTTCAAAAACTGATTAACCGGTTAATAAAACGCAAGGCCTTCCGAGCCTTATTTGTGGAACTGTAGACATCCAAAGTCATGCAAACTTTCAAAACTCAAAAAAATCGATTTTAATGGATTTACTTTGAATTTAGATACCTCCGCAACCAGACCTCCTAGAATGTTCTAGTTTTCAGCTATGGATAGCTCTTGAAAAACTTATTAAGCGTTTTGCAAGCGAAAATGACGTCATAGCCTTATTTGCGGAACTGTAGGCATCCAAAGTCATACAAGCCTTCATAACTCAAAAAAATAACTTTGAATGCAAATATCTCGAAAACTAGACCTTATAAAAGGGTTTGCTTTGGATGTGCTGGTTGCATTTGACAAAACCTTTCTATATATGTACGTTTCAATGGGTTCCAGAGACTTTTGTAAAAAAATGAATTTTTAGTGATAAGGGGGTAGTCCATGCTTTTTTTCGAAAATCGATTGGAAAAAAAAAAGTTGAGTTTTGAACGGCAATACAAAGGCCTGACCGTTATCTGTTCAACAACGTTAACCGCAACCCCTAACGAGCCTTATTTTGGAAGTTATGGCCATATTAAGATTTTTAGTTTTTGGGTTGAAACAAGAAAGATTAACTTTGAATCAGAATTTCTCTGCAACCAGAGCCCACAAAATGCTCTAGTTTTCAGCAATGGATAGCTTTTCAAAAACTGATAAAGCGGTTAATAAAACGCAAGGCCTTCCGAGCCTTATTTGTGGAACTGTAGACATCCAAAGTCATGCAAACTTTCAAAACTCAAAAAAATCGATTTTAATGGATTTACTTTGAATTTAGATACCTCCGCAACCAGACCTCCTAGAATGTTCTAGTTTTCAGTTATGGATAGCTCTTGAAAAACTAATCAAGCCTTTTGCAAGCGAAAATGACGTCATAGCCTTATTTGCGGAACTGTAGGCATCCAAAGTCATACAAGCCTTCATAACTCAAAAAAATAACTTTGAATGCAAATATCTCGAAAACTAGACCTTATAAAAGGGTTTGCTTTGGATGTGCTGGTTGCATTTGACAAAACCTTTCTATATATGTACGTTTCAATGGGTTCCAGAGACTTTCGTAAAAAAATGAATTTTTAGTGATAAGGGGGTAGTCCATGCTTTTTTTCGAAAATCGATTGGAAAAAAAAAGTTGAGTTTTGAACGGCAATGCAAAGGCCTGACCGTTATCTGTTCAACAACGTTAACCGCAACCCCTAACGAGCCTTATTTTGGAAGTTATGGCCGTATTAAGATTTTTAGTTTTTGGGTTGAAACAAGAAAGATTAACTTTGAATCAGAATTTCTCTGCAACCAGAGCACACAAAATGCTCTAGTTTTCAGCAATGGATAGCTTTTCAAAAACTGATTAAGCGGTTAATAAAACGCAAGGCCTTCCGAGCCTTATTTGTGGAACTGTAGACATCCAAAGTCATGCAAACTTTCAAAACTCAAAAAAATCGATTTTAATGGATTTACTTTGAATTTAGATACCTCCGCAACCAGACCTCCTAGAATGTTTTAGTTTTCAGCTATGGATAGCTCTTGAAAAACTAATTAAGCGTTTTGCAAGTGAAAATGACGTCATAGCCTTATTTGCGGAACTGTAGGCATCCAAAGTCATACAAGCCTTCATAACTCAAAAAAATAACTTTGAATGCAAATATCTCGAAAACTAGACCTTATAAAAGGGTTTGCTTTGGATGTGCTGGTTGCATTTGACAAAACCTTTCTATATATGTACGTTTCAATGGGTTCCAGAGACTTTTGTAAAAAAATGAATTTTTAGTGATAAGGGGGTAGTCCATGCTTTTTTCGAAAATCGATTGGAAAAAAAAAAGTTGAGTTTTGAACGGCAATACAAAGGCCTGACCGTTATCTGTTCAACAACGTTAACCGCAACCCCTAACGAGCCTTATTTTGGAAGTTATGGTCATATTAAGATTTTTAGTTTTTGGGTTGAAACAAGAAAGATTAAATTTGAATCAGAATTTCTCTGCAACCAGAGCCCACAAAATGCTCTAGTTTTCAGCAATGGATAGCTTTTCAAAAACTGATTAAGCGGTTAATAAAACGCAAGGCCTTCCGAGCCTTATTTGTGGAACTGTAGACATCCAAAGTCATGCAAACTTTCAAAACTCAAAAAATCGATTTTAATGGATTTACTTTGAATTTAGATACCTCCGCAACCAGACCTCCTAGAATGTTCTAGTTTTCAGTTATGGATAGCTCTTGAAAAACTAATCAAGCGTTTTGCAAGCGAAAATGACGTCATAGCCTTATTTGCGGAACTGTAGGCATCCAAAGTCATACAAGCCTTCATAACTCAAAAAAATAACTTTGAATGCAAATATCTCGAAAACTAGACCTTATAAAAGGGTTTGCTTTGGATGTGCTGGTTGCATTTGACAAAACCTTTCTATATATGTACGTTTCAATGGGTTCCAGAGACTTTTGTAAACAAATGAATTTTTAGTGATAAGGGGGTAGTCCATGCTTTTTTTCGAAAATCGATTGGAAAAAAAAAAGTTTAGTTTTGAACGGCAATGCAAAGGCCTGACCGTTATCTGTTCAACAACGTTAACCGCAACCCCTAACGAGCCTTATTTTGGAAGTTATGACCATATTAAGATTTTTAGTTTTTGGGTTAAAACAAGAAAGATTAACTTTGAATCAGAATTTCTCTGCAACCAGAGCCCACAAAATGCTCTAGTTTTCAGCAATGGATAGCTTTTCAAAAACTGATTAACCGGTTAATAAAACGCAAGGCCTTCCGAGCCTTATTTGTGGAACTGTAGACATCCAAAGTCATGCAAACTTTCAAAACTCAAAAAAATCGATTTTAATGGATTTACTTTGAATTTAGATACCTCCGCAACCAGACCTCCTAGAATGTTCTAGTTTTCAGCTATGGATAGCTCTTGAAAAACTTATTAAGCGTTTTGCAAGCGAAAATGACGTCATAGCCTTATTTGCGGAACTGTAGGCATCCAAAGTCATACAAGCCTTCATAACTCAAAAAAATAACTTTGAATGCAAATATCTCGAAAACTAGACCTTATAAAAGGGTTTGCTTTGGATGTGCTGGTTGCATTTGACAAAACCTTTCTATATATGTACGTTTCAATGGGTTCCAGAGACTTTTGTAAAAAAATGAATTTTTAGTGATAAGGGGGTAGTCCATGCTTTTTTTCGAAAATCGATTGGAAAAAAAAAAGTTGAGTTTTGAACGGCAATACAAAGGCCTGACCGTTATCTGTTCAACAACGTTAACCGCAACCCCTAACGAGCCTTATTTTGGAAGTTATGGCCATATTAAGATTTTTAGTTTTTGGGTTGAAACAAGAAAGATTAACTTTGAATCAGAATTTCTCTGCAACCAGAGCCCACAAAATGCTCTAGTTTTCAGCAATGGATAGCTTTTCAAAAACTGATAAAGCGGTTAATAAAACGCAAGGCCTTCCGAGCCTTATTTGTGGAACTGTAGACATCCAAAGTCATGCAAACTTTCAAAACTCAAAAAAATCGATTTTAATGGATTTACTTTGAATTTAGATACCTCCGCAACCAGACCTCCTAGAATGTTCTAGTTTTCAGTTATGGATAGCTCTTGAAAAACTAATCAAGCCTTTTGCAAGCGAAAATGACGTCATAGCCTTATTTGCGGAACTGTAGGCATCCAAAGTCATACAAGCCTTCATAACTCAAAAAAATAACTTTGAATGCAAATATCTCGAAAACTAGACCTTATAAAAGGGTTTGCTTTGGATGTGCTGGTTGCATTTGACAAAACCTTTCTATATATGTACGTTTCAATGGGTTCCAGAGACTTTCGTAAAAAAATGAATTTTTAGTGATAAGGGGGTAGTCCATGCTTTTTTTCGAAAATCGATTGGAAAAAAAAAGTTGAGTTTTGAACGGCAATGCAAAGGCCTGACCGTTATCTGTTCAACAACGTTAACCGCAACCCCTAACGAGCCTTATTTTGGAAGTTATGGCCGTATTAAGATTTTTAGTTTTTGGGTTGAAACAAGAAAGATTAACTTTGAATCAGAATTTCTCTGCAACCAGAGCACACAAAATGCTCTAGTTTTCAGCAATGGATAGCTTTTCAAAAACTGATTAAGCGGTTAATAAAACGCAAGGCCTTCCGAGCCTTATTTGTGGAACTGTAGACATCCAAAGTCATGCAAACTTTCAAAACTCAAAAAAATCGATTTTAATGGATTTACTTTGAATTTAGATACCTCCGCAACCAGACCTCCTAGAATGTTTTAGTTTTCAGCTATGGATAGCTCTTGAAAAACTAATTAAGCGTTTTGCAAGTGAAAATGACGTCATAGCCTTATTTGCGGAACTGTAGGCATCCAAAGTCATACAAGCCTTCATAACTCAAAAAAATAACTTTGAATGCAAATATCTCGAAAACTAGACCTTATAAAAGGGTTTGCTTTGGATGTGCTGGTTGCATTTGACAAAACCTTTCTATATATGTACGTTTCAATGGGTTCCAGAGACTTTTGTAAAAAAATGAATTTTTAGTGATAAGGGGGTAGTCCATGCTTTTTTCGAAAATCGATTGGAAAAAAAAAAGTTGAGTTTTGAACGGCAATACAAAGGCCTGACCGTTATCTGTTCAACAACGTTAACCGCAACCCCTAACGAGCCTTATTTTGGAAGTTATGGTCATATTAAGATTTTTAGTTTTTGGGTTGAAACAAGAAAGATTAAATTTGAATCAGAATTTCTCTGCAACCAGAGCCCACAAAATGCTCTAGTTTTCAGCAATGGATAGCTTTTCAAAAACTGATTAAGCGGTTAATAAAACGCAAGGCCTTCCGAGCCTTATTTGTGGAACTGTAGACATCCAAAGTCATGCAAACTTTCAAAACTCAAAAAATCGATTTTAATGGATTTACTTTGAATTTAGATACCTCCGCAACCAGACCTCCTAGAATGTTCTAGTTTTCAGTTATGGATAGCTCTTGAAAAACTAATCAAGCGTTTTGCAAGCGAAAATGACGTCATAGCCTTATTTGCGGAACTGTAGGCATCCAAAGTCATACAAGCCTTCATAACTCAAAAAAATAACTTTGAATGCAAATATCTCGAAAACTAGACCTTATAAAAGGGTTTGCTTTGGATGTGCTGGTTGCATTTGACAAAACCTTTCTATATATGTACGTTTCAATGGGTTCCAGAGACTTTTGTAAACAAATGAATTTTTAGTGATAAGGGGGTAGTCCATGCTTTTTTTCGAAAATCGATTGGAAAAAAAAAAGTTTAGTTTTGAACGGCAATGCAAAGGCCTGACCGTTATCTGTTCAACAACGTTAACCGCAACCCCTAACGAGCCTTATTTTGGAAGTTATGACCATATTAAGATTTTTAGTTTTTGGGTTAAAACAAGAAAGATTAACTTTGAATCAGAATTTCTCTGCAACCAGAGCCCACAAAATGCTCTAGTTTTCAGCAATGGATAGCTTTTCAAAAACTGATTAACCGGTTAATAAAACGCAAGGCCTTCCGAGCCTTATTTGTGGAACTGTAGACATCCAAAGTCATGCAAACTTTCAAAACTCAAAAAAATCGATTTTAATGGATTTACTTTGAATTTAGATACCTCCGCAACCAGACCTCCTAGAATGTTCTAGTTTTCAGTTATGGATAGCTCTTGAAAAACTAATCAAGCGTTTTGCAAGCGAAAATGACGTCATAGCCTTATTTGCGGAACTGTAGGCATCCAAAGTCATACAAGCCTTCATAACTCAAAAAAATAACTTTGAATGCAAATATCTCGAAAACTAGACCTTATAAAAGGGTTTGCTTTGGATGTGCTGGTTGCATTTGACAAAACCTTTCAATATATGTACGTTTCAATGGGTTCCAGAGACTTTCGTAAAAAAATGAATTTTTAGTGATAAGGGGGTAGTCCATGCTTTTTTTCGAAAATCGATTGGAAAAAAAAAGTTGAGTTTTGAACGGCAATGCAAAGGCCTGACCGTTATCTGTTCAACAACGTTAACCGCAACCCCTAACGAGCCTTATTTTGGAAGTTATGGCCGTATTAAGATTTTTAGTTTTTGGGTTGAAACAAGAAAGATTAACTTTGAATCAGAATTTCTCTGCAACCAGAGCCCACAAAATGCTCTAGTTTTCAGCAATGGATAGCTTTTCAAAAACTGATTAAGCGGTTAATAAACCGCAAGGCCTTCCGAGCCTTATTTGTGGAACTGTAGACATCCAAAGTCATGCAAACTTTCAAAACTCAAAAAAATCGATTTTAATGGATTAAATTTGAATTTAGATACCTCCGCAATCAGACCTCCTAGAATGTTTTAGTTTTCAGCTATGGATAGCTCTTGAAAAACTAATTAAGCGTTTTGCAAGCAAAAATGACGTCATAGCCTTATTTGCGGAACTGTAGGCATCCAAAGTCATACAAGCCTTCATAACTCAAAAAAATAACTTTGAATGCAAATATCTCGAAAACTAGACCTTATAAAGGTTTTGCTTTGGATGTGCTGGTTGCATTTGACAAAACCTTTCTATATATGTACGTTTCAATGGGTTCCAGAGACTTTCGTAAAAAATTAATTTTTAGTGATAAGGGGGTAGTCCATGCTTTTTTTCGAAAATCGATTGGAAAAAAAAAGTTGAGTTTTGAACGGCAATACAAAGGCCTGACCATTATCTGTTCAACAACGTTAACCGCAACTCCTAACGAGCCTTATTTTGGAAGTTATGACCAAATTAAGATTTTTAGTTTTTGGGTTGAAACAAGAAAGATTAACTTTGAATCAGAATTTCTCTGCAACCAGAGCCCACAAAATGCTCTAGTTTTCAGCAATGGATAGCTTTTCAAAAACTGATTAAGCGGTTAATAAAACGCAAGGCCTTCCGAGCCTTATTTGTGGAACTGTAGACATCCAAAGTCATGCAAACTTTCAAAACTCAAAAAAATCGATTTTAATGGATTTACTTTGAATTTAGATACCTCCGCAACCAGACCTCCTAGAATGTTCTAGTTTTCAGTTATGGATAGCTCTTGAAAAACTAATCAAGCGTTTTGCAAGCGAAAATGACGTCATAGCCTTATTTGCGGAACTGTAGGCATCCAAAGTCATACAAGCCTTCATAACTCAAAAAAATAACTTTGAATGCAAATATCTCGAAAACTAGACCTTATAAAAGGGTTTGCTTTGGATGTGCTGGTTGCATTTGACAAAACCTTTCAATATATGTACGTTTCAATGGGTTCCAGAGACTTTCGTAAAAAAATGAATTTTTAGTGATAAGGGGGTAGTCCATGCTTTTTTTCGAAAATCGATTGGAAAAAAAAAGTTGAGTTTTGAACGGCAATGCAAAGGCCTGACCGTTATCTGTTCAACAACGTTAACCGCAACCCCTAACGAGCCTTATTTTGGAAGTTATGGCCGTATTAAGATTTTTAGTTTTTGGGTTGAAACAAGAAAGATTAACTTTGAATCAGAATTTCTCTGCAACCAGAGCCCACAAAATGCTCTAGTTTTCAGCAATGGATAGCTTTTCAAAAACTGATTAAGCGGTTAATAAACCGCAAGGCCTTCCGAGCCTTATTTGTGGAACTGTAGACATCCAAAGTCATGCAAACTTTCAAAACTCAAAAAAATCGATTTTAATGGATTAAATTTGAATTTAGATACCTCCGCAATCAGACCTCCTAGAATGTTTTAGTTTTCAGCTATGGATAGCTCTTGAAAAACTAATTAAGCGTTTTGCAAGCAAAAATGACGTCATAGCCTTATTTGCGGAACTGTAGGCATCCAAAGTCATACAAGCCTTCATAACTCAAAAAAATAACTTTGAATGCAAATATCTCGAAAACTAGACCTTATAAAGGTTTTGCTTTGGATGTGCTGGTTGCATTTGACAAAACCTTTCTATATATGTACGTTTCAATGGGTTCCAGAGACTTTCGTAAAAAATTAATTTTTAGTGATAAGGGGGTAGTCCATGCTTTTTTTCGAAAATCGATTGGAAAAAAAAAGTTGAGTTTTGAACGGCAATACAAAGGCCTGACCATTATCTGTTCAACAACGTTAACCGCAACCCCTAACGAGCCTTATTTTGGAAGTTATGACCAAATTAAGATTTTTAGTTTTTGGGTTGAAACAAGAAAGATTAACTTTGAATCAGAATTTCTCTGCAACCAGAGCCCACAAAATGCTCTAGTTTTCAGCAATGGATAGCTTTTCAAAAACTGATTAAGCGGTTAATAAAACGCAAGGCCTTCCGAGCCTTATTTGTGGAACTGTAGACATCCAAAGTCATGCAAACTTTCAAAACTCAAAAAAATCGATTTTAATGGATTTACTTTGAATTTAGATACCTCCGCAACCAGACCTCCTAGAATGTTTTAGTTTTCAGCTATGGATAGCTCTTGAAAAACTAATTAAGCGTTTTGCAAGCGAAAATGACGTCATAGCCTTATTTGCGGAACTGTAGGCATCCTAAGTCATACAAGCCGTCATAACTCAAAAAAATAACTTTGAATGCAAATATCTCGAAAACTAGACCTTATAAAAGGTTTTGCTTTGGATGTGCTGGTTGCATTTGACAAAACCTTTCTATATATGTACGTTTCAATGGGTTCCAGAGACCTTCGTAAAAAAATTAATTTTTAGTGATAAGGGGGTAGTCCATGCTTTTTTTCGAAAATCGATTGGAAAAAAAAGTTGAGTTTTGAACGGCAATGCAAAGGCCTGACCGTTATCTGTTCAACAACGTTAACCGCAACCCCTAAAGAGCCTTATTTTGGAAGTTATGGCCATATTAAGATTTTTAGTTTTTGGGTTGAAACAAGAAAGATTAACTTTGAATCAGAATTTCTCTGCAACCAGAGCCCACAAAATGCTCTAGTTTTCAGCAATGGATAGCTTTTCAAAAACTGATTAAGCGGTTAATAAAACGCAAGGCCTTCCGAGCCTTATTTGTGGAACTGTAGACATCCAAAGTCATGCAAACTTTCAAAACTCAAAAAAATCGATTTTAATGGATTTACTTTGAATTTAGATACCTCCGCAACCAGACCTCCTAGAATGTTCTAGTTTTCAGTTATGGATAGCTCTTGAAAAACTAATCAAGCGTTTTGCAAGCGAAAATGACGTCATAGCCTTATTTGCGGAACTGTAGGCATCCAAAGTCATACAATCCTTCATAACTCAAAAAAATAACTTTGAATGCAAATATCTCGAAAACTAGACCTTATAAAAGGGTTTGCTTTGGATGTGCTGGTTGCATTTGACAAAACCTTTCTATATATGTACGTTTCAATGGGTTCCAGAGACTTTTGTAAAAAAATGAATTTTTAGTGATAAGGGGGTAGTCCATGCTTTTTTTCGAAAATCCATTGGAAAAAAAAAAAGTTGAGTTTTGAACGGCAATACAAAGGCCTGACCGTTATCTGTTCAGCAACGTTAACCGCAACCCCTAACGAGCCTTATTTTGGAAGTTATGGCCATATTTAGATTTTTAGTTTTTGGGTTGAAACAAGAAAGATTAACTTTGAATCAGAATTTCTCTGCAACCAGAGCCCACAAAATGCTCTAGTTTTCAGCAATGGATAGCTTTTCAAAAACTGATTAAGCGGTTAATAAACCGCAAGGCCTTCCGACCCTTATTTGTGGAACTGTAGACATCCAAAGTCATGCAAACTTTCAAAACTCAAAAAAATCGATTTTAATGGATTTACTTTGAATTTAGATACCTCCGCAACCAGAACCCCTACAATGTTATAGTTTTCAGCTATGGATAGCTCTTGAAAAACTAATTAAGCGTTTTGCAAGCGAAAATGACGTCATAGCCTTATTTGCGGAACTGTAGGCATCCAAAGTCATACAAGCCTTCATAACTCAAAAAATAACTTTGAATGCAAATATCTCGAAAACTAGACCTTATAAAAGGGTTTGCTTTGGATGTGCTGGTTGCATTTGACAAAACCTTTCTATATATGTACGTTTCAATGGGTTCCAGAGACTTTCGTAAAAAAATTAATTTTTAGTGATAAGGGGGTAGTCCATGCTTTTTTTCGAAAATCGATTGGAAAAAAAAGTTGAGTTTTGAACGGCAATGCAAAGGCCTGACCGTTATCTGTTCAACAACGTTAACCGCAACCCCTAAAGAGCCTTATTTTGGAAGTTATGGCCATATTAAGATTTTTAGTTTTTGGGTTGAAACAAGAAAGATTAACTTTGAATCAGAATTTCTCTGCAACCAGAGCCCACAAAATGCTCTAGTTTTCAGCAATGGATAGCTTTTCAAAAACTGATTAAGCGGTTAATAAAACGCAAGGCCTTCCGAGCCTTATTTGTGGAACTGTAGACATCCAAAGTCATGCAAACTTTCAAAACTCAAAAAAATCGATTTTAATGGATTTACTTTGAATTTAGATACCTCCGCAACCAGACCTCCTAGAATGTTCTAGTTTTCAGCTGTGGATAGCTCTTGAAAAACTAATTAAGCGTTTTGCAAGCGAAAATGACGTCATAGCCTTATTTGCGGAACTGTAGGCATCCAAAGTCATACAAGCCTTCATAACTCAAAAAAATAACTTTGAATGCAAATATCTCGAAAACTAGACCTTATAAAAGGTTTTGCTTTGGATGTGCTGGTTGCATTTGACAAAACCTTTCTATATATGTACGTTTCAATGGGTTCCAGAGACTTTCGTAAAAAAATGAATTTTTAGTGATAAGGGGGTAGTCCATGCTTTTTTTCGAAAATCGATTGGAAAAAAAAAGTTGAGTTTTGAACGGCAATGCAAAGGCCTGACCGTTATCTGTTCAACAACGTTAACCGCAACCCCTAACGAGCCTTATTTTGGAAGTTATGGCCATATTTAGATTTTAAGTTTTTGGGTTGAAACAAGAAAGATTAACTTTGAATCAGAATTTCTCTGCAACCAGAGCCCACAAAATGCTCTAGTTTTCAGCAATGGATAGCTTTTCAAAAACTGATTAAGCGGTTAATAAACCGCAAGGCCTTCCGAGCCTTATTTGTGGAACTGTAGACATCCAAAGTCATGCAAACTTTCAAAACTCAAAAAAATCGATTTTAATGGATTTACTTTGAATTTAGATACCTCCGCAACCAGAACCCCTACAATGTTATAGTTTTCAGCTATGGATAGCTCTTGAAAAACTAATTAAGCGTTTTGCAAGCGAAAATGACGTCATAGCCTTATTTGCGGAACTGTAGGCATCCAAAGTCATACAAGCCTTCATAACTCAAAAAAATAACTTTGAATGCAAATATCTCGAAAACTAGACCTTATAAAAGGGTTTGCTTTGGATGTGCTGGTTGCATTTGACAAAACCTTTCTATATATGTACGTTTCAATGGGTTCCAGAGACTTTTGTAAAAAAATGAATTTTTAGTGATAAGGGGGTAGTCCATGCTTTTTTTCGAAAATCGATGGGAAAAAAAAAAGTTTAGTTTTGAACGGCAATGCAAAGGCCTGACCGTTATCTGTTCAACAACGTTAACCGCAACCCCTAACGAGCCTTATTTTGGAAGTTATGACCATATTAAGATTTTTAGTTTTTGGGTTGAAACAAGAAAGATTAACTTTGAATCAGAATTTCTCTGCAACCAGAGCCCACAAAATGCTCTAGTTTTCAGCAATGGATAGCTTTTCAAAAACTGATTAAGCGGTTAATAAAACGCAAGGCCTTCCGAGCCTTATTTGTGGAACTGTAGACATCCAAAGTCATGCAAACTTTCAAAACTCAAAAAAATCGATTTTAATGGATTTACTTTGAATTTAGATACCTCCGCAACCAGACCTCCTAGAATGTTCTAGTTTTCAGTTATGGATAGCTCTTGAAAAACTAATCAAGCGTTTTGCAAGCGAAAATGACGTCATAGCCTTATTTGCGGAACTGTAGGCATCCAAAGTCATACAAGCCTTCATAACTCAAAAAAATAACTTTGAATGCAAATATCTCGAAAACTAGACCTTATAAAAGGGTTTGCTTTGGATGTGCTGGTTGCATTTGACAAAACCTTTCTATATATGTACGTTTCAATGGGTTCCAGAGACTTTTGTAAAAAAATGAATTTTTAGTGATAAGGGGGTAGTCCATGCTTTTTTTCGAAAATCGATTGGAAAAAAAAAAAGTTGAGTTTTGAACGGCAATACAAAGGCCTGACCGTTATCTGTTCAGCAACGTTAACCGCAACCCCTAACGAGCCTTATTTTGGAAGTTATGGCCATATTAAGATTTTTAGTTTTTGGGTTGAAACAAGAAAGATTAACTTTGAATCAGAATTTCCCTGCAACCAGAGCCCACAAAATGCTCTAGTTTTCAGCAATGGATAGCTTTTCAAAAACTGATTAAGCGGTTAATAAAACGCAAGGCCTTCCGAGCCTTATTTGTGGAACTGTAGACATCCAAAGTCATGCAAACTTTCAAAACTCAAAAAAATCGATTTTAATGGATTTACTTTGAATTTAGTTACCTCCGCAACCAGACCTCCTAGAATGTTCTAGTTTTCAGCTATGGATAGCTCTTGAAAAACTAATTAAGCGTTTTGCAAGCGAAAATGACGTCATAGCCTTATTTGCGGAACTGTAGGCATCCAAAGTCATACAAGCCTTCATAACTCAAAAAAATAACTTTGAATGCAAATATCTCGAAAACTAGACCTTATAAAAGGGTTTGCTTTGGATGTGCTGGTTGCATTTGACAAAACCTTTCTATATATGTACGTTTCAATGGGTTCCAGAGACTTTCGTAAAAAAATTAATTTTTAGTGATAAGGGGGTAGTCCATGCTTTTTTTCGAAAATCGATTGGAAAAAAAAAAGTTGAGTTTTGAACGGCAATGCAAAGGCCTGACCGTTATCTGTTCAACAACGTTAACCGCAACCCCTAACGAGCCTTATTTTGGAAGTTATGGCCATATTAAGATTTTTAGTTTTTGGGTTGAAACAAGAAAGATTAACTTTGAATCAGAATTTCTCTGCAACCAGAGCCCACAAAATGCTCTAGTTTTCAGCAATGGATAGCTTTTCAAAAACTGATTAAGCGGTTAATAAACCGCAAGGCCTTCCGAGCCTTATTTGTGGAACTGTAGACATCCAAAGTCATGCAAACTTTCAAAACTCAAAAAAATCGATTTTAATGGATTTACTTTGAATTTAGATACCTCCGCAACCAGACCTCCTAGAATGTTTTAGTTTTCAGCTATGGATAGCTCTTGAAAAACTAATTAAGCGTTTTGCAAGCGAAAATGACGTCATAGCCTTATTTGCGGAACTGTAGGCATCCTAAGTCATACAAGCCTTCATAACTCAAAAAAATAACTTTGAATGCAAATATCTCGAAAACTAGACCTTATAAAAGGGTTTGCTTTGGATGTGCTGGTTGCATTTGACAAAACCTTTCTATATATGTACGTTTCAATGGGTTCCAGAGACTTTTGTAAAAAAATGAATTTTTAGTGATAAGGGGGTAGTCCATGCTTTTTTTCGAAAATCGATTGGAAAAAAAAAGTTGAGTTTTGAACGGCAATACAAAGGCCTGACCGTTATCTGTTCAACAACGTTAACCGCAACCCCTAACGAGCCTTATTTTGGAAGTTATGGCCATATTAAGATTTTTAGTTTTTGGGTTGAAACAAGAAAGATTAACTTTGAATCAGAATTTCTCTGCAACCAGAGCCCACAAAATGCTCTAGTTTTCAGCAATGGATAGCTTTTCAAAAACTGATTAAGTGGTTAATAAAACGCAAGGCCTTCCGAGCCTTATTTGTGGAACTGTAGACATCCAAAGTCATGCAAACTTTCAAAACTCAAAAAAATCGATTTTAATGGATTTACTTTGAATTTAGTTACCTCCGCAACCAGACCTCCTAGAATGTTTTAGTTTTCAGCTATGGATAGCTCTTGAAAAACTAATTAAGCGTTTTGCAAGCGAAAATGACGTCATAGCCTTATTTGCGGAACTGTAGGCATCCAAAGTCATACAAGCCTTCATAACTCAAAAAAATAACTTTGAATGCAAATATCTCGAAAACTAGACCTTATAAAAGGGTTTGCTTTGGATGTGCTGGTTGCATTTGACAAAACCTTTCTATATATGTACGTTTCAATGGGTTCCAGAGACTTTTGTAAAAAAATGAATTTTTAGTGATAAGGGGGTAGTCCATGCTTTTTTTCGAAAATCGATTGGAAAAAAAAAGTTGAGTTTTGAACGGCAATACAAAGGCCTGACCGTTATCTGTTCAACAACGTTAACCGCAACCCCTAACGAGCCTTATTTTGGAAGTTATGGCCATATTAAGATTTTTAGTTTTTGGGTTGAAACAAGAAAGATTAACTTTGAATCAGAATTTCTCTGCAACCAGAGCCCACAAAATGCTCTAGTTTTCAGCAATGGATAGCTTTTCAAAAACTGATTAAGCGGTTAATAAAACGCAACGCCTTCCGAGCCTTATTTGTGGAACTGTAGACATCCAAAGTCATGCAAACTTTCAAAACTCAAAAAAATCGATTTTAATGGATTTACTTTGAATTTAGATACCTCCGCAACCAGACCTCCTAGAATGTTCTAGTTTTCAGCTATGGATAGCTCTTGAAAAACTAATTAAGCGTTTTGCAAGCGAAAATGACGTCATAGCCTTATTTGCGGAACTGTAGGCATCCAAAGTCATACAAGCCTTCATAACTCAAAAAAATAACTTTGAATGCAAATATCTCGAAAACTAGACCTTATAAAAGGGTTTGCTTTGGATGTGCTGGTTGCATTTGACAAAACCTTTCTATATATGTACGTTTCAATGGGTTCCAGAGACTTTTGTAAAAAAATGAATTTTTAGTGATAAGGGGGTAGTCCATGCTTTTTTTCGAAAATCGATTGGAAAAAAAAAAGTTGAGTTTTGAACGGCAATACAAAGGCCTGACCGTTATCTGTTCAACAACGTTAACCGCAACCCCTAACGAGCCTTATTTTGGAAGTTATGGCCATATTAAGATTTTTAGTTTTTGGGTTGAAACAAGAAAGATTAACTTTGAATCAGAATTTCTCTGCAACCAGAGCCCACAAAATGCTCTAGTTTTCAGCAATGGATAGCTTTTCAAAAACTGATTAAGCGGTTAATAAACCGCAAGGCCTTCCGAGCCTTATTTGTGGAACTGTAGACATCCAAAGTCATGCAAACTTTCAAAACTCAAAAAAATCGATTTTAATGGATTTACTTTGAATTTAGATACCTCCGCAACCAGACCTCCTAGAATGTTCTAGTTTTCAGCTATGGATAGCTCTTGAAAAACTTATTAAGTGTTTTGCAAGCGAAAATGACGTCATAGCCTTATTTGCGGAACTGTAGGCATCCAAAGTCATACAAGCCTTCATAACTCAAAAAAATAACTTTGAATGCAAATATCTCGAAAACTAGACCTTATAAAAGGGTTTGCCTTGGATGTGCTGGTTGCATTTGACAAAACCTTTCTATATATGTACGTTTCAATGGGTTCCAGAGACTTTCGTAAACAAATGAATTTTTAGTGATAAGGGGGTAGTCCATGCTTTTTTTCGAAAATCGATTGGAAAAAAAAAAGTTTAGTTTTGAACGGCAATGCAAAGGCCTGACCGTTATCTGTTCAACAACGTTAACCGCAACCCCTAACGAGCCTTATTTTGGAAGTTATGGCCATATTAAGATTTTTAGTTTTTGGGTTGAAACAAGAAAGATTAACTTTGAATCAGAATTTCTCTGCAACCAGAGCCCACAAAATGCTCTAGTTTTCAGCAATGGATAGCTTTTCAAAAACTGATTAAGCGGTTAATAAAACGCAAGGCCTTCCGAGCCTTATTTGTGGAACTGTAGACATCCAAAGTCATGCAAACTTTCAAAACTCAAAAAAATCGATTTTAATGGATTTACTTTGAATTTAGATACCTCCGCAACCAGAACCCCTACAATGTTATAGTTTTCAGCTATGGATAGCTCTTGAAAAACTTATTAAGCGTTTTGCAAGCGAAAATGACGTCATAGCCTAATTTGCGGAACTGTAGGCATCCAAAGTCATACAAGCCTTCATAACTCAACAATATAACTTTGAATGCAAATATCTCGAAAACTAGACCTTATAAAAGGTTTTGCTTTGGATGTGCTGGTTGCATTTGACAAAACCTTTCTATATATGTACGTTTCAATGGGTTCCAGAGACTTTCGTAAAAAAATTAATTTTTAGTGATAAGGGGGTAGTCCATGCTTTTTTTCGAAAATCGATTGGAAAAAAAAAGTTGAGTTTTGAACGGCAATGCAAAGGCCTGACCGTTATCTGTTCATCAACGTTAACCGCAACCCCTAACGAGCCTTATTTTGGAAGTTATGGCCATATTAAGATTTTTAGTTTTTGGGTTGAAACAAGAAAGATTAACTTTGAATCAGAATTTCTCTGCAACCAGAGCCCACAATATGCTCTAGTTTTCAGCAATGGATAGCTTTTCAAAAACTGATTAAGCGGTTAATAAACCGCAAGGCCTTCCGAGCCTTATTTGTGGAACTGTAGACATCCAAAGTCATGCAAACTTTCAAAACTCAAAAAAATCGATTTTAATGGATTTACTTTGAATTTAGATACCTCCGCAACCAGAACCCCTACAATGTTATAGTTTTCAGCTATGGATAGCTCTTGAAAAACTAATCAAGCGTTTTGCAAGCGAAAATGACGTCAAAGCCTTATTTGCGGAACTGTAGGCATCCAAAGTCATACAAGCCTTCATAACTCAAAAAAATAACTTTGAATGCAAATATCTCGAAAACTAGACCTTATAAAAGGTTTTGCTTTGGATGTGCTGGTTGCATTTGACAAAACCTTTCTATATATGTACGTTTCAATGGGTTCCAGAGACTTTCGTAAAAAAATTAATTTTTAGTGATAAAGGGGTAGTCCATGCTTTTTTTCGAAAATCGATTGGAAAAAAAAGTTGAGTTTTGAACGGAAATGCAAAGGCCTGACCGTTATCTGTTCAACAACGTTAACCGCAACCCCTAACGAGCCTTATTTTGGAAGTTATGGCCATATTAAGATTTTTAGTTTTTGGGTTGAAACAAGAAAGATTAACTTTGAATCAGAATTTCTCTGCAACCAGAGCCCACAAAATGCTCTAGTTTTCAGCAATGGATAGCTTTTCAAAAACTGATTAAGCGGTTAATAAACCGCAAGGCCTTCCGAGCCTTATTTGTGGAACTGTAGACATCCAAAGTCATGCAAACTTTCAAAACTCAAAAAAATCGATTTTAATGGATTTACTTTGAATTTAGATACCTCCGCAACCAGACCTCCTAGAATGTTCTAGTTTTCAGCTATGGATAGCTCTTGAAAAACAAATTAAGCGTTTTGCAAGCGAAAATGACGTCATAGCCTTATTTGCGGAACTGTAGGCATCCAAAGTCATACAAGCCTTCATAACTCAAAAAAATAACTTTGAATGCAAATATCTCGAAAACTAGACCTTATAAAAGGTTTTGCTTTGGATGTGCTGGTTGCATTTGACAAAACCTTTCTATATATGTACGTTTCAATGGGTTCCAGAGACTTTCGTAAAAAAATTAATTTTTAGTGATAAAGGGGTAGTCCATGCTTTTTTTCGAAAATCGATTGGAAAAAAAAGTTGAGTTTTGAACGGCAATGCAAAGGCCTGACCGTTATCTGTTCAACAACGTTAATCGCAACCCCTAACGAGCCTTATTTTGGAAGTTATGGCCATATTAAGATTTTTAGTTTTTGGGTTGAAACAAGAAAGATTAACTTTGAATCAGAATTTCTCTGCAACCAGAGCCCACAAAATGCTCTAGTTTTCAGCAATGGATAGCCTTTCAAAAACTGATTAAGCGGTTAATAAACCGCAAGGCCTTCCGAGCCTTATTTGTGGAACTGTAGACATCCAAGGTCATGCAAACTTTCAAAACTAAAAAAATCGATTTTAATGGATTTACTTTGAATTAAGATATCTCCGCAACCAGACCTCTTAGAATGTTCTAGTTTTCAGCTATGGATAGCTACTGAAAAACTAGTTAAGCGTTTTGCAAGCGAAAATGACGTCATAGCCTTATTTGCGGAACTGTAGGCATCCAAAGTCATACAAGCCTTCATAACTCAAAAAAATAACTTTGAATGCAAATATCTCGAAAACTAGACCTTATAAAAGGGTTTGCTTTGGATGTGCTGGTTGCATTTGACAAAACCTTTCTATATATGTGTGTTTCAATGGGTTCCAGAGACTTTCGTAAAAAAATTAATTTTTAGTGATAAGGGGGTAGTCCATGCTTTTTTTCGAAAATCGATTGGAAAAAAAAAGTTGAGTTTTGAACGGCAATGCAAAGGCCTGACCGTTATCTGTTCAACAACGTTAACCGCAACCCCTAACGAGCCTTATTTTGGAAGTTATGGCCATATTAAGATTTTTAGTTTTTGGGTTGAAACAAGAAAGATTAACTTTGAATCAGAATTTCTCTGCAACCAGAGCCCACAAAATGCTCTACTTTTCAGCAATGGATAGCTTTTCAAAAACTGATTAAGCGGTTAATAAAACGCAAGGCCTTCCGAGCCTTATTTGTGGAACTGTAGACATCCAAAGTCATGCAAACTTTCAAAACTCAAAAAAATCGATTTTAATGGATTTACTTTGAATTTAGATACCTCCGCAACCAGACCTCCTAGAATGTTCTAGTTTTCAGCTATGGATAGCTCTTGAAAAACTTATTAAGCGTTTTGCAAGCGAAAATGACGTCATAGCCTTATTTGCGGAACTGTAGGCATCCAAAGTCATACAAGCCTTCATAACTCAACAATATAACTTTGAATGCAAATATCTCGAAAACTAGACCTTATAAAAGGTTTTGCTTTGGATGTGCTGGTTGCATTTGACAAAACCTTTCTATATATGTACGTTTCAATGGGTTCCAGAGACTTTCGTAAAAAAATTAATTTTTAGTGATAAGGGGGTAGTCCATGCTTTTTTTCGAAAATCGATTGGAAAAAAAAAGTTGAGTTTTGAACGGCAATGCAAAGGCCTGACCGTTATCTGTTCATCAACGTTAACCGCAACCCCTAACGAGCCTTATTTTGGAAGTTATGGCCATATTAAGATTTTTAGTTTTTGGGTTGAAACAAGAAAGATTAACTTTGAATCAGAATTTCTCTGCAACCAGAGCCCACAATATGCTCTAGTTTTCAGCAATGGATAGCTTTTCAAAAACTGATTAAGCGGTTAATAAACCGCAAGGCCTTCCGAGCCTTATTTGTGGAACTGTAGACATCCAAAGTCATGCAAACTTTCAAAACTCAAAAAAATCGATTTTAATGGATTTACTTTGAATTTAGATACCTCCGCAACCAGAACCCCTACAATGTTATAGTTTTCAGCTATGGATAGCTCTTGAAAAACTAATTAAGCGTTTTGCAAGCGAAAATGACGTCATAGCCTTATTTGCGGAACTGTAGGCATCCAAAGTCATACAAGCCTTCATAACTCAAAAAAATAACTTTGAATGCAAATATCTCGAAAACTAGACCTTATAAAAGGTTTTGCTTTGGATGAGCTGGTTGCATTTGACAAAACCTTTCTATATATGTACGTTTCAATGGGTTCCAGAGACTTTCGTAAAAAAATTAATTTTTAGTGATAAGGGGGTAGTCCATGCTTTTTTTCGAAAATCGATTGGAAAAAAAAAGTTGAGTTTTGAACGGCAATGCAAAGGCCTGACCGTTATCTGTTCAACAACGTTAACCGCAACCCCTAACGAGCCTTATTTTGGAAGTTATGGCCATATTAAGATTTTTAGTTTTTGGGTTGAAACAAGAAAGATTAACTTTGAATCAGAATTTCTCTGCAACCAGAGCCCACAAAATGCTCTAGTTTTCAGCAATGGATAGCTTTTCAAAAACTGATAAAGCGGTTAATAAACCGCAAGGCCTTCCGAGCCTTATTTGTGGAACTGTAGACATCCAAAGTCATGCAAACTTTCAAAACTCAAACAAATCGATTTTAATGGATTTACTTTGAATTTAGATACCTCCGCAACCAGACCTCCTAGAATGTTCTAGTTTTCAGCTATGGATAGCTCTTGAAAAACTAATTAAGCGTTTTACAAGCGAAAATGACGTCATAGCCTTATTTGCGGAACTGTAGGCATCCAAAGTCATACAAGCCTTCATAACTCAAAAAAATAACTTTGAATGCAAATATCTCGAAAACTAGACCTTATAAAAGGTTTTGCTTTGGATGTGCTGGTTGCATTTGACAAAACCTTTCTATATATGTACGTTTCAATGGGTTCCAGAGACTTTCGTAAAAAAATTAATTTTTAGTGATAAAGGGGTAGTCCATGCTTTTTTTCGAAAATCGATTGGAAAAAAAAGTTGAGTTTTGAACGGCAATGCAAAGGCCTGACCGTTATCTGTTCAAAAACGTTAACCGCAACCCCTAACGAGCCTTATTTTGGAAGTTATGGCCATATTAAGATTTTTAGTTTTTGGGTTGAAACAAGAAAGATTAACTTTGAATCAGAATTTCTCTGCAACCAGAGCCCACAAAATGCTCTAGTTTTCAGCAATGGATAGATTTTCAAAAACTGATTAAGCGGTTAATAAACCGCAAGGCCTTCCGAGCCTTATTTGTGGAACTGTAGACATCCAAAGTCATGCAAACTTTCAAAACTCAAAAAAATCGATTTTAATGGATTTACTTTGAATTTAGATACCTCCGCAACCAGACCTCCTAGAATGTTCTAGTTTTCAGCTATGGATAGCTCTTTAAAAACTAATGAATCGTTTTGCAAGCGAAAATGACGTCATAGCCTTATTTGCGGAACTGTAGGCATCCAAAGTCATACAAGCCTTCATAACTCAAAAAAATAACTTTGAATGCAAATATCTCGAAAACTAGACCTTATAAAAGGTTTTGCTTTGGATGTGCTGGTTGCATTTGACAAAACCTTTCTATATATGTACGTTTCAATGGGTTCCAGAGACTTTCGTAAAAAAATTAATTTTTAGTGATAAAGGGGTAGTCCATGCTTTTTTTCGAAAATCGATTGGAAAAAAAAGTTGAGTTTTGAACGGCAATGCAAAGGCCTGACCGTTATCTGTTCAACAACGTTAACCGCAACCCCTAACGAGCCTTATTTTGGAAGTTATGGCCATATTAAGATTTTTAGTTTTTGGGTTGAAACAAGAAAGATTAACTTTGAATCAGAATTTCTCTGCAACCAGAGCCCACAAAATGCTCTAGTTTTCAGCAATGGATAGCTTTTCAAAAACTGATTAAGCGGTTAATAAACCGCAAGGCCTTCCGAGCCTTATTTGTGGAACTGTAGACATCCAAAGTCATGCAAACTTTCAAAACTCAAAAAAATCGATTTTAATGGATTTAATTTGAATTTAGATACCTCCGCAACCAGACCTCCTAGAATGTTCTAGTTTTCAGCTATAGATAGCTCTTGAAAAACTAATTAAGCGTTTTGCAAGCGAAAATGACGTCATAGCCTTATTTGCGGAACTGTAGGCATCCAAAGTCATACAAGCCTTCATAACTCAAAAAAATAACTTTGAATGCAAATATCTCGAAAACTAGACCTTATAAAAGGGTTTGCTTTGGATGTGCTGGTTGCATTTGACAAAACCTTTCTATATATGTGTGTTTCAATGGGTTCCAGAGACTTTCGTAAAAAAATTAATTTTTAGTGATAAGGGGGTAGTCCATGCTTTTTTTCGAAAATCGATTGGAAAAAAAAAAGTTGAGTTTTGAACGGCAATGCAAAGGCCTGACCGTTATCTGTTCAACAACGTTAACCGCAACCCCTAACGAGCCTTATTTTGGAAGTTATGGCCATATTAAGATTTTTAGTTTTTGGGTTGAAACAAGAAAGATTAACTTTGAATCAGAATTTCTCTGCAACCAGAGCCCACAAAATGCTCTACTTTTCAGCAATGGATAGCTTTTCAAAAACTGATTAAGCGGTTAATAAAACGCAAGGCCTTCCGAGCCTTATTTGTGGAACTGTAGACATCCAAAGTCATGCAAACTTTCAAAACTCAAAAAAATCGATTTTAATGGATTCACTTTGAATTTAGATACCTCCGCAACCAGACCTCCTAGAATGTTCTAGTTTTCAGCTATGGATAGCTCTTGAAAAACTTATTAAGCGTTTTGCAAGCGAAAATGACGTCATAGCCTTATTTGCGGAACTGTAGGCATCCAAAGTCATACAAGCCTTCATAACTCAACAATATAACTTTGAATGCAAATATCTCGAAAACTAGACCTTATAAAAGGTTTTGCTTTGGATGTGCTGGTTGCATTTGACAAAACCTTTCTATATATGTACGTTTCAATGGGTTCCAGAGACTTTCGTAAAAAAATTAATTTTTAGTGATAAGGGGGTAGTCCATGCTTTTTTTCGAAAATCGATTGGAAAAAAAAAGTTGAGTTTTGAACGGCAATGCAAAGGCCTGACCGTTATCTGTTCATCAACGTCAACCGCAACCCCTAACGAGCCTTATTTTGGAAGTTATGGCCATATTAAGATTTTTAGTTTTTGGGTTGAAACAAGAAAGATTAACTTTGAATCAGAATTTCTCTGCAACCAGAGCCCACAATATGCTCTTGTTTTCAGCAATGGATAGCTTTTCAAAAACTGATTAAGCGGTTAATAAACCGCAAGGCCTTCCGAGCCTTATTTGTGGAACTGTAGACATCCAAAGTCATGCAAACTTTCAAAACTCAAAAAAATCGATTTTAATGGATTTACTTTGAATTTAGATACCTCCGCAACCAGAACCCCTACAATGTTATAGTTTTCAGCTATGGATAGCTCTTGAAAAACTAATTAAGCGTTTTGCAAGCGAAAATGACGTCATAGCCTTATTTGCGGAACTGTAGGCATCCAAAGTCATACAAGCCTTCATAACTCAAAAAAATAACTTTGAATGCAAATATCTCGAAAACTAGACCTTATAAAAGGTTTTGCTTTGGATGAGCTGGTTGCATTTGACAAAACCTTTCTATATATGTACGTTTCAATGGGTTCCAGAGACTTTCGTAAAAAAATTAATTTTTAGTGATAAGGGGGTAGTCCATGCTTTTTTTCGAAAATCGATTGGAAAAAAAAAGTTGAGTTTTGAACGGCAATGCAAAGGCCTGACCGTTATCTGTTCAACAACGTTAACCGCAACCCCTAACGAGCCTTATTTTGGAAGTTATGGCCATATTAAGATTTTTAGTTTTTGGGTTGAAACAAGAAAGATTAACTTTGAATCAGAATTTCTCTGCAACCAGAGCCCTCAAAATGCTCTTGTTTTCAGCAATAGATAGCTTTTCAAAAACTGATTAAGCGGTTAATAAAACGCAAGGCCTTCCGAGCCTTATTTGTGGTACTGTAGACATCCAAAGTTATGCAAACTTTCAAAACTCAAAAAAATCGATTTTAATGGATTTACTTTGAATTTAAATACCTCCGCAACCAGACCTCCTAGAATGTTCTAGTTTTCAGCTATGGATAGCTCTTGAAAAACTTATTAAGCGTTTTGCAAGCGAAAATGACGTCATAGCCTTATTTGCGGAACTGTAGGCATCCAAAGTCATACAAGCCTTCATAACTCAAAAAAATAACTTTGGATGCAAATATCTCGAAAACTAGACCTTATAAAAGGGTTTGCTTTGGATGTGCTGGTTGCATTTGACAAAACCTTTCTATATATGTACGTTTCAATGGGTTCCAGAGACTTTCGTAAAAAAATGAATTTTTAGTGATAAGGGGGTAAGTCCATGCTTTTTTTCGAAAATCGATTGGAAAAAAAAAAGTTGAGTTTTGAACGGCAATGCAAAGGCCTGACCGTTATCTGTTCAACAACGTTAACCGCAACCCCTAACGAGCCTTATTTTGGAAGTTATGGCCATATTAAGATTTTTAGTTTTTGGGTTGAAACAAGAAAGATTAACTTTGAATCAGAATTTCTCTGCAACCAGAGCCCACAAAATGCTCTAGTTTTCAGCAATGGATAGCTTTTCAAAAACTGATAAAGCGGTTAATAAACCGCAAGGCCTTCCGAGCCTTATTTGTGGAACTGTAGACATCCAAAGTCATGCAAACTTTCAAAACTCAAACAAATCGATTTTAATGGATTTACTTTGAATTTAGATACCTCCGCAACCAGACCTCCTAGAATGTTCTAGCTTTCAGCTATGGATAGCTCTTGAAAAACTAATTAAGCGTTTTACAAGCGAAAATGACGTCATAGCCTTATTTGCGGAACTGTAGGCATCCAAAGTCATACAAGCCTTCATAACTCAAAAAAATAACTTTGAATGCAAATATCTCGAAAACTAGACCTTATAAAAGGTTTTGCTTTGGATGTGCTGGTTGCATTTGACAAAACCTTTCTATATATGTACGTTTCAATGGGTTCCAGAGACTTTCGTAAAAAAATTAATTTTTAGTGATAAAGGGGTAGTCCATGCTTTTTTTCGAAAATCGATTGGAAAAAAAAGTTGAGTTTTGAACGGCAATGCAAAGGCCTGACCGTTATCTGTTCAAAAACGTTAACCGCAACCCCTAACGAGCCTTATTTTGGAAGTTATGGCCATATTAAGATTTTTAGTTTTTGGGTTGAAACAAGAAAGATTAACTTTGAATCAGAATTTCTCTGCAACCAGAGCCCACAAAATGCTCTAGTTTTCAGCAATGGATAGCTTTTCAAAAACTGATTAAGCGGTTAATAAACCGCAAGGCCTTCCGAGCCTTATTTGTGGAACTGTAGACATCCAAAGTCATGCAAACTTTCAAAACTCAAAAAAATCGATTTTAATGGATTTAATTTGAATTTAGATACCTCCGCAACCAGACCTCCTAGAATGTTCTAGTTTTCAGCTATAGATAGCTCTTGAAAAACTAATTAAGCGTTTTGCAAGCGAAAATGACGTCATAGCCTTATTTGCGGAACTGTAGGCATCCAAAGTCATACAAGCCTTCATAACTCAACAATATAACTTTGAATGCAAATATCTCGAAAACTAGACCTTATAAAAGGTTTTGCTTTGGATGTGCTGGTTGCATTTGACAAAACCTTTCTATATATGTACGTTTCAATGGGTTCCAGAGACTTTCGTAAAAAAATTAATTTTTAGTGATAAGGGGGTAGTCCATGCTTTTTTTCGAAAATCGATTGGAAAAAAAAAGTTGAGTTTTGAACGGCAATGCAAAGGCCTGACCGTTATCTGTTCATCAACGTTAACCGCAACCCCTAACGAGCCTTATTTTGGAAGTTATGGCCATATTAAGATTTTTAGTTTTTGGGTTGAAACAAGAAAGATTAACTTTGAATCAGAATTTCTCTGCAACCAGAGCCCACAATATGCTCTTGTTTTCAGCAATGGATAGCTTTTCAAAAACTGATTAAGCGGTTAATAAACCGCAAGGCCTTCCGAGCCTTATTTGTGGAACTGTAGACATCCAAAGTCATGCAAACTTTCAAAACTCAAAAAAATCGATTTTAATGGATTTACTTTGAATTTAGATACCTCCGCAACCAGAACCCCTACAATGTTATAGTTTTCAGCTGGTTTCAATGGGTTCCAGAGACTTTCGTAAAAAAATTAATTTTTAGTGATAAGGGGGTAGTCCATGCTTTTTTTCGAAAATCGATTGGAAAAAAAAAGTTGAGTTTTGAACGGCAATGCAAAGGCCTGACCGTTATCTGTTCATCAACGTTAACCGCAACCCCTAACGAGCCTTATTTTGGAAGTTATGGCCATATTAAGATTTTTAGTTTTTGGGTTGAAACAAGAAAGATTAACTTTGAATCAGAATTTCTCTGCAACCAGAGCCCACAATATGCTCTTGTTTTCAGCAATGGATAGCTTTTCAAAAACTGATTAAGCGGTTAATAAACCGCAAGGCCTTCCGAGCCTTATTTGTGGAACTGTAGACATCCAAAGTCATGCAAACTTTCAAAACTCAAAAAAATCGATTTTAATGGATTTACTTTGAATTTAGATACCTCCGCAACCAGAACCCCTACAATGTTATAGTTTTCAGCTATGGATAGCTCTTGAAAAACTAATTAAGCGTTTTGCAAGCGAAAATGACGTCATAGCCTTATTTGCGGAACTGTAGGCATCCAAAGTCATACAAGCCTTCATAACTCAAAAAAATAACTTTGAATGCAAATATCTCGAAAACTAGACCTTATAAAAGGTTTTGCTTTGGATGAGCTGGTTGCATTTGACAAAACCTTTCTATATATGTACGTTTCAATGGGTTCCAGAGACTTTCGTAAAAAAATTAATTTTTAGTGATAAGGGGGTAGTCCATGCTTTTTTTCGAAAATCGATTGGAAAAAAAAAGTTGAGTTTTGAACGGCAATGCAAAGGCCTGACCGTTATCTGTTCAACAACGTTAACCGCAACCCCTAACGAGCCTTATTTTGGAAGTTATGGCCATATTAAGATTTTTAGTTTTTGGGTTGAAACAAGAAAGATTAACTTTGAATCAGAATTTCTCTGCAACCAGAGCCCTCAAAATGCTCTTGTTTTCAGCAATAGATAGCTTTTCAAAAACTGATTAAGCGGTTAATAAAACGCAAGGCCTTCCGAGCCTTATTTGTGGTACTGTAGACATCCAAAGTTATGCAAACTTTCAAAACTCAAAAAAATCGATTTTAATGGATTTACTTTGAATTTAAATACCTCCGCAACCAGACCTCCTAGAATGTTCTAGTTTTCAGCTATGGATAGCTCTTGAAAAACTTATTAAGCGTTTTGCAAGCGAAAATGACGTCATAGCCTTATTTGCGGAACTGTAGGCATCCAAAGTCATACAAGCCTTCATAACTCAAAAAAATAACTTTGGATGCAAATATCTCGAAAACTAGACCTTATAAAAGGGTTTGCTTTGGATGTGCTGGTTGCATTTGACAAAACCTTTCTATATATGTACGTTTCAATGGGTTCCAGAGACTTTCGTAAAAAAATGAATTTTTAGTGATAAGGGGGTAAGTCCATGCTTTTTTTCGAAAATCGATTGGAAAAAAAAAAGTTGAGTTTTGAACGGCAATGCAAAGGCCTGACCGTTATCTGTTCAACAACGT
This sequence comes from Melangyna quadrimaculata, assembly GCA_949320155.1. Taxonomy (NCBI): domain Eukaryota; kingdom Metazoa; phylum Arthropoda; class Insecta; order Diptera; family Syrphidae; genus Melangyna; species Melangyna quadrimaculata. Next base: position 78,140,550 of record OX439483.1, on the reverse strand, counting down.
TAACCGCAACCCCTAACGAGCCTTATTTTGGAAGTTATGACCATATTAAGATTTTTAGTTTTTGGGTTGAAACAAGAAAGATTAACTTTGAATCAGAATTTCTCTGCAACCAGAGCCCACAAAATGCTCTAGTTTTCAGCAATGGATAGCTTTTCAAAAACTGATAAAGCGGTTAATAAACCGCAAGGCCTTCCGAGCCTTATTTGTGGAACTGTAGACATCCAAAGTCATGCAAACTTTCAAAACTCAAACAAATCGATTTTAATGGATTTACTTTGAATTTAGATACCTCCGCAACCAGACCTCCTAGAATGTTCTAGCTTTCAGCTATGGATAGCTCTTGAAAAACTAATTAAGCGTTTTGCAAGCGAAAATGACGTCATAGCCTTATTTGCGGAACTGTAGGCATCCAAAGTCATACAAGCCTTCATAACTCAAAAAAATAACTTTGAATGCAAATATCTCGAAAACTAGACCTTATAAAAGGTTTTGCTTTGGATGTGCTGGTTGCATTTGACAAAACCTTTCTATATATGTACGTTTCAATGGGTTCCAGAGACTTTCGTAAAAAAATTAATTTTTAGTGATAAAGGGGTAGTCCATGCTTTTTTTCGAAAATCGATTGGAAAAAAAAGTTGAGTTTTGAACGGCAATGCAAAGGCCTGACCGTTATCTGTTCAACAACGTTAACCGCAACCCCTAACGAGCCTTATTTTGGAAGTTATGGCCATATTAAGATTTTTAGTTTTTGGGTTGAAACAAGAAAGATTAACTTTGAATCAGAATTTCTCTGCAACCAGAGCCCACAAAATGCTCTAGTTTTCAGCAATGGATAGATTTTCAAAAACTGATTAAGCGGTTAATAAACCGCAAGGCCTTCCGAGCCTTATTTGTGGAACTGTAGACATCCAAAGTCATGCAAACTTTCAAAACTCAAAAAAATCGATTTTAATGGATTTACTTTGAATTTAGATACCTCCGCAACCAGACCTCCTAGAATGTTCTAGTTTTCAGCTATGGATAGCTCTTTAAAAACTAATGAATCGTTTTGCAAGCGAAAATGACGTCATAGCCTTATTTGCGGAACTGTAGGCATCCAAAGTCATACAAGCCTTCATAACTCAAAAAAATAACTTTGAATGCAAATATCTCGAAAACTAGACCTTATAAAAGGTTTTGCTTTGGATGTGCTGGTTGCATTTGACAAAACCTTTCTATATATGTACGTTTCAATGGGTTCCAGAGACTTTCGTAAAAAAATGAATTTTTAGTGATAAGGGGGTAAGTCCATGCTTTTTTTCGAAAATCGATTGGAAAAAAAAAAGTTGAGTTTTGAACGGCAATGCAAAGGCCTGACCGTTATCTGTTCAACAACGCTAACCGCAACCCCTAACGAGCCTTATTTTGGAAGTTATGGCCATATTAAGATTTTTAGTTTTTGGGTTGAAACAAGAAAGATTAACTTTGAATCAGAATTTCTCTGCAACCAGAGCCCACAAAATGCTCTAGTTTTCAGCAATGGATAGCTTTTCAAAAACTGATTAAGCGGTTAATAAACCGCAAGGCCTTCCGAGCCTTATTTGTGGAACTGTAGACATCCAAAGTCATGCAAACTTTCAAAACTCAAAAAAATCGATTTTAATGGATTTACTTTGAATTTAGATACCTCCGCAACCAGACCTCCTAGAATGTTCTAGTTTTCAGCTATGGATAGCTCTTGAAAAACTAATTAAGCGTTTTGCAAGTGAAAATGACGTCATAGCCTTATTTGCGGAACTGTAGGCATCCAAAGTCATACAAGCCTTCATAACTCAAAAAAATAACTTTGAATGCAAATATCTCGAAAACTAGACCTTATAAAAGGGTTTGCTTTGGATGTGCTGGTTGCATTTGACAAAACCTTTCTATATATGTACGTTTCAATGGGTTCCAGAGACTTTCGTAAAAAAATTAATTTTTAGTGATAAAGGGGTAGTCCATGCTTTTTTTCGAAAATCGATTGGAAAAAAAAGTTGAGTTTTGAACGGCAATGCAAAGGCCTGACCGTTATCTGTTCAACAACGTTAACCGCAACCCCTAACGAGCCTTATTTTGGAAGTTATGGCCATATTAAGATTTTTAGTTTTTGGGTTGAAACAAGAAAGATTAACTTTGAATCAGAATTTCTCTGCAACCAGAGCCCACAAAATGCTCTAGTTTTCAGCAATGGATAGCTTTTCAAAAACTGATTAAGCGGTTAATAAAACGCAAGGCCTTCCGAGCCTTATTTGTGGAACTGTAGACATCCAAAGTCATGCAAACTTTCAAAACTCAAAAAAATCGATTTTAATGGATTTACTTTGAATTTAGATACCTCCGCAACCAGACCTCCTAGAATGTTCTAGTTTTCAGCTATGGATAGCTCTTGAAAAACTAATTAAGCGTTTTGCAAGTGAAAATGACGTCATAGCCTTATTTGCGGAACTGTAGGCATCCAAAGTCATACAAGCCTTCATAACTCAAAAAAATAACTTTGAATGCAAATATCTCGAAAACTAGACCTTATAAAAGGGTTTGCTTTGGATGTGCTGGTTGCATTTGACAAAACCTTTCTATATATGTACGTTTCAATGGGTTCCAGAGACTTTCGTAAAAAAATTAATTTTTAGTGATAAAGGGGTAGTCCATGCTTTTTTTCGAAAATCGATTGGAAAAAAAAGTTGAGTTTTGAACGGCAATGCAAAGGCCTGACCGTTATCTGTTCAACAACGTTAACCGCAACCCCTAACGAGCCTTATTTTGGAAGTTATGGCCATATTAAGATTTTTAGTTTTTGGGTTGAAACAAGAAAGATTAACTTTGAATCAGAATTTCTCTGCAACCAGAGCCCACAAAATGCTCTAGTTTTCAGCAATGGATAGCTTATATTGGTTCTTAAATATGTAATATTTTTGATGTCCAAATCAGCTTTGGAAAAAAAATATCAATTTTTATCTCATTTATCAGAATAAAAATGTGTATTGTTTTCAAGGTTTTGAATTGCAATTCGTAAAAGTTAGACAAACCAACACAGAAAAACCACCCACAGCCACAGGGTTGAAATTTTTTAGTCGTTTGTACCTTTAAATCACTAGCCTAAAATCATAACAAGGTCGTAGTATTAAAAAAGGATCATAAAAAGCTCCGTCTTCACAAACACAAAATGGCGTGAAGTACGGATAGACTTATTAATGAGCCATTATTTGTTGTCCAGTCGAGCGCGTGTAGGTACTGATAATTGAAAAGTATTTAATTAATTTGTTTAACAGAAGTTATAGCCCAGTCAACGAAGACTCAAATTGATAAAATAAATGCAAAAAATAGTCTCTCTGGATTATTTTTTTATATGGTAGGGGATACCCCCATGTATAACATACCCAAAGTCCCCAGCCCAAGGCCGCAAGCCTTAGGGAGGAGAGGGGGTAAAGGTCCCCTTTTGTAGTTTTTCTTAAATATTTGGAAAACTAAGCGTAATAGAGGCAAAGTCAATGAGACAAAGTGAAAGGTAATTAAATTCCCTACAAATGAAAGATATTGTCATAGTTTTGCTGGAAGCATTAGAGATGTGAGATCGAACAAAAAAAAACTAAAAAAAAAAACATTTTATTCTCTTAGAAATTTAATGTTTGTTAATTAGTTTACTTTAATAATACTATGAACATAACTTTTGTTTGTAGGGAGTTTAATTTTCTTTCACTTTCTCACATTGTAATAATAGAATTACGCTTAGTTTTACAAATATTGAAGAAAAACTATAAAAGGGGACCTTTACCAGCTCTCCTGCCTAAAGCTTGCGGCCCTGGGCTGGGGACTTTGACTATGTTTTACCTAAGGGTCAGCTCTACCACTAACACAATACCTTGGGGTGGATTGCTTCGCAGGTTAAAAGAATGTATTCATTCTTCAACCTCAAGCTCAAAGAAACACTATACTATCACATACTACACACTATAATAATAATAATTAAAATTTTACAAAAAAAAAAATTTCATAGAAATGTCGTTGCAACTTTTAAAAACTAGGAGACAAAGAACCATTTAGTTTTCAGTTTTCAGTAAAGAGTTATTAGGGGTAGTGAATAATAAAAGCCAATTCGGCATCTTATTTCCCAATTAAGAAAAAATAAAATTAAAAACTAAATTTTCATTTTTTGTTTTTTTAATTTTGAGCTTGAAAGTTATTTTTACAAAAACTATGGACATCAAAAACTTGATTTAAGAATAAAATAAAAGAACGGAGTTCTGGCTTTCGAAAAAGTTACATTTTGTTGTTGTAAGTGTTGCGGTTGTTGTTAAATATTATTTTTTAAAAAATGCCCCTCCTCTCAAAAGGGGGGGGGGAGAAAGAACCCCCCATTATGGCAACAAAATTTTGTATTATGTTCCTTTAAAAAAAGACGTTATCAGTTTTTGGCGCTACCGCGCCGTATGAAAACACATCTTGCTAATTAAATTTTGGCTAATTTGGTATACATCAACTTTTTCGTATAATTTCGGATTTATAGAAAAAAAGGAAATTATAACTCCACTCTCAGCCTCATTACGTGATGAAATAACATTGAATAAATGTGTATTTACCTTTTTTATTTTTTCCAAGTAAATTGGTCAGAAAACACACAATATCTAAGACAATAACAGGTTTTTTCAGATTTGTTGACTTTTCTACCCTCCGCATCTCCCATATTAATTACCCTATCGAAAATATGAATATAACTTTTTTTATAGACAATTTATTTGTCTCTAATTATGTAGTATAGACTTTTGCGCTTACATGCTAGATTGTGCCAATATTCACTAAAATCTAAAAAGGGGTACCTTTAACCCCCCCTCTTGAGTTTAGCTCGTGGCTCTGGGCTGGGGACTTACCTGGGAGTATCCCCTACCATATAAACAAATAATCCAGATAGCACTATTTTTTGCAAGCAAAATTCCTTCGTTGACTGTACTATTAATGTTATATTGATTAACGTTATATCCTTTGTATGAACAAGTGGAAAACAAAATATATTTACAATTTGCATTTTAGTTTTAGTTTGAGCGAAAAATGTATTTAATAAAAATGGGACTGACATTCTTGAAAAACCACAAAGACACATTCGGTAAAAAAAACTGACCTAGTTTAAAATCCTTTAGTTTATTATAAAGAGCAAAGAACATCTTATATTTTTTGTTTATATTATTTTTTGTGTCTATTTAGACTTTAGAGATCAGCCCAGAATAAACGTACAACCATTCTCTTCGTTAATAGTATATGGGTGGTTTGTGGGTGTTTACCGAATTGCAATTTAGAACCTTAGAACAATACACATTTTTATTCTGATAAATGATATACAAATTGATATTTCTTTGTTTTTTCCAGAGATGATTTTGACATCAAAAATATTACTTAAAACCCAATAAGTATTTGTATTTTTTATAAATGAAAAACTCCAAATACCGTTTTTTGCATACAATTGATGCTCGCTATCCCTTAACGTTATAAAATCTGAAAAAATGAAAGTAGCCTGTTAAGGGTTCAAAAACTTAACTCCAAGAAATGGCTTTCAGCTAAAAGCTGACACACTAAGAGCCAATTTATTCACTATTGCTCAACTTGATGAAAACTCCAAAGTTGGCCAACTTACAAGTTGACTTCAAATCCGTAGTTGAACTGAAAGTTGAAAAATGCTTTCATTCACTACTTCGAATCTGAACTCCATCAGAGTTGAAATTCAAAAGTGGACCAACCTGCAGTTTCTTAAATATCCTTGGGATATTTGTGACACATGACGCACAAGACGTCATTTTCAACTTTTTCTTTGCATTAGAATTGATTTTGCATTTTGAATAATTTTTCATTCCATGTGAAGCGCGGAATCAAAAAAATAGCAAGCTTAATTGAAAGCTATACAAAACGGATTAGGTACAAATTTTATTTTTAAAGCAAATAATTAACACATATCTAGCGATAAGATGTGACTTTCCACACACTATAATTTGTTCTTATAACTATTTTGTTTTCCTAAAATGAAATTATAAAGGAAGAAACACAAATTTTCACAGAGAAGAATAATGTGGGGTCAAACAGGAAAAGCCAAACAAAGATCAACAACTCCATGAAACGTAAAAACTGTTGTTGTGAAATGGAATCATGAATGGATCGATGTTCATGAGTATGTTTTTACACTTGTCCGGCGAAATCGTCGCCCACTAAACTTAAACATCACAAGGCCAGCAAATCATTCCATATACAACATGGAACACAAACACAATACTGAAGTATATTGAAATTGTACACTTGTTCTATTTTTTGGTGTGGAAAAGGCACCATTTTTATAAGCAAATTTCAATTATAAAAATATAAAAAAAAAAAAATATGAAACCAAAAAAAAAAATCATGCGGTCCACCATCTTAGTACTAACTCACCCGGCGATGCTTGATTTCGGTGATCGGTCGATAACTGAATAGCATGAATGAATGGACAGAAACGAAGAAAAATCCCAAGTTTGCTCGCTAACTTCTACTATTTCGGGGAGTTGAGAAAATCCAAAGTTGATCAACTCTAGATTTTAAAATAAAAAGTTGAAAACGTCAACTTTGAGTGAATAAAAACTATTTCTTAAGTTGACTATTAAAATCCCAAAGTTATGTTCAACTTTGACTGAATAGATTAGGCCTAAGACCATTTGTTGGTCCATTGTGATACCACATGAATCCAAAGTTTTCTCCCTACTCGTTAAAACCAATTGGAGCTCTTTACAAAGCGCGCGATACTGTTAATGACCGTGCTTGATAGATCAGTAGGATCATTGAAGAAGAAATCTCCAAAATGGAGTTTACGTCTGTGAGATAAGGCAGGACACGTACAGAGAAAATGAGGAATAGATTCTTCCTACTCTTCATCCAAGCAGCTTCTGCAAAAATCATTTGCAAAAACTCCCAGCCGCGAAGCGTGATTACCTATGAGGCAGTGTCCGGTAATGACACCAATTATGGAGCTGATATGCAATCTGTTCAAAGATAACAAGTACTTAGAGCGCTTCAGGTCCAGCATTGGCCAGATCTTTTTAGTCGCCAGACAAGTGGTGATGTTGTTCCACCTAAGGTTTGTTCTTCTTATAGCATCTTGCTTCAGCTTTAGTTTGCAAGCAGCGATAGGTATAACGATATCTACCTTGTCTGGTAGAATCGGTAGTGTTGTTCCACTTTTGGCGAGTTCGTCAGCCTTACAATTCCCCAAAATGTCCCTATGGCCCGGCACCTAACAAAGGTGAATATATTGAACTGCTATCTGAGAAGATACGGATATCCGAGGTTGATATCACGTTTTCCTTGAGCCAAGACAAAACTTCCTTTATCGCCATAAGTTCTGCCTGGAACACGCTACAATGGTCAGGAAGACGGAATGAGAGACTTAAATTTAGTCTGTCTGAGTACACACCTCCTCCCACCCCATCTTCGGTTTTTGAACCGTCCGTCTTCCAAGAATGTCACATCCTCCCATGTGGATCTGGAAGGTATTGCAACTTGAAAGTTTTTGTCGAAACGGAATTGTGGGATGGTGTAGTCGATGATACTTGCAGTGAACCCTATGAGTTCAGAATAGCTGAGTGGCCTATTTCATTATTGATTCACTGTGAAGAGGCTTTAAGACGGATTGCCGTACTTGCTGCCGTTTGTTTACTGAATATATCGAGGGGTGTCAGATAGAGAAGAGTATCCAGTGCAGCGGAGGGAGTAGATCGAAGTGCCCCACTTATGTACATAGAAGCTGATCTTTGGACTTTACTTAGTTTATCGCGGTTAATCACTTTACCCAGAGCAGTCCACCATACTGCCACCCCATATGTGAGAATTGGTCTGATTACTGATATGTATAGCCAGTGAATAATGCGTGATTGGAGACCCCATTTATTCCCAGTGGCTTTTTTACAGGAGAAAAGGGCCACTGTGGCCTTTTTGACTCGCTCTTGTATATAAGGTTTCCAGCTTAACTTTTTATCTAAAAAAGACCCATATATTTTGCTTTGTCAGAAAATGTTAATGGAATACCTTTAATAGTGGGAGGATCTATATTGGGAATTTTTTCCTGGAAAAGAGGACAAGTTCGGTTTAGTGAGGGTTAACACCCAATCCGCGCCGCTCTGCCCAGTTTGTTAGCTTGTGCAAAGCATTCTGTAAGAGTTCCTTCAAGACAATAGGATGCTTTCCTGATAAGGCAATAGCAATGCCGTCCGCATATGTTATCACTCTGTAACTCTCTGCTTCCAGAGAAACTAGCAGCTCGTTAACTTCTAAATTCCAAAGGAGGGGGGATAAGACACCACCTTGCGGGGTACCTCTACTCTTCTCAAAGTTTCGAGTTGATAATTCTGCTAAGAAGCATTTGATTTATCAGTCGACCAAGCGATTTATAGAAATGGCTGTTCAAAAAGGTAGTTATGTGCATTCAAGAGGACACAAGCGTACACAGGTTTTTCTCAAAACCCACCTCTGTCTACCAACTCCTACTCTCACCTCCAAGTGGTGAACATCGGGTGTCTAGTACCTCAGCTGGAGACGGGGTTTAAATCCTCGGGGAAAGCTGTTGGGGACAGCCAACGAGAGAGGGGGGGAGGAGTGTTCCCACTAAGGCACTTCTCCTTTCATCGAGGCGGCAGCGGACGAATTCTCTAGATGGAATCAACGGTGGCGTCTACAGTTCCAGTTAGGTTGAACTACTTAGTGAACACCTTATATGGGCTACTACGACATATTTGTAGCTCAGGCCTATAAGGAGCGGTTTATCCGGCTCCCTACCCTTGGAGTTATACGAAGGGTCTGGTCCTCCGGGTCGGGGGTTGTGCGTCGGGGTAACTTCCCTACCACGTAAAAAAAAGTTGTTCCGAAACAACAACAAGCCTCGGATATGGATGATTTTAAAGTTGATGACCCCAGCAAACGAAACAAGGACAATGAATTTCAGATCTGCACGTGGAATGTCCTGTCCTTATACAGAACACGTGCAGCCGAACAATTAGTGGAGAACCTGGACAGGCTAAAGGCTGACGTAACAGCCATCCAGGAAGTGCGATGGGATGGAGAGGGCGTACGGAGACTGAAAACGTGTGACATCTACTACGGCGGGTGCTTGAAGGAACAGGGTCAGTGGCTCTTTGGTTGTGGTTTTGTGATAAGGGGAAGACTTAGGCAAGAAGTCTTGGGCTTCCGAAGTGTAAGCTTCCGCATTAAAGGCAAATTTAAGAACATTTCGCTGATTTGTGTTCACGCCCCCCATGAAAGGAGAGAAGACTCAACCAAAGAAGCATTCTACGATCTCTTGGAGACAACGTATGATATATGCCCGAAGTACGACGTGAAGATCATTCTTGGGGACTTCAACGCAAGATTCGGAAAGGAGGGCATCTTTGGTTCGATAGTCGGAGGACACAGCCTACACGACGAAACTTCCGGCAACGGACACAGGATGGCAGACTTTGCGGCGGGGCGAAATGTCATCATCTCAAGCACCTACTTCCCACACCTCAATATACACAAGGGGACTTGGCGGTCGCGTGATCAAGTAACCGTCAACCAAATCGCCCACCTTACGATAGACGCGAGACATGCTTCCAGTATCTTGGACGTCCGAACGTTCCGAGGGGCCAACATTGACTCGGATCACTACCTGGTGGTAGCTAGACTACGTATGCGGATATCCATGACGCGACAACGCAGAGCAGATGCTATGAAAAGATTCGATGTCGAGAAGCTTAAATCGCAAGAGACCGCCAGAACTTTTGCAGACCACGTAACTCTTAATCTCTCAGGAGGTCCGCCACCAGCATCAAGTGCAGAGGACCAGTGGGAACACTGTCAACAAGCCATCAGAAGTGCCGCCGCTGATGTGCTGGGTTTCGCTAGGCGAATACAACGAAACCCCTGGTTCGATGAAGAGTGCCGAATTAAGACAAACAGATAAACTTTTCAAACACTCGACGAGGCAAAATGATTCATAATCGGCAAGGCCCTTGTTGTAGCCTTTGCTTAACCTTGCTAGCCCCTTGCCAAAACTCTCCAGTTCCTTGTCAAAAACTAGATTGTTTTTCTGCGCGTATACAACACGTTATTTACTAGTATAATTGAGTTATTCGTGTTCATAGCACGTTTGGTGTGCAAATATTCTTATATTATACATGGAAGTTTTTCTAATCCAAACAATTAAAATCCATTTTTATTCATACACTCCCCACCTCCATTTGAAAAATTCAATCTACAACGCTGTATACTTACAAATCGATGTTAAGAGCTCCAAGAAGATTCACTCTTGTCAAGTCCAATCAGTTCTTACACATATTCAGTAATTTTTTTTCAGTAAAATATAAACACATACAAGATTATTTAATTATTTAAGATTTTATTAAATAATTTTCTTTCATTTTTGTTTGTTTGTTTTATTAAAGAATATTTCTCCACTTACAATTGTTCCATTGGTTTTAACATTATTTATTAGTAGTTTTTTTTTTGGTTGCTTGTTTTATTTTAATTATATTATTAAATAATTTATTTTCTTTTTAAATTTAATATATTTGTGTATAATATATTATCGCTGGTATAATTTGCATTTTGTTCACATATATATATAATAATATATCAATGGAATCATCATTATCATCATGTCATTATTATAATTGTTTTCTTTTATTCAAATAGTTTTACAATTTCGCATTTTACTTATACAATAAACTATATTTACTAGTTTTGGGTTTATTTATTTTAAAAATTTGAAAATGTATTCCGTCTGCCCGTCAGCGATCATTGTTTCATTTCCGATTAATTCATTCATCGTATTTTTTTTTATTAATTCTGTTCAATAAAATGCAACTAACAATTAATATAATTTATATGAATTTATATTCTATGTATAATAATATAATACCGATTTTTGTTCTTTTTTTCTGTTTTTGTTGTTATTGTGTCGCTATATTTTTTTTTTTTTTTAATTTATTCTTCTTTGTTAGTTTGTCTACTTGAATTCCATTTAAAGCGAGGAAATGAAATATTGTTCCTTTTTTTCTCAACAAATTTTATATAACAATTTTTGTTTGTTTATTTTTTATTTGTACACAGAATATTTAAGAATTGTTTTATAAGATAAATGAATAAATCTAAATAATTTTTAAAATATACAAATGACATTATATTTTAGTTTTATGTTCATATTCAAAGGCAAAAAACTATTGAAATCCAAATTAACTGGATTATTTTAGACATATCTAAATTATTTCTTATGCTGAAAATGCTTTGTAAAATTTTATAATTAAAAAAAAGCATTTAAAAAAATATGTATGTACCTATTTTAAAAATAAGTTAAATCAAATTAATGCGGGCATCGATTTTGTTGCTATAGGTATGTATATTGTAAATATTTGTTTATTGTTTATTAATTTGTTTCGTTTTTTTTTTTTTATTATTTTATGTTTATTTTATTTATTTTTTGTGTTTGCATTAGTAAAATATATTATTTGTTTTTATTTTTTTTATTGTTTTAAGTTAAAAGTAATACCATTACGGTTGGTGGTGGTGGTTTTTGGATGATGCACAGTTCAGCAGGAGATAGTTGTATGTTTTTTTTTTTTTTTTTAATTTTTTTTTGTTTTGTGTCTGTTTTTAATATTATTTTTGGTTTCTGGATATATTATGTAGGTACGTACCTGTACCTATATATAGAGTTTATTATGACAGTATATTTGTAATAATATGTATAAAGTATAGGTGTTCCAAAAGATTTTTGTTAGCTTATTTTTTCGTTTAGAGTAGCTTGTATGTGTGTATTTTTATTGTATATTTTTTCTTTGCATTAGCTAATAATTGTATAAATGTTTCATTGTAATAGTTTCCTTGTAAGGGGCCATTTATAGCTAATCTTGAAACTTTGATCATTTCAATTTTAAGGCGAAATTAATGATTATTTTAATGTAAAAGTAAAGTTTATTGCTTTGTTAATTTTGCTAGCCAAAAAAATTTAATTTTCGTCTAACCATTGACATAAAGATATTTGGAACATTTCAATGAGGTGAGGAAGTTCACGCATTAAAATAATAAAAAATATCTTTATGTAAAATGTTTTGCCCACATAATTTTTTGTTGGCTGGAAATAATGGTTATCCATGAGCTTTTTTCGCTATAACAAAAATTATTTATTTCGCTTTCCTTTTGTCTCAGAATAAAATACTTTAATGTTCAATGATGAACTTCAATGATAGCTATAACTGACACCAAAGTGTTTTATGGGGTTTTATTTTGTATAGTTTTTATGTAATTATACAAAAAGAAGAGCCATAAACTTGTGTTAAAATTTTTAAAACTCTCCAACAAAAAACAAAGCCTGAAAAATCGACGAAGAGTTTTTTTTTTAATACATATTTTGTGTATATTACCTGCATACCTAGGCATTTTTTTTTCAAAATAACTGTTGAATTCTGCGCAAACCTTAACTATTTTCAGATCTTTAATGAACTAAAGTCAGAAAGTGTAAAAAAATCAAGTTAGAGACTTGCATTTTCAATTTCGTTCGGAGCAAAAGCAGACGTGTTTTAGCTTAGACCAATTTTTTCAGGAACGTTTCAATGATATGCAGTGTTTGTAAGTCTTATATATGAACAGACGTGATTCAGCTTAAACAAAATTTTCGGGAACGTAACAGTAATTTATGCAGTGTTTGTAAGTTTTATTCATAAACAGACGTATTTTCAGCTTAGACTAATTTTTTGGGAACTTGTTTATTGTTTTAAAGTTTTAAAACTATCAGAGAACCGTTAAAACTATGGAAAGTAACACTCAATAAAGAAGTACAGTTTGACAAAGTTTACTTGGGAAAAGCAAAAAGAGGAGATCCCTACAATCCCTTCAAAATTTAGAACTAAATAGCCTCTACCCGACTCGTCGTTCAGTTACGTCAGGGAAAAAAAGGGATATGATGGATTTAGTTTAATTTATTCCATCTGTATACCACAATTTTTATAAAAACTTACCAATCAAACAAGGTATAACAACGAGACAGCATCACCGAGACCAGCCCAAAAGTGATGAAGACGATGAAAATGTTTGTATGTATAATAAATGTTTATTACAAAAATATAATATAATACTTTTTGTTAAGCTTTTGAAATAAATGAATTTATAGCTTTTGTCACTTTATCCATAAACTATTCTTTCTATTATTATCTTGATTGACAATTTTTCGAAGCAATTTTTGCGAATATTTTTCAACTCTAGTTTTTCATTTTTAAATTAGAAGAATATTTGGGGAATAAACTTTAGTATTTTCCTTATTACACGTAAAATATTCATTTAGGTAATAAATGGTATTTTGTTTACTAAACCTCATATTATCTTCGAATTCCGTGTTTCTGATTTAGTTCGGTCCAGCTGTGAGCCCTCCATTTAAGATCCATTAAAAGGTTTTAATCAAATAAGGGGCTTAGTGCGAGAGTCTATTCAAAAGTGTTATTGACTTAAAGTCTACTATCGATATTTCGAAAATCTATTCGATAATTTTTTTCACTTAGATTACATGCTATGAATTTATTTGAATTTTTCTATTTGATCAAGAATTTCTGATCGACTAGCGAATTTTTCGGACTAGACTCTCGCAATAAGACCCTAAGAAATTAATTTAAAAAATCGCTTTATTCTTTTTGAAATATTTTTTTTAAACCAAAATACATTTTTTGAAAATTTCTATTTGATATTATTTAAACTTCTAAGGTCCAGTTCAGAATTTGGTGAGTTAAGCGAGAGATAAATTTGAATCTCGTGACTTAGAAACTAGGCCTTAGAAGTATCTGAATACAATTAAAATTCAAATAAAAATAATTCAATTTAAATCGGTTTAGTTGATAATGAGAAAGGAGAAATTAAAAAGCCGCTCTATGGGAGGAAAAACTATATTAATAGTGATTTTTGGTAAAATTATTTTCTGAAAGAAGGTATTTTTATTTGTTTTATTAGAATCGGAGCAGTTAAAGAAAAATTTAAAAATAAAAAAAAAAAAATAAAGATTAAATAACAAAATCGAACAAGTATTATAGACTCTTCTTTTGTAGCTTATTTTAGTGAGTTTGAGTTACTCTATACGTATGTATGTATTTACAAAAAATTGTAAAGATTACTTACAAAGTTTTATTTGAACAATTTTTCTTGTTTTATTTATGTTAAGTAATAATAATTTTATACTATAATTTATATTATTTTATTTGAATTTGTCTATATTGGCAAGGATTTCATATTGTATAATTTGTTTATGTAGGTATTTAAACTAAATTTACAAAACAAAATAGCACTAAAAATATATTAAAGACCAAACTAATTAAAAGTTTATTTAAGTTTGCTAAATTTAGCCTAAGGCCTTGTTCACACGAGATTACACCGCACGTTTTTAAGCTGTACACATCCAAACTTTACAGGTAAACACGTTTTTTGCAGAAAAATCATCGTGTGAACAGTTCTATGTAAATGTATGCGCCACTGCTCATTTGTTCGGATGTTTACAGCTAAAAAACGTGCGGTGTAATCTTGTGTGAACCAGGCCTACGGGAAAATATTCTTTTAAATTCTACTTTTAATTAAAAATTAAATAAATTGACCTAGGTTGTGTGTGTTGTCTTTTATGTTTGTGTGTTTGTTTTACTTTTTGCTTTATTTTTTTTTTATAAAATTTATCGCAAATCACAATTTTTTGTCTCACAATTCAGTTATTAATATTTATAAGAAAACTTTTAAAAATTTTCTTCTCGTTTCTCCTTCTATAATTTAATTTTTGTTTATTTTTATTTTTAAAACTAAGAAAAAAACTATTTATGATTCTTTTTTGATTTTCTTATATTTAATAGCTAATAAATAAAACTATGTTTTTTTTAGAATATATAATATAGTAATATAACTTTTCTTATTTATATAATAATAATATTTTTGTTTTTAACTACATTTATCGCATTTTTCTAATTTAATTTGCATGAAATTGACGTTAGGATTTTTTTCATTTCAATATAATTGATGAAAATTATTAGAAAATTGAAAAAATTTTCATTTGTGCCTTAGAGCTAAAAAATATATATTTCTTTTATTAGTAACAAAAAAGTGTGTGCTAAATCATGATGTATGGCTGTTCTTTATTAATGTTTTTTCTCATTTATTTATCCTTCTCATTATAGTTGCAAAAAATATGGTATGATTTGCAGGAAAATTCTCGAACTCATATCACCATGATTTTGTGTATGAATTTTTCTTGTTGTTGTCAAACTTGTGTAATTATAATTATTCCCTAAAATTTTGCTTAATTGTATACTTCTTGTTTTTATGTTAAGTAATATTTTTTGTTTTTATTTGTGTGATTTTAAATGCAATCTAGTACTATAATAGGATTGTTTATACAATTTTTTGTTCGTTTCCGAATAACAAAAATAAAATTAAAATGCGATATTTTATTTTTATATATTTAAATTTCTTGTTTTTTTTTTTGTGTGTATTATGCATAAACTACTATTTGGCCATTTATAATTTTTTTTTTGTACAGTAGATATTGACTTTTGGTAAATTAAATAAATTTACATTATGTAAACAATGGTATTTTATATACAAATTGTGTGCTCCATAATAGTTTTTTTTTTTGTAATGACAAAAAATTGCATGAAAACGCAATTTAAAAAAGTTTGCATGCAAAAAATGCAATTTAAATAAAAATTCATTGTCTTTTCTTTCGATTGAAGTATAAAAAAAGCTTGTTTAAAAAGGAAAAACAAATTGATTTGTGTGTTTTTTTTTATTATAGATTTTTAATTCAGTGTGTGTAGCTGCAGTTTTTAGTTTATAAAAAATAGTAAATGATAGTCTTCTGAACTAATAGACAAATTAAATAGATTTGATTTTGATTGATTTTAAAGAGTTATGATTTAAGTAGGCGAAAAATAAATTACTTTGAAATTAAATATACTTTGTAAATGAAAGTAGTTTTTGTTTTAATTAAAGCTACATATATTTCGAGTCAAAACTTAGATTAATAACGCTTAAAGTTAAGCACTAATCAAAGCGATCTGCGTATGGTGATCGGGATCGCAATAGCAAAATGTACGACAAGTACCTGAGTCGTAAATTAATAGAATTCAATAAGTTTATATTCCGCAATTGAATGTCTTTTATCCAGAAATTATGGTTGGTTCATCTTCAAAATCATTTAACGTAGACATCAACGGCATTGACCATTTTTTATGGCGATTTGAAAGTACCTTAATTTCAATCTTTGTATATAAATGAAATCGTAATCTGCTACGCATTGGCCAAACATCCCACAAACACTACTGGGTCGGCGCGGCGGCCGTTATATATCATAATACAACAAACATTCATATAGTACATTAACAAATATACCACCAGAATTGCACTCAAATGTAAATATCCTGATGAAGATGGATAACCCAGGATTTAAAGGATTTAACTTGTGACTATGAAAATGAAGTGATGCAAAACTATTAATGAGTCAATTTTCGGGACGATAGTCTACGCCTATAGGTGGTGCATTATCGCTAGAGAGATTTAATGAGATTTTCAATGTATGCAACGCAAACATGGGTCTACTAGTATTTAATAAGATTATTTCAAATTAAAGATCATGTCGATTACATTATCCGCAAAACTCGATCCGCAGTGATTCACAATGCAGTTTTCTTTTTCCCCTTCAAGAAACATGAGTAGATGGAAAAGTAAGCCCTGCACTGCGGATCGAGTTTAATTCCAATTACTCTACTTTTATTGACTCTGCTATAATAACAACCTAAATAAATGCAACTGCCTGAATTTATATCGGTTGCTTTTATCGAGTAGATATTTTTTGCTACTTTTTTCAAGACAAAACGAATACTACTAAGATTACGAAACTCAAAAGTACGTCAACAAAAAAAGAAAACAGATCACATTGCATCATGTTGAGAACAATAATACTTCAATTTAAATATGATTTCGAAAAGGTGCTTCTCCATTTGATTTATTTGCCACTAAGTGCTTAAGAAGCTTAACCTGTTTCCAATTCTTATGTGCTTACAAAAATATTTGACTTAAGACTAAATCAAATGTTCGATTGACTATTAATTGCTCTCCCCATATTATCCTACATATGTGAATAGATAGTTATTATCCAAGAGACAAAAAATCAATTGAACAGTAGTTTTAGTTACTCGATATGGGCTGTCGAAACGTCTCTACAACTCAATGCCATTGAAGCAATCGAATATACTGAACGAGCAGAGATCTCGTCAATAAATGGCAACCTAATACATAAAGAATTAAGTTATATAATAGTTACTTGATATTTAAAACAAAAAAAATTTCTTATTGCATTTGGCATCAACAACTGAAATTCGAAAATCTAATTATGCCATATAATTAAGTTCCATTTTTGGGCTAATTAGGTACCCCAATCCCGATGGAGAACTTAAATACCTTGCCCATCAAACTTGTAGTGGATCCAGCTTGATGTTAAGCTGGAACCACCACACCACCACATTTATAAAAAAAAAAAACTAATGATGCCATAATTAAGTTCCATGTTTGGTCTGGTGATTTTTCGAAATTTCAAATTTAATATTCCTATACTTACCCCTTAAATCTGTGTTTAGCCCAGCTTGATGTCAAGCTGAAACCATCACACCTCAAAACACGTAATTAAATTCCATTAAATATACTCCTTGTAGTCTAAGAGCCGACACCAAATTTTGGGAGTGGATGTATAACCAAAATCTGAGTATGAGGGTTTAAAGGGGTATATTTTGTGATATCGAAATCTTAAGTTCTATTAATCGGATCACCAAGATTAAGGTCTTTGCACTTAGGGAAAATGACAGAGCATCATGATGTGTTTTTAAAAAAATAATTGAAGTGATAAAACCCTTGAAAAAAAATTTTGAAAATCGCTATTTTCAATTTTAGTTCTCCTTTAATAACCCCTCCTACTTGTGGTGGTTCAAGCTTCTAGTCAAGCACCCCTTTAAACACGAAATTTCAAAAAACTAATGATCAGGGAATTAAGTTCAATTTTTGGGCTCGTGATTTGGTGGAATTCCAAATAAAATAATCCATGGTTTGACCTCTTAATTTAGTGCCAAACATATCAAAATGTCGCCACCTTCTGTATACTTGACATTTAGAAAAAAAAAACATAATTATTAGATACATACATACATAGAACTTGGTTATTGGAAAATAACAATATTTATTAGAAAGTATCTTTCTAAAAAAGTGATATACATACATACATAGAATAATAAGCTGTATTTCAACAATTTCCACACGCTTTTCAGGTTCTACATGAAATAACCTTTTTAGAGGCATCATAGCTACAACCATTTTGTGTATAATGTTAGCCCTAAAAGTATGCAATGCATAGTTTAATTTCAAACTAAGCTCCGCCTGCGATGACAATTTATGTACAATTTTTGTGTTTGGACCTTAATTTCTTGGTCAAACCAAGGAGTCTTAAATTTGGAGTTCAGCCAAATCACGTGCCCAAAAATAAAACTTAACTATGGCATCATCGTCTTTTTTA
The DNA here is from genome assembly GCA_949320155.1 of Melangyna quadrimaculata. Classification (NCBI taxonomy): domain Eukaryota; kingdom Metazoa; phylum Arthropoda; class Insecta; order Diptera; family Syrphidae; genus Melangyna; species Melangyna quadrimaculata. The sequence goes on along the minus strand of OX439483.1, from coordinate 78,121,976 downwards.
CAATGTTGTATTTTGAGGTGTGGTGGTTCCAGCTTGACGTCAAGCTGGGTCCACAACAGATTTAAGGGGTAAGGGTATTAAATTTGGAATTCCGCCAAATCAACATCACAAAAATAGAACTTAATTATGGCATCATTAGTTTTTTTTTTTTGAAATTTTTTGTTTGAAGGTGTGGTGGTTCCAGCTTGACGTCAAGCTGATTCCACAACAAATTTAAGGGGCAAGGTATTTAAGTTCTCAATCGGGATTGGGGTAGTTATTTACCCCAAAAATGGAACTTAATTATGATGGCATCAATAGATTTTCGAATTTCAGATGTGGCGGTTCCAGCTTGACGGACCTCATCAAGCGTGCAATTTATTGACAAATCTATTTTTCTACGCCTTTCTTACATTTGTGTACAAGTATTATGCTATAGTCTAAAATAATACCAATTCTCGAAAGAAATGCTGATGTAATTCGTTTTATCTCTAGTCTCTGAGGCAGTTTGCTGATACGAAACATAAACAATTAAGTTTTACTTAAACGCTTATGTTTCTACTTTTTCCTGTCGCATAAGTACTTATGTTTAACTTAAATGCTTATGTTTGGTTTCAGCAAATGGACCTAAGTCTTAGATACTTTCAAAAACAATTAAAATCTTCTTTTGTTGTTTTTGGTGACACAGGACCCTTGTTTTTTTATTCATTTCCAGATTCACCCCCCTAATCTTTGGGTATGGAATAACACAATCAATGATAATAAACTTATTTTGTATATTCATTTTTAATAGTGTAACGTAGTGAACATATGTATATTCTTTGCTGACGATGGAGCCCTCATAAGTGAAGATCCTGTTTCCTTACAAAGAGCACTTGATGTATGGGTGGATGTTCTGGAGGGAAATGGATACCGCACTAGCGCGAAAAAGACCGATTACCTATGCTATTTATTTTCTGATCCACACAGTCCTATTCCGGACATCTATTTGAATGGAACAGTACTTCCCAAGTGCGAAAAGTTTAAATATCTTGAATCAATGATCAATAGCGAAGGATCTTGTGATGACGACATCAAACATTGCGTAAGCGTAGGGTGGATGAAGTGGCGGGAAAACTCTACACGGCAGTTGTTCGCGCAGCGCTTACATACGGTTCACAGTGTTGGACAATGTACAAGAAGTATGAGAGTAAATTGACGGCAGCTGAAATGAAGATGCTTCGCATAAGAGCAGGAGTGACAAAGCGTGATCGAATAAGAAGCAAGAGAATCCGAGGAAGCCTACACGTCAAAAATACCCAGCCCTATCGAGGTATCCGTTAGGAAAATGTTCCAAAACGATAGTCCGTTCCGATCGGAACTTAGATTTCGTTCGAGGTATCCACTTCGGAACAAAAAAGATAAAGCATACAATCGCATTCATTTGACACATTCGTCCGGATTAGTTCAATGAGTGATAATCTTTGTGATGTTTAAAAGTTTATAAGTTGGTCTACAAAAAAGGATAGTGTTGCTTTATAATCTATTTGTTATTTCAAACAACCTCTCTTGCTGAGTCGTCTTCGTTGTTTATTGCACTAACGAAACAAAATTATATTTATTTATATTACTTACTTTTCTTGAAATATTCCGCAAATTTTTTGTGTCGGAGAATTTCGGAAGAAATTTAACGCACAACTGTCAAAAATTCTGGACTGAACGCACTTCATCGCTATGCGATGATAGTCGTTACATTTTATCGGAAGATTGTCCGATCTGTCAATCGGAACGGATACCTCGGTAGAAAATTCTCCGATTTCGAATGGATCGGAACAAAATTTTCTCCGATCAGATACCTCGATAGGGCTGACCATATTGAACAAAATGACAAAATACAGCATGACAACTTAGCTGATACTGTCATGTACAAAGAAGATGCCATGGGAAACCAGTTCAAAAGGCAATAGTACTAGACGTTCCAACACTATCACAGAAGAAAGGCAGGCGCAAAAACTCCTGGATGAAACAAATGCAACGGCACCTGCATTTATTCGGCCTCAGACATGGAACAATCCAAAACCGGGAGGCCTGTCGACGTTTTCTGAGGTCAACCTGGCGAAAGCCACAAGTGGAACCTTAGGCGAAGCAGTAAAGTGGGAGAGTTGTGGTCACCCTCGTGATCATGACAATCGCCGGTAGAATTGTTTCAGAAGCTTTTGTTTTGTTTAAAGATAATCGTAAATGCCAGTTACATTCCATTAGCTAATCCTTACCTTTTTAAAAAAATGCTTTATTGAAGCCAATTTTTTAGCCACTCCCCTCTTCGCATCGCTACAAAAACAATGCACAGTATCAGTAATGCTCAGTTTCAGACATTTATTAGCAAAGCGTTGTATTAATTATCTTATATAAAATAGGAACTAATTCCTCTCTCTCCTGTCTTTTCGTTCGCTCTGAGCTTAACAAAATAATTTTATAAATACTCAAAAAAAGATGTTTTTATTTTCACACTGGTTTACCTTTACCCAGTTATGAAAATTTACTTTTTACGTTTTATTGTCGGTCATCTGCTTAGTAGCAATTTATTTCTTCTTTCTTTATTTAAATTTGGATTAAGGACTATGTATGAGGAAGAGTAAGACCCGATTTAATTTTACAGATAGATAAATAAAAAGAGATTTTAAATTTAATGGTAAGGGAATGAATTAAGAGTGGAACGGTAATCAAAATACGAATTGCATATGTTTCAAAAAAATAAGTACCTATTTAGTTTCATTTCAGGTGAAATTATGTGATCAATTCAAACTAAGATTTTATAAATTATCATTCTAGTCATGAATAGTTAGTCTATGTTTATATTGTTAATTGTTATAAAGAACCATAGTTAAAACAATTATACACCACAGTTTTCAATAGATTTCTTTTTTTTGGAATCAATCACAAAACCTGTTTGAAATAAAACGTAATAAAAAATACGTATACGACACAGTGCCCAACAATTATTAAATTATTATTTAAGTTCAACTAAAAGAGTGATTAGTCTGGTAAGTACTTGGTTAATTTAAAATTAATATTTATGAAACATGTATTATAACTCTAATTTGAAATTCCAGGTGAAGATGATAAGTACAACTTTTCATCAGCAATATACTATCGAGGGTCCTTGATTGAGATCTTCTGTTTTATAAATAACATACAAATAAACATTGGGCCTTACCAATAATCAAATTTAGCGACGACTTAAATATGTCTGTAAAATTAACCATAATGGTATGGAATCTAACTAACTAACTGTACATGGCACGACCTTAATATGTATGAGGAATTATATATAATATTAATGTTAACTCTAAATAGTGAATCAAATATGGGATTGAATTAAAAAAATTAAACATTCCATAAATAGTACATTATTTGTGGTCAATACAAATAAGGTTAATCTACTGGAATATTTAAGTCCTTACTAAATATGATTATTGGTAAGGCCCATTGTGTATGTATTTGAATCTAAGAAAATAAGCAAGCAATTCCAAGAAAAATATACTTATGATTTTCATGTTTTAAAATTGGTGCCATGAAATAAAGTCCAATGAAATAATGTCTTTATTACATGGCACCTTTAAACTTATGATGATGCTTTTGTCATCGATTCTTAAATCGAATGCAGAACCATTTTCTCTTCTTTTTATTCTCACTTTCTCAGGTGTTTTCAGATTTATGAAGCATTGAATAATAAATTAAAAACGGTAAATTAATATGATGGATTAAATAGCTGTTGATTTGTCTTTGTGTATTTTTTATTAGATTAACTACGACTTTTGGTTTAAGACATTTGGGTGCTCCACATTATACTTAAGCCCAAAAGTATGCTTTCAAATATTTATTCATATACATAGTTAATTATGTTATCATTATTATGCTAGCCGTTTCGATTGGTTTGTGCTCAGACGTACGTACAACATACTCGTGCTTTTCAGAGAATCTACATACATTGGTATCGATGCCAACGACCGAATTTTAATTATGTCAGTAAAGTCATTTCTTTTATTTTCAAGAAGCTTAAAGAATTCATAGATCTATTCGTGAAGCTTGTCGCACTGTGGGAATTACGTTTTGATTTCGATACTAGCGAAATTACTCTGTTCATTCAAAGATTTGAAATGATTTATATTAAGTTTTAGTCCATAAATTTAGATTCGAAAAATCAACGCCTAAATTATTAGTTATACGTATGTTAAAATATTTAATATTTTGCTTTAGAGAAGTAGATGTAGGTACATTTATGTACATGCTTCCAAGAACTTGTTAAAAATCTAAATAGTCGAAAAAAATAGCTTTCCTTACGCATTATTTCCCGATCCGTGTTCTTTTGGTACGTAAAATATTGTCCTTTGTCAACCAAAACTGTTGCAAATTTTCCTCTGAACGTATCCATATGGCCACTGTTCTACGTTTTAACATTGTGGACGAAATAATTGAATCAACAATCACTTTTCACATGCAATACAGAACCTACCTAAGTATGTACAAGTACATGTGTTGTGTATGTTATGTATGCACAAAGCACGAACGAGCATAATTATTTTTTTTTTTTAGACTCCATGGATAGGATACAAAAAATTGCAAAATGTGATTCGCCATGGGCAGTTTTATTTTTATTTTGCAAATTATAATTTATTATTGGGTTGTTTGTTCGGTGTCGTGTTTCGTGGCTTTACGGCACATAAAACCATTTTTAGCCAATTTGTTCTGTCATTTTTTTTTTTCGTTCTCAACAAGTCCTGGTACAACCTCGAATTAATTATAATGGCAAATAATTTTCATTATTTTTAATAAAACAACAAATATTTTGTGTGTTTATTTTTTGAATTTGCAATATTCAAAAATTAATGAAACGAAGCAAAATGTGGCGGTGAGTGGTTTTTAATCATTTTATGTGACGTTAGCCAATTTGTAAGTATTTCAGGCGGTAGGACGTTTGTGGTGGTGGTTTTTCTAATGGTTCACAATTCATATAACAAAATAAATTGACCATAACAGTGTCTGGCTGGCAATTGCTTTTAGGAAAAGTATTTTTTTGACATTATGCTTTGAAAAAATTGAAAAATATAACACGCTTAATAGTCACAAAAAAAATATTTTTTTTAAAGATTGAAAAAATGCTTGTCGTTCTTTTTCAAATAATACTTGTGGAATGCTTAGGAATAAAAACAAGTATGAATTTTAAAGTTACTTCAAAAATATATTTTCAGCTCTGAAATATACCCCTCCTTTTTTTTTTAATAAAAGGGTAGCTATCTCAACTTTTTCAGTCACTATTTTCCTTATATTTACAAACAAATTGTTAATTTTATAATTCAACCCTTCTTTATGTCGGATTTTCCAGTTTTTAGGGGTAAAGCTTTATTAAATACGAAAAAGCTATAAGCTAGGTTCCTAAAATCACGTGAAATGAAATCGAAATCGATATTGAAAATCGAGTGAATGTATCTTCCATGTTCCACATCTCGATCGATTCCAAAATTTCGAAAGTTTTTCGAAATCACTTGAAGTGAAACCAATAACAGTTCACATCTGTCAAGTAGGACAATCTAATTCGTTGTTGATTGATATTCGTTCCTCAAATTCCATATTATGTATTTTTTTTTCTTCTTATAAAATTTAAAAAAAAATTAGCGCTGTTTTCATTGCTGCGGTCTTAGAACTTGAGAAGAAAAGATATGCCATAAGGAAAGTTAGTAGACGTTCCCACCTACATACATTGAGAGACGTTTCTAATCCATTTGAAATTGCTGAATTAGGTAACCTGATGGAAATTTTCAACAATTTTTTTTTTTATTATCAAAATGTATTATTTAATTCAGGTTTGTAAGTAAAGATCCCTTAAAAATGTTGTTGGAAACTTTTGCGCCGCATATAGCAAAATCTTCCATTCCCTGCACATTGCAGCTGACTGCTGTTTTGCGTTTTTTTTTTTTTTTTTTTTTTTTTGCAAAAGGGAACTTTCAACGATCGGTTGGAAAAGATGCTAATGTTGCTATGATGGGCCGAAGTACAGTGTCCAGAATCTTATCACGAGTCCTTAAAATGTTAGAAAGACAAATTTGCCCAAGATGGATCAAACTCTCAATGTCAGACGCTGAACGAAGTATGTATATCAAAACGACATTTCACGACTAAATTTAGTATGCCTGGCGTCATAGGATGTGTCGACGTACACAATAAAATGTCACAACCACATCAAGATCCTACCCTATATTTTAACAGTTTCACTTGAGTTGAATTAAAATCACGTGAAAATCGATAAAATCGAAATGTGACACACGGAAATTCGATCAGTTTTAACAGTTTTAAAATGAAATTGATATCGATAAAAGTGAAATGTCGAACACCAAATTTAATTTTACATTGATTTCATTTCGATAGAAAGTGAATTGTAGAACTTAGCTGTATAACTATTCATTTCAATGTGTTTAAACATTTTATAAGATTTTTTAAATAATTTTAAACAAAAATAATGTTGGTTGTATTTTTTCAGAGAAATTACAATGCCGTTTTTGGCCTACAATTTCCAGCTGTAGTTTCCATATTTTTCAAACGTTGTTTAATAAAACAAAAACCAAAATAATAAGCTGAATGGACATATTATATCTTTTGAAATAATTTGTAAAATATTTCCCAGGTGGTAAAAGCTAAAATCCCTTAAACTGCTTGCTTTTTAATTAAATTAGCGTGAGCTGGGTTCTGTGTTTAGGTATTACAAAAATATAGTTTTTGTTTTTATTTTCAGAGCTATAGGAAAAGAATATGTCAAAGATTTTTTTAAAATTGGTCATTTTGGTAATGAGTAAGTGGTTTTGTTGTTTAAAGATTACATATCAAAAAAGCAAAAGATATGTTCAAAAGTTTCTTTATAGATAAGCATAGATTTGTATTTATTAAAAGCGGTGGTATATTTGTATCACATATTTAGTAAAATTAATTAAATATAAAATCAGTTTTCATTGAAATCGTAGCTTAGACAACATTTTTCGCACGTGTATTAGGAATTACCATGAAATAAAAAAAAAAAATAAAACATCCTCTTGGAAGATTCTTTAACTTTGTGTGTACATACATCAGCATCATTTTTATACAAATACATAATCAGCCCTATCAGGATTTTCTCCCGAAAAACCTTTCCCCCGAAATATGTTTGTTCCCCCGGATTTTAAAAAGCTATCAGGAGTTTCGCCCGAATAAGATTTCACTTCGAATTTACAACTGACAGTTCACAAATAGGTATGCTCAGAAAACAGCCCTCAATAAATTTCCCCATCTCTGTTATGGATTCAGAGAATGAAATCTGAATATACGTTTTTACTTGAATATAAAAAAAGTATAAAACTAATGAGGTGTTGCAATTTCCTGTTAAAATTGTGGTCACTGAGTGCCATGATACGCCTTTTAATTCTTCTCCTATCGATTTATTTAAAAAAAAAAACATTCTGAGTAAGCGGATGTACAAAATTTCCCTCTCCGTTTTTAAGCATGGTGTCTTTTCGTTTTTAGAAAATGAACAAACCTACTACCTGAATTTTTGTTTTGACAGCTGTTGTTGACAACCAGAAAAGATTTAATCAACCGACGAATATAAATAATATGTTTTTGTTTATATTTTCTAGTGTTGCAAGAAAGTGTTCATAATTCAAGTGTCTAACCTAAAAATTAAAATTATAAAGTAAAATCAATTTTAAAGATATAAAATTGCAAAACATATAACCATGTAGATATATCCTATTGGTTGGAAGGAAGAAGAACAGGCAGCACTGCGACGAATTGTTTGGAGGCAGTTAAGAGATCACTACAATCCTTTGGAGTTAACTGAACCATTGTATATAAAACAAAAACTAATAAATGTATGGTATTAATAAACAATTTTGTCGAAAAACTAACATTTTAACGTTGTTACCGTCCTCTACGCCTCCAAAATTTAAGTGAAAATTTTACTGAAAAACGTGTGACATTTTGCCCGAATTGAATGCTCATGATAACTGGAATCTTTCGAAAATGATTTTTTTTTTTGGTGAAACTCAAAATAAGGGAAAAGAAAAAGGGAATATTTTTCGGGTGGAATGACATTCGGGCGAAACTCCTGATAGGGCTGAATATATGAACGAGATATATTTCAAAGTAAGTAAACTAAAATCTTGTTTAAAAAATGCGGTTTGATATAAGAACCATGAAATCATTACAATTTATAATTGTTTTATTTCTATTTGCTATAATGCAAATAAATTATTTTTTAGCCGGTCTCTGAAATGAAAAAAAATACTGCGGAGCGAGGAGGTTTTGTATATAATGTTGAAAGGCTAAATGAAGTTTGGTCCCAATGATATTATATGGCCCAAACATAAAATCAAAATTGGCCCAAAAAATGTAACAACAAAAACAAAATATGACGGAGCGAAATCTATGCAGCCTAACTGCAAGTGTTATCACGAGAAAACACCAAACAAAAATTTTTAGTTTTTAAATTGGGGCCATTTTTCATGGATTTGGGGGCATTTTTAATTTTGGGGTGAAATATCATTGTGAAAAATGGCGCCAAACTTTAATTCTTAAACCAAAATACTTTTATAAAAAAACTTTGATAGCAAACAGACTGATAACATAGGCGCTTTGTAGGCGACTGAGAATAACCTTCAGCGGAGCGACGGAGTTAAAATCCTTGAACCCGCGAAGAGGGCCACCCAAAGTAAAGTAAAAGCACACCAACTGACAACATAAACATACACATACAGAAAACCGATTTGCATCTTTTTTGTTCGATGTAATTTCTCTGTTGTTGTTTTCATTCATATAAATTTTCGGTGCAATTTTTCATTTTTTTTTGTTTGAGCCATTTTTTATAAGTTTGGGATCATTTTTCCATTTTGAAAATGGGGCCTTTTACATTATGAAGAAGAGCCCCAATTTGGGGCCAATTTTCATTTTTCATTTGGGGCCATTTTTCACGGGGGCCAAATTGTATGCAACCGTTTTGAAAAGATAATTGTGCACTATGAGTCTTTAATCTTGAGTTGATTGCAATTCTGATCACATTATTTTATTATTGAACATGAACAATTATGCTGTTGATAATGTATGTGCAGTGCATATGAAAATAAAAACATTAGCAACCCAGCGGGAAATATCGTCCCCAATGAATTTTATAGCTGAGTTCATCGATTAATTCACTAGCCAAATCATAAAAGGAAACGACATGCAATGATTAAGTGAGTGAAGAGTAATGCAAGGTTTCCTCAGTTCATAGATTTGAACCCACTTTCTGCTTTGTGTTTAGAAAACAACCCTTTGGTTGTGTGTTTTCATTATCAAATTTACTAATTTCGTTTGACATCTCATTTCATTTTGAATTTGGAATGGCAGTTAAACGATTGTTGTTGTTGTTTTCTTTTTGTGCTTTGAATCGACTGCAGATGGATAAATTTACCTCATTTCGGACCTCATTTCGTGCAAATTTGGTTGAAATTAGCTCATTTGAGAACGAGAATTTGTATGGGAAATGAGGTAATTTCGGATCTGATTTGGAAATTTGCAACGAAATTACCTCATTTGGGCCAGTGAAAATGTAGTATCAATTGTCTCAAAGTATTTCAGGTCAGGTACTGTAGTTACAAATACCATATACAGTAGTCGGCATAAATATTTTGACAAAACCTTTTTCTGACTATTGAATCTATACTTTACTAAGTATCGTTAAAGAACGATGCGAAAATGATGCGCAAAACAAAGTGTATGTTTTTAGCTCTATGTATGCCAAATTTTGTATTATTTACCCTTTGCATTCTCTTTATGCTGATAAGAATGCATGTAAACAACGAATTTTTGTTTGGCATAAGTATTTTGACGGAATCTTTGTGTACCTGTTTTACACTTTGCACGTGAAAACCTAGCAAATTATGCAGTATTAAACTTTAATTGGTGTGAAACGTTAATAAGAAAAAATAAAATTTGATTAAAATTTATTAAAAACCAAGTTTAAAACAGAGGAGTTGAGTTTGGTTATCAGATCTTCCATTGTAGCAAAGTTTAAAGCTAGAACGGCAGTAAAAGACAGTGCAAATGAGTTTAATATTCACGTCAAACTGTACACTATCAAATTAATAAGTTTAAAAAGCATAATGACATAAGGAACTTAACGAGATTAGGTCCTAAGCGCATAACAGCCCACTGAAGAAAAAATCCTTTTATACGGGAATTTAAAATTTTTTTTTTTGTGAAGCCTCAATCTGCTGCAGATGAATAGAATTTGACGGTCAAGAATACAATCAGTGAGCGTACGTCCGCCGACGTTTAAAGGAAGGAGATTTCAAGACAATAAAAGTTAAAGACGTGCCGTACATATCAAAGGTTAACAAACTTAAAAGACTGGTCTTCGCAAAGGAACATCTGCACAAGCCAAAGGAGTTCTGGAGAATCATTCTATGGACAGATGAAAGCTGCTTTGAGTATAACTCATCAAAAAATATTTTTTTTTTAAGATTGCCAAAGCTAGTAAGGCAAAAAAAAAGGCCTGTTTTACAAAAAGTGAGCCACGGTGGAGGCTCTTTCATGTTCTGGCGATGTGTTGCTTATAATGGATTGGGTGACTTGGTTCCTATCACCGGCTCGATGAACAAAAGTCAATATGTTAGTACCCTAAATGATAATGCATTTCCTTCCGGAGACAGGCTTATTGGGGAATCGTTTATCCTGCAACAGGATAATGCCCCATGCCACAAAGCCCGCTTGGTGACTAATTTTTTGTAGGATGTTGGTGTTACCAGTTTGGACTGGCCACCTCAAATTCCAGATTTGAATATTAAAGAAAACGTCTGGTCTCTTATAAAACGCAAAATAAAATTTTCGTTTAATAAAACCAGAGAGGAAACAATTTCTGAGCTCATTTTCCTTTGGAAAGAGATATCTCCAGATATTCTTCAAAATTAAGTAGATTCAGTACCGAGGCGCCTTCAAAAAGTTATTAAAGCCAAAGGAGCTTATACATTTTACCAAATTCTTCTTCATTTCTTTACTTTTGTTAAATTTAAACTTTGTTTTCTTAATATTACATACTTGTCAAAATACTTATGCCAACGAGTAAAATTAATATTTTATTTATATTTTTTTTAATTTCTATGAAAAAAATTTTGTTTGCTTAATTTTAAGTTTGTATTAGTTATATATAAAAAGGAAAAAATAAACAAAAATTCTTTATAAAACCATTTAAAAGTTAAACTTAAAAATGCACGATTTTTATTTCGTCAAAATACTTATGCCGACTAGTGTATAACATAAGTTAAGTGATTAACCAACAACAACCACTTACCTAGTGATTTCACTTTAAAGTTTTCATTTTTTATATTTTCCATCTGAAATAAAGAGCTACTGAATTAGCCACTCACAAATTCACAACAGAGTTAAAATGACACTATTGAATTTACTTCACATTTTTCATCATGAATTAACTGAGGGGCTTATTGCGAGAGTCTATTCGACTTAAGTCTATTCGACTTTTTTCGTTTCTATCAAATTTGAAATTAGTATCGCCTTGCTCAGTAGACTTATTGAAATAGAATCTATTTTCGAAAATAGAATAATAAAAGCTCTCGACTAGAGCTTTAGACTGAAATGTCAAATCTCCCCTAGAGTTTTAGAAAATAAATAAAGTTTGCCGAAAATTTGACGTTTTGTTGATGAAATAAATAGTTTTTTCTTCAAAAAAATAACATTCTATAGCGAGACTTATTGCAAAAATGAACTCCGGTCCTTTAGATTTTCGACATTGGATGAAAATATGCAGACATACTTCGCAGACTTCTTTAGGGTGCAGTGGTGATTTGTGCATCTTCAAAATGCACTTTCTCTCAAAGCCTTAATAACAGTTATAACAACTCGAAAAATCATTTCGCTCCTTTGTACCAAATATGACATTGCAGCTTCTTGCAAACGGAAGGACATTGAGAAACTTGTTGGACATCTACAAAAATATCAATAAATACATCAGCATCAACTTTTAAGACTTTTGGAAAAAAGTGCATTTTTATGATACATTTTAAAAATGCACAATTTCTAAAAAATGTATAATAAGTATATAAAAATCTTTAAAAAAATGTTTTATGGTGCAATTTTTATATTGCAGCACATGTTAAGATGATTGAGCATCTTGAAGGATGGACACCAAACATGGATGACGATATGAAAGTTCATATTGTACCAGAAGATATTCTTTTCCACTAAAATACATTCTTATTATAGGTTCAAACAAACATTTACACAAAAGTCGATCAGAAATTCCTGATCGAAAAAAAAAATCCTATTTAGTAGACAAAAATTGATTCTAATAGAAATTCGCAATACCGATGATAAACTATAAGTCTATTCGACTTTAAGTCTATTTTGAATAGACTCTCGCAATAAGCCCCTGAATAAAAAACTACCACTAATCTTGCAATTTCACAATTGAATATTCAATACATTTTTCATCGAAAATATTAAACTGATGAATAAGCGACATACATTTATGTAGTAAATTCACAGATTATGCAACCACCATGTTTTTCATCACCTGGGTCGGTAAATAAACAACTTCCAACGATGTAGTGATTTCGTTGGGGAATTTTTATCGAATTTTCAGCATTTGCTTCCCGCCTAGGACACGCCCATGTAAATTTCATCAAGGAATCAGCTGAAAAGTATGAGGTGCAACTGCCATTCCTCAAGTAAAAAGTGATTTTTCCCCAATGGATTTTTGAATGCGCTATCCTCTTTGGCTGTATCATGGTTTGACACAAATTTACTTTTTATAGGAAAAAATAAAAACCATTTGCGTTAGTTGATTAATTTTCGTTTTTAATATTGCGGTGGAAATGTAAATGTTAATGCCTTAAATGAGGAAGTTCTAGAATTTACCGGTAATAGTTCGACTTTTTCAGCAATATTGATTTCATAGTTCCATTGCTCATCACCATGCAATTGATAAGCGATCCAACCAAGCTGCTGTCCGGGGCCGGTTTTCAGTGCGGGATTATGGTCATACCCGAGTTAATTCAGCAAATTAGGTGAATTAACTCTGGATTAACTCAACAAATGCTTTTGATATTTTATTTTTCATGCTTTTTAAGACTTTCTGTTCTGTAGGACGATTCTGAAAAGCGTGGCGGATCGCTTTCATTGGCGGATTTGTATTTTCTTATTCTCAAAAGCGCAAAATTATTCAAACTTGCATTTTTTTCCAATTCGCCAACAATACGTCATCTAGAAACCTATCGCTTTCAAAAAAAAAAATGGAAAGCAATAGCGCTTTTTAGAATAAGAAAATACAAATCCGCAAATGAAAGCGATCCGCCGCGCTTCTAAGAATCGGCCTACTGCATTCTTCTTCCACTTATAAACTGCTTTTTGACGTAACTATAGACAAATTTATTTCCAGGGACCTGGACCTGAGAAATCTTTTGACATTAGCACCTGCCTGGTGACTGAACTAACCCCAAGCAGAGAACCCAAAAAAACCCAGCCCTATTGTTAGTTTCACCCGGAAAACATTTCGTCCGAAAATGTTTTGTTCGCCCGGATTCTGGCTGTAAATGACATGATGATTTCACACGAAAAAAAGTTCTCAATACTGCCAATAATCGCATTTTTACGAACTCACAATAAGGGAAGAGTGAAATGTAATTTTTCGGGCGCATTTTCTTTCACACGGAACTCACAATAAGGCTGAACGAGTTAATGGGGCCTATTGGTTATAAAATTTGCGACGGAATTTTTCCCATCTTCGAAAATTGGGAACGTGTATTATGGTCGCAGTTTCTCTCGGAATTTATTGGCATCGAAAATGAATATTCAATGGGAACTGGGTTATCATTCTCACTGACCAAATTCGAGCCTACAAAGAAGGGTGCAAAAATAGTTGCAATTTACAATTTAAAAAATAAGCGAAATTCCGTGTAAAATTTTGTTCACGATAGCCCCCCTTTCTTTCGAACCTTCGAAGCGCGCCACCAAGGTACTGTTGTGCAAAAATAAACTGTTGAATTATGAAAAAAAACATTTTTGAGTCTTTATATTGATTTCTTTAATACCACCCCAGTTTTAGTTTCAGTAAAAGCATAGCATACAATTTAGAGTTAAGTGTTAAGTCCAACACCGACAATCTGCTCCTTACGTCCATATTTTTCAGATAGAAATCGAGCTCGATTTAAGTACCTACCTAACGTGTTTGTTCACTCAATTGAAATATAGAAATAACTTCCAATTAAACAATTATTATAAACCCAGCTAGCCTAACTTCACGTTCACACTAGAAAAAATGAACAATGATGCAACCAGAGCTGTAAAATTGTAAGTACAGGGTGTCCGCCGGGAAGGTATACTACTTTGTTTGTTTATAATTTTTGATTAAATGAAAGAAAATGGATCTTATATTGATAAATGTTTTATTTAATGTCGGCCATTATGTATGGAATACAATATCAGATAAATGTGATCCTCTTAGTCTCACAAATGCGAGCCCTTTTGAGCACATTTTTCATTACATTCACGCACATTTCACGCGGTATTTCATTAATTATTTCATCATGAATATTTCGGTTGAGTTGCTCAAGCGTTTCTGGTTTGTTTGCATAAACCTTGCTTTTCAGATATCCCAACAAAAAGAAGTCCGGAGCAGTCAAATCAGGCGACCGTGGAGACCAATCAACATCACCATTTCTTGAAATAACTTGTTGTGGAAAGAGGTCTCGCAGTAATTCCATTGTAATCCTGGCTGTATGCGCTGTGGCACCGTCTTGTTGATACTACATGTTAATCAAGCCCAAAGCATGCAGTTGTGGCGTTTAAAAGTTTTCATGAAAATCGGTGTTGTCATGGGCTAGCTGTAACATCCTATTGGCATATGTACGGCGCGGCGGCGTAAATGGTCTTGTGGAAGAAGCTCTTGTGTCAACTAAATCTTCAATGGAAACAAATGCAAATCCTTGTGCAAAATTGTGGCCAAAGTTGTTCTTTGAAGACCAAGCTCCTGAGCACGGCGCGGCTCGCCGGTCATGGCCGCGGCGTTGAATTGAGGTTGATGGATTGTTTTGAACACTTCCTTGAGCAGCAGTAATGTTTTCAGCCGATCTTGCAGTACGTTGTGGTCCATGCTTGGGCCTATCAACTACAGACCCTGTTTCTTTGAAATCATTCACTACACGATAAATAGCGCGTTTTGTTGGCACGTTGTTTCTCCCAAAAATTTCACGTAACTTTCTCATCGTCACAGTAATCGATGATTGATTTTGATAAAATGTTTTAACAATTAAAACACGTTGGTTTATCGAATATTTTTCCATAATAAATTTGCCACGTGTCTACTTCACGACTGCCAAATATGAACTGTCAAAACTAATGCTTACCAAAATGGCGGCCAAACGAAGTAGTATACCTTCCCGGCATTTATATTATATTTTGCTATTTGCATTGCTATTATATTTTTGACACCCTGTACGAGTTACATTACTGTCATCATCCTCTCAATTATATTTCATTAATGTGCTAAAATATTGATTTAATTTTTAACTGTCGATAAATTTTGGTAAGCTATCTGTAAAATATTAGCAATTGTTGGTTAAACATTTAAGAATCGATGAATTGGAATAGTGAGGGTTATGAACAAACACACCTACTAGATAATTCTAATGTGAACAAGAGTAATATTTTTAAGTACATACGTAGGAAGGCACGTTTTTGTGTGATTCGATGTGTTTGTTTATTGTTCTTTTAAGAACTATTATACTTCCGTTTCCTATGGGCAAATGTTAGGGAGAATAATTATTGTTGGTTGACATCATGAATCACCGTGGACTGCAAGCGCCATTGAGATTAATACTAGTTAACTAATCAAATGACTTTACGTGTAATGACTTAATGAGTTAATGTTTTCTATACAAACAATTTTCAAGTTTTTAGGCCTGTTTGTATTGTTTACCTTTTTGTTGACTGTTGTGATGTTATTTAAAGCGTCTTTTCCTTTGGTACAAATGATAAAAAATAAAAACAAATTATAAAAACAAAAAAATATATCCAAGTTTCTCAAGAGTATTCATCAGAGTGGAGGGTTAATGAAAATCAAAAATACAAAGAAAAAACAAAAATAATTTAAAAAATAAGAACAAAAATTAAAGATCAGAAGAACAAAATTTGATACTGTTGTTTGCTGTTGTTCTGGTCTTGTTGCGGGAGTAAATAATAAAACAAAGTCTTTTTATGTTGTATAGATATATATATTTGTATTTAATTGAATATTTTCTCTTTATTTTTCTTTTCTTTTTTTTAAAGTGTGTATGCATGTATGCTATTATATTTTTGTTTCATTCCACATGTAGATTAAAGGATAATAGTCGATTTCTAATTTAATTCTATGTAGAGATTTTTTTGTTGTTTTTTTTGCACATTCATTGATATCTTGTCTTTCAAGGTTAATGTTTAAATGTTTTTATTTTGTAGTTTTACGTTCAATGCTTAAATTTTTGAATGTATGTAATGTATTTTGTTTGAATATTGTGAGTAATTTTTATTCATGTTTTCTTTTTTTTTTTTTTTGGATTTTTAAACTATTTCTGTTTTGTTGCTTGAAGTGTTTTAATTTTGTTTTTATTTAGTTTTAAACTTTAGCTTAAACCTCTAAACACTAATAACTTCTAAAAGTTGTTTTGTTTTAATACGCAAATTGCACAATATGTATGTATTTTTCGCCTGTTTCAAACGATATTTTTTGTTTTAAATTTAAAATATAAGTATTTATTTTTTCTTTTTACCAAAAATAAAACAGAAAATCAAGTTATGGTTTTTTTTCTGCAATATTATACTCATAATTCGTTTCATTGTAGTTCGATAAAGTTTTTAAGTTTTTTTTTGAAAATTATCACCAGTAAATACGACTACACAGTAAATACATTTATAGTTCTTTTTGTATGTTTTTCTTTGTTTGTGTGTGTTTTTTCTGGTTTATGCGTGTGGTGTGTAATTTTCTATAATACATTTATGTAACTTTGTGTATGAGTGTTGTATTATTTTATATTTTTGTTTTCTTATAATCAAATTGACACCTTTTTAAGCCTAACATTTATATAATTTATTCTTTCAAAGATGTACTATAATACTCTATGTGTATGTTTTTTTTTGTATTTTGTTTTGTTATTAATTAATCGGTGTACAATGTAGTAAGAGTCAAGAAAAATTGTGACATTTAGATAGATAACCTTTAAATATACTTATTCCTAATTTTATAATATGTAATGTATGTATGTATGTGTATTAGTATGAATTTAAAATATTTGTATTTATGTATATGTATGTTTTTTTTTTTGTTAATGAATGTATTTTGTTTTTTTATTCATAAAGAAAGAAGGGACCTAGGCATGAGATATTTATAAACAAATACGGGACAGTTTTATAGTGAACACTTACCGGAATAAGTTGCACTTAAATTTTGAATATTGGTACCTTTTTTTAATAATTGTCGCAGTTAGTGACACTTAAGTGCCCAACACGGGATATTTAGGGGCAACTTATTCAGGTAAGTGGACACTGCGTTAATTGGTATTTTGTATCCTATATTTTGCACTTACAATGGGTAACAGCTCAATTGATCCAGCGAATCTAAAAACATTTAATCCGCTGTAACAACAAACTAAAAAAAGATACCATCAACATTAAAATTACATGTTGCAAAGTAATGTGTCTTCTAAAATGATGCCACGTTGCAAGTACATCGGATGCATTTGACCAAAGATATCCCATATTTTCTAAAAATACACCAAAATTTAATGTTACAGCTTATTCGATCCACTTTAAACAAAAAGGAACAACAACTTCAAAATTAACATTCAGTCAAAAAATTAATAAATTAAAATGTTGTGTGATATCCCTGTTATCTATCACTGCTTTTAGCCTTTTTTGCATTGATTCCACCAATTTTTGGGTGGTTTCTGGGGTTATCTTATTCCACTCATCCAGAATAGCTTTTTTCAAGCCATTTCGGTTGGATATTTGGTTTACAGATTCTCAGTGATGTTCATACCCGGTGAATGTGCTGGTAGTTTCATCAAATGAGGACAGTTCCATATAAGCCAGGACAGCACAATACCTGCTTTGTGCTTCGGATCGTTGTCTTGATAATATCGAAAATTATTGCGTACGCCCAACTTATCCGCGCTTTGAAGAAAATTATTCTTCAAAATGGTCAAGTACATATTTTTGTCTATGATCCCATCGATAAATTCTAAATTACCAACACCTGCAGTGGACATACAGGCCCAAACCATTACGCTGCCGCCCCCGTGCTTCACTGTAGACTTAATGTTTTCTTTTTTGAGCTCTGTATTAGGCTTTTGCCACACGTAAGACAGTCCATCTGAGCCAAAAATATTGAATTTGGACAAGTCGGAGAAAATAACGGTGTTCCAGAAGTTAGAATACTTACAAACATGTTCCTTGGCGAAGCTAAGATGACTTTGCTGATTTTTCTTATAGATGAAAGTCTTTTTTCAAAATACTCGACCATGAATATCGTGGTTGTGAAGCACGACGCATATTGTTTGGGAACTGCACGAGTTACACATTTCCTCAAGTACCTGAGAAGCTATCTTTGGCGCCGATAACATTGCACTTGGCGTTTATCTGCTGCAGTTAAAATTTTATTCGACGCACTTCTCCCTTTGTCTTCCAGACACCAGACGATTCTCATGTACAATTCTGTTTATGATGTGCTGCACTTTTGCAGGCCTCATGTGGACAGCGTCAGCAAATTTCCGTCGCGTAAGTCCTTTTTGAAAATGGTTTATGACGAGTTTTCGCTGTTCAACTGTTGTTCCAGGACCCATTTTAAATTATTAATGTTGCAAGGGAATTTTTTTCTAAAACTAACAAAAAACTTATCCCGAAAATAATAAGGAAAATAACTTTAAGAACGTCCACCTTAAAAAGTTTTACTTTCTACCGTTAACACTTATGGAATTGGCTGGATCAAATAAGCTGTAACATTAATTTTTTCTGTTTTTCAGCTTAATATACTCTAATTTTATTGGTGTTTCTTTGGTAACTTTGTAAAGTAGCATACGTATTCTATATAGGTGTTATAACTTATGATATGTAGCTTTGACTGAGTGGATATCTCATTTAGGTTCGAAGATACTAAGCTTTAAATTTTCCAAATTGAATTGGATCATTTAAGCTGTTACCCACTGGTTACTGTGAAACTGGCCCTAAGGGTACGTAGTTGTTCTGATTTTTATTTAATTAAAAAAAAAAATAGTTGATTTGTTGTTCGTTGTTTGAATTTGCTTAAAATTAATGGTAATTTTTTTTTAAATATAAGAGGCAGTTACAAGTTATGCGATATCCGAATAAAATTTTCTACCAAACACCGATTTCATCGAGTGTTTGAGTACAGCATACGATACTCGAAACAAATTATAGTTTGTCAATTCAGAGCTCTTGTATTATATGTAAAACGGCAACAATCGAACGATATCGTTTTGGAAATAGCTGTCATTTTCAAATCTGTAGACAAAGAAAGTGACAGGTAGCAGCAGAGAAGCTCTGTTACGTTAAACGATTATCGTTGAAATTTGTTCGTTATCGTTAAAATGCGATTATATTAAAACGATAATCGTTTTAATAACGATACTCGTTTTTACTTACGACTGACATTTGGCAGTCAGTCGTACAGCTTTCGTTTATAGATTTATAATTGTGTGTCTGCGGTCTACCGGTGATTTGTTTGTTTGGCTGCTGAGCTGGGAAAATGCAATGAAATAAATTGTGCGTAAAAATTATTCATTTTATAGGCCGCCAAATCAATCAAAGCATTTGGATCTCCTAACTCTTTTTATGGAAAGCAACCTGGGTGTTGCTAAAAATTGATAATGTTTATTTATTTTCTTCGCAGAATTAGGAATGTTCATTGGATCAGAAGTTTCTTTTATTCTTCTACTTGAAATTAAGGTTTCCTCCTCTTCGGATTCCTCATCACTCATCCAAACAAAAATCGCAATGGAACAACATTTTTATATACAATATAATGAAATTTTGTTGATTTGTGATTTTAAATTTTGTTTACTTAAATCAATCTTTGACAGTCATTTATAGGGTTGAAGTTGGTTGCGCTTCAAAAAAAAAAAATATTTTTTCGTTTTAGATTGACAACATCTTTATACCGCCTTTCTCGTTTTACAACATCGCTCTCTCCGCACGATCGTTATCGTTTTAGGTAATAAGGCCCCAGTTGGTTGTTGATTAAATCAATCCGTGTGTGGGCTTATTATTTGATTAATTTGACGATTGAGTTGAAGAAAATATTTTAGTTTGTTTCCAGATTGATTTGCTAATATTTCATTAAGTATGAGAAAATGATAGCTGTCCGCTTATACACAAGAAAATTGAGAACCTTCAAAAACCAATGCGTGGATTTTCTTAAATTTCAGTCAGAATGAGTTACCGCACTTAAGATATTCGGTTGTTTCGGTGGAGCTCACAAGAACTACAAAATTTCTCGAAATTGCGTCAGATGTGATAAGATATGTTTTCACAATGGATTTTAACAATAAAGAGCTATCTAGATAGATTTGGTCAAGCATTTAAACACCACTAACTCTTTTCTTAACCACTCGCAACAAGGGCCAAGAATTTGTTTGCACATGAAACTTCAGTTCTCCCAAATATTAGCTGAGAGTAGAAAAATTAAAGTCAAACTTTGTCAAAATTATAAATAGGACTGGCCACGACACGAGAATAGTCTCGGTCTCGCATGATGAGACCGAGACGAGACGAGACTGGCTTTTAAGCAACCGAGGCGAGACTGTCCTTTGGACCGAAATTTACAGAGTCTAATAAATTAAAAAATCCAATTTCAGTTAAATATTTATTTTCTTCTGCACGTATTCGAACTATAATCGAAAATATTTCGTTCCAATAATCAACAGGTTGTCCGGAAATCACATTTCTTGGAGACGAGACCAAGACGAGACTTAATTATACGAGACCGAGACGAGACTGAAAATTTTCGATTTTAACGAGACCGAGACGAGACTTACAAAAGTCTCGCAGAGTCTCGCCTCGTGGACAGCCCTAATTATAAACCATTGTTTCGGAGAGACTAGACGTCTTAATCCAGCCAGTTTAAATCTTGCATGTGGTACAACAAAATAAACTTACTGCTAAGAATTCTTTGGAACAATCTGCAATTACGGAATTCACATACACAAAGGCCAATTTGTTATACGCATCTCTTCGTTGAAATGCATATATTAGATTCTCTTCTTTATTATTTGCTGGTGTTAAGGTAATTTTATTTTCAATTGTCACAAGTCATAACGTTGCATTCAATTCAATTAAAATGGCATTACCGTTTCAAGCTAAAGAAACATAAAAATCATTATTATCATTTCTGTACGAATACAAATAAATAAGAACAACCTTCCATTTACAAAGGATAAATTAAATTCATGAATAGATGAATTCTGATGAGTTTCTATAATTTTTAAAACTAGTTAAACAAATTAAAATTAAAAAAAAAAATAATTTACACACTAATATTATTTATTAACTACAAAAACACTATTCCTCATAGTGTGTTTTTCTTGTGTGTGCATTATTTTGTTTAATATTTTAAAATAACTAAGCACTGCTTTAAGATTTTTTTTGTATGTAAGTCTTCTAAATTAAATTTAAATTAATTTCATTTGACATGGAAAAATTTCGATATGTTGTTTTTTTTCAGGATTTGTTTTAATTTTAATTTTGTGATTATTCTTGTAATGTTTTGTTTTATATTAACAGGGAGAAAAATCAAAAGGGAACAAAATACTATCAAGCAATTCTTCTCGTGCGTGTTTCTTCAATTCCATCATTAGGAAGATGTTTTATTTGTTTAGAAATATAAAATAATGAAACTATTTAACGAAATAAAAGAAAACAAAATTATTAAATGTAATATTTATATTTATTGATGAAATCGAAAAAAATGTCAATTATTTAAATAAAAACTATAAAATTGTTTAACAAAATAAAACTTACTAAAATAAATAATAGCAAACAAAAAATTTAAAACAAAAAAAAAAAAACAAGGAAGAAAAATATTTATGTATTTCATAACTCATAGCTACCATTCGATAATAGCATCGATGTTTTTTACATTAATTTATTTAATTAAGTACCAATTAGTTTCTTAAAACTAATATATTACATAAAAACAAAAAGAAGATAAATGTAGGTATATAACAAATCTATAGTAAAAACTATTCGACAACAACCAAATGAATTAAATTCTTTTTCTAAAGTAAGAATTAGTTTTGTTTATTATTTTAGCACTAAAAGTCCAATTTGCTTTTTGTTTTTTTTTTTAATAAATTCAAAGTCAGAATTCATAAATATAATTTTGAATTACTTACTAAAAAATCATTATTTGAGATAACCGCCAGTGTGCTGATTTTGTAATTGCTTTAAAATTATATTTTGATTAATTTTAAATAAATTGCACAAAAATAAAATGCTTAAAATTTAACTATAACTATATTCGTTGATTTAATTTTTGTTTGTTTTAATGCTGCAGCCTTCTTAAAATAAAGTTTATTAGAACGAGAGCCCACACCAAATTGTTGGGTGTGAACGATAGCAAAAATGTATTTTCTTTTAAGATAGGTCGACACTATTCATATGCAAATAATATGAAAGTCTGGCATGTCGGGGTTGGGGCCTTTGTACGTAATGCTGCCAAGGTTATGAACTTTAAAATTGTACTAAAATAAAGAGCTAAGCGCCATAGATATGAATATGGGGTTCAAGACCTTTTCTGTGGGTCCAACAAAATTGTTGGCTCTTCGGAAAATATTTTGGTCTCCACAGCCATATCTGGGGCACTCAGTTCTTTTATTAAATATGATTTTGAAGTTTCTACACTGCATTTTCGATGTACTACATTTTAAATGCAGTACTGCATACAAAGGTCCCAACTCCGACATACCAGACTTTCATATTATTTGAATATGACTAGTATAACCCTATGTATCTTAAAACAAAAGGAATTTTTGCTATCGTTCACACCCAAAAATTGCTGTGGGCTCCTAGACTATGATAATTTGTAAATATAGCGTGGAGTTGGAGAGATTTTTGTTTAAGTTTTTATTACTTGACTGATCTCAGCCTGAACCTCCACACAATTTTCATAAAAATCTGACAAAAATTAATTTAAAAAATTTTCAAAATTTTTTGGTTCTCCCTGTCCAAAACTAAAATTTTTGTTTTTAAGTAATTTGTTTAGTTTTCTTTGAATCTAAAATTTATTCTAAATTATATTTAAAAAAGAAATTAATGTATTATTATTATTTTTTTTTGTTGTTGTTAAGATTAACTTACTCACAGTGATATGGTTGTTTCTGATATATTGCTGAATTTCTTGTTTGAATACATTTTTTTTTACCATTTTTAAACAAAAATTAGCATTTTGCCCTTCTTTTTATTCTGTATACATATTATTTTCTTGTATATAAATTAAAAAATATTTAAAAATATTCTTTCTCTTGTATTAATTTATTTTATTTTTACAGATGCTTTCATTTAAAACTAAGAAACAAAAAAATTAGTTAGTTTAATCATTTTGTTTGTATTATGTAAAGATTTTACTTTAAGTAAAATTGGATTAAATAAAAAAAAAATAAAAATTTAAAGTATTGTTAGAGAAAAAAAATTTAATAAAATTATGTCTTTTTTGTTTGTATATATTTACTTAAATTTATATAAAATAAAATATTTTCTTTTTGTTATTTTTTACTTTTTGTCTACTACTCTTTGTTAGATTTATAAATTTTTTGCTCAGTTTTTTTTTCTTTCATTCCTTTGTAATTTAAAAAAATAATAATACTAGTCTAACCAATGTGATTTATTTCTGTCTATTCTTATTTTGTTTCTATTTATGTTTAATTGATTTAAGTAACTTATTCCATTGATTAATAAATTCCATTTAAGTAGTTCATTTTTTTTATTTTTTTTTTTTTTAATATTTTTGTATGTTTTTTCATCAATATTGTCAAATTAAATATGTATTTAATTACAAATTTTCTATAATTATTTTTTTTTCTAAATAAATTTTATTTAGTTTTTTTTTTTGAAAATTTTAATCTAAAACAAAATGAGAAAGAAATATGCTAAACATAATTAAAATTGATTTTTTTTTGGGCCACAAATTTGATAAATAATTTATATCTATATGCATAGAATGAATTAATCTAATATTATGATAAAATGAATAAACAAAACTTAGTTATAATATTATTAATTACGTATTTTATAAATACATTAATACTCTACAAGGAAAAACTTATTGAACAAAAAAGAAAAACAAAACGATATAACAAAAATAATAAACAAATTATAGAACGAGAAAAACATAATATAAACATAACATTAGTTGATTCTATTTGTATATTTGTTATAATTGTTATTTTTTTTTTAATTAAAAAAAAAAAAATTTTAAAAGATTTTAAAACATTTGAATTTCAGGGATTCTTTTTTTTTAATTTGTTTTTATCATGCGTGGGGATGGTGGTTTTTTTCTTGTATTATTATTTGTTTTGTTTTTTTAATATTTAATATTATTGTTAAAAATTTTCAGTAGTTTTTTTAATTCTTTTTAATTATGATAATTATTATATTAATTAATTAATGTTTTTATAAAATTTTAATTAAATCTCAATTGTAGACGTCCGGTTTTAAATCACCGTCATTTTCTTTTTCAATGATACCTTCATTGGCAGCATTATTCCATGCGCCGTTCATGCTTTTTGACGATGAGAAACAAAGTTTCATTATGAAGGGGAATTTTGTGCCTAAAAAGAGATAAACAAAAATAGAAATTAAAGGTTTTATTTTGTAGGGGACACAAAAGAAAATTAAATAAATAGAAATAAAAATAAAAATAAGGAGGAGGGGGTGGGCTAATTTATTTAATGAAAGGACGACGTTATGCTTACAACAATTTTGAATTAATTACATATGCAAAACTGTGAAAAAATAATATTTTGTTTTCGTTTTGATTATAAATGATTGCGTTAGTTTTGAAATTGCTTTATTCTTAAGTCTGCGAGACTTCAACAACATTATTTATTCTTGCGGCCAATGTTTCTAAAGCAGCCAAAGACTTACAAAAAAAACGGCCTGTTGTTAATACAAAAGAATAATAAAGTCAAAACTACGCGCGCAGAAAACCAATCTAGTTTTCGACAAGGCAATAGAGAGTTTGACATAGATTCTGGCAAGGGGCTAGCAAAGGCTAGAACAAGGGCCTTGGCGATTATGAATTCGTTTGCCTCGTCATGCAAAAAAAAAAAAAAAATTGGCTTACTTGGGACTTGATTCCGTGATCTTCTGCTTGTCAGTCCAATGTGCTGCCCACGGGGCTAACTAACTATACAAAAATTTAATGTCGAAAGTGAATGTAAGTTTCATACTCAAATGTTTCATACATCACACCATATGGCATAACACATATACAGGGTGTCCCGTAAAGGATAGTCCAAACTAAGAAACCTGATGCTTTTCGAGACATTTTCAAAAATACTGGACTTTTCCCCTTTCACCCTACAAAATCTAAAGTCCTTGACCAAATTTAAGGTTTTTATTTAAAAAAATGCGTAAAACATAAAAATGAAGCTCTCCACCAAAATTCAGCTTTGTCGGAGTTATACATATTTGAAAAGATAAATTTTAATTTTACCGATATACTTGAATTAAAATGTTTTATTTTTAACCTGTTTTATTGGATTCAAACGGTTATAACTTTCTATCTGAGCATTGCCTTATCAAGTTTTATACCTTTTTAAAAACTACAGAAAAAAGGGATATTTTTGGAAGATAAAACCTGTATTGTGTCATACGAATTTTATTCATAGAGCTCTTAAGAAGATCGAGGTCAAAAATTAAGTTTGGCGAAAGTTCAAGTTTATCTTTAAGTTTGTAGGCAAATGGTGGTGTAAATGACCATTTTTTATTCAGTTAAATAAGTCAAACTATAATTCAAAGTTTAAGTGTAAAAATTGTAAAAAACAAAAGTCAATTATGGACAGGGTGAGCTAAAAACTCGTTCAAACGCCCATGTTCTGCAATTCGATCGAAAGTGAATTGAAATCACTTTTCAATTTCACGTGAAATGAAATCGCATGTTCCACATTTCGATCGATTTCGAAAACTTCAAAATTGCTTGGAACTGTCAAAACTGAAGGATCATACATTTTTATTTTGTTTCTAAAGTGAAATTACTGCTGGTTTGGATATGGATGCAATATTTTTGGCAATTTTACAGGAAAAAAGGAAGCAGATTTCCAAAGAAAAAATTAGAAGACACATTTTACGAGACGAATCCAATATATTCGATTTACCTGACATAATGTGAGTGCGTGAATATATGAACTATTCTGATGAAGTAAATTCTTGAATTTTTCTTTTTTAATTTTTCATGGTAATTTTAGATTGAGCAAAGACGCTTTTTTATATGTTTTAAGAGAAATAGAACCTTTTACAAGACCTTCATCGATTCCTTTAATTCAAAAACTTGCAGCAACACTCCAATTCATAGCAGAAGGAAGTAATCAAAGATTAATTGGCAATGATTAGGACATTGATTTGGCAAGGCCTACGGTTTGTAAAATCATTGAAGAAACTTTAAATGTTTTGCAATCAAAATTGTGCAGCAAGTGGATTAAACTACAGATGACTGAAATAGAAAAACAAGAAAATATATTTTGAAAAACAATAAATTAATACTAATAGACGACAAAAAAAAAATATTTGTTCTTACATTTTGTACGAAGACGAAGAAATACACAGGGTAACTGCAACTGTACTAATTTCACAGACAATTCACAGAACTTAAATAAGTGATTTGAATGCGTTCAGAAAATGGAATAAACCGAAATACAGAACATCCATTTTCATTTTCGAAATTCCAATTCACAATAACGAATTGTGGTACACCCAAATCCACTTTCGTCATGTGAATTTACAACAAGTGAAATGCAGAACATGGCGAAAGTAATGTTTTTTTAAAATTTCGAAAAATAGCCGTTACTCGAAAACCTTATGATTCGGTATGAACAAGTTACCAAATTCTGATAGGTCATGACCTCGCCTTTCACCAGTTTCAGTTTGAATCCATCCATCCATAATATACAGTATACAGATGTCTCATACATAGAAAAGAGTGTGATATGAAAAGGAAGATAAAAGGAAAGGGAGAAAAAGCGTTTCCGTCGTCTAAATTTTTTGTATTGAAATCCGACAAGGGCTCGCCAAGTAAGTGCCAAGTTTTACTCGTCTGGAATTTCCCTACTGAAAAATAACTAGGGCCTTGTCCAAACTAGACAGAAACTTGTCATTTTTTCAGTTGTGTTGCCATACATTTTCTATTGTACCAGTAGCTACTTTGTAAAAGATGATCAAATAAGATCACGAATCAGATTTCAAAGAGCTTTGTTTTAGTGATTCTTTTTTAATTTTCAGGTAAACGTATTTTTGGTGGCTTTTAAATTCGTTTTTACTATTGATCTTGCTGCCAGATAATCACTGGTGTGTTTATCATTTGATGTTTTGTAGTTTTTGTTTTATTATTTTCAGAGTTACTAGGCAGTTTTTCAAGTTGTATCTAAACGAAAGACGCACTATAAAAAAACGTCGATTGTACCTATAGGGTGGTGTCAAAAATATTCCGGATTTTTCTGTTCAACAGAACAATTGTATCATTTTAAACAAAAAACATGGAAAATTAACCATTTAAACAAAAAATAATAGTCAAAAATTAAAGTTGATTCAGAATTTTAATGTGACAAACTAACCGGATTTTATCTTGTACAATTAATTATTATTTTGTATTTAATATTTTGTCCATTAACCCCTATTTTTTATCACAGCTCGACATCGACGAGGCAATGACTGAATTAAATTTTTGAAAATAGAAGCAGGAATATTCTCCCATTCATTTTTTCAAGGCTGCAAAAAGAAAAGTTGTTGACGTGTTCTTTTTTTCCCAACCCACCTTTTTAAAATGGCCCACAAGTTTTCAATTGGGTTTAGATCGGGTGATTGAGACGGCCATTCTAAAAGACGAATATTTTTAGTCGCAAACCACTCTTTTAGCAGCTTTGAAGAATGTTTGGGGTCATTATCCTGCTGAAAAACCCAACGCAAAGGCATTTCTTCCTCTGCATATGGAAGCATTACGGACTCCAAAATGTCCTTATATTGAAAACGGCCCATAATTCCTGTGATTTGGTGTATTGGACCGCAGCCTGCGCCTGAAAAACAGCCACAAACCATCACCGAGGCTCCACCGTGCTTAACTGTAGGGAGTACATTTGCAGGCTTTAATCGCGTACCTTTTGAGCGCCTTACTGTCCTTGCACCATCGGAGTAAAACAAGTTGAATTTGCTTTCATCACTGAAAAGCACGCTCCTCCATTTGCTTAAAGACCAGTTAAGATGATTGTTTGCAAATTCAACCCTGAGTTAAATATTTTGATTAGGAATTTAAAGACTTTTCCAAACACCTTTCATGGCTTACCTTTTTCTACGATTTTTAGCAGTAAGAAGAGGTTTCTTCACTGGTCGAAATGCAAAAAGACCGAAATCTCTTAAACGCTTCCTTACCTTACTTGGCCCTATAGGTAGATTTAGTTCATCACAAATTATCTTTGAAGTTACAAAAGGGTCTTTAAGCACAAAATTCTTTATGCGCCTATCAGTTTGAACAGTTGTTTTGCGAGGGCGTCCACCAAAATGATCTGCTTCTACTGATTTCCCGCTTCTAAATTTTGTAATGATGTCACAAACCGTTGACGTTGGAATTTGCAATATTTCAGATATTAAATTTTGTTTTGTACCGGCTTGGAACTTTTCTTTTACCTTGTATCGAATCGCGTTGCTATAACGTGTTTTAGCCATTTGCTGCACTATATAATTTCAACTAACACAGCTCTCAACTTGTAAAGTCTGTTTAATCTACGGCGTGAGTTAGAAGACTCGAAAAAACCGCTACTTTAACATCGAGACTCGCAATCTCCCTGCAATCCGGTTAGTTTTGCACAGGCATGTTATTGAATAACTCTATAAAATATTTTTTTTTATTGTTCTTGTCATCGTAGCATTATATTTTTAAGGTTATTATTAAATTGTCTCATACCCTTTACAAATTATGGAAAACCTATGGCAAGTTATTTGTAAATAAAAAAGACATAGCACTGTATCGTTATCATCATCATATTACACTGAATCAATTCTATAATTAGTTGTTTTCTATAAAAGTTTGTGGAGAGGTCAAAATTTATTCTATCAGAGCATTGTATATGAAAACTATAGTAATATCATCACGTAGTGTCGAAATCCATCAACTTCTCTCAACACTTTTTGTTGAGGAAACAAATTTGAAAGTCGAGATCTAACTCCCTTACTCCCTTACAATATAACAAGACTTACTCTTTCTAAAAATTAATGTCTACGCTGTCAAAATCATAGAACATGTTGCAAACACATGCGCCACCAGCCGTACAAATCCAGCGAAAATAAAAACGACTCCATGAGAATACTAAAGTTTTCATATACAATGATCAGAGTGAAATGTGAAACGCGCGCCGAAAAGTATATTTGTTTCTGTTTTTGATCAAAGTCTGGAAACCTAAGAAAAACGGAGAAACTCATATCTACATTTAGGCGTTTTAACTTTAAAAGTAAGGTTATAGTGGCCATGTTTTTAAAGTAACATCTGTAAAATATGTTGTGAAATGTTGAGTAAGTAGTGTTAGGCAAATATCACCACGATGGGAGTTTATAGTTTTGAACAAAGAGTGCAAATCACCAAATTTATTTTTGGAAGTAAGTGACATCTTCAAATTCCAGCGTTATGGGCGAAATCTTCGGAATCCGACGAGTGTTCGTAGCATTTTAAATTTTGTTGGACTCTGCAAATTGCAAATTCACACCTCAAAAAATAAATAAAACAATGCTTAATTTGAGCACCAACTAGTCTGCAAAATAGCTTAGGAAATAATGACTGAATAATTATCCCATGAATTCTATATAGGTACGCAAAGTTTCTGCTATTTTTTTTAGCGACTTTATGCCCTTTAGCTTCAGTTAATTTGTGCAAATCTTCAAATCATTACTCTCTACTACTTTGGACAATGTTGGAATACAAATAATTTGATTGACTTAAATACTTTAAAAGAAATTATTGGAACAGGAATACTTGTCTTTGTAGCGGCAATAGCCATATCAATAATTACAGTCGTGGCCACCTAATTAAGAACGATATTTTTATAAACTTTTAAAATTCATAACTTTTGTATGGGAAATCTGTTTAGGGTGCATTGACTTGGCATAATATGGTCGATAAGTTAGAACAAATTTGCTCGAATTGCCCAGAAAGACATTGAGGAACATGTTATGGAGTCTTATTCATTTGAAATCATGCCCATAAAATTTGTTTTTAAGGACGATAATAATCCAAGAAGTCCCCAACGGATTTCTAAGAAGGTGTTTGCGTAGGCAAGAAGTCATTTTTTAGATTAGACCGTCCAAAGCTCGGGCCTAAACTCTTTCGAGAACTTGAGGGGAGACATCAAGGGATGGTTAAAGTAAAAAAGCATTTTGATCAGAATGTTCTAAATATTGAGGAAATCTGATAGGCGAAAATATGCAAGGAATTTTGTCTGAAATTATAAAGATTTAAGGTTTTCTTACAATACATTCACATTAACATATTGAAATTTCAAAGATTTTTAATGTTATGACAACATTTTGTTTCTGTTCTTAATTATATTGCCAGGCGAAATAAGAGTTAAATTAATGTTTATTTTTTTCCTACTAATATTCTCATGCTTATATTTTTTAAACATTACTCAAATTGTACCGTTGTTCATGGGCTATTATTAAAACCACTACTCAACTTCAACAGTTTTTTCAAACAAAAGTTATGCATTTTATAAATTTATAAAAATATCGTTCTTAATAAGGCGGGCACGACTGTATATCCTTCGGATAATAAAGAAGCCATTTAGATAATCTGTGTTCCTCTCCACTCATTTAATTTATCTTTTTGGAACGCTTTAGTATTATAGTATATGACAAGAGACACTAACTGTATCTGCGATCTGACATTTTAAAATTACCTTCTCAAAAACCCTATTTGCCACTTTTTTCAAACACTTCCACTGCCTTTATTTAAATTTAATTGTTTTTAAGCCAAGCAAAAATTTAGTTGATATCTAATATCTACAATCTGTACCTAAGTATGTAAATACCACTAGGTATTTGTATGTGCATGTTTTGTGTGCTTTGCTCAGGAAACCGAACAATTTTAGTCCTTTTTATGGCTTATTTTTCAGTCAATTACCCTTGACATTTAATACTCTTATACCTAACCAATACCTCTACGGACGGGTTACAACCTCATGTGGTTTTATTTTAACTGACTGCAATCAAAAGGGGGTCACACTCACAATCCTTTGAAGGTAATACGTATAATAAGCTTTCAATTTAAATTACAGAAGCAACTGGAAAATAAAAACAAAATGAAATGAAACACCTACATGACAGTTTCAACTGTCAAAAATGACATGGCATCTTCGTTTGCCATTTATTAAACGTACATACATATTGTATATGATGTGTGAAATTTAATTAATAAATGAAACTTAATTAAAATTACCTCGATTTTGACATAACATCATCAAGCTCCATTAAGCAGCTTTATGAATTTTTTTTTCTGTTTTGTTTTTTTTTTCTTTAAAAGTTAAAAAAAAGCACAAATTTATATTAAAACTTCTACCACATTATGCAAACGATTTATGAAACAAGCAGGCAGCAACTAACAGGAGCATAATGTTTGAGAAAAACAAAACACACTAACATGGCGGTTCTATATAAAAGTTTGTAATGAGCTAAGGGATGTTTTTTCTTTTTGTTTGCAAAGCTTGGAACTTTATCCATTTACCAGTAAGTTAAATCAGGAAAAAAGATATTTTTGAATAAATTATTCAAAAGACGGGGTTGGCCATTCAGCGCACATCTTAAGAGGAAAAACATATTGCTCTTTTTTTTTATTTGTGTTGTTTGTGTTCATAACCAACAGACTGTGAGAAAGAAAATCTCCAATAAAGTAAGGGCTAATGCAGAGTTGGATTTAGGGCTTTATGAAAACAATGGGGCGTATTCATAGTCATTTTAGAGGTGGGCCTAAGTTAAACATAGGTTTAGTTGAATTTTCGGACGTTGATTCTATTTTTTAAGTTCATCATTTCAAAATATTTGAAGCTACATATTTGTGTAGTATACCAAGTTAATTATATTATAAAAATATTAAACCAACAATTTGTAATTTAAATCAGTCCGTTTTCATTGAGCCAAAATTGTCTTAAACTGTAGTTCAGTTAAACCTGGGTCTATGTATCTGCGACTATGAATATGCCCCAATTAAGTCGGTACAGGCATTCCAAACTCGCAAAATTAAACTTCCAAGCATGATTGTAGTATAGTGAATTACTTGCCTATTTTTATTTTCATCCGAACTACCAGGTTTACTATAACTCTAAAACCAACAATTAATTTTTAATGATTTTTACACTAGCATAGAAATTTACTCAGGCTTCCTAAAAATTTGTATAAACAAATCGAACTCGAAATCGCCCGAGTTTATGAGTGTTAAACAAATTTTTTGTTTACTGTCTGAGCGTGTAGCGCTTTGGTAAATTTATATACTCACCTTTCGGTTTTAGTTCCTATAAGAGGGATCTATCGCGAATAAAACTGCAGAGACAGAATAATTCAGGAAAATTTTTTTTTTTACAACTTTTCTAATTACTTCATTTAAAACACTGTTTTTTTTTTTGCGCCACTTGAATAGAAACATTCTCTTAAATAAGGAAACAAATTGAAAAGTGCACTAAAATTGGGTAGTTTTCTATTCGTAATCATATTTTAATATGTTTGCTACCATCTTTATTTGAAATAACTTGAGAAACCCATTAGGAGACTGAATCATGCAGTGATTTTTTATAATTTAAAGAAATAGCACTTAATGCTTCTATTATTGCAGCAATAAGTGATTCTTTGTCCTCGTATTGGTTGTCAGAATCGTAAACTCTACGAACCATCCATCCCCATACGTTTTCAATAATATTTAGGTCCGGAGAATACGGTGGCCATTGAAGTAAGGTAACATTTTTCTCGGATATCCAACTGTTAATGATCCTTGCGTTGAGGATTGGCACGTTTTCTTGTTGAAATGTCCGTGGTATTGGTCCAAAGACATCGGTAAACTAAGGGAAATCTTGTTGCAATATTTTCTTGTAGGAGTTTGCCGTCATTTTCAAATCGCGGAAAGTCCAGATCAATTTTTCAAAACCAGAAAATCGCACCACACGCCTTTACAACGCCTTCTCGGCTATGGTGACGCTCCAGAAACCTGGTTTCCTTCCTTATAACATCAAAATAGTAATTATATCCGTCCGGGCCAGCATAACCACTTTTGTACACTCTGCCTTCCACGTCATATTTTTCCTGCGAAAATCTATTATATTCTGTCTTCGTATTGGATTTAACGGCGGTTTTTTCTTTAACTTTAGGCGCTTTAAATGTTGTGACCCACGAATAACACGTTTAATAGTGTTAAGACTCGCTGTAATACCACTCTTAGCCTTGATTTTAGCAGCAGAGCCGCTTGAATTTGAAGCCAGTCTAATTATCTTTCTTCGGTCTGCTTCTGTTGTGGCTCTTGATTGCCTACCTTACATATTTGTCCATACTATGGTTCGACCAAACAATTTTCACACTTCTACTTATTTTTTTGGCAATTGTGCGTAGGTGAAGCTTGTTTTCCGCGTGTACTTCTATTTTGGCTTTTTCTGCAGGGTTTTATGGTTTTTCGCGACCCATCTGTTTTTTGATAACACAATTATTATTTTTAATCTACACTTCCATTATTAGAACAATATTTTTTCTTCTGACCGTAATCTATAGAGACAAAACGCAGACTGTTTCTGTTCAAGTGGCGCAAAAAAAACAGTGTATTTTATGAAGTATTAAGAAAAGTGGTAACAAAATAACGTTATAGTAATTTCCTGAATTATTCTGTCCCTGCAGTTTTATTCGCAAGAGATTTCTCTTTTAGGAACTGAAACCAAAAGGTGAATGTATGAATTTACCAAAGCGCCACACGCTCTGATAGTAAAAAAAAAGTTTGTTTCTATTCAAGTGGAGCGGAGTGTACATAGGTTCTATTGGTAAGTTATGGATTCGTAAAAAAAATCGAACTCGAGATGATAGAGAACGCGAAAAAAGTGGGTCCCGCAATTCTGTCTGTCTGTCTGTCCTCGCCGTACAGCCTTAACGGCTTGAGGGATTTTCTTCAAACTTGGTAGGTATATAGTGTTTTTTGATTAATATGCCCAGACGTTTTTTAATTTTTTTTTTGGACCAAAAATAATGTTACCGGCATACATTTTTTTTCGGCAAATAGGAAAATAATATTTTTCTCAAAAACGGGTCCGTGGATTTTGTTAAAAAAAAATTC
Source organism: Melangyna quadrimaculata (assembly GCA_949320155.1). Classification (NCBI taxonomy): domain Eukaryota; kingdom Metazoa; phylum Arthropoda; class Insecta; order Diptera; family Syrphidae; genus Melangyna; species Melangyna quadrimaculata. The sequence goes on along the minus strand of OX439483.1, from coordinate 78,087,400 downwards.
AAATAAATAAGTAAGAAAATGCTACTTTTAAATAATGTTTTTATTTTCATAAATTAAATATTTTGGGTATACCTCCAGTAGGTACAACCATTTTTGTTGGTTTCTGATTTTCTCGGAAACGGTAAAGTTGAAAATTTTATTTTTTTTATGGTAAAACTTCTAAAAAATGTAAACATTACTGTGAACCAAAATTACTACCAAAACTACTTGTTACTACTCAATATTTTTAAAACTAGGCGTCAAACAATTGTTTAGTATTTTGTAGAATACTTCAAAAAATCATATTTCTAAGTTCAAAAATAACGGTATCTCCCATACAAATGTTAAAAAACGGTTAAGAAAGAACTTATTTTTCTCGAAAACGGCTCCAAGAATTTTGATAAAAAAAAATGTATTTATTACTGAAGTGTGATTACCAATAACGGTTATTAACGGTACCTCTGCCATAGAACCGGTTTTTTGCTTTTCAAATTTCTCGTTTACGGCTACACAGCTCCTTTGCAATTCAAAACAGTTGTGCATATACAAATTTTCAAAAAAATATTTTTGGATTTTAAAAAAAATATTGAAATTTTTTTTTAAAAATTCAATATCTTGAAAACGGGCTAGTGAATATTTTGTTTTTTTTTTTTGTAAAATTGATTTTATTAAATATCAAATGTTGGCATACCAGTTTTTTTTTTTTGAAAATGTGCAAAAAATTGTATATATAAAAAATTATTTTTTAAGAAAACGGCTTAAAAAATTTTAGATTTTTTTTTCATAAATTAATATTTATCAAACAAATCAGATGGCATACTTAATTTTGAGCTAAAACTTTTTAAGCCATTAAAATAACAAATTTATAGTAATAATTTATTTAATTGTTTTAATGATATCATATTATTTTGGAACCAATACATACATATACATATATGTACTTGTACATCATCAATTTCTAGCGTCGTTAAAGTTGTTAGCTACGAGAGAAAATTCGTGGTGGGATCCAGTCGTGCCCATTTTTTTCCTACGGTTAATACTTTTCGAATAAATCAGAAAAATATGATTTAACTTAGTATACAGCTTATCACCTATTGTGAGGAGGAGACTAACAAGGAGAAAGTATGATAACTTAGGTGGCAGAAAATAGTAACGTATTCACATAGGTGTTCTATTTTTTTGCGACATACCTTATTTTCAAAAATGTTTTGCGGAGCCTTACAAACAAAACCAACACAACTTATAGAATATCCCGTTTTCTAAAGCCCTAGTTCTGTTAACCCATAAAAGGGCTCCAAACACGAAGTTGTTGAGCTAACCTATTCATCCAGCACTGACTTGATGAAGGATGTTAGGTCGGTTGGTTGGCTGGCTGCACAATATTTTGATTTTCTTTTCAAAAAAGAACACATTTCTAAAACGTGGTTTAAACATGTTTATAGCAATCAATTAGCCTTTGTAATTTTATAGAAATGACCTTGTTTGACATCACAATAGAATGGAAATCCCATAAAACGTTTCATTATGGCATAATTGAGATTGAAGGGACGGAAATTTGATTATCACACCTGATATTCACTAAAAGTCTCAACAGCCGGCGGCGACGGAGCGGTGGGGTCTGTGTTGTTGATGTATATAAAAGTGTGAAATTTTGTGTTTGCATGCATAGATAATGCCTAAAAAGGTACCAACGGTAGTTGAGGTTGAGAGAGACTATATGCTAGCTATAGTATCGCCCAGAACCAAGAGAAAAGAAACATTTATTTACTTTGAATATGGTGCTTTTGTTGTTAAATTATTAAACTTGAGGGAATTAAGTTAATTTTGGGAGTGATGGACGGCCAGTTAGGGTATCGAAGTGGCACTAAAACATGTGTTATACTCGTATACATACAAAGCTTAACACATTTTGAATAGATTTTAAAAGGATTATGAAAATTGGTTTTTGATTTGAAACTGTTATGTACCCTGGCAGACACTTAGGACCTTGGTGAAAGTCTTTTAAATGCAGATTCTTTTATTTTATTTTTTTTCAAAACCTAGTCGAAGTGATATAGCCCAGTAACCTTGTTGTTCAGCATATTTGTCCCAGTAAATAACCTAAGTTTTCGACCTCGAGCGGCGACCGTTTCATGGTCAAAAATAAAAAAAACGCGATGTTTTCGCGCTTTTTTCAGTTATTGGTGATTTTAGTCCTAAAGAATTAATTTTAAATAAAAACATTGTTCTATGAGTTCAAAGTAACCTACTTTGCTCCAATTTAAGCCCAAAGCCATTTCCGTAGACCGAATGGTGTCCTAAATACAGCATCTCAAAATTTAGCAATAAAAAAAAAAATATGACAAGCAGTATTATCAAACAGTATAATGTAAAATAAAAAATGGTTGACATAAATGCATCAAAGCACTGGAGTATGTAGGTTGAGCCAAAATAATAGGACAATCATACCGGAAGGGGGGTCTATATACCCTGATTGAGATAGGAGGGGCAATTATTTAAAAACATGACTTAAGGTAGAAACAATACTATTGAAAAACAATGGTAACACCCACAATATTCTCCTATAGCTTATCTTAAGCCCGGAAACCCGTTCTTGAATTTTCTTTTTAAATAAATTTATTTTAATTGATAGTTTTTGAGAAATTAATTTCCAAACTCAGCATTCTGAAAAGGAATTTTCTACTATTAACTTAGTAAAAACAGGATCCTTGAAGCAAATTTCTTCTTCAATATTTTGAGTTTTAAAATTACTTTCTCAAAAACTATCAATTAAAATAATTTTATTTAAAAAGAAAAATCAAGAATGGGTTTCTGGGCTTAAGATAAGCTAAGAATATTGTGGGTGTTACCATTGTTTTTTAATAGTATTGTTTCTACCTTAAGTCATGTTCTTAGATAATTGCCTTAGATAAATTGCCCCTAGCCAATAACTCGAGTGTATATAACGTAATGATTAAACTTACTAAGTTTTTTTTATTGATTTTATGTTATATGTTTGACTTTGTTATATTGTGACACTTTTCCCTTGAATAGTTATTGTACGTTTTTCATATTTGTTGTGTTGTGGTATATCTTCATACCAGGGACTAATTAATAAAAAAATCAGAGCTACCAACAAACCATTATTAAATACAATTAAACAGACAATTTTCTTTTAAATTTAAATATTTTTTTCTTGGGCGTTTTTAAACAACCTTAACTATATAAGGAACTTTTAATTGTATACCTAGATCATTAAACCATTTTAAATTTCTGGCTTATTTATCGATTTTTTCTTAGTTTTTGTTGCTTTAACCGAAAGTAATTTTACTCCGGTAGCTAGAATACTTTCCAATAAAACATCTCAAAAAATTTTTTTTGGAAAACGATCCAACCCGAGTTTTTCTCCCGTTTGCTGTCAAAAAACTGAGACTGGATTTTTGTTTGATTCGCTTGTAATTATTATCTGTCGCAGTTGAAATATTAAAAAATTAAAATAGTTTTAAAATAAAAATAGGTCGCCAAAATCTTTCTGTTTGACTTTCAATTTAAATTTTATACGAGTTGTTCACGCAGCAAAACCGAGAAAATTCTAAGTTTAGGTTTAAAGTATCCGGTTAAAAACCTTCGATCAGATAAAAGTTAAAAAGCTTTTGTGTACTTAATTGGAACAAATATGAATAAAACATTCGAAATTAAAATAAACATATTCGAACCTACATATTTTTTGAATACGGAAATTCATTACAATACTTTGTGTTGAACTGGTCGAAGGAAGGGCGTAGCGCGTAGTCTAAAATAACAACTACCAATTCCAAATATCAACTACCAAAAAACATATCAACTACCACTCAAAATAGTCCCTGCTACATAATTTGATGTTTTTAAAAAAACATTTTCATTTTTTAATTCTTTTTTTGACTAGAAAAAAACAAATTGTTTCATACATTGAAAATTATGCGTTTTATTTGCTTTTAAACTATAAGTCCAGTGCATTTATAATCTGACCTAGCAGCTTGTACCACCCCCAATTTTTTTTTTTTTTTATTTGAAAGAGATTTGATCGAATATGATAAATCTCGGTTTTCGCATTCGTATCATTTACAGATTTGCCGCCATCTTGGATTTAACTTTTTACTAAATATCTCGGTTCGTACTAAGTTTAAATCAACTTTAAAAGTTCACGTATGAGATCTGTACCAGCCTCATTTCGGTGGATCTTTTTAAGTTTTCAGATGATTAAAATGTGTGGCTTCCCTGACAATCTGATAAAAAACATTTTTGGTGGCTTTAACTACGGTTTTACCATTGATTTTGCTAACTGATAATGTTGAATTTGAGGCTTTTCGGAGTATGCGTTGTCTTTCTTGAGGTGTTGTTACCATGTTCGCTAGCGGTTTGTTGTGTTTTCAATGTTTTCCCTATATCGAAGGTAGCTGCATACTTATTCTGCATTATTATATTGTGACTTCACAGCGACATCTTTGACCATCGTCCTGATAGTCTCGAATTTGAGCATTTTTCTCTTCGGTTAGAACACTTCCTTTTGGCAAAATTGTTAAATTAATGAGAAAATGTCTTTAAATGTTTATTATTTGATTTTGTGCATACTGTTTTTAACGATTTTATGAGCTACTAGGCTGTTTTTCAAGGTGTATTTAAACGAACGACACATAAAATAAGATCGATTTTGTGACGAAAATTGTCCAAAGAGCCATAAGACTAACAATTATTTAGAAGGATTAAAAGGAAAAAATTAAGGAAGACCTGGATCTTAATCCTTATATTACACTCAATAAATAATATCATTAGATTTGTCATAATTATAAAAGGTTATCAAGAAATCGTTAAAAGTTTATTGAAAAAAAATCTGTATTTAAGAGTGTTTGTGATAGTAGTGTTTCTTTGAACTTGAGGTTAAAGAATGAATAAATTCTTTGAATCTTCGAAGTAAGCCACCCAAGGTACTGTGTTAGTGGTAGAGCTGACCCTTAGGTAAAACATACTCAATGTCCCCAGCCCAGGGCCGCAAGCTTTAGGTAGCCCAACTTACAATTTTTCCTCTATAAGGTTCATTTTTTGAATTTCTATAAGTTATTATTTCTACAAGGCTTGTATTCAGTTTGGACATCGAAGTTGCAAATTTTCGAAGCTATATTTTTGAAAACAGGTTCCTACAAACCTATTACAAGCAGAATCTTTAATTTTCTGCAAGCTTGAATACTTACAATTCGGTTATAGTTTTCGTAACGCTTCCCAGAAATTAGTTTTGAGAGGCATGCGAAATAAAAGCAAAGAATAAGCTTTCATTAGGAAGCATTGCCAAGAGCTCTAGAAGGGCCTGCTTACAAAGGCCTGGAACAAGCTATTATGTGCACAAAAGTCTAATGGAAGCATAATTGTTAGTGGAATTATGTCAATTTATTTTGTTTCTGTAAGCCCCCTGAGGAAAAGCCCAATACAAGCATTATCTTGCGTACTGTGCGGCGCATGTATGTTTCTACTGCCGAGAGAGGGTTACCACAGGTCAAATTATTTATGAAAATAAAAATAGGTAAATTTGTATCATTTTAAAAATTTAAATTAAACCGATTCATTGAGTATAGGTAAAGCTTTTAAATTTTGCAAGACAAACACGGAACAAACATTTATTTTCTGCATTGAGATAAATATGTAAAAAGAAAACAATTTATTTAAATTCACTTGAAGATAAAAAAGAAAAAAAATATATTTATGTTTTTTACATGGAACTATAATTATGTAATTTATATTCAGAATTGCAGTACAAATACAAATTATTTAATAATTTTTTATTAGAAATGATTAAACAAAAACAGATAAACTTTATTCATATTCGTTGTGTGTTTTCTTTTTTTAATTTCTATAAAAAAAAAAAATAATACCCCGGATCCCACCAATAAAAATGATTTCCTCAGAATTAAATTTGATCGCATAGTAACTCCATGCCAATTTTGGTTCTATAACCCATCAAACACAAGCCCGACACAAGCATAATAATTGTGTGAATTCTGTCAGACGCATGCGCGAGAAGCATTTATTTCGATGAATTTGCCTCAGCGAAGTGATGTCAGCCTAATTTGTTTCTATAAGACCTGTGAAGACGTGGTTATGCAAAAATGATTTTAATCATCCTCTCAGGCACATGCGCGGGAAGTAATAATTCGGATTATTTGGTCCTAGCGAAGTGTTGCACACTCAACATGAAAGCATTAAAAGCTGGTACTTCGCATGGAAAGTAGTATTGATGTGAAAATAAGCTACTGCTGGCTGAATTATTCACAAACGAGGTGACCATAGTATAGTTTCTGTTTCATCGTTAAAAAATATTGTCACGTTAAGAAATTCGAATGTTTTCAAAAATTATCTTAGTATGAAATTTTCATTTCTCAGTAGTCTTTTAATTACATTTTAAACGTTTTTTTATATCTATACTACATAGTTACTTTTAGTTGAAAAAACTTATTGATGGTCGTTATGGTTAATGTTTTTTATTTTGGCAAATAAGTGTTTTTTTTTAAAAAGAAACAAGTTAAAATTGCCAGTAAATGTTTTGTGTACAAAATGAAAAGTACATATTTTATGGAGCATAAAAGAGTTTTTATATTTTATCTCAAATCAAAGCCTTTCATTCTTAAAAACAATCGATTTCAATGAAAAAGGAACTCACATATATTTAAATTGTTGTCTCACAAAAGTATGTTTTTGTGACCACTTCCAAATTTTCTCTGATGCGTAATCATGGAAACATTAAAAATTAAAAAAAAAAAAAAAAAAACATTAAGTAAAAAAACTCCCTTGCAAGCAACAGACAAATGGTAACCTGTATTTTTTAAATTAGTTCAATTCATCAGAAAGTCCCAAGGAAGTTTTTAGGAAGCTAATTTCGGTTTGAACTTGTTCCAATTTGGCACCCATTTTTCATATGCCAAGCTAGCTCAATACGTAAGGTGCCTGACTCTCAACCCAACCATTCTCGGTTCAAATCTCGCAAAATCCATCAAGTAGGTAATGTGTTTTTTTCAGATATTAATAATTATTGTGCATTAAGTTCTAGAAGAAAATCATTACTTGCATGAAAATTAAGGAGAAAATGTAGAAATAAAAATAAAGAACTTATTTTGTTTTGCATTGTGCTTCGAAAAGGCTTCTCCTTGGCCTCGACAAGCCTTTTATAAGGGTTTTGAGATGTGCCTATTGAAACACTTGAACAAAACTACACTACTACATTTGCAATGTTTGAGTGTAGTTTTATTGTATAAGGCCTTAGCGAAATAAATTGAGTACTTCCAACAAACCTGTAAATGATTTCTTAAAAGCCTTTCGAGCTTATCAATGTGGGTCAAATGTGTTTCTCTAAGGCCTTATAGAGACAAATTTGCTGATTAGGAAATACCTTCGATAGATTCTTACAGAAGTTAAATTGTTAGTTGGGAGGGGTGTAAATGTCCCCTTTTGTAGTTTTTCTTCATTATTTGTAAAACTAAGCGTAATAAAGGCAAAGTTTTATGACACGACAATATCACAAGAGAAGAAGCAATTTTTATTTTAAAACACATTTAATAATCATGGTGTGTTTTAAAATAAAAATTTCTTCTAGCTAAATAATAAAGTAAAACTTTTTTTTACTACATTTGATGCGTCTCCTTAGGTTTTACGAACAAGTAAACCAAAAGTTTTTCAATCGACAGAGCAATGTTTAAGCTACAAAATCCACTATATAATCTTAATGAAGTCTTATTAGAACTTGTCAAAATATCGCAATTAGGAAAAACACTATTTTGTATGTTGTTACAAATTTCCTTGTATATGGGACAAGTTGTAAACTGTTGTTGAAGAAGAAAAAATCCAAGCCAAGAAAAAATCCTCTTTTTTAAAACAAATGTCCAAGGTTGCAACTTCACTTCAACTTTAAATTCAAATTATTTGTTATTATTATTTTTCTTTTTTAAAATACGTAATCTCTCATTTTTGATGAAAACAAAATTTATGTTCCATAAAACAAATAAAATGTTTACAAGAAAAATGACAAAACGAGTCATAACTCTTCCTACCCAGATGAGCAAGCAATTTTCTTCCTAAACCACTCATTTAAAGGTACCTTCAACGAACAACAGACAAAAAAAAAAAAAAAAAAAAAAAAAAAAAAAAAAACAAGAATGTTCGAAATTACTTTGCAAAATTATTATTCTCGTACAACACGACAAAGTCACATAAATAACTGGCTTTCGCCTGCAAAAGAAGAGATATTTTGGGATTCCTCAACCATGTGATAAACATCCTTTTACCCTCAACAAATAAATCACTCCACGCAGCAGTGGCCCCACTCTCACTTTTACATGGATCAGTTTTATTATTTAAGACAAATCGTTTTGTTTGTGTAAATCCGATGTTCGGGAATTTTCAGTATTTTATTCAAAGCCTTAAAACCCAACGAAAAAAAAACTTTTAAATTGCTCTTTAAACTTTTATGCATACAAACATACATACATATGTATATAGCCACAGGATATACAATTTTATATACTTATTTTTGTTTTATTCATTGGATTGAATGCCCCTGAACAAGCAAAACAGAGTCCGTGAGCCTCGAATGTCCTTTTAGCACTGCCGCGCCACACCAACCATCAGAAAGAGTTACATTTTTTGCAGAAACAATAGCGAGCTCCTATTATCCAGAGAATTGTATTCAGCTATCGATTAATCATTGGAAACATTACACTTGGCTGAGTTTTGGGGGTTTATAAATCCCAACCTTCTGAATTATATCAAATCCATTGTTCGGATCTGTTGGGTCTTGGTGTCTGTTATTCCCATAGGAATCAAAAAGTTTACAATAGTTATGTTTTTTTTTTTGTTTAATCCCTCTTTTCATTTAAGAGAATATAGACATAAAATCAGTCGTTAAATTGGCGGTGTGGTGGAAGGAGGGAGGCTTATTTTTTTGTTTTCAAAAATGAGGGTATAATTCACACTATCCTTGGGGAATACAAAAACTATTGGTTCAATGGCCTGAAATGCATTCAACTGCAGATACTTTTTGCTTTGCGAGTTCATTAGATAATTGGCACGTTAGTGTTTTTTTTTTTTATTCCCTCGTTAGATGGAACTCTGGCAAAGTTCCAGATACTTTGCATTAGCTCGAACAATTATTCTTTGAAAATAGATACTATTTTTATGGGAATTAGTTGGAATTAGTACGATGTTTTGCTGGCAAATTATGATCTGTATGGATTGTTAGACAAGAATAGCAATTTTTAATTACATTCAGTGGACGACTAGATAATGAACACCTTATAAAGCGAATTAGCGATCTAAAAATAAATTCGCTTGGAAAAAAGCAAATGCATGATGAACAGATAATTGACATAAAAAAAAAAAACAGGAAATGCGGATCTTTTACTAAGCAATTTTGATATGGCTGGCACGTTCCTTTAGCCTTAGCGCGCACATGCAACTCTTACCGAAATTAAATAGTTTAATCACTAGTTGATCGATTCCCGCGCACATAAGCAACTTTTTTACCAACTTTTAAATTTTATTATGCCAAGAATAGAATTTATTTGTCACTAAATCACCTTTTTAGTATGATTTTCTGGATAACTTTACAAACATGTTTAAATATAAACGTAGCCTGACATTTTAGCTTTAAGTGAGTACTTCATTTTTAAATATCCGACAAATATAACTCAAGTTATAAGCCTCATAAAGTGGTCAAATCGGCAAAAATTTAATGGGAAATGAAATTGAAGAGGTCTTTCAACCCCATTCTAGTTTGAAATTAGTTGCCCCGTCCCAATAATTTTTATTTATATATATATAATAATGTAGCCCGGCACTTCATCCGATCAACTGCCACGCCGGAGGGGTTCGCTTCCCAGCCTCGTCCACCTTAAAACTAAAAAGTTTTTTTTCAGGGCTACTGCCTCTTGCGAGGAATTGACAAATCCTCCAAGAGTATCACTTGTCACGAATAAGTGCTTCTCGTCTAGCCGTTCGGATTCGGCATAAAATTGTAGGTCCCTTCCATTCCTGTCGATAGGCGCACACAGGAATCGTTGCGAGTTGTTAGTCACTAGGCCCTGGTTTTCAAGAGCCGTTGGCCACCCGATTTTTAACATTAAATATCTGATCATTATAATCGAAGTTTTGTTGAATAAAGCCATCTCGGTTGAAAAATATTTTTTTAAAAACTCGGATAACTATGTGCTTCCTCACTGAAGCTCGTCTGCTGCGATGAATATCTGCCACACAAGCGAAGCAACTCATATGGGGTGATCGTTTAGTTTGTGTCAAATCACAAACTGTTTAGTTGCTCCAATCGGTGACTGAATAGTTTTTGCATGTGCGCGTACTCTCATGGGATTCATGGGATTCATTTTAGCAACCAAACTGTTTCGTGACTTAAAGTTGCAAGTGCGCACTAGCCTAAGGTTAGTTTACCATAAACAATTCGTCGATTGTGGTAAAAGGAAAAAAAGGTCCCTCATTGTTATTTTGTTTTTTTTTTTTTTCATAGGTACAAATTGTATGGGAAAAAGTGGGATACACTTTGAAAGTTGAACAGGATTACCCTCTTCTATCAAAATGTAAGATGGCTTCGAAGCTGCTGATGTTTTTATGAACTCTCAAGTGTTTTCTCATAAATACATTTCTATTTTGACGGAAACTTGGCAAACTTTTTGGACACAGAACTTTTTAAGGCAAAGTTCTTAGTCCTAGTATACAGAAAAGATCGTCATGATGACAAACTTAATGAAGTGGGAGGGGTGTTCGTAATAAATCTCTCTATAGATTTAATTTGTTTGCTGCTTAACGCATAAATTCCTCCAAAAGATCGAGTGTTGGTTAGCAGAACTTTCTATGGCATTCGATTTTGTAATTGACTTGTCTTGCTCAAACAGAATAGGTGATTTTAGTCTACATTACATATACAGTGGATTCCTTCTGAAGAGGAATCTTACCAAGAAGCTTCTTTTACTGCATCACAAACTGAACCAACCTCTCTTGATAAAATTAGTTGCACTGATCTAAAGCAAGTAAGCTGTATTAGAAATATAAAAAATCGAATTCCCTAGTTTCCTATGATTTGACGCTGTTTTTCTTCCATCAGAAATTATAATTACAGTTCTATTATCATTGTTTGCGAGTTATCTAAACGTATCCAAGCTTATTAAAGTATGGTGGGGGTCGCGCGATTTAAAATTAATATTTCTTTGCCATACAAATAGAATTCAAAAAAGATTCTAAGTCAACTTTTCAAAGTTCCCTTTTCGTTTCTTTTTAAACAAAAACTAAACGTGAATAAAAGTAAAACGAATTTTCACAGCGAAGCAAACAAAAATACACATCAATCCGTCTTAAGTCCTCTATAATTCCACAGAAGCCCAAAAGGGTTGTTATATGTGTACCATTATTTTATGTTTAAAGTTTCAGTTTAAAAACCCCATCTTTTCCATGATTTTTTCTAACCTGACGAAAAAATTCGTTAAAGGCAGTATAAATGATTTCTCTCTTTTATTCATATTTCCAAATGTTTTATTTGGAAAACAAATAAAAAAAACAAGAACGAATGTCAGACAGTGTTTTTATGGGATTTTCTCTAATCATTAAAATTATAATTATAAAAGAAGTTGTAAATGGAAAAACAAAAGGCAATAAAACACACCAAAAAGGTCAAAGATTTAATCCCAGCAATCTGCACAAAATTTTAATTGCTTTGTGTTTTTTCTCTGCTTTCTTCCAAATAAAAGGACAACTTTATACAACAATGGTTTTGAGAATTAGGTTTTTGTTTTATATTTGTATTGTTGTCGTCGAGTTGTCCTCTATTCATCATCATTCCATTTTTTGCTCCAACCATCAAACTTCATCACTTATAGTCATTTTTAACTCTGTTTTTAAAACTTTTTAGGCTCTTTGTTGGTAAGATACACACAGGGATGTTAAAAGGAATCGATTTATTTTTAGTTCAGGAAATTTTAACAAAATTTATCACTTGATTATTTTGACTACCCTTTTAAAATGAAACGTTTCGTTAAAAGCTAAAAAGTGGGACTGACATTTTTTAAACATATTTTAAAATTTGTTTTTTAATCTTTTTTTTATTTCCAACAAACCAATGCGCCGTTATTTGTGCGATTTCTTTTTTAATTTTAGAGAATTAATAACAATAAAAAATTAAAATATTTACATAAATAATTTTGTTTTTTTCTGCAAAAATACGAAAGAGCATTGCAAGTAAAAACAAATATTTGTAACTTAAACTTTTTAATTATTTGATTAAAAAAAAGAATATTATTTAAGAAAAACAATAATTTTTTATTTTGTGCTATGAGATGTTCTGTAGCTGAGGTATTTGCAAAAATCTATAGAAAATGTTTTTATATGGGCGAACCGACTATACTAAACTTTGGTTGCTTGGAGCTAATTGTGAGTAATCAATAGGACATTACGATGATGGAGAATTCTAAAAATATGTTTTTCGTTATGCTGCCGTCTACATCCGTCTGTTTGTCCGTTATTGAAATTTAAATTTTATTTTTAGCTCCAAAAATAATGGTACCTGCCCTGCCATTCACCCGTTATTAAGAAAGTTATTTATCGTTTCCCGTTTAATCAGATAAAAAGCATTTTTGGTGGCCTTAGCTTTGGTTTTGAATTTGAGGCTTTTCGGAGTATGTCCTTTCGATCTTGAAGTGTTATAGCCATATTTGCTGATTTTTGTAATTTTGTTTTCATAGTTTTTAGGGCTGGCCACGAGACGAAACTCTGCGAGACTTTCGTAAGTCTCGTCTCGGTCTCGTTAAAATCGATAATTTTCAGTCTCGTCTCGGTCTCGTATAATTAAGTCTCGTCTCGGTCTCGTCTCCGAAAAATACGATTTCCGGACAAACTGTTGAATATTGGAACAAAATATTTTCGATTATCGTTTGAATATGTGCAGAAGAAAATAAATATTTAACTGAAATTGAATTTTTTAATTTATTAGACTCTCTGTAAATTTCGGTCCAAATATACAGTCTCGTCTCAGTCTCCTCTCGGTTGCTCAAAACCCAGTCTCATCTCGTCTCGTCTCGGTCTCGTCATGCGATACCGAGATCGAGACCGAGATTTTTCTCGTCTCGTGGCCAGCCCTAATAGTTTTCCCTATTTTCCCTGCTTCGTCCAATATTGTGGCTTATATAGCGACTGCTATGACCATCGCCCTTACTGTCCCTGTCCCTATTATCAGCCTTTTCCTCTACGGTTAGGAAACTAGCTTTTGGTAAAATTGTTAAATTCATGACTAAGTGCCTTATTTTTTGATTTGTTTCAAAAAATTAGTACACACATTTTACAGATAAAAATATCTACACTGCCTCTAGGCGGAGTTGGGTCGTTGCAGGAAAAAAAAACACATACACCTGTGTTATAAAAATTATCGTTTATTTAATGAATAATGATGAAAATGAATCAAAACACTATGAAAATATGAAATATGTAACGGAAATACATTAACGTTGATGGAAGTCAAAGAAACATGACTTTGTGGTTGAATTGCAGAGATTCAATTTACATTTGTTACAAAATGCCTGTGTTTTTGACTTACAACCGGGGTTTTTACACAGCCTTTTGCCCTTGCGGGCGTTAAATACGCACCAATGGCCCACGTTGTCATATCGAACCTTTGCAGTTGGGAAATAATACTTTTTTGGCTTGCGGGGTGGTGGTATTGGTGAAGAAGTTAGACGGCCTCTTTGTTTCGTTCGAAATCATGCACAATAATTTCGCAACTTCAGTGCGAAAATTCGTCAACTCGATTCTGACTCCCTTGTGCAACATATGGAAAAGAATGTAAGCGTTAACCATCACCACATCCAACAGGTGGAAAAATATGCGGTTCGTCCATTTTCAAGTTTTCACATGAATATGATAGCGACAAAGAACCATCCATGAGATGGACACCACCCATATGCCGATGGTATTCTTTTATTATAAATGGGCAGTCAATTTCTATTTGTTGTTTTTTTTTTTTCTCTCCCTTCGCGAAGATTTGCAGAGTGGTGCAACAAGCTCTCAAGAGATAAATGGTTTGATACCTACATAAGTCGAAAACTTTTGTTGTCCATCCACAAAACGCTGCTAATAACTATGCAGTAAGCGTTAGCTTACGAATCCCTCAGCATCATTTTTCATTGTATTCAGAGCACCAATGAATTGGGCCGCGCTTGAATAATCTGGGCCACCTTCCTCTTCTAGTAGTTCGTTGTCATTGAGGTCGCGTTTACGTTTTCTATGACGTGAAGGAGCAATATTGGGCTCAGATTTACTAGCGGAACTTGATACGGCATTGTCTCTGGCTTTCGACAGCAAAGCAGCGACAGAAGCAAAGGACGTTAAAGGAAATGATGCTAGAGCTGAACTCGGCTCTTGATGACTAATGTCTAAGGCACTGATGTCCAGACTTGCATTTGCTGCATCCATCAAAATTTGACTTGCATTCATCAAACAATGATCGATCAAGAGTTCATCTTCAGAGCAAATAAAATCTGGATCGTCAACATTGTCGAAATCATCGTCACCTTCAGTGTCTTCAGAACTTGAAAGTGCTTTCATCAATTCAGCTATTTCTCATCACATTGATACCTAACAAGAGCACAATCAGTTATGGGGAACTTACAAGAAAAAATTTGCTCTCAACTGCCCTAGACTGGGTCAAGAAAACTCTGATAGTTTATATAAAAAACTTCACAGGCAGCACAAAACTTTTTTAGCCTATCGATAAAAAACACTTTTATCTATTCAGCTTTTATTTTTCCAATTCTATCTGACAGCAATTATTTTTTTGTTTTTATATATGAAAATCGTGTTTGCAAAAAAATATTTATTTTCGTGCTTGCGAGGGTGTTTTTGACTTTGAACAAACTAAGCTTGCAAACCAAATGCACTAAAGCGTTGCAATAAACAGCTATGCATAGAATACAATTTAAACTATAGGTAAAGCTTATCAGATTTCACAAACGGTTACCTTCAAATACTTGTGAGCTGTACCCCGCCTAAAGGCGGCTGTAGGCATTAGAGAGTTAACCTATTTGTTATTTTATTGTGTGCATGCTATTTTTAACTATTTTCTGACCTACTGGGTTATTTTTGAAGAGGAAGGTGAATGACAGATAACAAAATGTCTTTTTTGTACCTAAAATTGTTCAAAGAGCCATAACACTAAAAATGTTTTTGGAGGATTGAAAATTCATATTTCACTCAATAAATTCTTGAATTGGATTTGACCTAATTTATTAAAGGTTATGGAGAAATCGTAAGGCTAGGATTATACGGTGTTTTAAAACTACACAATTGTGTATCTATGACGTCACCATCAAACAACAAAAAAAAAATATTGCATATTTCACATACGTGGCAAAGGAGAATGCTCAGAAACGAGACCTATGAAAATGATTAGGTACTATGGAGTGTACCAACGCACGAGTATTTTGTTTGTCCTTAACAATGGGAGTTAGCTAAAATAAGCTTCCAAAAAATAAGGAAAAAACACTTTGCAAACTCGAATAAACATATATGAATTGTTTTATATTTTGTAATAATACTGCCTAAACCCCATGGTTTACGGTTGCGTGTCCATTGTTAAAAATGATGCTCTTGAACTAAGCTTTCTAACGTTGTATATCTCAATTGTGGAAACTAGGCGCACAATTATTCCCATTCATTAAATTCGCTAAATCGAATAAATTTAACTGTTAATGGAATTAAGCGCCAACCATGATATTATTCGCTATTATTGGCCATTGGTATATAAAATTTCCTATATTTCGGGGTCTATTCAGTTCATCGAAAGCTACCAATACTGTAATTTCAATGGAACACTATTGCAATTTATGTTTGCTCTAACTGCAATCTTTGTTGCCACATACTGCCTAAACCCCATGGCTTACAGCTTTGTGTGCATACAAAAAAATGATGTACTAGGGCTAAGCTTTTCAACGATATATATCTCATCTGTGGGCAGCCCATTCTCCTTTATACATAACATTATTATGTGTATTAGATGAAGCGAATAAAATGCACAAAATCTTACATACAAATGTGTACCGTTGGTTTGTACATATGCGTAGTAAAATATGTATCTTCTTCTATGCAAAATGAGAGGACGACTTTTATCTCTTTCATACCAAAAAAAAAAAAAAACAGCGATGGTAAAAATTTGTTAATTCAAAATTGCTCCAAATTATTCAAAAATTTAGATTTGTATTCGCTTCATTTCGTGTTCGCAGCGCAGTTTCTATGTGTAGTTATTTTGTTTCAATTCGCACGTCAAACTTCTTCTTCTTCATTTAACTGGCGGCGATTGTCATAATCTCGAGGGGGACCACAACTCTCCCACTCAACTGCTTCACCTAAGGTTCCAATTGTGGGGTTCGCCGGGTTGACCTCAGAAAACGTCGACAGGTCTCCCGGTTTTGGATTGTTCAATGTCTGAGGCCAACTAAATGCAGGTGTCGTTGCATATATTTCATCCAGGAGTTTCTGCGCCTGCCTTTCTTCCGCGAAAGTGTTAAAACGTCTTGTGCTATTGCCTTTTGAACTGGGTTCTCAGGGCATCTTCTTTGTACATGACAGAACCAGCTAAATTGGTCATGCGGTATTTTGTCCAAGATGGTATTTTTGACGTGTCGGCTTCCTCGGATTCTCTTTGCTTCGCACGTCAAACAACGCTATAAAATCAAATGACACACCATTTACATATCAAACATATGGACAAATATGTAGATGTAGATTTTGAGAAAATTACACAATTCCTAAACGAACATATTTGTGTAAAAAGATAATCGATTGTCAAAAGTTATATGTTGAAGCCGATTAGACCATATGCTAAATTGAACACATTTTTATGTTGAATTGATCTGACATTTTGTACGCATAAAAAATGTGTCATATACGAGTGACACAATTGTTCTGATGTCAAAATGACGTACAAAAAAATAAATAATTTGTGTAGTAGCCCGTAGCGTAACGGTTAGTGCGTTCGACTGTCACGCTGCAGGTCTGGGTTCACTTCCCAGCCTCGTCCACCTAAAAACTAAATTTTTTTTTTTTTTTCAGGGCTACTGCCTCTTGCGACGAATTGACAAATCCTCCGAGAGTATCACTTGTCATGAATAAGTGCTTCTCGTCCCTTCCATTCCTGTGACCAAAATGTCGTAGGGGAACACAATTATTTGGTGTTCACACATCGTCTAATCTAAGCTTAAGAAGTTTTTTGAACAAAAATCTGTACTTAAACGTAGACTAGGAGTGAATGTCCATACGAGCTTGAAAATTCCAAGATAAATATGTACACAAATAAATTGTAGCAAACTTAAGCTACAAAAGATTTGAATCTCACGAGATGGATGACTTTTTCTTAGAAAACTAGCGACATGTTTGCTAAATATTAAAAAAAAAACAATAATTACCCGATAATGTAGTCTTGATATTTGGAAACCTTGCCAAAACAAATTAAAAACCTCGAAGGGTCGCTGTGAAAATTGTTTGCTTATGTTATTTTGAAAATCGAAGCATAATATGAACAGTAGCAAAAAACCTCCCAAGGAATTTCCAAAAAAGACAAATTTTGTCTTAGAAAATAACTTATAAAGAAAGCCCGTTACGTAAAAAAATGTTCTTATCAAAGTAAAGAATGAAGTAATGATGTTAACATTATTTTATGTTGTATAAATTGAGAAATTTAGTTTAAAAAAATTAATATTGTCTTCCTTTGAATTGTGTGTTTTTTTTAAATAAACTATTGTGTTTTCTCAGAAACAGCTCGAAACAATCTAGTTTTCCCCTGGAGGCACCAATTGCATTTGATTATTGAAGACTGAATACAGAATAAGATATAAGTAATTTAGATTTTAAAATTAACTTCAATATTTTTTACAAGGTTGTGAAAAGTTCAAACCCTCAAATTAAAACCGTAACGAAACAATATCTTTATTTTTATGTCAAAACCAGATGTGTTTTTAGAAAGTAAAAGCTAAATGTATTTTCTTTTGTTTGAATGTAAATATAGCCTATATTTACCGTATACCCTTTGCAGATATTTGTTCAAGAAATAAATTTAAACAAATCTACTTTACCAACCAAGTTAGGTGTAGGTACCATAAGAAGGCAAAAATAGAATCACATTTTAACTCACATTAAATCACATTTCTTTTGACTCAAATATACTCATTATAAAACCGAACAAATCCCATTTAAACAACCATACCTTTACTGATATTACACAATTTCAAAGACCCAATTTCCCAACACCCTCCCAAAATTGTATGAAAACTCCTTCCCATCTCTCTCAGTTCAGCTCATAGCTGTTCCACACAATTCAAGTGTTCCGCCTATCAGGGTTCATAAAAAATTCTGTTAACGATCACATAACAACAAATTACTACTTAACCTTTATGGCTTACTATCGAGACATTTATTTGTGCACAACGCTTTCAAGTACGTTTCGCCATTAAAAATGGAAATTTCTACCCACAACCGCCACGCCAATGATGATAAGCCCGTGTTTCATTGTTGGAAGATGGAACTTTTAATATTCCCACATTCAAGTGTTGTTCAACCCTCCATCACAGTTTGGCCATGCCCTAATCAAAGTACCTATACCTCGATAACATCCTCTCTTTCTTTAATGTATTATCGTCTATACCCGCATATCGGAACCGAACCTTCATCCTGTTCCTGATGCCTTATGAAATGAAATTGCTCCTCATTAAAATTCACATTGGACACTTGCTGGGTTAAGAATAGCTCAGAGTACGAGTAAACAGCAAATGGAAGCCCCAAAAGACCGTTAAGTCATCAAAAGCGCTGTTTTTGAATGTCCTTTTCAGTATGAAATTAAAAACGACGAACGGTACGTGTATGAAATGTATATAGCTCTATACTTATACGTGATTTTATGACACAAAACTTTTAAGGATACGTAAACATGCGCGCGGTAAATATTGTTGTTTAATATAACATCGATACTCCTCGGTACTGCGAGGAAAATAGAAAACTCAGAAAAAAGAATCCAGGCAATTTGATGTTTTCATATTGCAAAGATGTTAATTAGTTTGGCAACAAAAATTATCAAACAAAATATGGAAACCACATCACAATCAAAATTTATTCTTAAAATGTAGATATAAATTTTGATACTTTTTAAGTGGGGGACAGAGTCAAAGAGAGATTTGCCACAAAGGACTCTAGGCCTCTGGTGGCAGTTGGTATATACTTCAATTAAAGCAAAGTGGGATACAGTCGGGATTACTTGGAATAATGAAAGTTTTTCTGTTTCTTTTTTATTTGCTACGAAATGTTTATGAATAAATCATACTAATTGCTGTTTTTAACTGATTCGCCAATTGGGTGGATGAAGTTTTCATTCCCCTTTTTAAAAAAAAGTTGACCTTTTTCATACTTAATAGGTAGGTACATTATTATGTATGTATTACTTTATATAGGGATACGGGCGTAATGCAGAGCAAGCTGCAAGTGGGTTTCCTCAAGTTTTTTTTGTTCTTGTTGTTTTTAATGGATGGTTTGATTGATAAAAGTATCCTTAACACTAATGCTGAATATTAGAGAAAAAAAAACCAATTAATCATATAGTGATTGAAGCAAAAAAAGGTTTCGCTCTTTTAGGTATACTTTGAAGTAATTACATCTAGGTACGTGATTTTTTCTTGGTCCCTATTAAAAGGAAATAAGGACATTTTAACATTTCACAATACACCTGTAGTTTATAAGCAGTTTTACTAAGTATGGATTCGATCGACCTCAATAAACCAATATTTTCTGTTCTATTTCCATGCTCTGTTCAGTTTATATTTTCAATAAAGGCCTTAGGCTAGGCGCATATAGAAACGCGTTCGACGCGAGTGACGCGACACAGCACAGCACGCGTTTTTGTAAACAATGTAAGACGGCTTTCACACAAGGAAACTGAGTTTCCAGAAACTGGCTAGTTTGAAGATGTGAAGGGTGTGAGGGGATATTTTTTGTCTTCCTTTTACGCCCTTCTCGCCTACAAACTAAAAATCGCCGGCAGCTCAGTTTCCTTGTGTGAAAGAGGTCTAAATGAATAGCACAACGCATATTGATGAAGCGGCACGACATGACCTGACGCGCGTTTTCCGAAAATCGCGTGACACAGTGATCGAAACAAACTTTTTTCCTTACGAGACCGGCGCGTGTTTGTTTTTTTCAGTCAAAAAATTAAATAATAAACTGTCGTTCGTTTTGAAAATAAAAAATCGTTTGCTTTTTTTTTTTAAATTTCAAACATACACGTGCCGGCTGGTGTTTTGCATGAAATTGCCTGAGAAATAAAAAACAGAACCCTTGACTTCCATTGAAATTGCTTTTGTTATATTCTATAAGCCCACGTACATTCAACCATGACCTGTCTGCTCCCTGTGAGGAGATTAATACAAGATAAACACAATTTGCCTCTCGTTCAGGCTTGCCACATTGCGCGAAACGCGATTTTTTTTAAAGTTCGCGGTGCAAAATTTCATTTTGCGATGTTATATTTTTCGACGTACAATAAAACAAAATTTTAACCTCAAGCAAAAAAATTTATCTTATTTAGAACACTACCATTTCACTTTGGAAAAGTGAACTTGCTTTAAGTTTTTTTTTTTATAATTCAAGCCAACGCAAGGGGTTATGACCACCCTTTTACCCTTTATATGTTGAAATTTAACACAGTGCGAGCATTTAGGAAGCAGAGGGAGGATTGAAAAGGAGATGACGATGTACATTTGTCTTGAACCCTTGCCAGCATAATAAAGGGTTTTTCAACAGGGACGCTATAAAAGTAGAGCAACAGGGACAGCAAACGACGCCATATTTCTTGCCGCTCTTTTGACATTTCTCTTCAGTAAGGTTTGCCATTTTATGATGGAAAGATATACGAGCCAACAACGAGTCGAAATTCTTAAAATTTACTACCGAAATTCGGAGTCAGTGGCCTCAACGTTAAGAGCGCTACGTCCAATTTATGGTCGTCATAAGCGTCCTAGCAGATCAACAATTGAGCGTCTAGTGGAAAAATTTGAATCCACAGGCACAGTACAAAATGTTCCCGTGGCAGTGAGACAAAGAAGTGCCCATAGTGCCGAGAATATTGCTGCCGCTGAGGCTTCAGTTGCAGAAAGCCCAAATGTGTCTCTTACACGTCGTTTTCAAGCGTTGGGCATCTCTGTGACGTAGTTGTGGCGAATTTTGCGAAAAAATCTTTGCCTACATCCTTACAAGATTAAATTGACGCAAGAACTGAAGCCGCTTGACCACCAGAAGCGTCGTATGCTCGTGAATTGGGCTGAGCAACAACTTGAAAATGATTCGGATTTTCATCGAAAAATCATCTTGAGTGATGAGGATCATTTCTGGCTGAATGTCTTCGTCAATAAACAAAATATGCGGTATTGGTCAGGCAGCAATCCACACGTACTCTATGAGTCATCATTGCATCCCGAAAAAATTACGGTTTGGTGTGGTTTATGGGCCGGCGGCGTCATTGGGCCGTAATTCTTCCGTGATGATCAAGACCGGCACGTTACTGTGAATGGGGATCGCTACCGTTCAATGATAACCGAATATTTTTGGACCTTATTGGATGATATGGACTTGGAGGACATGTGGTTCCAACAGGACGGCGCCACAAGCCACACAGCGAATGTCACAATCAATTTATTGGAAACCAAGTTTGGAGAACGTGTTATCTCACGAAATGGTCCAGTCACTTGGCCGCCTCGGTCGTGCGATTTGACGCCGTTAGACTATTTCCTGTGGGGCTACGTCAAGTCTATGGTCTATGCCAACAAGCCAGCGACGATTGATGAACTTCGTACGAATATCGAAAGTGAAATTGCAGCAGTATCGGCCGATTTATGCTTGAAAACCGTCGAAAATTGGGTTCAGCGTCTGGACTTCTGCAAGCGTGCCCGTGGTGGCCATGCAAAAGAAATCGAGTTCCATACATAATGGCATCAAACGTACTTTCACAGGAATAAAGAATTTTATTAATATTTAAAACCGCTTTTGTTTTATTTAAAAAAAAACTTTTGTAGCTCTTATTGAAAAACCCGATATAACAGTTTTCGTTAAATTGTAAAGAATTTAATATAAGACATACTTAATTTCATAACTGTTTTTCTGAGTTAAATAAATAAATATATTTTCAAATAAAATAAATAAGTTAAATATGAAGCATTTTTACTACTGAGGAAATTTCGAATTAGATTCTTTGGGCTTACCAAATTAATTAATTTGAAGAATAAAAGATTTTTTTAATTTCTTGTCACTGATTTTGCCGCCCCTGGCGAGGTGCCGCCCGATGTGGTATTTTTGTGCAGCAACGTATAACAATTAATATCCGATAATTGACTATGCCTATATGAAGCATTTTTACGACTGGGGAAATTTTGTATTGGATTACTTGGGCTCACCAAATTAATTAATTGGAAGAATAAAGGATTTTTTTAATTTCCTGTCGCCGATTTTGCCGCCCCTGCCCTGGCAAAGTGCCGCCCGGGGCCTGTGCCCTGCCTGCCCCCCCACGCTACACCACTGATTTGTGCGTTCGACTATCACGCTGGAGATCTGGGGTGGAATCGCGTAAGGCGATAGTTGATTGTTGATCATCAAAATAAATTATTTTGCTCCACGTAAGGTGATTTTCAAATTGACTATCACTTTTTTGCTATGGTTTGTGGGTGACAGGTGTCACTTTCATACATTTTGCTTAATATTTTCGAGAAAGATAAGTTGTGTTAGCTTAAGTTCCGCCATAAATGGATAGTAAAATGAAAAAAAAGTTATCAAACTTAAAATAAAATATAAGTGAACAGTAATGTTTGTATATGTACATAAATAGGTACTCCAAACGAAATTTTCTATGCGCCGAACAGAACGACATTACAAAAATTTACATTAATTTTAAACGAGTTTAGCATCGTAGGGTAGGGCGGGGCTAGTTGGACTACGGGGCAAGTAGGAACACGCGAATTTCTCAAAAACCGAAAGTACTACGAGAACATGATCAAACGCGATCAAAGCCCGCTCTTTTGCCGACACGTGCCAAACCGGTTTCAGTTGCATTGTATTCTCAGAACGGAAAGCACGAACATTTTTTTGTTTTTCAGGTAGTCGAGTAAAAAATAAGAAACAGATAGTTTTTGTATTTGTCTAGTGAAAAAGACAGAATAAAGGACTGAGGTAAAGTGTGTTTATTAGTGAATATATTGTATTTTCATATTTTGTGCGTTAAGTTGAACAGTTTTAAATATTTTAATAGTTATGATGAAATATGTTTATCAAACCAGACATGGGGTAAGTTGGACCAGGTGGTCCAACTATCCCCGCTGATTTAATTAGACGTATTTTATATATGTTGCTCAGCAAACTATTCCTCATATTGCTATTGAGACATCTGATGATAATGCTGCTAGTGACTCAATCTCAAGGAGCTTATACATTTGCGCCAGAAGTTGTTTTGCCATTTCTAAAAACAGGACCCAGAAAGCAAACACTAATAAAAAGAAAGAAGAGATGAACTGCAATCCGTAGGTACAGACACAGCCGAAAAAGATGTATTGCCTAGTAAAAAAAAAAGTTCAAATAAAGAAAAAAGTTTTACAAATATCAAGTTCCGAAGAAGAACTGAAATATTTGCCAAGCTTGCCGAAAGTATGGGCAAACAAAATGCACAGTTTCCCGAGATGGGCCCTTCTATGAATGCATTAATGAATGCATAGTGACTATCACTCTTTAAGTTATTTTTATTTTAACTTATTCCCATTTCGTTCATTTGTTTTTACTAAATGAACTACCTGCCTAGTTTTTGTAATTTTTTTTAAGTTTATTGATCGTATTAAATAATAATAAAATAAAACTATAAGACTTTGGATTTATTGTACTTTATGGAACTTGCTTTTCGACTCTTTAGGGTGTGGTCCAACTAACCCCACACACTGTTCCAACTTGCCCCGCTATAGGGCCAAGTTGGACCACTTGGACTTGATGCATTTAAGGCAGCATTATTCCTCGGGGGTTACACATTTACTTTTTTTTCAAACTTTAATTAGAAGCCAGAATTCCATTCTTTATTTTGATACCAGCTTTATAGTTGTACTATGAATAGTTTGGCAATTATGAGACTTTAAGAAAAAAGTGGTCCAACTATCCCCGCCCTACCCTACTATCTCCTAACATTTTACTTAAGTTAAAATCACCAACTCTTTATTTTATGTTTTTAGTATCGCAATTAATCCATATGAGAAATTTTGAGAAATTTACTCCAGGTATAGGATGGACCCGAATGTTCGAGGTTCGAGTCCTGCTGGTACCCAACTTTTTTTTGTAAATAATGAAGTTAAAATGATAAAAATATAAATATCGGGTACATAAGTACATGATGGTTTTCCATCATAATATAATTAATTTACAACGCATAAAAACAATAATTGTGTTCACCAAATTCAAACCCTACAAATGTACTGCTTTTTTTAATATCATTTTACGCAGAACAAAGAAAAGTTGATAATCAAAATTGATTATCAAAACAGCGACAGTCAACTATCGCCTTAGCCGATTCCACCCCTGGGTTCACTTCCCAGCCTCGTCCACCTAAAAACTATAGTTTTTTTTTCAGGGCTACTGCCTCTTGCGAGGAATTGACAAATCCTCCAAAAGTACACTTGTCACGAATAAGTGCTTCTCGTCTAGCCGTTCGGATTCGGCATAAAATTGTAGGTCCATTACTGAAGACAGGCGCACACAGGAATGGTTGCAAGTTGTTAGTCACTAGGCCCTGGTTTTTCACGAGCCGTTGTGCCACCCAATTTATTTGTATTTATGTACTGAAAAATGTGTCTTTTTTTAGACTTAAAAAGGACTATAACTTTGTTTCCAATAGCCGTATCAGTTTGGTATTTGTGACAAAAAGAAATACCTAAAACCGACACAAATACTTTATGACATGAGAGATATTGGGGCATATTCATAGTCATTTTAGACCTGGGTCTAAGTTAAACATAGCTTTGGTTGAATTTTCGGACGTTGATTCTATTTTTTTAAGGTTATCATTTCAAAATATTTGAAGCTATTTGTGATGTATACCAAGTTAATTATCTTATAAAAATATAAAACCAACAATTTGTAATTAAAATCGGGCTCTATTCATTGAGCCAAAATTGCCTTAAACTGTAGTTTAGTTAAACCTGGGTCTATCTGCGACTATGAATATGCCCTATTGTTAAATAAGTGCGAAATGTTTGCGTCAATGCTGGGTTCCAATTTAGAGATTTTAGTTAGTGCTGATTTGTGTACAATAACTTGGAGAACCCTTAACTATCATTCAGTGTATTGTTGTATTATTGATTATATTTTTTAAACCAAAATTTGGTACATAGCGATTTCGAAAGTACGACAAAATATTTACAAAAACGTTTCACGGGATTAACTATTATAAGAGCCGATTACTCAAGCAGTTAAACTATCAGAAAAATAAATACTATAGCAACAAGAACAAATTTTTGTTCTATTCAAAGAATAAATACTAAACTTCTAAAAAATTGGGGCCAAATCATAAATAAAGTGCTTTTTTTCTCTCGAATTAATCCATCCAAATCGTTGTCTGCTATCAATTAATAACCTCCGGAATAAATTTTCCTCAAGCTATACAAAAACTAATGGAAGGAAATCAAAATTCCTATGAACAACAATTGTTACTTTTAATGGAGGAATTAATTGTTTTGTCAGTCGGTAGATGGCAACACCTGTTTCATGCTTAAACTAAAATCATATTTAAATTAGCAGGATTCAGGGTATTTTCATAAATTTATTTAACAAAGAAAGATTGTCTATTTTGTTCCATAAATTCTTGTTGAAATAATTTATGAAACAAAAAAGAAAGATTGTCTCTCTTTGTTCAATGAATTTAGGAAAATACCCTGCATTAAAAAATATTATTTTGATATTATAACAATTTTTTACCCTATTTTCTGAAATGTTGGTTTCAAAATCCCTTAGAAGTGTTAACATTGTGAATGTGACATTTTGAGTTGGAATTTAAATTACTATCAATGAAATTACTATTCAATGTCATTTCTTTAAAAAAAATTCTCCCCGAGCCGGCTAAGTTTTTTTTACATTATACATTTATAATGTTGTGATGCGTTAAAATCAAACCAATCCACTTAAAAATTCTGTTTTATGACCAAAAACCTCTGTGTCGTTAACGTACAACATTAACATAACACTTCAACAAATTTTGTAATAAAATTGAAAAATTAATGTCAAACGATGTCACAAAAATGTCAATGTTTCAAAGTTCACACACACATTATATATAATGTACCTTTATGTGAAACAAAACAAAAAAAGGACATAACATCACACACTTGCTGCACATTTTTTACCACACATTCCCCGGCAGGAGCTGAAGCTAGTGACAAAAACAAAATAAAGAGTATAAAAAGAGACAAAAAAAAAAAAAACAAAAATCCAACGGATCCAAATAGATTAATTCCACTTTTGGATCCTTCCAAGGCATGAGAATGATGTACAAAATGGCAGGGCAGAATGGGCTGGGCTGGAATCATGTATTTGAATTTTGAACTGCCATGCCGCGTTCTATCATTGTGGCAGATAAATTTCCATAAGATTAAACAACTCGAGCCATTTTCCAGCCAAGTACAGGCACTCCGTCGCGTCATCGCCGCCGTGCGTCGCCGCCGTCTCCACCGCACTTTACGGAAATTGCGAATTGTTTTTCACTTGGGCTTAATTTTAATCAAACGATGACACAGTGAATGGCGAATTGGGTTTCTGTTCTGCCTCGTGCCTTACGCACATGGTGACCGTCCGTTGTTTATTTTGGAGGATGTAAGCTTTGTTTTTAAATACAGACTCCTGCTTTGCCACGTGTCGCGACGCGACGCATCGGTTAATTTATTATTTTCAATGAAATTGCCATAATACATATAAACAAAAGAATTTTAAGGAAAAGTGGATTATAAGGAAGTTAATTTAAATTAACAATTTAACCGATTTATTATAGGGCACAAATTTGCACCAAACCAAGATAGACCCGCAACTTAACATTGCAAAACCTTCAAATAAATAGACTATAACATTTTTGTGGACTTTTCTGCTTTTAAAAAATATGCACGACTGGATCTTATGAACTTGCTCTCGTAGCAAGGCATGCTTTTCAAAAAACTCATAACTTTACTTCTTTGATTTATTGTTTGCATTTTTTGGTAATGAAGTGGTGTGTAGTATTTTTATCAAAATCGTTAGATCCGATCTGGAAAAACAAAAACTTGATCAAACCGAAAGCATTGTATCTTGTATGGAAGCTACCCGTTCTAGACGAGCTAAAATAAAGATTCGAACCTCTTCTCTAGGGAATCGCATACAAATTCTTTACACCAAATTTGAAACAATTCTGTTCAACCGTTTAGGCTCTAGCTCTGTGTACATACATCAGGACGCACAGACGCGCAGACAAACACACCGACGGACGTCTTGACGAAAATCACTTTTTTGGACTTCTCCATCATCGTAATGTTAGTTCTTATAAAAAGCTCTAATTTTTTTCACACGAAACCAATACTACCTATAAAGCAAGTTTAAAGGATTTGGGCATGTTCTAGCATATAGTAATTTTTAGTAATTCCCATGGTGTTATTTTTGCCTAAAGATCTGTTATATCATACTCTTTGTTAGAAAGAGAAAGAGAGAGAAGAGAGTCCTTAAGTTGCCCTTGTCAGTTGAGTATAAAAAAATATTGGCGCAAAATTTCAAACAACCTATTGTTAAGGGCTTAACATTTGACTAGTTAACAATTTCCTAAGTATTTAGCAATTTACTATCTATTCCAAAATTTTAAACCTTTTGCTAACTAGTAAATTGCATTTGTAGGGTTTGAATTTAATGAACACAATTTTTGTTTTTATGCGTTGTAAATTAATTATATGTTAACGGAAACCCATCTTGTGCTTGAAATAAGAAATCGATATTTATATTTTTATCATTTTAACTTCATTATTTACAAAAAAAAAAGAAAAAGAAAAAAAAAAAAAAATTGGGTACCAGCAGGACTCGAACCTGTAACATTCGGGTTTTCTCATATGAATTTAGTACGATACTAAATTTAAATAATAAAAAATAGCCAGTTGGTGATTTTAACTTTAGTAAAATGTTAGGGGATAGATAGTACGATGCTAAACTCGTTTAAAATTAGCAAAACACTATTTTTAACCCAGTATCATACTAAAAATGATTTAACAGCGTACTGAATCGTCTAAAATTTTGCGCCATTCTCTTTAACTTAAGGTCTTAAGATAAATTTCCCAATAAAACTATAATGTAGTTTAAATCCTCATCAAACCTAAATTTAAACAAAAAGGTGGTCTTCAGAAATAAAGAATAAAAATAAATAGTCCTCCTTACATGAAATAGAAATAGAAATATGGTGGGACCTTCCTATAAGATTTTTTTTTTTTAAATAAAACCTTCACGCTCTAGATTTTTGTCGCATCTAATGTGAAGCATCGTGTTTGTCCTCGTGGTAATATGTTACCCTACTCTACCCCAACCAGCGTTGCCAACCCGCTTAGGCAAAATCATGCCTCATTTGAAAAAAATAATGCCTTTTCGATGAAATAATGCCTCACTGGATTTTTTTTAGTTTTTTAAATAAAAATTAAAAATTTATCACACTTGTAACAATATTTAACAAAAACAATCTTTTTTAGAAAAAAAAAAAAAAAAAAAAAAAAGATAAATAGATCAAAGAAATAATTCTTAACTTATGAAAGAACTTTTGAGTAATTAAAAAAAAGATTTTTAGTTGTAAGAAATAAATACAGTTTTACATTTTAATTTAGGTCATCCTCTCCTAATTCTTAAAATCGTATATGAATTTTTGAAACAAAGATATATGGGTTTCTTCTTGCCATTTAAACTCGTTGCAATTACTGTTTTTGAAAATCGCGAAGAATCCCACTTGCTCAAAAGGAAATGTTCTAGAACTATCTCCCTCTTCATAATACAGTCTTAATACTTTTTTGCCTACTTTTTTAAATGTTTTAGAAAATTAAAAATAAATTTTTCTAATAAAGATAAAATATAGTATATCTATAAGAAATGAAAAAAAAAACTTTTTAGGAAAAAATAAGCCTCAGGCAATAAAAAAAGGCCTAAAAGGCATTAAAAAGCCTCAGTTGGCATCGCTGACCCCAACTTATTTTGTATTCCTTCCATTTCAGGTACCAGAAAACTATTAAAAGTTTCAAACAGTTAGCAGACGGTTAAAATTTTCAAAATTGCAATTGCAAATTGCAATGCAATTTTGCAAAATTGCATTGCAGTCTCCAGCCACCTTGTCCCTGTTTGCACCCTTTCATTCCAAGTTGGTTTCAATTGGTTCACTTACTAGTGTTATTTTTAAACGGGTTTAACTTCCATATAAAGCTTTTACTAGAGTTTTTTTGTCGACGTTTAATGGAACAAATCTACTTACTTTATGTTGCACTTAAATACTTATGATTTATTTGAGCTAATGTACCAATTCAAGCTGATATGTTTTTTTTTTCGTTTTACTTTTATTTAAATATGGTCACCGAAGTTTTCCACACTGAATGCATGATAGAAATGGAATCGGGAAGTATTCCCTTTATTATTTGTTTCTAAAAACAAAAAAGGACACTCCTACTTTTTCGCTTTACTTGTATTTGTATTATCATGTTTTTCGATGTTTTATTTATTTTGCTATAAATAATAATTTAGCGTTTGTAAAAAAGTCTGGAAAAAAAAAAACTGGTAACTGTGGTAGTTTGGCAGTGATTGTTGTAGTTTTTGATGCTGATGATGATGATGGCGCTGATGGTGGTACGATGTTAAATACAACAACTTCCCTGTATGTAACTAGAGCGGAAACGCAGTGATTTTAATTATTTCCTTGCGGGAAGTGGAAATACTAACTGGAATCGCTTGTGTACCTACAACAATCATACACTAATAGAGAACATAATACAACGAAAGTAGATTTTTAAGTAGAAGTGGAAGTACTGGTTGAATTTGAAAGGGTTTTGTGTTAAGAGGGACTAGAAAATAATAATTTGAAGGTGAGAAAACTTATGGAATATGTGGTATTGTTTCAACAACAATTCATGTCTGTGTTTTTACAATGATCGATTTTATTCTTCAAATAAAAATACATTTTAATGTAGAAATACTCGTACATCAAATTAACCACAAATGTATGAACAATGTAAAAATTGCCAATCGTTATTCCTACAAAGGTAAAAAGAATGATACATATTCAGCATTATCGGGAATAAAATCTCCTCCGGATTTTTTCCCCCGCATGAGACTCTCCAATCATAAACAATATTCGAAAAATGGGAAAACCAATGAAAAAAGTAGATATCGTAAATCTATTTTCCGGGGGAAAATTAATAATGTTTCCCTGGAAAAAACTCGCATCAATTTAGTTGGAGAATTTTGAATATAAAAGCATATTACTACCTATACATACTTTTGAAGGTTTTATAAATTTTTAGTTGCTCTAAACGACAAGTTTTGGTTCAAAAATATAGACATTTTAATAAAATCCAACATAACGTTAACTGAGAAGTCCATCGGTATTGGTATGTGTTGCTGTACGTCCACTCTACAACAAGCTAGAGATTTAACGGGAAAACGACTTGGAGGAGAAATTGGTTTTGTTTTAGCCGATCTATATTTCGTTTTAACACATTTTGGAACGAATTAACTTAACACCTGGCAGCGATACCGCGGACCTAAGACCACCAAAATGCATTTTCGAAATGCAAAAAAAGAAGGAAAGACATAAGTGTTTTATACAGCTCCAAAATTAAGCAATACCATGTCGTATAAGACCACTAAAATGCACTGCCAAAATGCAATAATAAAAATAATGTATGTTATTGTATTGTATGTATTTATTTTATTTTTATTGTATTTATTAGATATAATACATATGTACCTCAAAAAAGGACATGCTATTAATCTGAGGGTGACAACTTGGACCTAAGACCACTAAAATGCAATACAAAAATGATAGATGTAAAAGAGTCTTATACCGATCCAAAGCTCCTGTAAATAACACGGATACATAAAAGTATCAGTAAACGAAATTTGGAGCGGTATAAAGCTGTTTTGCATCTATCAGGTTTGTGTTGCATTTTAATATTGCATTTTAGTGTTCTCAGAGTCGCGCTATCACTGCCAGGTTGATTGCATATAGTTTCCACAGAGAAGAGATCTTTTACATCATTAATTTTGTATGTGCATTTTAAAAGTGCATTTCGATGGTCTTAGAGCTGCGGTGAACCTCGCAGGTTGATAAAACAAATAGCAGGAATATTGAAATATCTACATTATATGCATATTGCATGCACTAAGTTTTTGTCCTTTTTTATCCGAAAAAATATATAACTCGTTTAAAAGATTTCACACGACGAATAAACAACACAAATACGACTTTAATTCGAATTAATACTAGACTCGGAATAATGATAAAATATGAACAGTCATATGCGATGTTGTCCGTTTCTCAATATTTGTAGAAGTGAAGTCGGATATACGACTTTTGGAATACCAACACACGGCTGTAGTCAAATACGAGTCATAAATACGAGTTTCAGAATATGGTTGAATGTTTCCTTAAACTAAATCACGAAAAAAAATTTGCGCAAAGTTGCGCATTTCGAAAAAAATATTGTGTTTTTATATTCAACTCCTTTAATCAAGCATGGTGATCTTTTACCAATATGTCTTGAAAGTCAAAAATCTGCAAAATTATCCAACATTTTTTCAAAAATTCCACAGCTGTTTGACTTAAGAAGACCCAAATGAAACAGTTGAACTCAAATTACAAGAAATTTCCAAGTGTTATTCTATAAACGTAAAACAAAAATAAGAGCAATGCCATAGAAAAAAGGATGGGTTCATGAAGGTTAACAAACGATAATTGAACCTCAATTTGTCTTTGCCGGAACTGTTATTAATCATGTAAGTCAGAAATTCAAAAATTACACTCGAAACTATTAGTTTTTGACAGCTAGATAAATTTAATGACTGATTTGATCAATCATCTGTTAGTTACATCGGGTTCTCATGTTTCGTACGTCCGTTTAAAAACCCCATGTACTTAAAACAAAGACTCTTGAATAGACAAATATTTATTTAAAAAGCTTATGGAGCATCTTTTAGCTGCGGAACTTGACCAAAGTGAATTTTTATTGTTCCTTAGAGTGTGACAGTGACTAACTGCAATTTTGTTTTATGCAAGCTTTCATTTACACTTGTGTAACACATTAAGTTAGTATTTTTATGTGAATAATAAAAAAAATAAAAATAAAGTTCGCTGCTCAGCTCTTTAAAAAAAAACCCAAAAATGCATGCTAAAAAGAGCTTATTTATCTATTTTCAAGTTTAAATGATAGGTATTAGCGTAGAAATATGGTTAAATGCAAATAAAAGTTTTTCTCATACATTCGTCCCACTGTGCGCCGCGCCGTTGTTATTGCACTCGTGCCGTGTTGCACTGATACTTCATGAAAATAAAATAACTTTTTGTATGTTAATTGTATTGCATTTATTTTATGTGCCATGTGCTAAATTATACCAAGACAAATACATATTGGTTTGATTGACTTCCACCTCCCCCATTTTGAAATTGATTATACAAAAAACAAATTCATGTTTTAAGGTAGGCTTCGGATATTCTGAAGGGTGAAGTTCTGCATCGACATCAATCTTAACATTTTATTGTCCTTGTTTTGATAATTGTTTATGATTGTAGATCATAATACTCAGTAAATAACTGATGGGAAACAAAATCTTTCTTTGGTCTCCAACAAGACAGCGCAGTGTTAACTTTAATGTAAGCACATGGTTCACAAAATCGTGGAGAGTTTAAAAAAAAAAAAAATGCAAACAAATAAAAATCACGAGGTGTAATTGAAAATTTCGCAAACGGTGTACTTCCAAAGTTGAAACTTTACCAGTGATAAATAGCAAACCGACAATCTTAAAATTCGTATTCAGCTCTAAAATAAACATATGGAATGGATGAAATTAAAACTACCCCACAAATTTCCAGCTAGGCGCTATTTTCAGAACAATTTGCCTGCATATAAATGTGTAGTTATTTATTTATTAATAGAACTGTTTATAAAGCTTAAGAATTAATATAAATTATACAATTTTTTGATAAACGGTAGCCTATATGTATTTCATCCGAAAAATCATTAAAAAGAGCAATAACCTGAGCAAGAGCTTTTAAATTAAGGAGTCATGAAAATGTCATTCCAATTATTATCAACCGCTAACGAGTGCATTTTATAAGCAAACATAAAAATGCGTTTCCTTCTTTAACAGCCAGCTCTCCTTAAATGACTATCTCGTATATTTTCAATAAAAAAAAAAAACATAACCAAAGCACTAAACAATTTTTATAGGGTAAACCTTTTATGAGTTATCAACTTGAACATGAAGATACTAGACAACAAAAAAAAACAATCAATATTCTCGTTGTGTATGGCGTATGCGTACTATTTTCCATAGATAAATAAGTTTTTAAATGTGGGAAAGAAAATTTATCGTGGATTTGGGGTAAAATAATAATAAAAAAATCATATACATAAATATAAATAAATACAATAATATTCGTACGAAAAGTGTTTTATGTTATTGATAAAATTTTGAATGTTTGTTTCATTAATTTAATTTTTTTTTTAAATTTATATTTGATATGATTTTTGATGGGTGGTGTTGTGTGCGTGTTTACATGTTCGTATACAGACACAATAAGCCCATTTATTTCATATTTTCCAACTTCGGTTTTTTACTTTCTGACTTTTAATTTTTTTTTTTTTGAAAACAAACAAAAGTCCATCAAGAACTCACCTTTACCCTCTATTGGAAGATGATTGCACTTCATGATAGCAAGCACAGCTTGAGAGATATTTGGGAATTCAATCAGACCCGACGATGATCGTTCTGTTTTCAAAGGGAACAATCGCACCGATGTGGCTGGAACTTCTTTGATGTTGAATATGCCTATCAGTTGATCCTCGGTTAGACCAGGTGGTGTGTTGAAAAAGTGAAGAATCTATTAAGAAAAAATATTTTCTCTTAAATTGATCTTAAAATGTTGTTTAAAAAAATTTAAAACACTTACCTTACTCGGTGGTTGAATACGATTTTTGCTAGCTTGTGCCGGCGATAAGAATCGATTATTTTTTGAACCAGTATACTCCTTAAAACTAGGCGTATGATCTGGAAGTAAGAACGGATTTATGACCTCCGATAGGAAATTCTGTTTGGAGAACGCTATTTGAATTTTGCCCGGACTGCCAATGGGAATGTTGTTAAGATGCTGTACACAACGTTCGACCGCAACTGAATCACCCATTTGTACCATAGCTGTGCCTTCTTTGGTTTTAAGGAATTTTATCTGAAATTAGAATAAAAGAAATTGGTGTCATATTAAGTTAGTTTTATTTTTGAAATTGTTGCATGGAAAGTTTAAAAAAAATTAAAGTTAGATCCTTATGGTTATAGCCTATGGAAAAAGTGGCCTTTTTGGGTCAAACCCAAACATTTCGGTACGTACAAAATGTTTTTATGCTATCCATATGAACAAAGATTGCTAATTCTGAAAACGCCGGGCATACCTGTGGCGACGACGCGACGTTGAGGCATTTTAAATATGACGTTATCAATGGGAAGAGGTTGTTGTGCATCAAACGGAAAAAATTACTTTCGTACAACCTATGCATAGCATATGAAACATGATTTCAATGTACTTTTTAATGGAGAACCTAATATACTTAAAACTACCTACCGATAGGACTACCCAAACAAGAGTTACAGTCCTTTTAATGTATATTATATTTTCAGTGCGATATTTAAATATTGCTGGACACCCTTGGGAATATTGGGCCATTGATGAAACTTGGTTATAAATGTTGGATTTTTCATGAAAACCGAGAATAAGAATATTCGATAAAAATATCATTTCTAAAAGGGTGCTTTCTTGAAACGGATGACATCCTCATGAAACTTGGTACAAATCTTAAAAGTGTCACTATATTCAAGAAACAAAAGAGTCTATGCATATATTAAGGAAGGAAGGGCGTTTTTTAAGGTAATAGAAAATGTGTGCGTTTGAACTGACAATCACTTTTTTACGATAGATATTTTTATCAAATATTCTTATTATTGGTATTCATGAGAAATGCAACAGTTATACCAATTTTCATTAACAGGGCATTATTTCCAAAGGTTTTCCGTAATATTAAGGTACATATCGTACTGAAAATATAGTCACACTTACATAAAACGGACTGCAACTTTGGTTTAGGTTGTCCTACTGTCTTAGTTTTAATGTCATTAGGTTCTCCATTAAAAATTACCTTGAAATCATGTGCCATACTGTACCAATTTTTATTATTTTTTTCCGTGTGATGAATAGGGCTGGCCACGAGACGAGAAAAGTCTCAGTCTCGATCTCGGTCTCGCATGACGAGACCGAGACGAGACTGGCTTTTAAGCAACCGAGACGAGACCGAGACGAGACTGCATATTTGGACCGAAATTTACATAGAGCCTAATAAATAAAAAAATCAAATTTCAGTTAAATATTTATTTTTTTCTGCACGTATTCAAACTATAATCGAAAATATTTCGTTCCATTAATCAAGAAGTTGTCCGGAAATCGTATTTTTCGGAGACGAGACCGAAACGAGACTTAATTCCACGAGACCGATTCGAGACCGAGACGAGACTCAAAATTTTCGATTTTAACGAGATCGAGACGAGACTTACAAAAGACTCGCAGAGTCTCGTCTCGTGGCCAGCCCTATTGATGCATAATAACCTCTTCCCCTTGATAACGTCATTTTTAAATACAAAAATCTTCGCCATAGGTATGCCCGGCATTTTCAAATTCAGCAACTGTTCTAGATTTACATATACGAAGTTTAATTAAAATCGTTAGAGTGGTTTTCGAGAAAACTTAATAAGACCGAAATCCTTGTAAAAATATCCATAAAAATGCGAATTGATCCGCTCGTTTAGGCTCTATCTCGATGTACACTCCCTGTCACTTGTTTGAGGCCACTATTTTCATAAAAGTTTTCTCTCGATAAGTATCGTAAGCAATATTTTTTCTGGAAATTTTTGATACGTGTGAGTAGGTATATATATTTTGCAATAAAAAAGGACTTGAAGAGGAAGAGTTAACCTAGAAAATCCATAGAAATTTCCTAAATCATGTGAATGGACTGCGTAAAATGGATATAAAAAGTTGCGTCACTTGATTGAGGCCATTTCATTTCTTGGAAAAAGTTAACATCGTCGATTTTTTCCATACAAACGCTTAAAATATTTAAGAAAGGATAGAAATCTATATTTTCTTTTAAATTTTAAGTTAAAATGGGCTCTGCAAACACGCCGACAGTAGCAGAAAGAGGATCAATAGATGCTTTAAAGGAACTGGGATTCTCAGGCCGAAAAATAGCTAGGAGGCTGAATAGAAGTAAGACCATTGACAACAACTATCTAGCAGAAACCGAAAACTATGAAAAAAAAACGAAAAGGACGCACAGCTCAGGCAAGAACAATCCAAGAAAAGCTACTTATTCTGCGGCTAGCTTCGAATTCCACAGCCAGTATCAGCCAGTATTTCGACGGTTTTAAGGATAATTAAAACCAGTGGTAACATCAAGAGTACGGAAATCAAAAAGAAACCGGTTCTCCACTAGGTACAGAAGGAACTACGGATGAATTTCGCCAAGGGAGCATGTTGTCTGTAGCAACGGATGGAAAAAGGTTGTCTTTTTAGATGAAAAAAGTTTAATCTTGACGGACCCGATGGTTACAACTTTTATTTTCACGATTAAAGTAAGGAAGAACTGAGTCAAGAAGAACAACAGTCATACATCAGTTGTTATAGTGTGGGTAGCTTTCACCTATTATGGAACAATTGAATTGGAGTTTATAACTACAACAATGAACGGAAATAGTTACAAATGCCCGCTGTAACGGATATTTCCAAAGCCAAAGAATATTCTTCAACCTCTTCCTTGGATATTCCAACAAGACAACGCCCCTATCCATACTTTCAGGGTAGCTAGAAGCTGGATTCAGTCGGAAAAAGTTGGACTTCTACTATAGCCACCTTAATTCACCGTACTCAATTATCATCGAAAACTTTTGGGCCTGGCTATCTCAAAAACGTCTGATACTGGTAGACAGTTTGGTGATAAGGACGTCTTGGTCGAAGCTAACTGCGTTGCCTGGAGCCAGATTTCACTGGATTATTCCCAAAAATCAAATGACAAAAACATAATACATTATTGTTTAAAAACAAAAAAAGTAAACATTTTTATAGTTTTGTTCTTTTTTTATAAGATTTTTCAAGTGGCCTCAATCAAGTGACGCATTTTTTTAAACTCATTTTTGTAGTCTATTCGTATACGTTGTGAAATTCCTATGGAATTTCCAAGTTACCCCTTTAAATTTATACTTTTTTATTGCAAAATATAATTACCTACTCATAGGTATCAAAAATTTCCAGGAAAAATATTTCCTACAGGTATTTATCGAGAAAAAACTTTTGTGAAAATAGTGGCCTCAAACAAGTGACGGGGAGTGTATGTATGCATGTATATTAATATGTATATAGAACGCACATGCTAAACATAACTTTTTTCGACCACTCCATCATCGTAATGTTATTTTTGATTAAAACCTGGAAAAATCAAGCTAAAGAACAGGTAAAAAAGGAACCATAAATTGAATATGAACATAAATTCTTCATATATAATATTAATAAAATATTAAAATATTTTCAAAAATAGGTTTTTAGTTGGCTTGTGAAAAAATAATCATCAGTGGATTATAATGCATTATCAGTTTTAATATATCCCATATGGTCTAGTGGCTAGGATATCTGGCTTTCACCCAGAAGGCCCGGGTTCGATTCCCGGTATGGGAAGTTTTTTATATTTTTTTTTTTTTTTTGTATAAATATCTTTAAATTGTATGCTCTTTGTGACTAAAAATATTTACGATTGAGAATAAAATAAATATTTAAGAGAAAAAAAAACAGGAACTCGGAATAAAGACGGATTGTAGGTATTAAGCAAAACTTTGAAACTATCAGTAAATTAAAAATAACTGCTCTCAGTCTGAAAAATTAGATCAGAACAGAAAAAAAAAAAAGAAAAACGTCGCAATAGATAAGAAATTCCAAAGTCCGAAAAATTTGAATTCCCTCACGAGGAAAAGCGCAGTAGGAAGTGCACCGCAACCAACTTGACTTGCGAAGTTCGAGACATATCTGACTAGTGACCGAACTGGCTAAACAATTTTGATACTTCATATGTATGTTTTAAAAAAAAATCAAAAACACTCCGCTCCACTTGAATAGAAACAAACTTTTTTTTTACTATCAGAGCGTGTGGCGCTTTGGTAAATTCATACATTCACCTTTTGGTTTCAGTTCCTAAAAGAGAAATCTATTGCGAATAAAACTGCAGGGATAGAATAATTCAGGAAAATACTATAAGGTTATTTTGTTACCACTTTTCTAATTACTTCATAAAATACACTGTTTTTTTGCGCCACTTGAATAGAAACAGTCTGCGTTTTGTCTTTATAGATTACGGTAAGAAGAAAAAATATTGTTCTAAAAATAGAAGTGTAGATTAAAAATAATAATTGTGTTATCAGAAAAAATATGGGTCGCGAAAATTCATAAAACCCTGCAGAAAAAGCCAAAATAGAAGTACAAGCGGGAAAACAAGCTTCACCTACGAACAATTGCCAAAAAAATTAAGTAGAACTGTGAAAATTGTTTGGTCGAACCATAGTATTGAAAAATATGTAAGGTAGGCAATCAAGAGCCACAACAGAAGCAGACCAATGCAAGATAATTAGACTGGCTTCAAATTCAAGCGGCTCTCCTGCTAAAATCAAGGCTGGTATTACAGCGAGTCTTAACACTGTTAGACGTGTGATTCGTGGGTCACAACATTTAAAGCGCGTAAAATTGAAGAAAAAACCACCTGTAAATCCAATACGAAAACAAAATATAATAGATTTTCGCAGGAAAAATATGACGTGGAAGGCAGAGTGTACAAAAGTGGTTATGCTGGCCCGGACGGATATAATTACTATTTTGATGTTATAAGGAAGGAAACCAGGTTCCTGGAGCGTCACCATAGCCGAGAAGGCGTTGTAAAGGCGTGTGGTGCGATTTTCTGGTTTTGAAAAATTGATCTGGACTTTCCGCGCTTTGAAAATGACGGCAAACTCCTACAAGAAAATATTGCGAGAAGATTTCCCTAAGTTTACCGATGTCTTTGGACCAATACCATGGACATTTCATCAAGAAAACGTGCCAATCCTCAACACAAGGATCATTAACAGTTGGATATCCGAGAAAAATGTTATCTTACTTCAATGGCCATCGTATTCTCCAGACCTAAATATTATTGAAAACGTATGAGGATGGACGGTTCGTAAAGTTTACGATTCTGACCGACAATATGAGGACAAAGAATCACTTATTGCTGCTATCAAAGAAGCATGAAGTGCAATTAAAGAAAAAGTTTGTTTCTATTCAAGTGGAGCGGAGTGTAGTTACTACAAGAACCGAGTAAAAAAATGTAATACAAACATACTAAAACATGCTTTGATTGCACAACAAACCCCTTGCAAACAATAAATATAAGTCAAGATTCCAGAAAAAAAAATTCTTAAATTTCAACTAAAAAGTTTTTTTCGGGACTACTGCCTCTTGCGAGGAATTGATATATACCCCAAGAGTATCACCAGTCATGATTCATGATTAAGTGCTTCTCGTATAGCGTTCGGATTCCGCATAAAATTGTAGGTCCCTTTCATTCCTGTTGACACGCGCACACAGGAATGGTTGCGAGTTGTTAGTCACTAGGCCCTGGTTCTTCACGAGCCGTTGCACCACCCAATTTATTTATTTTGTAAATTTTAAGGAATGTTTGATAATCTGTAAATCACCTTCAAGCTAAAATATTCTGATATTTTAAGAAGTCAAATCACGTGCACCTCCGTCTTCCTCCTTATATCAACTTCTGAAACTACTGTTTTAAAAGTTCGCTTCCCCATCGAACTGATTGTAAATCAAATCATCGCACTTCTGACACCTTGTCATAAAGGTTCGAATCCCACAAAACAAAACAACACAAAAGTACGACTTCAAAAGGAACTTTCAAATCGAAAAAGTATAAAACAGACAAGGTAGAAAACATATACGACTTCTGTGACAGTGTGATTCTTGTATATAGTTTCGTCCTTAAGGACAAAACCAACAAAAAAAAAAGAAAAGAACTCGTAAACAGGAGAACGAAAGTATGAGAAAAAATGTCACCTGCTGGTTTTGTTTGGTCGCCATTGCCATTGCCTCTGCCACCATGCCGTAGGGATGACACAAATCAAGGCTTAAGGTTTAGCGATAGAGAGTTTCTCTCCCTCCAGCTACTCCCCGAATTCAGTCTCAATATTCACCATGTTGCTAGATTGGAAGATTGGTGTGGAGTAAATTTCCTGCAGACATAAACGGGAGTAGCTGCTATTTACGAAGGATATTAGCCAAATGCCAATCCTGTCGCTCTGCAAAGTTGTGTAAAAAGTACCTATGCTATAAAAGTGTCAAATGAAACGGTTGTGTCCTTAAGGCAAAACTTTCATTTATGTGTGTTTTGTCGTCTTTTCTTTTTTCTAATATAACTTTGGGAATTTTTATTTTATTCCGTTTAACATCGAATACAAGAAAAGTATTTTAAATTTTAAATGCAACAAATTATTTTCATGCTCCATTAAGGATAGGAATTTCATGGATCTTTTCTGTGATAAAGGACCAAAAGAATATGATTGGGTTACCTATTTTTGACATCCTATACACCAAACTTCTACAACTAAATTTTATATTGACACAAGAATCGGAACGAAATACTATGACATATTTTTTTAAGCACGTCCACATGTTCACCTGCTTTGGTCCTTCATGCGGGAGGACAATTAAATTTATTTTCAATTTAATAAAACTCAATATATACGAGTATATTATAAAATAGAAAACCTGTGGTGAGTTACGTCGAATAGCAGCAAAATAAAATAAAATCAAATATGGACAGTTGACACATCTGTGTCAATTTCGGGAACAAAGTACCGATAGTCAGTCATGCTGTGGTATCTATGTACAGATAGAAGAGTTTTTTCTGAAAAAAAAAATCAACCAATATTTGTATGGTAGGTACCGACCTACTACACTTTAAACATAGAATTGAATATCGAATAAAGGTCCTTCGACTGAAATCCCCCCGTGTCCTGTCCCTGTCCGTGCCATTCGAAATAATTTAATTGATGAGTTTGTGTCATCTGGGTGTGCGCTAGGAATTTCAATTGCAAATTGATTTAGCACCCTAGTTCCTGTGAAGAAGTTACCTTCTTCTATCTTCTTTTTTTTTTTGCCTCTTAGATACGTGAGGTGGATGTGTTTTTTTAGATTAAAATACAACAACAACAAAATGCGAGCACTCTAAAAGGACAGACCAAGTTGATTCTATTTTTTCGTTTGCTTCATTTTGAGCAAGGGACACGTTTTTATCCTATCAATTGTAATTTTACTTTCTTCATGTTCTTCATACATATTAATTTTTTTTTTTATTTTTCTAATGAGGTTGATGAAACGCAATTTATTTTTAGAAGTGCAACTTTTCTGAACAAGTTGATATATAAAAAAAAAGCTTTTAGATTCTAATGAGCTTCCTTGGATAAAACGATTTTATTGTTTTGACCTCCAAGAATACAAAGGCAGGTTTGGGAAAATAAAATGAAACTTGGGACGTAGGTTAACCAAATGGGTAGCTTAAAAAACTATAGAAAACGATTTTAAATAACTCAAGGATTTCTATTTTGCTTTGAAAATTCAATTTTTTGTGTACCTACATTTGTATGAAACAGCTTTTAGACCGTTCTTGTATGTTATTCAATTCATTTTCAGAGTGTAATTGCTTAGTTCTTGAAAGTACCTCATTCGTCCTTTTTAGCAGGACATTTGTATTTGAGTGCATTTCTGGTGGTTAATTTGTTAAAAAAAGAATCATAGCGACCGCTTACATAATAGAAAATAATTTAAAAAAAAACTGGTTCCCAATGTACCAAACAGTTTTTCTGCTAGACCCAGTGGCGGATCCAGGGGGGTGGCTATAGGGGCTTAAGCCCCTCCCATAGCCGATTGCTAAAATAATTTGAAATATAGAAAGCAATACATTAGAACGTGTAAAGTTTTATATTCGTCTAAAATATTGTTAAGATGAGAATTTTGATGGACAAAATAACGTGGTTGGGGCTGAAGAATTTACATGTTCTGCAACTTCTTTTCTTATCCCTAAGGTTGGGGATAAGCCTGAAGTGAATTGGAAAAAAAAAAACAATTGGGGGCTATGAATAATGGACATGTTTCATGCAACGACAATTTTCCCTTAAAACAAAACCCAGAAAATTGGAAAAAAAACAACTTGGGACTAAAAAGGTCTGAGAATATTGGACAAAAAACGTAGTCAGGGTTAACAACTAACTCCCTAAAAACTAACCTTATTCCAGAGAGCTTTTGGGGCATAAGTCTAAGGATTTTCAAAGTCCGAAGTTGGGGCTAAGGCTTGAAGGTATAATTTAAAAAAAAAACGTGGTCGGGGCTTAACATTTACATGTCAAAAAACAACTGTTTACACTAAAAACTTAGCTAATTTAATGAAAGAAACGCAATTGAGGCTAAAACAATAAGAGAACACCGGGGTGTAAAGCTTAGTGTAAATGTTTTTATACAACAGGAATTGTTTCTTACGGCCTTGGCTGGGCTTAGAGCATTTTGGGGCTTAGTTTATAAAATTTCAAAGGTCCAAGGGAATACATAC
This sequence comes from Melangyna quadrimaculata, assembly GCA_949320155.1. Classification (NCBI taxonomy): domain Eukaryota; kingdom Metazoa; phylum Arthropoda; class Insecta; order Diptera; family Syrphidae; genus Melangyna; species Melangyna quadrimaculata. Next base: position 78,044,390 of record OX439483.1, on the reverse strand, counting down.
AAAACATTTTTGGGCTAAGCATTTCAACACAAATTCTTTAGTCGAGGAGCCAAATTCCAAAAGCGTGAGAAACTCTGTGAACTCAGAAAAATTTTTCAGGTGGACATGAAAATTTACAATCTCTATAGACTCTTGAGTGACTTACAAATTTATCGACACATTTTTGGAGCAGGAATAGAAAGTGTATGTAGGTGCAGTGTAAGCGAAAATTCATTGACACTAACTTGCAGAATTGGGCCGTGCAGCTTATTTTTTAGAGCAGCTGTTTCTTATGCCCGACTAAAAGTCTTGAAATTTTGATATTTTATTTTTCGATCCACAAAATATTATTTTCGTGCTTTCCAGTGACAATTCGAAGGAAACAGGTAGGTTCGTTGATTTGGCTAATTAAAGAAAATGAGATATGAGCTTTTGCCAGTAAGACCACCTAAATATCATTTTTCTGAACTAGCATTACAAACAGTTTTCAAATTTTGTTAAAAAGGTGAAGTTCAAAGCATACCTTCAGCTAATTTAAACAAACACTTACGTAATGTACATATGTAGGTGGGCACTTGACACCTAATCAATTATTAAGCAATATACTTATAAATAAACGAATTTGTTCGTGTCGTTTGAGGCTGTAACGCGGCTAGAACTTAAAGTTATAAGATCATTTATACTACCATGTTTTGCTGAGCCTTAAAATTAGCTTTTAAAAATAATTCCCATGCTTAACACATCAATCCCAAATTCTTGTTATTGTGCTTTATTTTGAAAAAAATTTAAAGCGCGGTAGGAGCGGATATAAAGCACACAAAACACGGCTATTATTAAAGGAAAAGTGATGTCAAAATTCGTTTTCTGTGATATAACTTCATATGTAGGTACAAACTGGATTTTCAAACTCCAAGCCCCCCCCACAGCCAAATCCTAGATCCGCTACTGGCTAGACCCATCAACAACGTGTAGCATGCCGCTAGAAAACTCATATTAAACTTAAATTAAATAAAAATAAAAACACCATTCATAAACGACATGACGCAATAGTTAGGGCGTTAAGGGCATATTTTAGGTTAAACTTTGCACTTCATTCTGACTTCATGCACCTCATTCTGACTTCATTCTGAGGGGTTGATCTTTGGTACACTAATAGTCCACAGCCCTTCACTTTAAGGAAGTTTTGCCACGTTGGCAACACTGCCAGACCGGAGGTATAAGGGTCGCCTCCTTACTAGGTTATAACAACGACATTCCACAGAAATTCCTATAAATCGAGAACCTGACATCGGATGATAACGTGGAATGTCTCATTAGATTCAGCGCTGGGAGAACAAAATACCCTTGGCGGATGAGGGCTTTTTTTTGTCATAAAATAATGATAATTAGCTATGTACACCTTTATAAAATCATAAGATTGGCGTCGACGCAAAATTTCACACTCTACGACATATCTGAAGCCTACCTAAATCCATGAATTTGTTTTTTGCATTACTTTTTTGTATAAACATGCCGCGCACTAAAGGTGATTTTACTACCCTAAATATGACAAGCACAGTGCGAGCGTTAAGCTGCGTCCACATTATGTTGATTTATGTATATCAACAGTGCTGATCAACAATGTTGAGTTGATGCGGACGTGTAGATCAATAGAGTCCATCAACTTTTGTTGACCCGAACGTAACCCGACTCAAATGGATAGAAATCAACAAAGTTGATCTACACAGCTGTCATTTGCAATGCACATGCGCTGTCTTCGGCAAATGAAGGTATTCTGTTTTGTATTTTGATTTGTGTAATAATACACTGTTTTGTGTTCGTTTTTGGTCTTATTATTATTGTTATTTAAAATGAGATGGGCGTGGAAAATTGAGTACGTAAATGAGTGTTTGCATGGGCGCATGACTATACACTTCAACACGTACACACTAGCATGTTGATCGACAATATAAATCAACAATGTTGATCAGCATAATGTGGACGCTGCTTTAAGTAAATAAGGAAGGATTTAAAAGAAGATACCGATGCACATTGGTTTTGAAGTTCTGAATATCAAAAGGGAAGGGGAATAGGGCCAGGTAAAGCATTCCACATTCTTGTTGTGCGACTAAAGAAAGAATCTCTATAGTTAAATGTACGTCCGCAGTTGGGCTCAAGGGTAAACTGATGAGCATTCTTAAAAGCGCTTTCAAGTGGAGAAGAGGGGTATGTGGATGTACATATGTATGTAGTCAAACCGATATATATTTGCCTTGGTATAATTTAAACATATGTATGATACATGAATTCAGGATAGTTTTTAGTGTCCAATCTTATGAAACCAAAATAAATGCAATACACCAGCCCTGGAAAAAGTTATTTAATTTTTATAAACAGATGACTGAAATTTTAGTGCAACCGAGCTTCGACGGTGTGATTATGAAATTTGGAACACATGTTTCATTTGTCATAAGAAATACGAATCAAAAGAGTCCATCAAAATATCTGAGGTGAAAGGGAAAAGTCATTTACTACTACCAGTAAACCCCTCCCAAAACTCGTATGTTGATGAAAGTTGGTAGAAATGTTTTATTTTTTTGTAAGAACCAAGACTCAAAAGGATCCATGCAAATATATTGGTTCCAGGGGTGTTTTTTGAGGCGAAAGGAAAATATAGGTTAAAGGTAAACCGAACATATTATTTTTATGTAATCGAGTTACCGGTTAGTTAGTGGTCATTATTTTACACTTTTCCCTTTCACTCAAAAAAACACCATTTTAACCCAGATGTTGGTATGTTTTTTACGACAAAGAAAAAATGTGTGCCAAATCTCATCACTACACCATTACAACTTGGTAATTCTCGTTTCACTGAGAATTGAGTCATCATTTTATAAAAAGGAATATAACATTTTTTGAGGAAAGTTGTATTGTATTTATTTTGATTGCATAAGATTGGGCATTACAAACTACCCTTAACTCATGTGCCATATGCTTAGACTATACCAAGACAAATATACCTATAGTGGTTTGATATACTTCCACCTTCCCGTCCCCCCATTGTGAAAGTGATTACACAAAAACAAAAAAACAAATATATGGCTTAGAATGGACTTTGCATATGCTATAGACTATAAAATTCTGCGTCGACACTCATCTTCAAATTTTATGAATATTTATATACCTAGTTACCATTATTTTCTGACAAATAAAACCCTTATCCGGCCAGGCTATATTGCGCCCCCAGCATGCAAGGGTAGGGGAGGGTCCAACAAAATAGAAGATTCCTATGGATTCAAGTATTCTGAATCCAATGAGACATTTCACGTCGTCGTCCGATGTCTGGTTTTCGTTTTATAGGTGAAATTCGTTGTTATAACCTGGTAAGAAGGCAACAGGCAACCCTTATATTTCCGGTCTGCCAGTGTTGCCACCGTGGCAACACTTCTCAAAAGTAAATTTAGGATGTGAACTTTAAGTGTCCTAAAGCTCATCCCGTCAGGATGAGCTTTGCATGTGATGCCCTCAACGCCGGCCGCCCTAACTACAAAGAACGTATAATGTCTGATGAGTTCAAGTTTTGACCGCCTACCATCGTATCCATTTCGAATAATTAGTGCAACCGGTTATTCTCGAGTTCGCTGTTAAAAAGTTCATATAATTTTTAATTTTTGAGACGATATGGTGTCTTCATCTAACAAATTACAGTAATCGTTTTTTCGCAAGTATTCTCACATCCACTATTTAATTGTCTAGCTCAAAAATGGGTGAGTAATCCTTAGTCCTTACTTCAAATGAACACACATTACAACTCTTGGTGTTCATGTGCAGTACCATCACAAATTCTTAGTTTCTTCTTCATCATACTCAACGCCGCCGCCGATGACATGTCAGCTTCACACCTCCTTTTACTCTTAAGTGTCTAGAACATCTTCACTCCTTTTATATACGAAAAGATCTCAAGAAACAATTAAAAATAATTTAAATTCTTAAAAAAAAAAAAAAAAATAATAATAACTGCTAACGAGTTCAGGATAGCTTTGAAGAATTCAAAGAATGACCTCATTATAATTCTTATTATGAAAAATGCTTTCACTAAGGAAGGCAATGAACCTTATAAGGATTTTTTTTTTATAAAAAAAAGAAGAAAATAAAATTATTTTGTTCCTAGCAACTCGGCCTTATTATTTCCGGTAGTTTTTAGCTCCCGTCACGTAACTCAACAATAAACATGAACATAATAAGTTAAATTTATTATTCAAAAAAAAAAAAAACACAAGAGAGACTTGCTAAGGAACAGGTAGGTACTGTCACATACTTTACCTATCTTTAAATCCTTTTTAAATGATGAATACGTTTTTGCGTGTGTTTGAGTGTTTGGGAATGTGTGTTTTCTTTAATACTCAACAGCAATTAAGTAACAATGTTCAGCTATTTCTGCGTTTGTGTTCGCAATAAAAACGTCGTGTCCTGACAAATTGTTACTTTAACCCATAATAACTGCAACGTTCCTGCACGTCCTAGATCCTTTTGCAATCCGCGAACCGACAAAAAGCAAGGAAGCCAAAGCAAAAGCAACATAAAAAAAAGAAGAGAAAATATTTAAACAATGCTCCTGCAGCTTGCTGTTGTACTATACCTACTCGTATTATCATTTATCTCGAGGATTTCAGACGAGCATCAAGAAGCAGAACTGTAGAACCAGCGCACTATAGGACCAACATGTGCCTGGGCCCGTTTTGCAGTTAGTTTAGAACTCACAAGGAATGCATGGCAATAGAAATTATTGTCCTCTTTTGCTGGAGCAATTTTCACCTAAAAGACTACCGCTCTCTGTGGCACGTACTGTAAATTGTCATACAACGGTATTTTATGTCATTGTTTTTTTTCGTACCACCCTCCACACTGTCATGCTTTGCTTATGTGGGTGGCGAAAGGTGGTGGTGTGCGTGCGCAATTAACAACACTACTATTATCCTTTTAAGTTGCCTTCTTACACTGGCGTAGAGTGAAATACTATACTCAGCTTGTTTGTTCTTTTTTTTTCATTTTGAGTTTAATTTTGTCATGTAGTTTACAATGCTGTGCAAAAACAATTTAGGTACACAACCCATTTTTTTTTTAAAGTAATCTGAAAGAGGTTTGAGAGTAAAATACATCCGAATCTGTCAAGATTGACAGAAGATCCTGGATTTCAGAGTCTTAATAATTGGATTTTCAGAGATAAACATAGAGAAACCACGATAAACAAATAAAACATTAAAATAAGCAAACCAACTCTATAGATAATTATGATTCTGGCAGAAAAACACATACAAAAGTGCATTTTGTCAGACATAAAAATACATTAATATCGTAAGCGGTCCTTAATCGTTCTTTTACATATTTAGATATACTATGTAAATGAATACAATTTTCTTAACTAGATAGGTATATGTATTTGATTGGATTTGTTGCAAGAAGTCACTAGAATCTGAAAAGGCTACAAAATTTTATTCAAATTGGTTTTATCTACAACCATCCAAAATTTGTTGCTTTAAAGCCATCTACCGGTACCTACTAAATGAGTTCTGTATGCCATAAAATTCAGCTAACTATTTCAATTCAACTTTTTCTAAAAACCTGTATAAATTTTATCAAAACCATGTCATGTGGTTCTTGAATTGGCTGAAATATTGGATACAAATATGAAACTATGCCTTTTATTACTTCATCGCTTTTCGTTCTTTTCATTTTTCTTTAAGTTTTGTGTTTAAGTCTGATAAAGTGTATAAAAAATAAAAATGATGTAGATGTTAAAAAAAAGAGACAAAGCGCCATATGAAAAATTTTAAAAAAATTACACAGTCCTATGCAATCCAATGTAATTCCAACTAGAAATCAAACAGGACTTTACTTTACCATCAAGGAGAAGGAGACAAATTAAAGAGTAAATTACGGAAACAGCAGCTGGGAAAAGCACAGACATGAGGAAAGAGAATTTTTTTTTAAATAAAAATATCCACTTATGAGACACAAAGGAAGCTAATTTTCTTATAAATCCCTTTGTTTTTTGTATTTTCTTCTATAATGGTTGTTGGTTTTTTAAACTTGAGAAATAGTAATTAAAAAAAAATACAATAATAAGTTATGAAGACATTTCATTGTTTTTTTCTGATGAGGTATTGTTGGAACTTAGGGTGAATGAGATTTGATGATTTAGAGATGTATGACTTTGATGGCACAAACTTTTTTGTTTACTTTTAACAAATTTAAAAAAATGGAAAAAAATGTGAATTGTTTTTGAAGTTGTATGCGAAAAACCTAGTTTTGTGACATTTGACCATTTGTGCCATCGTAATTATTTGTAGCTTAGGACAGTTTTTTTTTTTTTTTTTTAAATTGAAAGGTAATTTAAGGGTTTTGCAATAAGAGGTTTCATTTTGAATAGCCCGCAATTTAGGCAGCTGTCACTTTTGAAGCTTTCATCTTTTGACATTTGACAAGTAAGAACTACGCCATTACTGAAAATGAAACGATACACGCTTCAACAACGCATTGAAATTGTTAAAATTCACTACAAAAAGGGTGAACATTTTGCAGCCACGTTCGCAAAACTAGAGTACTCTTGAGTCGTCATGAAGCACCTTGTCGGCCGGCAATAGTGAAACTGGTGGAAAAATTCGAGCTGTTGGGACAAGTTAGTGATGTGAAGAATCGAAACCGTGTGCGTCGCTCAAGAACAACTGAGAATATTGCTGCTGTAGCCCGTAGTCTTGACGAAAACCTATGTTTGTCGATTCCTTATCGATTTTTGGAATTAGGCATTCCACAAACGATATTACGCAGTATTTTGCCTAAAGACTTAGGTCTTAAGGCTTTTAAAGTTCAGTTAACACAAGAACTCAAGCCGGTCGATCACCAGCAACGTACTATCTTCGCTGATTGGGTTCTTGACTTGAAATGCCCCGAAAAATCATCTTCAGTAATGAGGCCCATTTTCACCTGGGAGCCTACGTTAATGAGCAGAATTGTCGCATTTGGGGCTCGGAAAATCTAAGAATGATTGTTGAAAAACCTCTCCATCCTCAACGTGTCACTGATTGGTGCGGTTTTTGGGCTGGTGGTGTGATTGTACCTTACTTATTCGAAAATGATGCTGGTGCAACTGTTTTACCGTGAATGGATTACGCTAACGAGCAATGATTAATGCTTTTTTTTTTTATGGCCGGAATTGACGATTGGCCAGTTATAGCTATCATTGAAAACCATCATTGAAAATATTAATTGTCAATTTTGAGAGATTTTGAAGAAAAAATAGATAAATGGTTATTTTGATGCCAAAGTAAAGCTTATTGACTTAATAATTATTTCCAGGTAAAACAAAATTCAATTTGGCACAATTTTTCGCATAAAATGACTTTTAATTTTTCAATGATGAACTACCTTACCAATGATCATTGAAAAAATTAAAAGATACGTTATGGGAAAGATATGGGTCAAAATGTTTTTTTTTTTGAAGCGAAATAATTTTAAAGACGTAAGCTATCTTTCTGCATTAAAATATTTAATGATTAAACTTTTTAAGGGTCTCAAAATCAACAGCTAACTTTTTCAATGATGGTTTTGAATGATAGCTATAACTGGGCCCTTACATGTAGACATGTTACATGTAGATGTAGACGACCGACGCGACGTTTATTTTCATCAAGAGAGCGTTACGTGCCCTGACCGTGTTATTTCTTGAAGAGGTCATCGCAATTGGACACCGAGATCTTGTGATTTAACACTTATCTCTTTGGGGCGACGTGAAATATAAGTTCTATGCCAATGCTCCACAATCGATTCAAGATCTTTAAAATGGAATTCGTGAATTTATTGAGGCCATCAGCCACAAATGTGCGAATTGGTCATGGAAAATTCCGTGAAAAGGAAACGGTGCTGCAACCGTAGCCGCCCATCCAGTTGGCTGATGTCGTTTTCCATTGTTAATGGCATACATTCCTCTTTACGATGAAATAAGCATCCATTGATTTATCATAAAAAATAATCGTTTTTTTTACTATCAAAATGGAACCTCTTATTGGAAAACCCTGTGCAAAATAATTATAATTTCTTTTTCTACAACTTTGTAAAGAACAATTATATTCTTTCCAGGAAAAAGAAGTTAAAATTTTCTTATAGAAAGTTGCATAACTTACGATTATATCTCTTAACTGTTTAAAATTTATAAGAGAAAAATCCTTTGTCTTTTGGAAATTTATCTTAATTGTTTGCAAATTGAATTCACCCCTTTTGCAAATTAAATTCAACCTTTGGCAACTACCTTTTTACAATAAAATTGATCAACATATTTTGCAAAGCGGTGAATATTTAGAAGTGGATATTAACATGAAAACCGATTTAATTTGATTTGCAATCGATACCATTATACCATTACAGTTTAGTCATTTCATGTTTTTCGGGGAAAATGTTATTTTATTTTAATTTTTAGATCTTCTTCTTCTTCATTAACCGGCGATTGTCATGATCTCGAGGGGGACCACAATTCTCCCACTCAACTGCTTCACCTAAGGTTTCACTTGTGGGGTTCACCGGGTTGACCTCAGAAAACGTCGACAGGCCTCCCGGTTTTGTTCCATGTCTGAGGGCAACTAAATGCAGGTGTCGTTGCATTTGTTTAATCCAGGAGTTTTTGCGCCTGCCTTTCTTCCGCGATAGTGTTGGAACGTCTTGTGCTATTGCCTTTTGAACTGGGTTCTTATCTCATGGCATCTTCTTTGAACATGACAGTACCAGCTAAGTTGGTTATGCTGTATTTTGTCGAAGATGGTAATTTTGGCGTGTAGGCTTCCTCGGATTCTCTTGCATCTTATTCGATCACGCTTTGTCACTCCTGCTATCATGCGAAGCATCTTCATTTCAGCTGCCGTCAATTTACTCTCATACTTCTTGTACATTACATTGTCCAAAACTGTGAACCGTATGTAAGCGCTGGACGAACAACTGCCGTGTAGAGCTTTCCTTTTAGCTTAGGGGGCATTTTTCTATCACATAAGATGGCAGGGTTTTCCCCGCCACTTCATCCACCCTACGCTTAAGCGATCTTTGATGTCTTCATCACAAGATCCTTCTTTATTGATTATTGATTCAAGGTGTTTAAACTTTTCGCACTTGGGAAACACTGTTCCATTCAAATAGATGTCCGGAATAGGCCTGTGTGGATCAGAAAATGCACTGGACAGCATAGGTATTCGGTGTTATTCGCGCTAATGCGGTATCCATTTCCCTCCAGAACATCCACCCATACATCATGTGCTCGTTGCAAAGAGCAACTGATCAACTTTGGGTTCGTCACCTTGTCCTCAAGCAGAAAGTCAAGGACAGTTATAAAGAGCAAAGGACTCAAGACGCTTCCCTGGTGCACACCTACTCTAACTAGGAGCTCTTTGGTGATTCCTGCGGGGCATCTTACCTTTGTTTTAACTTGATTGTACATGTCCATGATCATCCGCACGTAGACTTCCGGATTTCCTCGTTGCCTAAGTGCAACCCATATCAGATCTCGTGGTTGTCTGTCGAATGCTTTTTCAAAATCAACCAATACAATATGCAAATCTCTTGAGGAATCCCGATATTTTTCCATTCTGATTCTTATACTCTGAATAGCATCTGTGGTTGATTTACCCGAAACAAACCAGCACCGGTAGTCAGACAGCCGTATTATTTTCCGTATTATTTTACACTCAGAAAAAAATGTGAAAAAGGGAGCTTTACATCCAAAAATGAATCGTGTAGAAGTACTGCAATCAGAAATGCTAAATGGGTAAAATTTCAGAGAACCTAAAGTGCTCTAAAAAGGTGGTACATAATGCAATCAAAGTGTACACAGAAACTGGTTGCTTGAAAAATCCCGCAAGAAAACAAAGAGGCAAACAAACAACACCAAAAAGAATCACCACATTTATCGACAGAGTAAGGCTAACCCATTTGACACCAGTTAGGATTTTTGTGCAGCCATTTCATCCCAATTGCACCAGAAAATTATAGCTAGGACAATACCTACGGAATCGGCAGGTTTTCGGGGTTCCATTCCTCGTAAAAAAAACATGCGGGGCGTTCGCTTGGAGTTCGCAAGATTGGATCTGAAAAAAAAGCCTATATCTGTTAAAGCTGTTCTGGAGCGACAAATCGAAGTTTAACATCTTCGGATCGGATAGCATATGTAATACATATGACAGTTAAATTGTAATTTGTTTATTATTATTCAAAGAGACAAGACAATCAAATATTTTTTTTCATCGTTAATTAGTTTTCCAACACTGTAAGTCGAGCAGTTCTGGGATAGTCTAGTCTAGTGTGTTTTGAATTGGAGGAGTCTTAATCCTCCCAACATCCCAAAGCAACGGTTTAGTTTACGGCTGTGCCTCGAGACATATGTCAATTAATAACACTTTTTGCTCATTAGAACTACGCGCATTATAACGCGCTTCGTACCAGCGGAGGGCCCTACAGGACCGCATAAACAATAGGTACTTACGTTGTCTTGGCTAATTTAATTCAAAGAAAATTCTGATTGGTTGTAGAAAAATTCTAAATAACTGGTTATGACTTCGATGCGATTTATTTTTGATGAAGAAAATGTGCAAACTTAACTTCTTCATCGTAGTTATCTTTTAATTATTTAGGTAAATAAAAATATTACGATTCGTAGAACGTAAATTCACTTAATGATTTTCTGCTTCTTTTCCACGCCATGTAAATGAACATAAAAGGTTTTCTTTCGTATATGGAATGACTAACTTTATCCCTTGATAGCTTTGTCGAAATGGTTTTATCATTTTAATTAACTATGCTTTTGTATATCTTTTGTTTTCTAGCGCAATATTACGGACGATTAACCCTGTTCATAGTTAAAGTGAATGATATTAAATTTCATTTTGCTTATCTTAACGCTATCAAAAATTTCTGAACCTATGTCCTATGAATAAAACCCAATGGATCGACAACAAGAAAAACTGTATATGCTATGCATGAATAAATTTATCGTAAAAACATCTGTTTTGTGTGATTTTTGCAATAAATTCTGTGTTTATAAATAAAATGAACCAGAACTAATCTCGCGTATGTAGACTCTGAACAGCCATTATCAGGTTTCTAACAGTAAACAAATCGGAAATCAGTTATGGTAATAAATTTCGATGTACAGAAATATTTTACGAAGATAAGAAGTGTTTCAGAAGACAGCAAACCTTAACATTCCGCACAGAGGTTTTCTCATTTATAAGGACGACTTACCCGAATAACTTTTCTTCCTTTTCTTCCTCTTTTTCCCGAACAGGTCGAAATGATTTGAAATTCCAAAGCCCAGTATATTTACGAGTACGAGCAGAAATGTATATATGATTTAGTTCCAAACATATATGTATAGAAATTCGTTAAAGCAAATTGCTGCAACTTATTTATTAAATGTGAAAGAAAACCGCTTTGAGTTATCGTTTTGGGAATAGCCAAAGGAAAAGATCTATCACAGATAAGCTTTCTACTCTCTTGCAAAAGCTAAAAAGATAAATAAGACAAAAGTGATCCCACGGGCAATGTTCATTTGCAATATAACGCAATTGTTGTTCTCTCGTATATTATAAGAGGGTACCTACTACATAATGTAAATACAAGAAATATTGGCAACGATTAAGGAAAATAGTTCAAGAAAGGGTGGAAAATGGGGGAGGGGGGGGGGTGAGTTAAGTGCGAAGGCGTTTTGCATTAAGGTATTGTAGTTTGTGTTCATTCTTTCGAAAGGAAGGATATATGCGCTATTTGGCAAATTGTTACAAGTTGAGGAATCATCTTTATTACTGGATTCTCTTGAAAGAATTTGGCCAGAGGAAATTGGGTATGGTAGGGTATTTATAAGAACATATATTTAATTTCCCCCTAGTCATAACATTATTATTATTATTATTCTCGCAAGTGGTTAATACCTACCTATCAAAGGCATAAAATAATAAAACAGGATAAAAGAAAAAGCATTAAGGTAATGGATTTTGCCGAATGACGCCATTCAATAAAATAATTTATAAAATAGCCTCAACTCAGCGTAAAACAGATATACTACTATAAGTCAGTTTTTCAGTGCGGGATTACAGTTAATCCAAATTTGAAGAGTTCTCTGGGTTAACTCAGGAAATAATGAAATGTTCCTCTGAGTTTGTATCTTAAGTCTTTATGCATGCGTCCTTTACTAGAGTTGGCTAACTTTGGGTTACCTACCTCACCGCTAAAAAAAAGTGCAATTCCTCTTTTTTAGTTTAGGATTCGTGCAAAAAAAAAATTCGATATAATAATTTTCCCAAACATTACGATGATAGGCGAAAAAAGTGGGTCTCGCAATTCTGTCTGTCTGTCTGTCCATCTGTCCGTCTGTCTTTCTGTACCTCGAACTGCAGCCTTAACGGCTGAAGCGATTTTCTTCAAACTTTGGATTTAAGGTTCTTGTGGGACTCCCTAGAGGGGAAATTGAATTTTTTTTAGCTCAAAAAATAACGGTACCTGCCATAGAACCAATATCCAAAAATTGAGTTATTTCAAAAACGGCTCTAACGACTTAATTTCGAGCTACGAGCTACTATAATTACTACAATTAATATTTTGACAGAAAAAAAAATTTGTATAACGGTTATTAACGGTACCTGTCATAAAACCGATTTTTTGGTTTTCAAATTTCTCGTAAACGGCTACACTAATTTCAACCAATTTTTTTATGTAAGAGGTACTTTACAATTTAAACAAGTTTGCATATAAAATTTTCCAAAAAAATTGTTTTTGGATTTTTAAAAAAAATATTGATTTTTTTTTTGAAAATTCAATATCTTGAAAACGTCTTAATGGTTTTTTTTTTAAATTTTTTGAAAAATTTTATTTTATTAAATACTAATAGTTGGCATACCAAATGTTATTTTTTTTAAATATTCAAGAATTTTTATATGTGTATAACAAATTATTAAAAAAAAAACAATCTAACGATTTTTGAAAATTTTTTTTTTTCATAAATTCAAATTTATCAAACAAACCAGAAAGCATACTTTTTTTTGAGCTCTATCTGATTTAGCTATTAAAAAAAAAATTTATATTAATCTATATATTAATACGCTTAGCAAAACCTAACGGTACACTTTTCTCTGAAAATACTCAACGGAACTACATGAATTATATAACGTTGAAAGATTTTGCCCCACAGATGTGCAGAAACAAAAATTATTACTGTATGAAGCTGATAAACCATTTAATGGATATTTCAATTTTTCCAGATAAATGATTTTTATTATTTTAAGGATTGGGCTTAGAAAACTGAAATTTTTGGAGATGATGTCCATTATTTATTTGGATTTTTTGGTGGAAAATTTGGAATCCATATCTTACCGTAAAGCTTATAAAGTAACATTTTTATATATTTTTGACGAAAATTAACTTCCATAAGAAATACATAAATATTGAAGTAAAGTAGACAAAGCTTTAAAATAAAAAAAAAACTAAGTATTTTGTATGTACGACAAACATTTGCACATAACGTTTGACAGTATTTGCCAAAAAGTGAGTTTGTCTTAAATTAAAGTTTATTTTGTAGCGTATTTCTCAGTAGGTCTATTTTCAACCTTGACCAAAACTGCCAATTGTCAACAATTGTTGCCCAAATCCTGTTCCACACTTCACAAATTTAGTATTTTTGTGTAAAAGAGAGCGCTCATGAGAGAGTAAAACAGTTCCCCTCCTGACATTCAGCCCAAAAAACTTCTTTGGGTAGAAATTTATGGTCTGTCAAAGGTTAGGTTAAGGAACGTTGTATAGAAAAGATGACTGTTGTCAGATCGATTTGCGTCAGGTTGGAATGAGAATGGTTTAAAAAATTAAAAGAATATTTGTGTGCAATTGTGTGCAGAAATTTTCGCCAAGAAATCGGTCCAAACTTTATCGGCGAGAGAATTTCATTCCCACTCTTCAAAATTCGATAGACTGACAATTTCTGTCCAAAAACCTTGGGAAAAAACATAATATAAGCCAGTTTTTATTTCTGTATTTCCCAGGGCCACAAAATATACGTTATGTTGCTAGATTACCCCCGACTTTATAAAAGTTAACATTCAGAATCAATGTTAAAACAATAGCGAACTAATTTTACTATTTATGTACATTTTTGCTAAACTTTGATATCATTGCTGAAAGCAAAATTTAGCACTTCTAAAAGAGTAACATTTATTTAAAAAGGACCATACTTGCCTGCATAAATAGGGCTTGAGTGTGGCTGTGATTCAGGATGTTTACTTTCCCGAACTGGGGATAGGTTATTTTATAAACTTTATTTAAAACTTGATCGAGACTTGCAAAAAATGTTTTGTAAAACTCCAAAATAAGTACCGGCTTAGATTTTTTTTCAGCAACATTGGTAAAAGTCTGAAATGTTTTGTTTTCATAATTCATTTTGAAGGTTTTACAACATTTTTTTGGGCATCTGTACCTTGGGTAGCCCGCTTAATGGGTTCCGGATTTTAACTCCTTTTATGTGTCCTGTGTCTTGCTAACTCAAATTTTTGGTATGTATGTATGTAGGTACTCGCCAAAAACATAAATTAAGGGTAAAGTTTGCTTGAGATAAATATTGTATACAAGTAGGTACGTTTAAAAAGGCAAACAATTAGGCGAATTATATCCGTCCATTTTGAACTTGCTAAGCAGGAGCATGTAGCATTTTTTAAAGCTAAACAGTTGGGCACTTATTTAATTTACAAATATAAAAAAGAACGTATACGCCAGGGTTTACGTAATTTCGAATTTCAATTTAAAAATTTATATTTTCATAATTTCAGCATAACAAAATGTGGTTTAACTAAGAAAATAAAGTAGTGTAACATGTGCTTTATAGATGAAGATGAATTAAGGTTAATAGTTAATGAACAAAATATTTAAAAAAATAAGTAACAACATTTGTTTTTAAGTTTAAGACAAAAGTTTAACGAATGCTAAAGAAATGTACGTATCCGTAAATTTTGTTTTTTTTTTTATTAGTTATGCGTTTTTAAAATTTTCAAAATTGTCATGGATCTTATATAAAGTAGTAAAAAGATAATCTATGACGTATCCATGAATTTGGTGTTTGTTTCCCTGGCTGAATATTCGGCCACTGGCGAAACTTGTTTATAGTAATGATTTATATTTTAAATTGTTTTTAAATTTATTTTAATGATATCATAATGTTATTGAACCATTATATATGCACATTGACTGATGCGTTTCGTCATTTAATTCATTTTTGAAAGGTTTTCAGTGCTTAATTGGAAAAAATTTTCAACACGTCGAGTTTTAAAGATATTCTTATCTTAAAGCACAAGAAACCGTTTCGTTTCGCTAGATTTGAGGTTATTTTACATCTTCGTACATTTGGTGAAATGGTTTTTTAGAAAAGATTTAAAATTGATATAAAGGGTAATGTGCCGTACCAAGATGTTTTTTCGTTGGTTCTTTGTTGCACATTCAATTATTTCTGGATTATATTTGTAGGAAAGTAGTTTGTAGTTTGCAGAGGGTAGGGCTGGCCATGAGACGAGAAAGGTCTCGGTCTCGAATGATGAGACCGAGACGAGACGAGATTGCCTTTTAAGCAATCGAGACGAGACCGAGACGAGACTGAACATTTGGACCGAAATTTACAGAAATTCTTATAAATTAAAAAATCCAATTTCAGTTATGTAAATATTTATTTTCTTTTGCACGTATTCAAACTATTATTGAAAATATCCCATTCCAAAATCAACAGGTTGTCCGGAAATCTTATTTTTCGGAGACGAGGCCCAGACGAGACTTAATTATACGAGACCTGAAAATTATCGATTTTAACGAGGCCGAGACGAGACTTACAAAAGTCTTGCAGAGTCTCGTCTCGTGGCCAGCCCTAGCAGAGGGTAACAAGGGGCGGAACAGTAAAGGATTGAAAACTAATAGTCCAGTCGAACCGTCGCCGTCGTAAAAAAGGCCTTGACCTTGCGTTGATCCGCACGGTCTGTTTTTTTTTCATGAATCGATAGGGGCTTACAAGAAAAGCTTAACCCTAGATTTGCACCACCTGGTTTTTAGACGGTTTTTCATTATTATTTCGAAAAAAGCTTATGTTTTGGTTAGTTTTTCAACAATCTGTAAAAAAAAAAATTGTCTACTATTTACTAAGTAGAAACAGGATCCTTGGAGCAAATTTCTTTTTCAATATTTTGGGTTTGGAAATTAATTTCTCAAAAACTATCGATTAAAATAACTTTATTGAAACTAAATATATTCAAGAATGGGTTTCTGGGTTCAAGATAAGCTATAGAAGAATATTGTGGATGTTACCATTATTTTTCAACAGTGTTGTTTCTTCCTTAAGTCATTTTTGTACACAATTGCCCCTCCGATCTTAACGGGGGTATATAGACCCCCATTCCGATATGGTTGACCCATTATTTTGGCCCAGTCTACACGCTCCAGTGCTTTGATGTATTTATGTCAACCATTCTTTATTTGACATTATACTGTTTGGTGACACTCCTTTTATATGCATTTTTTTATCGCTAAATTTTGATTTGTTGTATTTTGGATTTGTTGTATTTTGAAAACCATACAGAGTTGGTCTCAAATTAAAGCAAATTAAGATACTTTGAAATTCTGGAACAATGCTTTTATATAAAATTAATAATTTAGGACTAAAATCAACAATAACCGAAAACGCGAAAAAATCGTGGTTTTTCTGATGTTTGACCATTAAGCGATCACCGCGCCGCTCGAGGTCGAAAACTTAGGTTATTTACTAGGCCGATATTCTGAAAACTCAGCAAAAAATCAGAAATACCAGATTTAACGCATACGTGAATGTACATAATAGTTACTGTACTATTTATTTATCATACAGTAATGGTTTTTTTTTGTATGGCTTGCCCTTATTCATATAGGGAGATATTTTTTTTTTTTTTAATTTTAAGAAATTAAAAGGACTATAAATAAGTTATTAATTAAGCCGATTCACAAGCCTTTATCAAAATTATAACTCAAAAGTATTTGTTCAACAAAAAAAATTAATAAAACTGACTAAAACTAGCTGTTAATATTTATTTATTTGTTAAAAAAAAATATTTATTTATTTAAACAATAGTTAATATTCTAATTAGTTATATTTTTTTTCATTTTTTACTTTGCGATATACTGGAGCCAAGATATTCGTAAAAACCAGAAAATGTCTTTTTTGGAGGTGTCTCACTTGCCTGTGTTCATTCATAGATTTCTCGGCTACCGTTTGGAGTTAAGAGCTCAAGCTTTTTTCGAAATAATAATGAAAAACCGTCTAAAAACCAAAAGAAAAATTACTTAAACTAACGGTAACTTTTTACTTATTTGTTCAAACAAAAAAAGGCTCAACACTACATGCTAGATAATTTTATTACAAACAAAACGTATTTAAATTTTTTACTGTGCAATGTACTGGAGCCGAGATATTTGCAAAAATCCAAAAAAAGTCAAAAAGTATATTTTTACGAATAACTTTGGTAAAAAAAGTTGGCAGGTGGTGCACATCTAGGGTTAAGATTTTCTTGTAAGCCCCTATCGATTCATGAAAAAAAAAACAGACCGTGCGGATCAACGCAAGGTCAAATGACGATTCGGACTATAATCTTTATACAAATTTTCGCATGATATTGTAAAGAATTTATTCAAGTTTTTAAAACTGCCCTCAGATTTTAAAGGGAGACATAATTTACTGAAAACATTGGTGTTAAATTATAAAAGTAGGTTTTTTAATTTTATTGAAGTCAGATTTCTCAATAAAAAAAAAAACACAAAAGTAAATTAAAGTTGAATAAATAAGTTATCCGATTGATGCATCAAATCTTATGATTTATATCTTCTAATAAATCTCAAAACTAGAAAACAAATCTTAAGCGTACTTAATGATTCACTCCAATAAGACCGCTCTTCACAGAGATACAGTTCTTCAAAAAACACTCAAAAAATGACAAAAAAAAAATGGTTTCCTTAATTCTTTTTGCAAGTGCAGTTTCATTCATCAAAAAAAAACTTTACAAAATATTTCCATAAATCATAAAAAAATGTATTCCATACAATGTGTTGTTATCCAACTTATGGAGACATATTTGACATCATTGTTAAAAGATGTCACTGATGTCATCTTATGACCCAATAGCTCTAAGAACATCAAACGAATCCTCGTACATAAGTGTCAGAGTCTGTGTAGAAAAACATATCCGATTGCAATTCCAATCCGCAATATAAATAATCAAAATGTTAAAAATTGAGAACATTCTTTGGAAGAATTGCCATTAATTCCCAAACACACACAACAAAACTACGACAATAGAAGAAAAAAATTAATACGGTTTCTAGTTTCAGGCTAAAGAAATTCTTACAAGAACTTCTTTTGACACCTTTTATGTGCTGTGCTTGGAATCCTCTTCACAGTTTTAAGACCGAACCGCAAAAAACAAAAAGATTCCTCTTTATAAGACATTCGGTAAACTGAAACAAGTGGTGTTGTATCATCAACCACACGAATACAACAAAATATTCATGTGTGTGTATGTTTGTGTTTGGTGTGAGAGCAAGAAAGGACTCGAGTTACTTAGAAAAAAATGTCCACGTCCAGGTTCGAGTTTGCATTTTGGAATTTACCATTGTCAAAGTATTGTTTTCTTAATCCCTATGAAAGTGTTCCAATCCAAAGGTAAGAGATCTTTCTTTTGTTCAAAAGTTCTTTCTACATAAATGCAAATGGTACATAACATGTATGTATGTAGATCAACCACACACAAGAGAATCTATTTATTCCTAGCGTTATTGACGAATAAATATATGGCACGTTTACTTACATCTTCATGTTGTTGTTATCCTCCCAAAGGATTAAGGTCAGAATTTGAAATAACCTAAATACAAATATTTACTTTTTGTGATGTGCTCTGAATGTATTAAGAAAAAAAGAGTTGGAAAGTTTTTTGTTGAATTTGGAAAATAGTTGGTGGTAAATGTGTATTTTAAATGTATGTACAACCTTCAGTATGTAGATCCCAATATGGTATTAAATATATCTTTCGAAAACAAGGAATACCTACCAAGTAATGTATGCATCCTATGAGACATGAAGGTTAATTCGAAGAAATAATTACTTCAAAACAAATTATTATGCGGTGTCTATTTTTTTCGTTAGAGAAGAAGCTTGTGAAGGTTAAGATATTTTTTACTTTGATTTTATTTTTTAAATAAAACCAATGAACTTCTAAGCAAGGAATTTCACTTAAGTTCCTAAGTGGACACTATTAACAAATATTATGGGCCTTATTGACAGAATCTATTTAATAGTCGAATAAAGTCTACTATGGACAAGAGTAGACTCTCGCAATAAGGCCCTATATTCGGGAGTACTAAGAAGTAAGCCCATCATTCATCATATAAAGAAACTTTTTGGAGTAAAACTCGAGATAAAGCATCATCAGATGAATAGTAAAATAGAGAAACCAACTTTCTTATGAAAATAAGACAATCCAGAGATCATTTCATCAAGTCCTGGTGCTGGATATTATCGGCTCAGTTATTTCGTAGTCTTATGCACAAGTTTCATTATTCTTGATTATTTGACAAGTAAAAGCGCTGAAAGCATTTGGTTTTATAATCATTATAATAATACCAATTTTAACTTTATGCCTGTAAGACCCAAGGTCGTTTTAAATGCAATGCATTGGAACATTGAATATTGAAAAGGTACTTAATTAGGTAAAATGTTTGAAAATAATTTTTATGTTCATTTACACAATTTATAGTATGAAATTATTCAAAAGCTATTCTTTGTTAAGAAAAAAAAAATAATTAAAGAATAGATTTCTGACATTAAAGAAACTATAACTATAACTATTAGTTATAGAGCGTTAAGGGCATCCACCTTGCACTTCATCCTGACGGGATGAGCTTAAGTACACTAAAAGTCCACATCCTAAATTTACTTTTAAGAAGTGTTGCCAAGGTGGCAAAACTGGCAGACCAGAGATTTAAGGGTTGCCTGTTGCCTCCATACCGGGTTATAACAACGAGATTCAACATAAGTTGACCTTTAAATCGAGAACCAGACATCGGACGATGACATGAAATGTCTCGTTGGATTCAGAATATGTACTTGAATCCATAGCAATATTTTATTTTTTTGAAACCTCCCCTACCCTTGCATGCTGGGGGCGCGAAATACCCTCGCCGGATAAGGGTTTTTGTTTGTCAGAAAATAATGGTAACTATATAAATATTCATAAAATTTGAAGATGAGTGTCGACGCAGAATTTCATAGTCTATAGCATATAGTATTTGTTTTTTTTTTTTTTGTATAATCGCTTTCACAATGTGGGGAGGGGAAGGTGGAAGTACATCAAACCACTATATATTTGTCTTGCCATGATCTACGCATATGACACATGACCTTAGGGTAGTTTTTAATGACCAATCTTATGAAATCAAAATAAATACAATACAACTTTCCTTAACAAAAATTTATATTCCTTTTTATAAAATTATAACTCAATTCTCAGTGAAACGAGCATAATATTACCAAGTAATGGTGTAGTGATGAAACTTGGCACACATGTTTTGTTTGTCGTAAGAAACAAGAATCCAAAGACCCCATACAAATATCTGGTGTGAAAGGGTGTTCTTTTTGAGTGAAAGGGAAAGGTGTAGACGAATCACCACTTACCCCCCCGAACGAGTACGTTGATGAAAATTGGTAGGAATGTTTGGTTTTTTATTATAACCAAGAATAAAAAGTGCAAAATCAAATATAAGTATTGTCAAAGGTGGTTTTTGAAGGAAAATATTTTATCTGTTCTATTCAAAAAATACCGTAATTTTTCCATTAAAACTACGCACGATTACTTTCTTAAGGGTGATTGTCTTAATTTTACTTTTAATCAGATTCAGCGTTAAAAAAATACTTTAAATAGGCGTTTTTCTTCTTTAGTTCAGAGCAGATCCTGAACTGCCAAACAAAAAACTGTGTTTCTTTTTTACCTCTGAACGTTCAGAACTTCAAATTTGTGTTTCTTTTTTCGTTCTGAACGTGTTCTGAGCTTGTTCAGAGCTCGCTCTGTGAGCTCAGAATAAAATAACTGAACACAAGCATTTGATAGGTGAAATTGAAAAAAAAAGTGACAACTTAGTATTCAGGTGTGTTTCAAAAATAATTCTGAGCGCTCAGAACCAGAACACGCTTTGTTCAGAGGATGTTCAGAGCATGCTCGATATGCTCGGACTCTGTTCAGAACTCATTTCTGAGCTAAAAAAGAAAAACGCCTAATGTATAAAATTATGTACAATATTATATATTTTTTAACTCGATTACATAAAAATAAAATGTATAACCTATATTTTCCTTTCGCCTCAAAAAAACATCCCTGGAACCAATATATTTGCATGGTTCCCTTTGAGTCTTCGTTCAAATGATGAAATACTTTTTTTTTGTTTTTTATTTTTATTTTTATTTTGTACTATTATTTAATGAATTAACTTTAAGTTCCTACTAAAAACAAAAAAAAAAACACGTTTTTATGAAAATAAAAATGCAAGTGATCTCAAAACCGCAATGTGTTCACAGAACATTTACGAAAATAAATACTCAAGTTGTCAAAAATAACTATTTTTATTCCTTTTCTTACAAAAAAAACACAATCACAAATATAAATTATTAGACTTCACTGGAATTATTTAATAACTTTTCTATAACAATGCAGTTGAAAATCACACCGTCGATTCACGAATGGTTACCTGTAACGTAGGTATTAACAAATATGGTAACCTACCCTTCTAGGGTTGCAAAACAATTAAATCCACATTGAGTGCACCAGCTTCACAAATATCTACATATCACCCCTATTGCGATTGACAATTACTGATTGATAGTTGATAAATAATGAAATTTTGTATTTTATAAGGCAATTTATTCAAAAACTAATCAACAATACATCGATATTTGTCAATTTTCTTGTAATTAACGACGGCCTGCATCATTCTCAATGACCAGAACTTTTAGCGGTTGTCTTGTTTAATATCGAATTTCAGTACTTATCAACTATCAATCTATGATTGACTATGAATGCAATATCTTAAAAAATCAATTATGGTTGTTCTTTAAGGTCCTGGAGTGAAGTTCAAACAGTCGGAACTGCAAGATTCACATAAAAAAAAAATATTTTTACACATAAACTTTATGTTTTTTTATTGTTTAAAAATTCAAAAATGAGTTACAGCTTTCAGTATAGAATATTTATTTCTTGTATAGTACGCGTCAATTTAAAATGTTCACTTATGATTCTTCTACAAATGCTTGTTTTCACATAAAATAAAAAAGCAAATTTACAGAAAGTTTAAATAAACAAACAATAAATTACCATATAAAAAATATTGCTTTATCAAAGAAAAAATTGTACCTCCAATTAGAAAAATCAGTCAAGGTTACGTAGTCTAACAAGTACCTTGTTCAGAAATGTATAAAATTTTATTTTTTTTCTAGGAGTGTGCATGTAAGTTAACAAAAAATAAAAATGTAGATACCTATGTATGTATATCTAAAAGCGAACAAAAAAAAAGATATATTAAATAAATTAATTGAAACCCCATTTCAAATCAAAGTTGAATTCAAACATTCTGTTGCTGATGGTATTTCGATATTCTCAGAAAATTGCATCAATTTGAACTCAATTTAGGAATTCTGGTATATGATTTACACTCCACGTCAATCCATTGAGCTCTTGTTTTGATCGATATACATAATTATGTAAAAAAACACATCTAAGTGTTTAATAGAGAAATTATAAAAATCTGTGGCGCACAATTTTAAACAGCCTATTATTAAGGGTTTAGTATCATACTACTTAACATTTTTCACATTCTTAAACAGTTTACTAAAATTACCTTCATTTTAAATACTTTGCATTTTTTTTTTGGAATGGAACAAGTTTTAGATTTTGGATATCTGAAAAGGGGGAGGGGGGGGCGGGGGTGCACTTTTTTGACATTTTTATACTAAATATCAATTTTAAGAAACGAAAGCTTGGAACAACTTGGAACCTAGAACAAGCTGGAACAAGTTTTTAAATTTTGATTTTCATAAAAGGGGGGTCAGAAAAAAAGTTTAATTTTAGATTGTACAATTTTTTTGCTTTTAATTTAATTTTTTTTAATAAAATTATAGAACAATGAGTTTTATATTAATTATCATCTACAAGTTTTTAAAGTTTTCATTTTGCAATTAAAATTATTTTTGAAAGCTATGTATATTGGATGGGACATTTTTAGAAGAGTGCTAAAAGATCCTAACAAACGTGTTAGAATTTGTAAATTTAAGAGGGGAGCTTAATTCAAGAGTTTTAATGTAATATCGTAAGAAATTTAGTTTTGGTTTAAGATCTTCTATTCCTTATGTTTTTTAATGATACTTGCTGGCATTTTCATATGGATTAATCAAAACTGGGAAAAGTTATAGATTTCTGACGATTTTTGATTTGTGTACAGAAAAGGAGGGGGGAGTGTCATAATTTTTCTTTAAATTATGTTTTTTCATATATTTTTGATTGGTGAATTGTAAAGATGTTCTTAAGCTATTTTTCTTTTGTTGGATTCCGAAAAAAAAGGGGGGGGGGCAAAATAAGAATCAATCCTTTGTTGGCTAAATTCCCACAGGTCCACAGGAATTTGGCCAGTAAAATGCGCAACAGTACTTGAAAAAAATTCAAGAGCATTGAATAATCGCGGGTTTTTATTAGGAAATAAATTTAATTTATTGCAGTGAATAGTTGCACAAATTAATAAAATAATTGTGTGTTTAATCAAGTAAAAAAAACTACAGTTCAATTAAAATCTGAAATTCGAACGCAGGTTTCTTAAAATTCACAAAGGAACACATCGATGAAGGTGTGCAATCTACAATGCACAGTTTTGTTCAATTAGCTAGCATTTGTTCACTGAAATTGTTAAATTTAATCACTTGAATACTCGAACTCGACAGAGAAAATCTTTAATTCAATTTGTGAAAAATATTAAATCTTAGTAGTTTGTGTCCAAATCAATGTTTTCTTTCAAAGTGCGATACCAAATTAGCGAAGTCACCAAAGCCTGAAAATGGCGGTTGTTAAGTCTTTACTCTTAGACGAATGTGTCGGAAAATATTTTGAGCTTATTTTGTAGATTTTATTATTTTCTAATAAAATGTTATGACACTTTTTACGTATTTATAAGAGATCAGTTGCAAGACATTGCGATTTCAAAAATGGTCAAACTTCGAAAATATAGTTTTATTACAAAATCCAATATATTCGAAGTTGACCATACTAGTACAAAATTTACCAAAGGAGAATGGACAAAAATATATGTGACCTGGTCTACCTAGTGCTCAGAAGCGAGACATATCAATATGATTAGGTACTATGGAGTGTACCAACGTACGGGTATGTTTTTTGTCCTAAACAATGGGAGTTGGCTAAAATATGCGACCCAAAAAAATAAGAAAAACACTTTGCAAATTCGAATAAACATAGACGAATTGTTTTATATTTTGTGATATACTACCTAAGCCCCATGGTTTTTAGTTCTGTGCCCATATTCAAAAATTATGCTCTTGAACTAAGCTTTCCAATGTTGTATATCTCAGTTGTGGGCACTAGACGCACAATTATTTACATTCACCCTCATTGCGATTGTCAATTACTGATTGATAGTTGATTAATATTGAAATTTTGCATTTTAGAAGGCAATTTATTCAAAATATAATCAACAATTCGTCGACATTTGACAATTTGCTTGTAATTAACGACAGAATGCATCATTCTCAATGACCAAAACATTTAGAGGTTGGCTTGTTTACTATCGAATTTCAGTATTTATCAACTATCAATCGATGATTGACAATTGCAATAAGGGTGATTAATTTCATTCGCTCAAACGAATACAAAAAAGTGGAATGATACTATTCGCTATTATTTGTCATTGGTATAAAAGTTCCTTTATTTTGGGGTCTATTCAGTTCATCAAAAGTGACAAATACCGACATTTTAATGGAATACTATTGCAATTAATTTTTGCTCTAGTTACAATCTTTGTGTTGCCATTTACTGCCTAAGCCCCATAGTTTACAGCTTTGCGTTCATACACAAAAATGATGTACTAGGGCTAAGCTTCCCAACGATGTGTATCTCAGTCGTGGGCAATAGGTAGACCAAAATGCCCATTCTCCTTTATCACAGGAAAAAACTTTTTGTGGAGAGATTAAGCCTTTTTTATTTTTTAAAGCCAAGAATAAGCAGTTCTTTTGAGGTCAAACAGTATTATTGGTGGTAAGAAAAAAGTCTGCAAGACACAATTTGAATTTTTTTCTTAAAACTATATTAGTAACTGAATATTAGTAACATTATTTTACGCTTTTTGGTTTTGTTTCCATAATAGATATTTAAAGGTGCCGTCATACTATGGAAGGAAAGTGATTTCTGAAAACGACTTCTTGCCAAAAACTTTCTCGAGCTGATTCTGAGTTGATTTGCTTTCGCGTGGGTGTCGTGACATTTGGCCATGCGCCATATGGCCATATTTCAGAATATGACCATATGACAAGTGTCATATGGTCATATTCGAAAACATGGCCATTTGACGCTTTTTCATGGTGTCATATGGCCATATTTCTTTGTGACTTTTGGGCATATGGTGTAATACTCGAATACCCACTTATGTGGGTCAAAACTCAATAAATAAATTAAGGACCTTTGACCCACCCTCATGTGCCAAATGGAAATTTTTTGTAAATTATTTTTTAAAATTTTCTTTAAAAACAAAATAGAAATTTTTCAAAACAACTTTTTGAAAACGTCTGCAAGTATTTTTTAAAAATTCGGGCGAATTTTCAAAAAATATTTGTACAAAAGAACTTTTTGAAAACGTTTATAAGTTTTTTGTTTAAATTCGCGCGTACTTCTGGCAAAAGAATAATTTGAAAGTGACATATGGCCATAATGACACTTTGTAAAAGCGACAAATGGCCAAATATTGGAATATGGCCATTTGATGCTTTCACAATGTGTCACATGGCCATATTTCAAAGTATGGCCACATGACACATGGCCAAATGTCACGGCACCCACCGCGTGAACGTGTGAGAGTCTTTCTTGTGAAAGTGTTTTCATGAAATCTAATCACTTTCAGAAAACCCGTGCCGGGAAGTACTTTTTGTTCGTATGAATGTTCTTTCAGTGAGTGACGGACGTGTTTGGCAGACATTTGTTAGTCTCTTCCATTAATGTGTACCGAGCACGACCACTAGGTCCCGCTTTTCCACAATGGCGCGAATTAATTTAATTATTTTATAGTGTAAGAGGTGCATAAATTGATGGTTGTCGAATAAGCTGTCTTATTTCCATGCTTCTTCCGTCAAAATATATTTTCTAAATCATTTCCTTAGACTTTTATTCAAATATATCTACGATAAATTTCTCCATGACAATAATCGTTTATTTCTCCCCACACAGAGAACAAGTAATTAAGTTATGCCCGCATGTGTAAGTAAGTGCATGTGCATCGTTGTTCGAAAAAAACACCATGCAATACAAATTTGCCTAATGTGTAACGATTTTGCAAACATCTTTTTTATTCGCTAAACGCTCCTTAAAGTGGCAACTAAAATAATAATTGGATTGGTAATAACTAGCTACCTTATACCTCCTCGTACACATACTCATAGCTTGAACTGAGGACCCATTTGGAGGCAGCCTGCCTCCCGATTGCCCCGAGTGCAATTTCATAATGGAACAATTTTAAAATGTTCAAAATTAGAAATTATACTATTTTCGGAGCGACCAAAGAAAAACGCACGACTCTAATGATGACGACTTTGGCTAACAACATCTATGGCACACTCTGCATCTGGAATTATTTATTGGAATGTGATTTCTTAAGTTTCACATTAAATTGTCGCAATCAAATTTGGCATCTTAACAATTCTGCTTTAGTTTGATAGTCGTTGTTTGTCGTAGCGTGCGGCTTAAATGCCTTTAAAATATTAACATTGCAACAGTTGTGTGATTAACTTTAGGTACGACGAACCAAAAACAAGCGAGCTCTGTGGTTTAGAGTTGGGGTTTTCATTCATTTTTTGCAATTACATTATTTCACATATAAAGCAAAAAGAACAAAGTTGAACCAACTTGAAATTGGACAGACAACCGAAATGCGTTCCATACCTACTTTATTCACAAGATTGCTGTAAGGTTTCGCAAAATGTTGTGATGCAATCGTAGATATTGGCTTGGCTTAGTTGGTGTGTTAGTGGTAATGCTGTTGTGTTTTATATAATTGCATTGCTTTTTGTGGTTTTTCCCTTTGGCGGTGCAAGACTCTTAGTGTGAACTGTTGAACTCTGATGCACAGAGACGAGATACAGCTGTTGCGAGAAAGTGAAACATTTAGTGGTGGCATTAAAATGTTAAAATGACACTGTGTGACGTTTAGGTTTTGTTGGACACTTTGTATCCTGGGGTGCTTTGAAAACATGTGCGAAACCGTTAAAATTAAAGGATGGAGAAAATACACGTTCTCATGATGTGTACGCAAAATAAAGTGCACTGCAGCTAATAGTTATATAGATGGATACATAACTGTACACAAGCTGTATGAGTTAGTAGTGCACTTTATTTCGCGTACACAGAGATTCTAAACGTAGGTATGTAGGAAATTTTTTCTACATCCTTGAATTGTAGGTAAATTAAATTTAAAAAAGAAAGCTCTGAACCTTATAATTAAGCTACTTAACGTGAGTAACAAGATTAGGTAACAAAACAGACTGACGGCATTTTTGTTTTGGGTTTTATTCATTCTTAAAAGGATATTTATATATTAAGTCATAACCCCCTTGGAATGGAACTAACAAAATATGATCAATTTAAATAAACCATGTTACGTTTTTGTGTTTAGAGTTTAAAAACTTTTGGAACCCTTTATTCAACAGAAGAAGAGTTATCCCCCTTTACTCTGTATTAGTGGTTGTATAATCCTGTTATAACCTCTCTGTATCCTTTATTCTAGTTCGAATAATGAAATACTGCAATTCTTACTCTAAATTGTCAAATATTTTCAAATTATTTTAGTGTAAGTACCTATATATCTTTTTTGACTGTTTGATTCACCGCAGAAAAAAGGCAAACATAAAAATACACCTAACCAAGTATCAAAAAGGATACAAAAAAGGATCATGTTACAAACAAACACCTAAATGTGTATAAAGAGCTTATTTAATTACACATACCTACATTTTTTCCTGCTGCTCCTTATATAGGCTTAAGCTGAGGAGTTAATTGCTTGACGTGACCTCTGTTATTCTATTTATATATGCAATTGTACATAAACATACATATAAATAGCGAGGGTGAACAAAAATAATAAAAATCTCTGGATAAATCACTAAGCGAATACAAGAGAGAAAACCTTGGGATTTTATTTTTGTTTTTATTTTTATTTTTATTTTTTTTTTTATTTTCTTGTTACTTAATTTCCACATCCATGATATTAATTTCATCACCCCAATCATGTGGTCGGCAGTTATCGTTACTTTTACTATAAAAATCTTCATCTAAAAAGTTAATGGTTTTTCTCTTTTGGGATCCATTTTGGCATTTTAGAGTAACGATATGGCATAAACAGTCAATGCGGTTGCAAAAAAGGATTAGCTTGGTGAAATCAGTTCTTAATGTTGAACTTCGCCCTTGTGAAAACTTAGATTTGTAAATGTTTGTAACCAGCTACAGTTTTTTTTATACTTTATGCAACCATTTGCATTGCATAGTCACAACTTTTGATCTCCATTCCAGGTTTCGCTCGATATCCAAGGTCGCTTTGCATATTTTGTTTATGGAACTCTTCCTCTTGGTCTCCAGACATGGCTGGAGAAATCTACTACTCCGACTTCATCCTGGGCATAAGATTTTTTTTTGTGTTGATTTAAAGTAAAAATGCTTTAAATTTGCATAAGATTTTTAAAATTTCTCAGCCCAAACATTCGGTGGTGAGTGAAGCCAAAGTTATGTCAGAAAATAGATGTATCTACAGTCAAGAGGAGTACTATTTCAGTGGATGATGAATGTAGAAAGAATTAATGAACTCGGAATGAACTCACCAAACTCAGTGAGTTTTACTCGGTTTACCTTTAATTTCACACTGAAAAACTATAAACATTTTTTTCGAGTTTGAAAATATGCTTCCAAAATGTAACAACATTTTATAATTTGTAGAAGCAACTGATAAAAAGTGCATTTCTGCACCCTTTTCTACTTCACTTATGACGTATTAAGTTTCTAGTATCTTCCAGCGCGTTATAATTAAAAAATCAAATTGTTGGTTTACCAAACCTTATGGTAAAAGCAACATCACTGATTTGATCACTACTAAAATATTTTTGACTCCATGAACCCGATAACGGATAATCTCACAGACTGTCAAAGGGGCTGTTTCGGCTAAATTATTTATTAAATTGGCCCAGTCGTGCATTGTCGTGCAAAGGATTTTGAGCGTGAACATTAATAGAAGGCTAACTTTTAATAGGGTTCCGGTTCACAAAGGTATTGAGGGGAATGAATGCGCTAACGAACTGACCACCCAAGGGCCAGTACTTCATAGCTCACTCGGAAAAAGAGTGACCATTCTCTTTAGTCCAGGAAAATTAGACTTTTACTTCGGAAAGGGGGGGGGGGGGGGGAAATTAGTCAAAATAAGTTACACATTTCGGAAAAAATCGGAGAAAGCTGAATTTTGGTATACACGTTCTGGTGTACACGTTCTTCCTTCCTTCCTTAATAAGCCCAGAAAGTTCCGCCAAGATATATTGGGTGCCGTTATTTTTTTACCAAAAAGTCAGTATATCTCCATTTCTAACGGTTTTTCGTCCAAAAAACTTAAGTTCAAAATTAAAGAGCATAAAATTTGCAATAAAAAGGATTTTTTTATATTTTTTTTCAAAAATGTTCGAAATTTGACCATTTTTGAAGTCGCAATATCTTGCAACTGATGTGTTATACGCAAAAAAGTGTCATAATATTTTCTCTAGGGAATATTAAAATCATAAAATATTTTCCGAAAAATTCGTCATTTAAGAGAAAAGAGACAGAAACCAGTATTTTCGACTTTTGGTGATTTTTTTAAAATAATGATATCGTAAAAATTATGGCTTCTAGAAAAAAACTGTTAATGCATGCTTATATAAAGGTTCATAATGTATAAATTTTGCAAACATAATTTTTCGATTAAGCTTACAGTTTTAAAGATTTTTTTTTTTGGCAGTTCACACTATCGAAGAATAGAAAAAAAAACTAATTTTTTAACGCTTAATAACTCAGAAACGGTTATAGCTATAAGTAAAGTTGTACGGACTTTTTTATTGTAAATTGTATGCTCTTTAATTTTGAATTTAATTTTTTTGGACGAAAAACCGTTAGAAATGGAGATATTGACTTTTTGTTAAAAAACAACGATTTTTTTTGTCTTTTTACCGTTATAAAAAAGCTAGCACCCAACACATCTTAGCGGAACTTTCTGGGCTTATTAAGGAAGGTTCACAGAACGTGTATACCAAAATTCAGCTTTCTCCGATTTTTTCCGAAGTGTGTAACATATTTTGACTAATTTTCCTGGACTACTTGTGAGTCCATGATGGGCAATATATTCTCAATTTTCCTCACCAAGTACAATCGTAGACGGAACAGTTAACCCAACTGCATCTTATCTATCTACACAAATTTGGCCACCTTAAATAAGTCCCCAAACAGTTAATCTAGATAATATGAAGACGCATGCCAGACATAGCCAGGGCCGTTGCAAAGTGTACTTGACACAGGGCAAAAGGACAGCCTTTTCAATGTCGTAGTTGCGGGGACCAGAAAGAAAAGGGAACAGTAATACATTTCCTATGTAAATGTCGTCATATAACCTGAGTGAGATTACAAACAATTGGTATGGCCGTTTTCGATGAACTTAATACTTCGCTAACTGAAGATCAGTTATTTGATCTCTTTTCTCGACGCAGAGGAATGGTTCTCAAAGATTGATTCGGTAGCTTTTGTACTATTTCTTCGTCGAATTCCTCATTGTGCTCGGTGGCCGGACTATCACACACTTGAATCAGTTTCAAATCAACAAGAATCCTAGTACGACACAGGGTAGCAGGTTTCAGGTACGGATACAATTTTTTCATTTATTGTACACTACTTATACTTCGCCAACCATAACCCACATGCACCGAAATTAATACAGAGAAGATGATCATGAGCGGGTGAAGCCCTCTTTTGGTGACCTCGTATCACGGGGAAGAAGCAGAAAGAGGGCCACTCAAATGTCACACCCTTGAGGAATCAGTTCCTAGGCGTTCTTCGGCTATTCAGTGCAGTCAAACTTAAGGCGTTGCTCGGCAATATTTGTCCGTTTTCATATAAAGGTCAAACGGGGCAATCCAGCGCTAATTGTACCGCCGATAGAGGTGACTAATAGCCGCCATATCTACCTACCATGAACACAACTAAAAGCGTGGGTCCAAGGTCCACCAAGACAGATTTTCATGAATATCCCAACGCTACCTACAAAGAAGACTTAATCCTCTCTGTAAAATTGTCAACGAGACGACGCCCAATGTGAAAGTTGGAAGCTCACATCACTCATTGATAGAGCATCAGGATGGAAGACTCAATCAAAAGAATTTTTAATCAAGACTCTGACCACATCCCACGCCACATCCTACCAATTTGCTGAAGCGCTATGATTTAATTAAAAGCATGTCGTGGTGAAATGACACAAAATGTTAATCGAATTCGAAATCAATAATTAATTTATACATACAAAAAAAAAACACAAACAAAAATTAAATGACAAGCTGAAAAACACTATTATGTATGAACAAGCGTCGCGTGCGTCCGTCGGTCGCTCGTTTGGCGTAATTAAGAAGGCTTAAATTACCATCATGCTAAACTGTTGTTGACAGGTGATATTGTGGTTAAATTAACTCAAATATTAACCAAGTGTATATTGCTGCAATCATTTGGCCCAGAGACGGCACTTCTGTATCAGAGTTACAATATTACAGTATAGTGGAGGAGCTACTTGAGCCTGTTGAGGAAATATCTTGTCGTAATGTTTGCTGCAACAGTATACCCTACCCATACAGTGTAGGTATAGTTTGTGTTTAAGGATAATTGGCTTTTGTTTGATTGAAACATACGAAATGTTAAAGATTAAATTTATGTATGGTAGGGCCATACAACTTTCGTATCAAAGATATTACGAAAATTACTAAAATCGATAAAGTTTTCACCTTATTATATCTAAACTTTAAGCTCAATTTTTAAATTTAACGGCAGCATAATTTTATTCAGATCGATGATCTGCTATTCTAAGATGGTTACATCTAACTTTTTCTCATCTTTTTTAAACAAAAATGAAAAGTTTTAATTCTGACATGTAATTTATCATCAAATTTTATCCTACCTACTAGTATATTCTAACCCCATTCACCTTCTATCCTTTTCCTGTATAATAATGCTGGCTAAATAGCTACTTTCAAAAGTTAAACTTCGAAGTAAATAAAAAAAAAATTAATATTTATTTTCAAAAGAAACTCATTTCATTCAATCAGGACGATATCCTGATGATGAACAAAAAATGACAAACCAAAATTGCAATTAAAAATACTCAATTCATCATTGGGTATGATTTTTTAAGGTTCAGTAGATTTCAATTAGTTTAATTCCTGTCTATGTCGCTTCTTTTGATCCCTTTAATTGAAACTAATATCTCCCAGGATGAATCACTATTTAGGTACCTACCTATAAAAAATGAATATTATATCTAAGTTTTTAACCCTTACGCTTCGATAATTCTCGTTCGTTCGTTTAACACACACAAACAAAAAAAAACATCGTATTGCGTAATATGCATCTCGGGGATTGATTGGAAATAATTAGACCAAACAGATAGGAGGACTAAGAAGGACGATACCTTACTTAAAATAAAAAACCAAAAATATATTTTATATCCAAGATACAGTCAGAGAGAGAGAGAGCTGAAGAGACTGGAAATGTTGATTGAATAGCTATCAATTTGGCTGTCCATTCAATCGTAGTCAATACTTCATCATGACAAAATGATCCAAACTTCAGTCAAACACAATGATGGCAACTCTTCCTTTAATTTTTACTTGTTTTTTTTTTTTTTTTTGTTTGCAAAGATATAGCAGCTACTTCGACAAGGACGATGAATAGAAGGATGATAATGACTAGAGTGTTGATGATGAAAACAGAAGAGAGGGTTGAAATTGAAAAAAAAAAAACTTGAAATTGATTGATAAGAGAACGAGAACATTGAAATTATTTGGAAGACTGAAAGGTATAAAAATGAGCAAAATGGCGTTCTTATTCGGTCCCCATTTCCATCCATTGGCAGTGTTTTTCTATCGATTAATTATAAGCAATTGTGAACAGATAAGTTGCGTCCTTAGAGACAGATTTGTTCTGTGGAAGTTAAATGAATAGAGGACAAAGTTTTTGACGTAGGATTTTTTTTTTATCACAAGAAGATAATTTCTTTGATGAGGTGATTACTGCTGATTTATTATAGTTATCACATGAAATCTTGTGGACGACTTAAGCTATAAGAAAAAAAGATATTTTGGTTTTAAAGAGAGTTAAAAATTCTTTTTTTTAATTTTTTTTACCACTTTCGTTGAAGGGTCCTTGGGTTTATTGGAAAACTTCTCACCTTTTGGTGACATATTTTCATTTCAAGATAAATTCAATAGATATCAATAAAAAGAATAGAAAGCCATAGGTGCGGAGATGTGCAGAATATATCTGAGACATGCATTTAGAGCATTTACACACTGTGGTTAATTTTTGTTTTTGCACTGCCGATCAAAAAATAAAAACAAAATTCTTCTTCTTTTCAAACCAATTGTTTTGACTCTAGAGTCTGTGAAGGTTTTGGTAGTCGCATTTCGGCCAATGGGCGATACTAGTCTATATATGTAATGTATATAGTTCAATTAGATTTTAAGTACCCATTATATCGATGAATTTCTTCTTCGTCGATGGATTAGAAAATACTTTGCCGTTCAATACAAGTTGTATTGGATGGTTTTAAGTCTGAAATTCACAAAATAAGTGCTGGTGTGCCCAAGGCCTCCGTTTTGGCTCTCTCTCTTCCTTATACATATCCATAAATGAAGTTCTGTCTAAAATTTCTAATCCACTAAACTGTTTTGCTGACGATCTCAACAGCATTTTCCATGGGGAATCAAAATCAGGATAGAATTGAATGCTTCAAAAACTCAACCCAATGGTGTCTACTTTCAACGAAATGCACCATCGATGCCCTTATTCATGAGCAGCACTTGCATTGAGGAAACCGAAAAGATTTCAGTCCTCGGTGTGTGTATCACAGACCACCTTCTGTGGAATGATCACATATTCGACGTCGCCAAAAGTGCTGCAAAGTGTTAAGGTTTTCTCCGAAGTAGCAAAAAAATTTATTTCCCCTTCTTAACTGTAAAGCATTTATTCATACGAAACTTGAGTATTCACAGGTACATTTGTCATTTGTCAGGTACTCCAATAACTCACTTGAGTCTCTTAGATATAGGATTTAGAAACGAGTTTTGAAAACAAATGGTGACAGGAATATAACGAACAAATTTGCATCCCTCGAACACCGCCGCAATATTTCTTGTCTTTCATTATGTTACCTTTATTTTTACAAACAGTATTTTAGCTTTTTATTTAATATTTATTTAACGGACTTACCGCGTACGAATTAAATTATTCAAATTAATTGAATTACTTCACCCGACGTTTCGACAAAGTTCCATTTGTCGTGGTCACGGGTCAACTGATGGCTTGTGGGTGCTAATTGCTTCTTCTTTTGTTTTAACATTCTCCTTCGGAAATTGTACCGGTGTGTTGATTGTTGGGTCAGTTGCATTTGAGATGGTAATTGTTGTTGTAAATGCACTGCTTCTTGTTGCGATGATTGTTCTTGTTGCAAGTTTCTATACCCTTGTGAGCATGCAAAGCTCACCGTATCAGCTGGCGCATTGATTTTGTTTTTGTTTTGTTCTAATTTGTGTATCAATGGATCCCATGCACAAGATAAGTTAAAGCTTTGGTCTCGGTTGAAATTTGTATGCACTTTAATTTCAATAGCTTCTCGTACTAATCTTGGTACATAGAATCTCTCCGTTGCAATAGATTTTGCTTTGTCAAATCTTATGAAATGATCAACGTTATACGCCAAATGTTCACAGATTGCGGACTTGATTACTTGGTTATTTTGTATGGCTTTGATATGCTCACTCATTCGAGTTTTGATTGCTCGTTTTGTTTCTCCAATATAGGAAGGGCCACAGCTACAGGGGACAGAATAAACTCCTGGATTCTGTAGGGTAATTTTATCTTTTGGCGAACGTAGAATTTGTCGAATTTTCGCTGGTGGCTTAAAAATGCATTTTGTGCCATGTTTGGATATAATTATCCCTATCCCTTCAGAGACTCCTTTTCTGTAAGGTAGGAGGAAAGCTCTTTTTTCATTGCTTTCGACTTCGTTTTGTGTTTCTTATGGCTTTGGTTTCCAAGATCTTTGTTTGGAGCTATAACCATTATTTGCAAAACTGTGTCAACGCGTTTTAGTTCTTCATTTATGTGATCCTTATCACAGATTGCATTGGCTCTATTGATGAGAGAAGATATGACGGAGGTGAAGTTTGAAGGGTGATGATGGGACGCGGCATGTTAGTATCTATCTGTGTGTGTGCTTTTTCTGTAGACAGAGTGACCTATCGTTCCGTCTTGTTTTTTGATAAGTCTTACATCCAAAAATGGTAAAGCATTGTCTTTTTCAATTTCCATTGTAAACTGGATTTTTGTGTGTATTGAGTTTAAATGGTTTAAGAATGTTTCTACTTCGTTTTTATTGAGGATACAAAATGTATCATCGACATATCTCTTCCAAATAATCGGTTTCACTGGAGATGTATTTATGGCTAGTTCTTCAAAATGTTGCATCCAAATGTCCGCAATAACCGGAGCAACTGGTGAGCCCATGGTTACTCCATCAATTTGCAAATAGAACTTTTGATTGTATAGGAAATATCCGGAAGTAAGACACAAATCAAGTAGTTCCAATAATTTAGCGTCGTCTTCAGAAGTAGACATTTTAGTTTTAATAATTTGTAAACATTCTATTGTCGGTACATTAGTAAATAATGATGTAACATCAAAGCTTACCATCACCTCATCAACATTTAACGATATATCATTTGGGACCACCTAGACGTCTGTCGAAACCAAGTTGTATTACATTTGAAATGGTTTCCCACCCGATTTCAATTTTCAGAAAAGTTGTACTTTTGATGCACTTTTACGTGGTAACGGGGCCACAACATGCTGGCAGACGAACGTATTCGTTATCACCTTCACCAGGACTACCTATACTATTAAAATCTTCAAGTTTCCTTTCACGACCAAAATCTGCTGCCAGCTCTTAGACTAATACCTTTAAGTAATTTAAAAAGTTGTTATTATGAAAACTACACTATTCCACTGAGTCGTTTAATTCAAAACTTGTCTGTTCCCACAAAGACAAAATTCAGCACCAAAATTCCTCTTTTCCTATGCAAAACAAAGTAGTTAGTCGTTTTCAAGACTCCTGTATTGGATTGTTTAAAATGGACTGAAACTTTTGAAGGTCTTTATTTGTTTTCTCTTTTTTTTTGTTTAAATAATTTAAATGCATTTCTATGACGTTATTTTAGTTTTTTATTTTTTATATTTGTTAAAGATTTTTTTTAAATAAACCGAAACGAATTCAAGTGAAAAAAGTTTTTCTTTATTTTCAAAACTCGTCTATTTCTTAAACAGTCTCAATCGTCAACTCTTCTTTTCGAAATTAAATTCATTTTTTTGTTTATAATTTTACGAAAAAGGTGACTCCAAACTTAAGTTTAAGCGTTAAAATCAGTAGCTCATATCATTTTGGCAGCTTTTAACATTTTTTTTTTTCGCTTTACTCAAAACTTTCAAAATCGGAAAGGAAGAGTTTTACCTCTCAATTGATGCTGACGAAAAAGTAGAACCAAAGATGTAACTTTTTGGGGGCTCTAAAATATTAAGTTTCGTATTAACAAACGGGCCCCGGACAAAAGTCACACAGCATTTCCAAAGTAAAAAAAACCCTCTTTCAAAAAGTTTCTACCAATAAACTGTAATCTGTTGATACAGGCTTTTTCCAAATTTCGTAATTTAATCTAGGTATTGTTTGTCAATTCAGTTGATCTCCATCTGATAAATACTCCTATCCAGCACAGCTACAGACTTTATTTACACTCACTTAATCCATCAACACACACATAATCCATTTATCAAAACCATAACGGAACCAACCTTTTATGAGAACCCTTTTTATCCTTCACCCGCATATATGAGATGTCAAAAATTTTATTTTTCGTTTGTTTGTTTTGAAAACAAATTCAAGGATCTCATCTCTCAGAGGAAATACAAATAATCACATACAAAATATGAAATAAATCTCTAATGGAAATCCCTAAAAACAAACGGATGTGTGTGATGGTTGTGTTCTGGTTCTGGTTTTAGAGGATACAAAATTCATTCTTCATAAGACTTGTTTATATTAAGGTGAACATAATAAATATAATTCTATTTTTCTCGATCTCATTATTTTCCATTAACTTTTTAAGAAGTCAAGTACCTACTTGGTTGGTTAGAATAAAAATGTATGGACGAAAAGCTAAGAAGAAAAAATAGAACCACTTTATACAATAAAAAAAGTTACAAGAGTTTATTTATTTATTGTGCTGCTGTTGGTGTAGGAACGTACAATACAAAAAAAAGAACAAAATTTAAGTGATTCTTTTTGCACACAAATAATCGCCTCGGGTGACAGATGAAAGGAAAGCATTTTCTTCACACTTAACGATGTTTGTTTTTATGTTGTCTTTACACATTCTACACACCAGCAGCAGTTCTTTGATACCAAGTCAAGACATACAAACAAAAACAGCTTTAAAGGACTCATAGGGTTTTAACCTAACCGGATATTTGCCATTATTAACGTTAAAAATGCCAATTTGTTGCAATATTTTTTTTTTCGTTGAAGGGTCCTTGGAATAAAAATTTTATTGGAAAACTTCTCACCTATTGGTGACATAATTTCATATCAAGATAAATTCATTAGATATCAAAAAAGAATAGAAGGCGGAAGATGCTTTAAGCAAAAATCAAGGAGAGTAAGTGGTTGTTTATATTTGTTTTAATGAATGAAGATGGGTATACCTAGGTTGACCACCTTTCCCTTTTTCCTTTTTTTTTAAATCTTTGTTTAATTTATTAAATATTTTGCACATATGTACATACATACATAATATGAATATTTTCATATACATAAATACAAATGAATATTTGAAATATCGTGCTTTTTGAATGAATATTTCCCATCCAACAATATTTCAAAAACATTTTTCGCTGACCGGTCAAGAATTCGAAGAACTGAAGACATTACATTTTCATGTTATGCAATACAAATGTTCTTTCAAAGTTGAAATGCTCAACCGGTTGTTATGGGTCGGTAGACCACATTTCGTTTATCCAAGAGAACACTGTCTAATTTAGCCGAAGTCCCTGCCAAACAGACGAATTGTACTCGACAATGTAAATGATTGTATGGAATGTTTTTAAAAATATTGAAAAAACTCCACACATCGATGGTCAGTAGCAACGTTGTTTTCTTCCCATGATTGAATCTTTTTCATAGTAAGGGACCATTAACATGTGAGCGACCAACAACGACCGACGAATGAACAAACAAATGGGAATTAAAAAATTGATGAACCTTAAAATTTCACAACATCTAGTCAAAATGGTAGAATTCGATTTAAGATTAATTTTAAAATTATAAAATCTGAATTTTTATTTGCTTAAATATGAGAAATTTGAGAAAATACATTGGTCGTAACGAATTGCAGCTATTCGCGACGAACAAATTGTTTTCTTAAAATTGAATTTAGCAATTAAAATGAAAATTTTAGTATCTTAAAATAATTATCAATTATGTCTTCCACTTTGTCTTGATTTTGTAAAGAATTTAGGTTTATTAATGTTTTAAATCCCATTTGTTCATTCATTCGTCGGTCGTTGCGTTGGTCGCTCTCATGTCGTCGCCCTAGTGACACAAGGACGTAACTACATTTTTTTCGATTTTGGACTGGGTATGCCACCTTTCTTTAAATATAGCATTCTATGTTGTGGCAAAAATTGTGCCTCTAAGTAAAGTAGCTTAGAAGTTAGCACCTGTCGTATCAACATTTTTTTCAAAATACATCGAAGCAAACAAACGTATGCGGCGTAACGTTTCTATGACCCAAACTCTAGAAATTGGAATCAAGAAACGTTTTTATGGAAATAAGAAATGAGCCTTTACCCTTTGACCGCACATCAAATTCAATGATGTTTTTTTTATGTTGTCAAAAACTAATTTGTACGTACACAAGTAAGATTTGCTTTAGTTTTGTCGGACAAAATAAAAAAAAACTTGCCGTTATTGTTGTTCTGTAATACTTTTACTGATGCGTTATTTTCAGTTTCATTATTTGTGATTGCAAGATCGTGATTTTGTGAAAGGTTTAAATTAAAGAGTTTATGATGGAATTTTCGAGAGCTAACAAGCTTGTCATGTTAGCTACCAGAAATCAAACTCGTAAAGATTATTCGAAAAGAAATTCACCTTCTTCTCGCACATGTACTTCTAAAGGAATAGAACATGGTAGGTTAAATACTAATAATAATCAAGTAAAGAGAGATGTGTTGCTTTCATAAATTCATCTTGTGTTTTCTCTAGACAAAGAATTTGATGGCGAATTGAATAAAACGAATCCTCCTTATATGTCAATCTTCGCTAATGAAAACAATGATGGTAATATTAGTAAAAATAAATTCGTAATAGTTTTAAATATAAGATTACCATCTTAAGGCGATACCGATCTGACTTTAGATGATTTTAATGACCATGATTCATTAATCGACCCCCATTTCTTTCCTTCATCCTCCGAATTTCTCTCTTCAAATGTGCAGTATTCGCCATACCATGTTCAAGATAACTCCGTTCCAGTTGCAGGTACAACTAACGAAAGTCCATCAATTTATATTGAAGTCGATAACACTTCAACCCAAAGACTGTTCAAAATGCCCCAGAAAGTGTAACACTCATTTTGACGAACAGGCTAGGCATTATTTGCATACAACTTTCTGGAAAAAAAACTAAAAAGTACGGAAAACCAGAAAAAATATCTTTCTTCGTTGATCGAAGAGATAACAAAAAAGTCGGTTAGAACTACAGTTCAACATTCACGATGTTCGAATTCAAATTCGTTTTTCCTAATTAAAAATAGTGTAAAAATTTAAGTTTGTCAAAGTTTTTTTATTTCTACATTCAACGTTTCTGAAACATTTTTGAGAAATATAGTAAGAAATAGATCCGATTGTAACGTTGTTGCCGCAAGTAAAAAAGGCTGTCATCCACCTGGAAACAAAAGACCTGCAGATGCGAGGGAATTTATAAAAAAAAAAACATTAATTCTTTCCCAAAAGTGCCTTCTCATTACTGTAGAAAGTCAACTAATTATGAGTTCTTGCCCTCGGATCTTATTTAACAAAAAATGTACGAATGTTACTTGCAAAGACTTCAAGAGGAAAATATACTGCTAGAAAAGTTATGGTTGTATAGACAAATATTCAAAAACGACTTCTACCTTAAATTCCACACTCTGAGAAAAGACATGTGTGATAAATGCTTTCGGTTCCAAAATTCTAATGAGGAAAAAAAAAGAACT
Organism: Melangyna quadrimaculata; assembly: GCA_949320155.1. NCBI lineage: Eukaryota > Metazoa > Arthropoda > Insecta > Diptera > Syrphidae > Melangyna > Melangyna quadrimaculata. The sequence continues at coordinate 78,003,478 of OX439483.1, read as the reverse complement.
TCGTGATGAATATGAGAAACACATAAAGAGAGAAGTAAGTGCTAGAGAATTTCATGATAAATTTAAAGAAGATGCTAGCTTTTGCCAAAAACATTCATTTTATTGAATTTGATTTGGAGGCTGTTAGATACTTTCCTAAAGGCAAATGCAAAGGCCATATTTTATAAAAGACGTTTGGCAGTTAACAATCTGACTGTATACAATGTTGGAACCAAAGAAGCTACCTGTTATATGTGGCATGAGGGTATGGCTGGAAGAGGGTCGGACGAAGTGGCATCAGGTCCTTATATGTATTTAAGGCAACATTGCGACGGTAAACCATTTGTTCTGCTGAGTGATACTTGTGGAGGGCAGAATCGAAACGTAAACATTTAGGCAATGCTTCTCTACTCGGTACAATCACTGGATATCCCGAAAATAGAACATTGTTATTTTGAACCTGGACATGGACACTCTATGATGGAATGTGATTCCGTTCATGCCCATATTGAACGATGTTCAAAAAACATAAATAAATTTAACCCCATTGGATGGTACACTATCGTAATGATGTCATCAAAACAATCAAAATATACAGTGATAGAAATGGGACGCGAGGATATTTTTAGCTTCAAAGCAGTAAGTTCAATTTTGATTTATAATCGTAAGGTTGATACTGAAGGGAATAAAGTTAATTGGCTAAAAATATCTTGGCTGCAGTATAGAAAAACTGATACAAATAATATCTTTTTTAAGTATGACAAGGATCTGGCAGAGTTCAAAGCTGTACAAATAATTCGGTGGCAATCAAGGAAAGATGAGTTACCAAAATTAACTCAATGTTTCACGGACCTAAGTGTATATAAACAGAAAAGTATATTGATTTGTTGGACCTTTGTATCAAAGGTATAATGCCAACGCACTACCACGATTTCTACAAATCGTTAAAAACTTCTGATTTGGATGACGAATATGATAACTTGCTTTAAATGCCTTTATGTACTTATATTACAATAAAAGAATTAAAAAAATGAAATAAATGAGAAAGTTATTTTTGAAAATTATTTTTTTATTCAAACACGTAACAAAACAAAAAGTGTTAAAGTTATAATTATTGTTAGAGGCACAAAAACGTATCAGTATACCTTTTTGTTTTATTGAATAAAATATCTCTTAAAACACGAACAAAAATTAAGAATATTTTATGCATTTCATAGCTAGAATGTTAATCTTGAATTTTTCAAAAGTTAACCTTACAAAAGTATTCATGGAACTTATAAAAATGAAAAATGGTAAAAAAAATCACTAAATCGTCTCTCCTGAAAATTAGCAAATATTGACATACGTTTTTGTGGCACTAGGGCGACGATGTGTACACTGTATTACAAAATTTCTTGATAAAATTGAATTTTTTCTTAAATTTCTATTGAACAGATTTATTCCACGCTTTCTTGCAATTTTTTTGGATTAAGTTTAATTTTTATTAACAAACAAATAGAACCAGTAGCTACCTGTAGAACCGATTGGAAAAGACAATGCTTGTAATACAGTTTAAAACAAAACAAATCATATATAAGAGTAATGAGAATGCAAGCACTAAAGTTATGTTGATGAATAAAGTTCCAAACACGACGAAAGAAATATTAAAGGATGTGCTTACACTATTCATATTTTATCTCAATTTATTCATAAATTTCGGTACATGAGTTTGATTTCGATATATTTGTTTGTACCGAGGCTTTTTTTTTGGTACACATAACGCAGTGTTAATTTTCGGTACTGTACCGGTCATCTTAGGTTTACCATTGAGGATGGCTTCTAGTAGAAAACTTTTTTTTTGTAGACTTATTTCTAATTTTTTTATAAAACTTACCCTGGCAACGTTTCCATACAAACAGACCAAATTGAATAATTTATCTGTGTTCGATGTTTCCTGATCCATTCCATAGACCATCATAACGGCGCCCTGCAAAATAAATAAATAATAATTGAGTTCCTAGTTTTTTTTTTTTTTTTTTTAATTTTAAAATATGTGTATCTTAATGATGGAAATATGTGTGTGAAAAATCAATCTATGTAATTGGGAAATAATAAGTGAATTTTACAAATAAACGTATTACAAAAGTTTTTTTTTGACAAAAGTTGAGGGTCAATCAAAGCCTCGATCTAGACTTTTCTCCTGCTTAGGGTGACCAGATCTTTAACCCTCAAAAAGAGGACGACAAGAAAAATTTTATTTTTCGCTAGTGAAATTGGGCAAGTTGTATTAGATTTTGTTTTAAGTGATCTTACAAAATATTTATTTGAGTAAATGTACTTTTTTGTTAAGATATACAAAAATCGTAATATTTTGGAAAAATTTCAAAATAGGAGAACCTACATCAGCTATATCATTAACGAAATACTTTATATGGAAATAACAGAAAAATAAGGCAAGTTTTTTAAAAACGATCAAAATCCTATTTCCGTAATGTGAATTTTTCGGCATTCGAGACTAAAATTCAAATTTGAAGATAATTTAAAACACTCTTTTCGATTTCTCCATCATCGCAAAGGTGTGATGTACTGATAAAAAAATAACAATATTATGGCAATGACGAAGAAAACAAATTAACCGACCAGTCTACGATATGATAGCTTCGTTCAGTTAACCAACTTGAACAAATTTAACCATTAATTTTTCATTGATTTATATACTACTTTAAACAGTGTTATAAAAGCTTAAAGAAACCATTTCGCAGATTTTCATAATACATAGATTGCTGATTATTTCGAATTGTAAGAAAACATTGTGTTTAAAAAAAAAAAAAAAAAATAGAAAAGAGGACAAAATGGAAAATTTCCCAAAAAGAAAGACGACGGATATTTTTTGCTCAAAAAGAGGACTTGTCCTCCTAAAAGAGGACGTCTGGTAAGCAAGAGTCCTGCTAAAACATTACAATTAAGATTTTAAGAAATGTTGTAGTTTATAATTTGTCTCCGCCAACTGGCCCAAACTCTAGCAAAATCCTTATGATCTCCATTGAGCTTATTTAACTGAACAAAAATTAATCTGTGTATTCGGTAGACCTCTGTCACCTGTCATTATCATTGGGTTCAGAACTTCTCCGTTCGGACCAATAGGAATCAAAAATTATCAATTATCTTGAAATCAAAAGCCTCCAATGGAAGTCGAGTGCAATTTTTGTTCAATGTTTAAGCTTTTGAAGGACAATAAAATCAAGTCTTACCTATAACAATTTTTTTTAAATAAATAAAAAAGTTTTTTCTAAGTTCTAAATCCAGGTGCCTACACAAAATGACTTTCTCCAATAAAAACTGTCTTTTAAGCCCGTCCAACTCCGACTGCACTCTGCAAACTCTATTACAAGTACATTTACAGATATTCAGTTTGGATTTCGGGAAAAACAGGCAACACTTCATCCACTTCTTAAATTCCAGCAAGATGTCACATTATCCTTAAACTGTCACCAAGTCACTGTCGGATGTTTTCTTGATATATAAAAAGCATTTGACAGTGTTTGGATACAGGGACTTGTTCACAAACTTTTCCAACTCGGATTTCCACACTCACTAATTAAAATTATTTACAACTTTCTTCATTCCAGATCGTTTTTCGTTCAGACAGGAACCTGTCAATCAACATCAAGGACTACTAGAGCCGGAGTTGCCCAAGGATCTAAACTAGGACCATTTCTCTTTAATATATACATTTAGACCAACCACAGCCGGAACATGCTCAGACTCTCTTGTTTGCTGATGACTTTCTTACATACGCCAAGTCTATGTCACTAATATTTTCTGCTAGAAGAGTAGAAACTCATATCAGACGACTCTACGAATACTACCAGCGCTGGGGTTTCAAAATCAACTCGGCGAAATCAGAACTGATCTGCTTCAGACGACCAAGAACCTCCGGAAGTCAAAGAGAACCCTCAGCTGCAAAATGCAGGAACACCAAGATCACTCTTCCCGATGGAACTCAACTGTCATCCAGAAGTAATGTGAAATACCTGGGAATACATTTCAACGAACTATACCGGCTCAACCCACACGCAGCAGCTGTACTGAAGAAAGCAAATTTTGCCTTTCACCGCATTCATCCACTGATGCGAAAACGAAACGGACTCAGCCAGAAGACCAAGCTTCTTCTTTATAAGCAGCTCATTAGACCGGTCACGTACTGTTTTCCCATCTGAATTACGACGACAAAAACCTACATGAACAATCTGGCAATATTCGAGAGGAACATCTAGCGGATCTGCACAGGGATGCACTTTGACAGGATACGTATGCAACACATCAGCAACAAGTGACTCTATGAAGGAGCCAGAATCCAACAACTTAAAAGATACCTCATCAAATCCAGCCGAACGGTGTCTGCCAAATCTAGTCAACCACCCGAACCCTCTGATACGAGGAGTTGTAAACCAGCCAAGCCATCCTGAACAACGCCAGCGGTACCTTGAAGCAATGGAACTACTAGACGAGGATCTAATAACAACCAATGACGAAGAGAACATCCCCTTCTACGCTAACCCAGGGTTAGCTCACTACCGTGGCTGATAGCCTCACCTACCCATCACCTTACCCCCCCAATGACAACCGGACCTGAACAATCCGAGACGTGAAGCCGACAATAGTTTAAGATTAAAACCCAAATGTAATGACACTTAAATAAAAAAAACACAATGTTAAAAGTTAGGCCACCTTTTGTGCCAACATATCAAAATAATCAATGTATACTTTAAGATAACTAGCGTTAAGCTAATTTTAAATAATTTTGTTCAAAAAAACTACATTTTCATCTATCTGATCCTTTTAAATCCAATAAAATTACTTGACAGAATTAAAAACAAACATTTGCAACATAAAAATTTTCTAAAAACCTATTACCTTAATTCCTTTAAACTTTTAATTCGGCTAACAGCATTGGACTGTGAAAATATATCCTTGAAAATAAAAAATGCTTATGTAATGCACACAAAAAAATACATACATATTTCCATAGAAACACGATGAAAAATACAAAATCTATATGGATATAGATTTGTATATGCACGAACATTTAGGAAGGCATAAATGAGATAAGTAAACAAAACACTAACCTGTTGTTGTCCTGTTGCAGCAAAATTAACTGGTCCATTGCGTCCGGCAGCTATTGGTGGTTCTTTCATTAGGCCAGTCGGATGTATGGGAGCACCCTTCCAATTCTCAGGGGTGGTGGGATGAAAATCCGGTGGTCCAAAAGGTGGAAAGCCAGCTCCTGGTCCCAATAGTGGTGGCTCTTTAAATTGAGGATAAGTTGTTTTGATTGCAACTATATTTTCAATTTTGTATTTTATTTTTTTGATTGTTTTGAATTTCATTTTAGTTTTAAGTTTGTTTTAATGTTTTTAGTTGATTTTTGTTTTGTTCGTGCATTAGTTGTATGAATTGTTGTATTAATTTTTGTTTAGGATTCACATGCGTGCACAGGAAGATTTCAGGATGAATGGAAATAAAAAAACAAAACAAAGAAATTAACATAGAATAAGGATTTATATTAAAATAAATGAATTAAGATGTTAGATGCAATGTTATGTAAGAAACAAGGACGCACAAGGATTAAAAAGAAGACCTGTCATAGGTATTGTATTTCTTATCATATTTTTTAAGGTAAATTATTTAAATCAGTCACTTTTTTTTTTTAAGTAGGTGAACTTATCACCATAATTACGAACTTTTTTTTTAAATTTATTATTAAGTCGTATGTTTAGCTTGTGGTTTCCTTAATGGTAAAATTTCATATGTTTTGTTGCCTTTGAGAATTTATGAATAGAGACACTGTGATGCTGGTAATTAAACTTAACAATATCATCAGCAAAAGACTTAGCGAAAAGTGCAATTTGTGTTCTTTTCTATCAAATTTTGTTCTTTTCGCCATTGCTTTTGTTAATTGTGTTGTTTATTTTAAATACAAGCATCACAATGTCTCTATTCGTAATTTCTAAAAAGCTTTGCACCAAAAAAATGACAATTTACCATTGAGGAAACCACGAGCTCAATATACGACAAAATACGACTTGATAATACGAATTTCGTAACTGGGATGAATTTTTGTTTCTAAATGGTTTGGTAAATGACTCTGGTAGTGAAGTAAACTCTCATCACCACTACTAAACTAAGTATACATGTGACCACAACTTTCATTCTCCTTTATACAGTATACATTATATAGGTATATGAAGAACATCATATTCTCAATAAATATTCAGTATTCAAGTAAATCTCTTTCCATGACATGGTGTCAGAAGTGGAATTTGGCACCAAGAAAAATTTTAAAATAAAGGACCTATTATAGGTTTAAAGGAGCAGCATGAGAAACAATTTTGCTAACTAAAAAAATTATAAATGTTTTGAGAATTGTTCGTAACAAAAAAAACTTACACATACATTTTGAGAAGACATTTTTTTGTCAAATATTTCCTCTTGGAATAATAAAATCTCTCCCATTTCGCAAGCTAAACGGAAATACCTTAATAAGACTAATGGCTGCTTTGTTCACAATTCAAAGAAGAAAACAACAACAATCGCCTTTCATGACTGCAATCGTGCTTAACATAAATCAGTTTCACTTCATGTTTCCTTAAATTCATTTTTCATACAATTCTGAAAACAACAAGTACTATTATAATGTGGTAGGTAAGGTATACGTATACGCAATTCACTCGAATGCATTCCACAAGTCCTTGTTAGTTGGCTTTTCGCGTGCAAGGAAAACGAGCAAAGAAATCTTACGTTCAACAGCACAAACTGACTGTTTAGTTTCAATTAACATTTATTTATTTATACGAGACATTAAATTTTTGATTTGAGAATCCACCACTTTTGTCCTTCAATAAATACACCCATTCACGTTTACATACAAGCAAACAAAAAACTTAAAAAAAGGATCATAGCGTTGTCGTTGTACTCCCAGGAGTAATTAGAATTTACAAGCATTGAAAAGGACGCGAAGCTCCACTGATGGAGCATGGCGGTACCAACTTTCATGTTAACTCTATGAATCCTCTCCTCGGGCCCTCTGACCGTACCGGAAATAATGTGTTAGCAGCCGCCTCAAACCAAAAACGACATCAAGGTATAGGATGAGGTTTTGTACACCACACTTTCTCTCTCCCCCTTCCCATCAGTTTTGCCTGGATGAATTGAGTATGAAAAAGGATAAAGTCGAATCAAACAAACACACAACGAGGACATTTCACCCTTGGTTTCCGACTGACAAAGTGGAAACAATTTCGTTAAAATTCATTTTTGTGTTCCCTTCTTCTGGCGTACTGAAATAAAAAAAATATTATTCCCAAGGACTATCCGTTAGTTATGTTGAATGAAGTGAAAGCCGAACACGCAAACATAAAGCCTCAGAACAAGTTGAACATAAAATGTGGGAAGCAAAGATATAGGGTTTTTTTTTTTTTTTTCTTGCCACACAAAACGAAGGAGGCTACAAAAAAAAAAAAAATAAGCATGAACATTGAAATAATTGAGGACATTTTTCTTTCTGATATACGGAACTATTGGGTGCTAACGCCATATTTTAGCACAAAAATATACTCGCACATCGCACAGTTTCTATATGTATACACTTCAGGAAAGGAAGTGAGGGCGAGATGGATAATGGGAAATATTTCAAGATTAATAATGTACGCACATACAAACATTATTAAAAAAAAAAATAGATAGAAAAAGGGGGGTAAGGTACTTGTGCGATAAGTATAGCAAGATGTTTCTCCTTGAAATGATCAAACTTTATGATGTGTTATATTTTATATGAATCACTAAGGATTAATGAGAGCCTTAAGGCAATTTCCTTTTCCTCTTACTCGCAGGGATATTGTAATAATGAAGTGAGTTTAGGCGCCTAAGAAGAATAAAAATTTAGTGGAAAGTGGATTTATGACTGATGCGAGGGGTTCATTCAAATTAAATGAAAACGTTCAAGTGAGATACTCCAACATTTGTATTTATTTTGTTTAAAAGTTCATAAGGTTCATTTTTAGTTTTTCTACAAAAATACTACTTTTTAACCAAAGCTTCAAGGTAAGGGTTGCTGTGCTCATGCACCAACCCTATTTAAAGTAGGCCACCATAATGTTTAGTTAGATGAAATTTAGAATTCGGTTTATCTTTTTTAAGCTTCATTTTCGTAAAATTATGTAAACTTATCTGAAAAAGAAGTGTTTATGGTTTATATTAGCATTAAATCAAGGATGCCAAAATTGCTTCCTGTTAAAAGAGGCAATCAAGTGTTTTTTGTTAGATGGAGAGGATTTAAGTAATAATTTGGCGTATGAAATTATCTTGAACTGTGTAAAACTTTATAAATATCAATAATTGTTTTTTAATTTTTTTTTTTTTACGAATTAGTGTTGCCACCCACAGGCACTCTGTTTAAACCAGCCCATTTTTTTGTTTCATAAAATAGAGTTGCAAGAATTATTTTCAACTTTTTCATACATTATTTTGTTTTCGGAAAATCACAATGTTTTAGCTGTTTACGTTTAATTGATTTGGTTGCTCTCAGTTAGAACACTTTTTGCCTCGGTAACTCTTGAAATATCAAACCAACAAAAACAATTTTTTAAATTGATGTACATAAAACTGTTGGAAAAACGCTTACTATTATACTGACTTAAGTACTATTTGATTTTCTCAGTACGTAAGTGCATCTTTGCCATTTTCAGTACCATTTTGGATTGTTTGTACAAAATTGATTAATTCCTTTAGTTAATTTTCTCTTAGTGCCTTATTGCGAGAGTCTAGGTACTCCGAAAAAATCTAGGCGTCAAAAGTCGATCAGAAATTTTTGTTCGAATTTAATTTTCTATCAAATAGGAAAATTCATATAAATTCAAAGTAATTAGACAGAAAAATCTATGTGCGATGCGAACCAACCCAAATCAAAGGATAAAACATCGGTAGATTTTGACCCCGTCTAAGCAGCATTTGCTTAACTCACCAGGTTCAGGCAACTCACAAAATTTCAGTCCCTTAGTACCTTTCCATACAACGAAACTGAGTTACCAAAAACTGGGAGTTTGTAGGCGAGAAGAGCAAGAAGTAAGGAGAGGAAAATAAATTTCCCCGGTCAACTATTTGAAGAGATTTGTATCGCATTCCTTTTCCCCATAAAGTCGATTGGTTGAATCGACTTAATGGGGAAAAACTAAAATCTCTAGCAATTTTGTTCATTCGTGTGAACGGAACAAGAGATTTTTAAGGCAATTAGATGAAAACGTCAAAAAATCTCCAGAGACTAATTTCCCAGTGTGAAAGGGGACTTAGCTTATGTGGGTCCCGAGATACAAGCAAAATTGCAAAAACTAACTGACTCACTCACGCACTAGAAGATCATCATAATTATGGAGCACCTCCAAAAACCGTAGAATATTGTAACTTCATACAACGGAAGATCTGTCGTGCATATGAAGGAAAATTTGAAGTTTTCCACTAAAGGGTGTGGCATCCGCCCATTTACCTAGTATTGATGTCAAATATATGGGGCACTTCCGATAGTCGCAAAATGAAGAAATTTGGTGGAGTATCAGAGTTTGAAGAGCAAGCAAAGGAACTAAATTTTAATTTGAGATTTTTCATTTATGGGTCGTGGCATACGCCCATTTTCTCAGAATTGCTATCAATTATATCAAAAACTTCCGATTGTTAAAAAAGGATGAAATGTTGTACAACGGAAGGTTTGAGATTTTTCATTCAGGGGGCGTGGCATGCACCATTTTAGCAAAATTTGTATGGAGCATTCTCAATTATTTTAGAATATTGCAGTTTTGTGTATTGGGCGTATACCATACAGCCATTTTCGCAGAATTGTTATATGGAACATTTCCAAATGTTGCAAAATTATGAAGTTTGGTAGACCGGGAGGGCCTTAGCTATATACAAATAAAACTAATTGAACTATGAGATTTTCCATGCAGTGAACATGGCATCCACCCACTTCTTCATAATTATTATCATTTAAATGGAGCACTTCTGTTGGATGAAAATTAGTAGGACTTGTACTGCATAAAAAAGGTACAAATTCAAAACTTAAATTCCTTTGTGGGGCTTTCAGTCCTTCTTTATTTTTTGTAAAGAAAAACTTGGCTCATTTTTTTAACATTTATGTTATTGGTGTGATTTCACTACTTTTTGCAAATAGAGAAAGGTAGAGTAATATCGAAGAACCTCAAAATTATAAGTGAAATTTGTTATTTAATCATTACTCCATCCATCCGTTTAAAACAGCCCAGTACAATAGGTCTTTTTCAGTACTATTTTGTGTCAGCGTTTAGTACAATCGAAAAAAGTTGATTTCCATCACTGGTACATAATGTAGATATAATCAAATTTTCATTTAAAAAGATCCCTACTTCTTGAACTATGAGTTGTTCGCGAAATATGTAGATATAAGTTAAAATGCGTCATTAAAAATTGCGGTTCACAAGATCAACACCGAACGACGTTACATCCCTAATGGCAATTTCAATGAAATCCATACAAAGCCTTTTCCCAGTTTTTTTTTACTTTTCCAATGCTATTTGTAAGATAGAATTTGACATAATAATGAAATGATAGCGAAATTCCAGTAGAAAATTTGTATCTGATAGCAACAGAAAACCCTTCCCTAGAAATTTCCTATATTTCATAAAGAACGAATCGAATTTGTATTAATGCAACCACGGCAAAAATGATAAATCCAGATTATTTTATCTACAATAAAGGAATCAACTGTCAAAATGTGTAGGTATGGTAAAAATATCCTGCAGAACAGATTTTATACCACGAATATGATGCAGAAACCGAAGAAATAAGCCTGATAGAAAATTTTGCCGGAATGTTTCACTTGGCGTTGATGCAAATTTGTGGTGGAAAGTATCTCGTTGTTAAATAGAATTAACAGCCAATTGTATATACTTCACTTCAGTAAATATTATTATTAATAATACTTTGACAAACTTCATCGGCTTACCCAAAATTATATTTTTATTTTTCCCAATATATAGCATATTGGAGATAAAACAACACTTTGTGAAGTACATCTAGAGATAATTGATATTTATATACTATCAATTAGCTATTACTAGTTTTGTTTTGAGCAGTAAGGTGATTCCATTAGAAAATGTTGGATCAATACAACTTTTACAGCTCCGATCAACTGGGTCTTTATTTATTTAAAAATTTAAAAATTAAAATCTATTCGATAGAACCGGAGTGGAAGACTATAAAAGAAGATAAGCGCATCATATATCCAAGGGTCATTAAGTTTAACTGTTCATAGCAACAAATTAAATCCAAACAACAACCGGACCTTCCAATTAAAAAACAAATGATCCTTATATTTCACAGAAATCTTATCATAATAAGAACAAAATAAGATTAAGACTCTGGTTAATGTTGGATTTTTATGATGGAATATCAATTTTACAAAAGCAGCCCATGTTTTTCAAATTACCACTTGTTCTGCTTAAAGAAAAACCGACAATAAATCTGTATAAAGGAGCTACCTATCCTAATTTTAAACCCTGCCGGAAGGAACAATATTTTACAACTCAATTACTGTATGTAAATCAATTTTAAACCTCCAAGGCAAACGACAACAACAAAAGAACAAAGTACCCAAAGTTATACACTAAAGCGAAAAAGCTTTAGCAGTGGAAGCATCAGTAGCAGCGTATAAACGCGCGCAAACTGCTACTTAATCCACAGGTCAAATATTTGCCCTATGCTTATGGTAATAAGTTTCTCTCCAAATAAAACTTCTTCTCCTATCCTTGCTCCTTTTGTTGACGACCTGCTGTTTCTTTTCATTGAATATATTCATTTTTTGCTGAACATTTTCGTAGCAGAAACCACTCGTTGAATGCTATAGAATGTGTTCGATGTGTACCTCTCGTTTCTCAAAAAAAAAAATGTTAAAATTGAAACACAAATGAGACTCCTACATCGTGGTCGGTCGACGTCACAGGTGTCTTGAGCAAACAAAATAAATAATAATTTACTATATTAGAGAATAAGCTACTTTAAGGAATTTCCATCTACCCTTGTCAAAATGACATATACGCACACGCTTTCTAATGATAAACGTATAGCTATCCCACGCCCACATCGTTTCCATCAGGGAAAGGATATTTAAAATTAGTCGTGCCATTTTTTTCTAAATTGTTCATTTGTCAGTCCTTTTTTTTATTTTATTCCTTCAAGCCCCAAAATTTAGAATACAAAAAAAGTAGTTCCTTAAGTGGACGTGCTCAAATAAATACAACTTCGTGATATTAAAGCTCACAAAACATGTGAAATCCTTGGATCCAATAATTCAATATGGCAAGTGGGAGAGGAGGGTATATGAACAAGTACATACAACCATCAGAAGCAACAGTTTGGCTGAAACATGTAAATCTATAGGAAGCCATGACTGCTCCTTTCGGACTTGAACACAGAATTGCCTCATCGAGGGCGACACTGATATGTTACCATTGCCTTTGCAACAGAATTTGACAGGTCACGTTTTTGGCGTGAAATGGTCTTTAAATAAGGTCTTTTTGTGACTAAACAAATGAGCATTTCAACTCATGCATATATAACACCACAACGTAGTTTGTTTTAAGGAAATGATAGAATAATATTTCACCAATTGGACAGTTGAAATATTCTAAGGATGGAAAGATATATTATGGTGGTAGAATTTAAACACGAAATGAACATAATACACATTTTAAAGTCGTTTTCATCTTTGAAATGGGTTAGTTTCTTTTATGTTTTATTTTTTTTTTTGTAAACAGTGTGGTTGAAAAAATCGTTACTTCATACGCGTTGTCCGTGCATTACGAACATCCTATTAAGTATATTGAGGGGTGGATTCTTAAAATGTCTTTATAATATTATGTTAGTGGTTGATATAAGAGATATTTAAAAACAAAGCGAAATTATAACTAAACTAAGATTTAACCGATTAAAATTTTGACTTTGACAATTAAACGAAGCAATGATAGCACGGGTTGCAACTTTTGTATAATATTTTAAATAAAAGGTCGCATTAGTGTGAACTTGTTTTGTTTTAGCAGATAACAACAGTTATTGAGCAGCCGTAAGTAATAGCACGAAATATATCTTTTCGTATCTTAACCAAATATTTGCTTAAAAGTCTCAGCGCTAAAACATTAATTTCACTGCAATGCGACCATTTTCCACAGAGATACAATTCCTAACAAATTTAAGATAACACAATTTTTGTCGGTACTTTGCGTCGTGCGTGGTCGATTCGCCTACATGAATTTTGTACCGTGTTAAAATAATCTACCTTTCGTCTTGAAGCCTAAATCAACTCATAAGGGGGAACTTACACGTAAAGCACCGATCGTCACTTATAGAATGCTCGGCTCCAGACGTCTGTGAAGTTGGCAGGGCAGCTTTCATTTAGAGTAATGGGACAAATGCAACGCAATTCTAAATTCTTAATTTCTTTTCCTGTTTTTGCAGTTCTTCAAATAGTGGATGTTATCGAGTGGCCTGCTAACTTCACAATAAATGGCAAATGAAATGATATTTGAATTGATTTTTTGTTTGTTATGGTATTGGTGTACTTTTGTGTCTGTGAATCTGTAAATGGTATAACCCAGCGAGAAAAATTCAAAAATTCATTGCGGAAAATTCAGCTTTTTCCATGAGGAATGGCAGATGCACCGGCCACTTTTCAGCTGATTCCTTTGATGAATTTAACATAAGCGTGTCCTAGGCGGGAAGCTCATGCTGAAAATCCGATCAAAATTCACCAACGAAATCACTACTTTGTTGGAAGTTGTTTATTCACCGACCCAGGTGATGAAAAACATGATGGTTGCATAATCTGTGAATGCACTACATAAATGTATGTCGCTTATTCATCAGTTTAATATTTTCGATGTAAATGGTAGTGAAAATTTAATTGTGAAATCACAAGATTAGTGGTAGTTGTTTATTCAGCACTTACTTAATGCAATATGAAAAATATAAAAAAGGTTGTTGGTCAATCACCACTTCAGTACTTCACTTATATAGTATTTCTACACTTGAAATACTTTGAGACAATCTGAGATTGTCTCATTTTAATAGAATCCACTTACTATAATTACTGTCAATAGACAATGTGAACACAGAGAACACTTTACAAAGCATATGAGTGGACATCATAGACAATGAACTGATGAACTTGTACATGACTTTTCAACAGTTTTTCATCGCATAATTTTCCCTATCAAAAGGTTATTTTCTAAACACAAAGCAGAAAGTGGGTTCAAATCTATGAAATGAGGAAACCTCGCACGACTCTTCACTCACTCATTGTATGTATATGTCGTTTTCTTTTATTATTTCGCTAGTGAATTGATTGATGAATTCAGCTATAAAATTCATTGGGGACGATATTTCCCGCTGGGAAGCTAAAAAATACAAACAAATCAGCCAACAATTTTTATTCGTGCATGAATGTTTTTTACTTTTATTTTTAAACTACATATGAACAGACGTTTGCAAGGCTGTAATTAATGATGGAGGATACAATGTAATCTATCAGCTAGCTCATTTAAAACTGCTTCATTTTAATGCAATTATTGCTTTATAATCTTTATATTTTCACAGCAAATTCTTTCTCTACTGAAATAAATTAAATAACAGCTGACAATTGTACTGGTGTTACTAAAAGGAGGGGTAGATCCACCGAAAAATACGGATCTGCAAATTTGATTCAGATTTTGTGTGTGAGATTGATTTTTTTAATGAGAGTTGGCGCTGATACTGTGTGGAAATATTTTTGTTTTGTTAAAAAACGCAAAAAAGACCTCTTTTCGATAAAGTATATAAACAAAACTAATGAATGTTTTGACTTTTTTTTTATTGAATCTAATAGAAAAAATATCAAAAAATAATAATAAAAATATCTTAAATTTGTGAAGGTTCGCCTACATTCACAATAACATTGAACATCTGGAAATATTAGATTGCTGTTTTTAATGTGTAAATTAAATTTTTTTTTTAAAGCCTAGCTTTTATATAAATCAATAGACCAATTATTAGAACGACCATCAAAAATATTAAAAATTTAACCTGAGAGCCCATGACTTTGAAGTTCAAAAAAGGTAATATAACTATTCTTCTGTTAAAAAACCCTGTTAAGCAAACAATACATTAATTTGAACCCATTAACTGTAGGCATTAAGTCATATTCTATTATATTTCTTTTATTTCATTGAAAAAATTAAAAATAGAAAAGTAGTACTTATAAACGTTCATTCAAAGTGATATTATTTGAACGATTTCAATAAATAATAAATTAAGTATTTTTTGTAATCCTATCTCATTTTCCATTCTCATAAAACAAAACGAAATTGATAAGAACATTAATTGAAATAGATGCCAACTATTTTGTAAAATCCTTTACCTCATAAAAGTAGTGAATTTAATATTTATATAATTTTAATGATATACATATATATGTGCGTATATTTATTACCTAGGTAAAATCCAAATTTCAACAAATTATCTTCACAAACAACTAACTTATATAACAAAAATTAAGTTAAAAAAATTCCCACACAAATTTTCATGGGAACAAAAGTGGTGTTGCCTGAAAATGTGCTGCTAACACGATTAATATTTTATAACTTACGATAAAATAGCAGTAAAAGTGGTCGATTATACATACCTACATATGTACATAATGTATATTAAAAAAAATAAAAATTGATACATTTTTAAGAAACAAGTAAAAATTGAGGTAGGTACACAAAAAACTCTACTCGAAAATTCACAAGATATAAATATTTACACTTTGGCTTCGTTCTTTTTCGAACTCTTGTTTATTCCAAATAAAACATTCAGGAAGCCAAATATAATAAAGGATACCTACTCCATTTACGGCATATATGTAGAACTACATTAACAATAAACTATGGCGCTCGATAGTGAGATTCACACTTAAATCTCCACAGGCATTCAGAACAAAAACTCAATCTAAAAATAAATCCCCAATTTGCATATTAAAGTCATTTTTAAAAAAATAATGTCACACAGTTCAGTGCAGGAGGTTAGCAAGTCAGTGATGGTAGTAAAATATATAGCCAACACCTATATAGAATTCAAATTTTAAGCCTCGAAAAAATAATATAAAAAAATTCAGTTCCACACCATTCATACATATCCGATGGCGGGGGGAAGTTAATATATTTTCCAACCCTCATGTCCATAATTTTTTATTTTTAAGAAACCCTTTAGGCAAAGTAAGTATAGAGATGGAGTTATAAAATCGCCGACCAACAGAAGATATGCCTCCAATCGAAATCCGGGAGCAAATGTTTCACGACTTTTGTATGTATGTATGTATGTATGCAGCTACTACGTATAGGTACACATGAAAAATGTATATCTTCTCTACATTAGTTTGGCAGCCAAAAGCAAAATACCTCAATCACATATTCAATAATCGATAAAAAAAAACAAATTGAAAGGATGAAAAAAGACGGAAACATGTTACCGTTTTTTTTTTGCTTTGTGGAGGTTTATCCTTAGAGATTTAAATATTGATGAGGATTTAATGGTATTAAGGGCATATAACTGGCATTGATGCATATGCCAATAAAATATTTTTCCAATATAAGACTTATACCCCAACGGATACATAAAGTTATAAGGATGAACTTTTTGTAATGCACTCTTGATGTTTTTCCACTTTTTTTTTTAGGGAAACTTTAATTCGTCATTATAAATTAAAGACTTGGTACAAAATTCGCCAACATTAAATTCAGCATAATAACAAAACAATATTAAAAAAAAGGTCTAAGCTGTCAATTAAGTTGCGGGCGTTGAATGTGATTTCAATTGAAATTAATTAAAACCGCTCTATTCGAATCCATATAAATGATTGACAATTAACCTGAGTTTGCATTTTTGTTATATTGTTGGTTGATGTGTTTTTTTTTAGGCTTAGGAGCGAACTCGCATATAAAAGCTAATCCCGCAATTAATTTGAAGAAAAGTCTTATTGCAAAGGAGGCATACATATACATAGGTATTTATTGTGCGTATATATAAAGGTCACACTTCAGATCACTGCCTTACTCACCTTACCATCTTCTCTCATCCTCTCAAGTTGTTGTTTGCATTCAAAAATCGCACCACACTTCCTTCCGCACCAAAGTAGGAAATGAAATGGAATTTTTCCTTGAACCATAATTAACAGCCTTCACACTATGATTGGCTGGTTAGAGGGGGAGGCGAATAGGGGTGGTGT
Source organism: Melangyna quadrimaculata (assembly GCA_949320155.1). Lineage (NCBI taxonomy): Eukaryota > Metazoa > Arthropoda > Insecta > Diptera > Syrphidae > Melangyna > Melangyna quadrimaculata. The sequence continues at coordinate 77,986,197 of OX439483.1, read as the reverse complement.
GGCGATGTTGAATAGGTTACCACCAACATTCATGGTCTTATCCCTATTCATTTGGTACAATGTCCTTGTCGAGTGAAATTGATTTTTGTATGTGATATACCAGCAGCCTCTGCTCTGTCTGTCTTTTGGCATTTTGAAAAGCAACAGGAAACTGGCACCCTAGAGAGCGAGAGAGAATGAGATGAACGAGGAAAGGGGGCAATCCCGACGGAGAGAATGCGTTCGTCCATTTGTTTTCTCTGCTTTGCTCATGCCATGCTATAGTCTGCCAATTCGGTTGGTTGGAGTGCAAATATACGAACAAAATGCGAAACACCTTTTGCTAAATTAGGTTTTTCGTGAAATGCGATTAGGCATGGATAATCGCTTTGCGCTTAGCCATGCACTCATTCGTTATGGTTTTTGTTTTATTTTTTTCGTCGTGTTATATGAGGAAGAAAATTTATATGGAGAATATTCTCTTGATATATTAATTCATGAAGATTAATTTGTTAAAGGAATACAAGAACAACAACAATTTTTTTGTTCATGTGATTTCGCATATAATTTGTTACGTATACGCACGAGTGTACCATACAAAGGTGTGATAATATATCAGAAGAGCTAAATTGGATCAATTTTTTTTCGTTCACAAAGGCTTATTAAGGTGATGAAAAAAGGCATAACGAAACGTGCTTAAAAAAATACGGCGAACAATCCGTAGTCGAAGGTAAGATAGAAAAAAATGATTATATTAGGGATTTTATGACAACGATTTATATCAAGAGGAGATCAAGCTAAGACCTCATCGGTACATGGGCATCGGATTTAAGGGCATCAAATATAAAAACAACAGTTTGACACACTCCAGTTCATTCGATTAGGTCCTTTTTTAAATTCATTTTTATTCTAAATACATAATAATAAATCCTCAGAGCCAAAGTGTCCTATACAACTGACAATCAAAGATTCGTTAATTGAACTTTTTAATTAACCAGTTAAGTCCTGACGCAATTCGGATATTAGCGGATTCCCTGCGTATTAAAGTATTTTTACATGTGTCTTACAATACAAATTTTCAGAAATTGCGACACTTTACAAATTAGTGTTATAAACAGTTATCTAGACTTTTCAAATATACCACATCGACGCAATTGATTGAGCTGATTTGGGCACACAAAAATTAAAAACACATTCGTTTTTACAAAAATGTAGGTATCTGAAAATATAGACCTAGAGTTCCAGCAATTTTTCTTTCTACAAAATGATTAACTTGCATAAGCTTCCATAATATTCCATATGAACACTTTAGGGAGCTAAAACTATTTCTTACTTCTCTAACAAATAAAGAGAAAAAAAAAATCAAAACAAAAACTTCCACTCATGGTTGAATCTGAAGCCGACAATACAAATAAATTTACTGAAATTAAGTCGTCCTATTCCCTAAATATCCATTTAAACCATGTCATGTGAATGTGTGAATAATCCCATATCGCTGCAAGGATTTTCATCCTTCATTCAATCCCCCATCAGGGATTCCTCGAGAATTTTGTTAATTATTCTGTGTGTTTGTGCGTATTTATGTTAAATAAAACAAATATCCCCAAAACAAAACACAATTAAATCGAATTGAAAAAAAAAAAAAATGTCCAACTATGACTTGCGTCATAATCTCATGACATAAATCATTTTAATTACGGGATGCCAGCAATAACAATAAATAAAACTGGGGTAACTCAGCAACCAACGTGCATTCATATACATCGTGCTATTCTATTACATTTTCATATTCGAAAAGAAAGGACTTCAAGTTAATTAAAAAAAAATTGTTGACAGCTCTTGTTGCTGCGCTCTGCTTGTGAATGAATCAGTGGTAGTGTGTTGGCGATGGTTGGTGTTTTTTGTTGCATTTTTCTTATATCTATTTCTTAGTGCACTTATTGTCTCTTTCGTTCTCTCTTAAGAAGCTTTACTCTGTCACTAAATGGTTTTTGCAGTCTAGTTTTCGTCTGTTGGTACACAATAAGAAGAAAATGTGGGTAAGGGGGCAAGGAATTAAAACAGTTTCTTTTCCTCCATATTTGTTGGGATATTAACTAGCATTTCCGGTCGAAATAAGGAAAGCCAAACAACTCAGGAGTCATTCACAGTGGACAAAGCAATCCTGCGTTGTCCTTCAGTTAGAGTTATTCATTATAATCATTATTGATCCTTTTCGTTGTTTTTTTTTTTTTTTAATTTCTGCCTCTGATGTCTGGGAAATGTTAAGAGAAAATGGGAACACTAAGTTTTGTAGTAAATACATATTGAGCAGGCTGCATTTCCACCTCGATCCAAGACTGTCATATTTTTTTTTTTGTATTCGAAAGTTTCAACCAGAAATTTATCAGAAGGAGATAAAATATTAAAAGCCTTTTTTCTAAGTTTTTGAAATTTCTTTTTGCAAGGAAAACAAAAAATACAAGTTGAGCTAATAAAAAATGTCAAGTGGGTTATTATCTATAGCACGAAGCCTCGACGAGTAAATCCATTTAGCTTCATCATCATCCTTTGTCGTGACTTTTTATTAAGTCTCGCGCTCTATTCGTTGATTATGACGAATTGCTATAATTACTTTGTTTTCTTTCAGATTTTCTCCTGCGTATATTCTTTCGCAATTTTTCGGTCCTATTATTTTTTTTTTTTTTTTTAGAAAATCTTTCAAACTAATTGCTTATCCTTTTTCCGGTTGGACGAATAATTATATTGTTGGACTGGAGTATAATGCAAACAGTAATTAGAAATTCTAATTGTATTTTATTTCTTTTGTTTTCATTGTTATATAGCGTTGAGGGGAGATTTTTCTTTTTGTTTTTTTTTTTTTTTAGAAATGAAAAGAAATACTAAGGCTTAAGTGATTAATTACCATCGAGGCTGTGGGGATCTATTTCATTTATCATGACTTTATTTGACTGCCATACTTACTATTGGAAACGGTAGCTGAAATCAATGGATTGCTAATTCGTCTATTTACAATCTATTCTTCAATATGTTCCTTCATTGAGTGAATATAATCAAATCCTTTTTCGTTTCGATTCGATAGCAATAATTTCAATTGTTTTTCAAATTAAGACTAATATTAGCAAAACAACAATCATTTTATGAAACGGACGCCTGAATTTTTTATACCTGAAAGAGGGTTACTAGAAAAACTTATGTCCGGGTATTCCAGACGCCATGACCCTGGCTCAAAACTATTAATCTTAGAGGAAAAACAGTTAGGCCAAGGTTGTAGCCAATTAAACCATCTTTCGTTCGTACATACATTTTTTTCGGTGCGGGCAATATTTTCAAGGCTATGTCGTTTTATTTTTAATTTTTGCAATTACACATTTTTGACGTTCCTGAAGAAAGCAAATCCGCCATTTTGGAAAACGCGAATTGATCTATATCTCCGAAAGTATTGGTCTTAGAGGAAAAATTGTAAGGCCAAGCTTGTAGGCAATAAAATTAGGGGTTCGTTGATACATTTAGAGGTTCGTTGATACATTTTTTGTCAGTGCGGGCGATATTTTTAAAGTTATGTCAAATACGGTAACGTGAATTACTTTCCAAATAAGAATATTAGAACACTATTTTTCCAACATTTTGATATATTTTTTAAGATGATGCGATGCCGCAGTCAAAAGTTCCAGCCCTCTTGGTATTTATATTAATTTTTAATAACAATTTAGTATTTTATTAACTCCAAAGTTTTCATTTAAGCGCTGTAATTTTTAACTGTGGTATCGGATCATCTTCAAAAATATATCAAAATGTTGGAAATTTAGTGTTCTAAAATTCTCATTTTGAAAGTCATTCACATTACCGTATTCGACATAACTTTGAAAATATCGCCCGCACTGAAAAAAATGTATCAACGAACAAAAGATAATTTTATTGCCTACAAGCTTGGCCTTACAATTTTTCCTCTAAGACCAATACTTTCGGAGATATAGATCAATTCGCGTTTTCCAAAATGGCGGATTTGCCCAGGGGGATGGCGTCCGAAAAACTGGACATAAGCTTTTCTAATAGCCATCTTTCAGCTATGAAAAATTCAGACGTCCTATATTTCGTCCACAAAAAAATCTATCTTTCCTGTGCTATAAAGCATAGTACGTAGCTGAAGCGAAACGAAAATTTTCATGCAAAAATTGACACAACGAATTCAGAAACGAAAAATGTTGTTCTCATTTTGCTCAGCAAATACGCAGTTCGATAGCGAAAATAGAAAATCGTAGTAGATTAGTAGAGTCAAGTCTCCACATTTTTCCGCACAGAATTTATTTTGCGGAACATTAATGCTGTTGAGAAGGTGACATTTTCTGTTTTTTTTTTTTTTTTTAGAAAAAAAATGTACTTGGTTTAAGATATAATATAGCTAATACTACTGTTGAGAGGAATACAACATATTTTTGACCTTGTAAATCTAACTAAGGACATGAAATTAAATAGAACTGCCTTGGAAAAATCAAATCAAAAATGTCACGACAATGGTAGACCTAGGGATTTGGAAAAAAAAAGTTATTAAAAAAATGTAGCACTGCACTGCAATCTCACCACAGCTCCTTCTTAACGTGCCGACAACAGAGTGCATTTACATAACAGTTACAATATCAGGTACTCCAGAATGTTGCTTCTTTTTCGCTATACCTGTCAAAAGCTACATTTCTATTTTGAGTGATTTGGCATTTTAGTGTATTTGGGAATTTGTCCTATAATCTAAAATACAAACTAGAAACCTTAATTTTGACGTAGCTGCTTTCCATCTCATTTTTTTTTTTTCTTTCATTTTAATTCTTTCATTCTATAATTCCAGATCTGTTTTTCAAATTTGTTTCTCTATTTCCAAAAACATTTATGGGGTGTTTTTCAAGAGTTCTGGTTGGTAGCTATCTTTAAATTTGTCATAATATACACTTAAGCTTTATAATTAAGGCCAGCCTGAGCTGTTTGTTAAAAAAAAAAAAATCAGAAGTCATTCCTCGTTAGGTAAAAACTGAACGTAACCTATTATTATTGTCAAAAAAAAATCTTAAAGAGGCAATATACCCGAGAAAAAAATCCAACGACCAGAAGCTTTAAGTTGAACGAGGGGAAGTGATGGAAGCCCTAACTTCAAACCCACAAAACCTCATCAGTAGAGGGTAAAAAGAGATTCCAACTGATAAAGTTCCAAACAAATTTACGTACACTCATTTCCCTTATAAAATCACCACGACAAACTTATTTTGACAATCTCTTGCGAATAAAAGTTCTAATAAATCATTTCATTCGCGTATATCTTTTCTTAACATGGTTTTACAATTTTACAAAGTGCAATACTTCACCCTGTCACATGCTTTTTATCTAAGCAAGAAACATAAAAAAAAAAATATGCAATAAACATATCTTCAAGTTTAAAACTTTGTAAGCTTTTCCCTCAGCTCCATTTTGAAGAGCACTTTACTTTACAACCCTTTCTATAGGTACCTACATATTTCGTAATATGAAACGCATTAAACTTTTATCTTCTGATGATTTGGGGGCTGCGAGTAAGACCTTCGCGAGCTTGTCATGACACATGTACTGAATATAAATCATAAATGAAAATTAATTCTGAATTTAGCTATATACCCTTATGAATACCAGAAGCAATTAACAAAAAAAAAAAAACACAAACAACAACAAGGAACCAACTATGCACAACCCACAATACACCATAACCTGGATGTACAAGTTATTAAAACATAAAACCCCTTTCATCTTGATAAACCCTTCGTTCTTGGTTGTCTGATTTAGGTACTCTTATAAGCAACGTGCTGCCACGACCATGATGATACCAAGATATTCATATACGAAGCTGGCAAAAGTGTTACCTGGGTACAAATCATAAGGGCGCCACTTAAAACACCCCAAAAAAAAACATGGAAGAGTGGAACATAATTTAAGTCTCGAGCGCGCCTAGAGGTTGAATTGAGGAGAAACAGTGACAAGGTGTGCAAATATAAATGTGTGCAAATTACGGATGTCAAGTGTTGACAGTGTATTAGTTGGCAAACCTATACCTACACTTACAACTACATTTAATGTTTCGCGAGGCATTTACGTTGAAATTGGCGAATATAGTCGTTTTTGCAAGGGCACAGGTGACACTATGGGGTTAAAAGTTCAACTCGGTATGTTTTTTTTTTTTTTTTTTTTTTTTTTGTGTTCATAAAATATTTACGCACGTAAATTTCATACGTGACGTTAATTAAATTGCAGGAAAATGAAATTAAAAAAAATATATATATGTTGGTATACATATGTATGTAGGTGTGAAAATATCCTGCGTGTATCACAGCTTGAGAATTTCATATAATGGATCTTTAGAGGGTGCTTGCCTTAATTGCAGCATATTGTCAACAATAATTGAGGTTGGAGCTATTTAAAGTACATATATGGTTTATATGTATAACCCTAGATAGACGATGTACATACGTACCTACCAATTTTTTCTGTCTCGAAGATGTAGGTGGTTGTGCCTCGTAAACATTGCTATTATAATCAGAGGACTCATAATTCTTTTGGCTTAAATGCACTAGGCACGTTTTTAATAAAATTTTTGCATAGAATTCATAACTCAGAAACTCATTGGCCCTTAAGGGTCCTATCCTGAATTTATTTTATGTCAGAATAATAAAGACTCAATGCATAAATTAGCCAATTTTGTCTCTCAAGGCCTGTAGTAAAATACTTAATAATATTTAATAGTTTGGATTACTTTATTGAAGTATTCGAATTGAAATGAAATAAAGTAGGTACCTGACTTCATACCAGGGATGTTGCGGATGCAGATTTTTTGACATCCGCGGATGCGGATATTAAAAGGCTCACATCCGCGGATGCTGATGCGGTTGTAAGATGAGGTACAAACAAAGCATTAAATATTACTTTTTTAGTCATTTTATTCCAAAAAATGAAACTTTTAATATTCAGACATTAACAAAGGTGCGTTATATTCAATAAATAGCAGCTTGGCTGATTTTTCTGGGTTTCAGCGAGTCGCAAAGGGTCGTAAATAAGTCCTGCATAAGCTCCACATTGATTTTTGCGGATGCGGATGCGAATGTTGATTTTAATGCGGATGCGAATATCCGCAACACCCCTGCTTCATACTAAGAAAATTATTTTTAGCTGAAGTTCCGTACAAGTGCAGTTTTTTTTTGTAAATTTGCAATAATTTTAGTCCAAACGCTCGAAAAATTTTTACCTACTTTTACTACTACTAGTATTTGTAGTCTAATAGAAGTAGAAGAAGCAGAAAAAGAAGAAGTAAAACGAGTAGTGCAAGTAATAGTAGTCAAATTAGTAGCAGTTAAAGTGGTAGTAGTTAAGTAGTAGCAGTAGTAAATCTAATAGTAGTAAAACCAGTAGTAGTAGTAATTTAAATAGTATTTATCAAAGTAGTAGTAGTTCTTAAAGAACTAGTATAAGCCGAAAAAGTAGAAGAAAAAGTAGTAAGAGAAGTAAAAGAAGTTGGCGTATTATTATGAAATAAGAAGAAGTAGTAGTGGAAATATAAGAACCAGTACCTTTTTTAAGAGAAACGGCAAAATGTCACAGTCTTTCTTTCACTTAAGCGGGTTTTTCACTTAAACGAACCCCGCTTAAGTGAACAAATTTTTTTAGCGTGAAATAATTATTGTATTCATCTTTTGGAGTTGCCTGGCAAAAAATTAAATGAAATAGTTTCAACAACCGAGTGTTTTAAAGGTAATTGGTTGACAATTACTCGGGGATGAAAAAAGTGTTTCAGTTAAGCGGGTTTTTCTCTTAAGCGGGTTTTACTGTAGTGATAAATTAAACAAGAAGACACAACCTAAACAATAGAAATAATATTGTTTTTGTTTTTATTTAAGTGGATTGTATTGAATGAAATTCAATCAACAAATTTTAAGCGACCTTTACTCCAAACGCGTTTCGGTCCTGATAACAACTTTTGCTTCTTAAAAATGAAACAATTAGAATTCTAACTGACGAGGTCCACTGTAATTGGACCGAATCGCTTAAAAACTTGTAAAAAAGTAAAGTTATTATAGCCTTCTGATTCTGATATACCAATCCCTTCATCATGCTCTTTTATACATCCAGAGATTTCTTCAAAGTCTAAAATTTGTACAAGTATTTTTTTGCAGGCTCTCAGGCTCTCGAAATGGAAACTTCTCAAAAAATGATTTTTTTTTGCCTGAATCTCCGTCATGAAGCAAGGACACACATTTTAATACATTCTTCTGACTGACGCTTTCTTATTTTTTATTATCCAACTTTATGCTTAAGCATAAAAATAAAAACCAACACTAAAAAGACACTTCTTAGTTCTAACATCTGTTTTATTATCATGAATAATATTCTCAATGAGGCTAATTTTGATATTAAATCGATAGTCGTTGAGGGGCATGAGCATGGTAGAGCAGACGGTTCTCGTTGGTTGGTTCCTATAATATTGATGCTACTATTTTCAAAATCACAGAGCCAATATAGCCAGAGAACAATATAGCAACATCAACCTCAGCAACAGCAGGACATAAACATTTGTCACTGCTGTTTTTATCCAAGTATGGGTATATAATATGGGCAACGGGCATATATGTGGTGTTTGAGGATTACTTGGCGATATCATGCCTCAGACGTCTCATTCAATATGATTCTAGTGTCTGTTTATACAACGCCACTAGAGCCATTAGGTCTGTGAAATATGTATGTGAACATATAAATTATCCTTCGAAAGAAGGAAGGATCGTATACCGTGGTCGTGGCCCCAAGGACTCTATATCTCGCTTTCTCTTTGCACAATGTTGATATATAACATAGATATAATGAGCACAATCATTGCTATCTGTTACCACACCAACGTCAATGACAAAATGACAACAACGACAACTGCGGTGATGGGACGAGAGATAGCAAGGATGCGGCTCAAGAGCCAACCAAGCTTACAAATGTCCTGACATTTATCCTCAGCCTGATTACCAGTGTTGTGAACTTTTTTTTTACATTTTTTTTTTACTCTGCGATTTGTATGTTCTGACCATGTCATTATTACACATATCCGGGCGTTGCGTTGTGTCACATTCTATTTGTGTCATCATCGTCGTCGTTGTCTTACGTGCGTCGCTCGTTTTTGTATTCCTTTTTATTTTGTACTCTGATGAGCTATTAAATATGAGGTTGAGGGTTGCCTCTGATTAATGACGTGAAGGATAGTCAATATATTTTAAGAATAAATTACTCTCCAATTGCGTGCACGGAATAGTCTTCGAATTGTAAAAAGAATTCAGTGGTGGATTTCCAATTGGGTTAGATCCCAACGGGGCCCATATTTTGAGTGAAAAAATATTTAAATGCGATTAATATTTTCTTAATTTTGGACCTTTTGAAATGAATTAAACTGATTTCATAGATTGATATTTCTACACTGTCAAAATTAGTCAACGCAAACAAATATGATTCAAAGACGCAATTCAACTCATGAGAAAAATAGATCCAGCCCTGTTTCACACAAACCGCCTCTTATTTGCTGTTCAATTATTATTTTTTAACCATTTAACCAACCCCCTTGCATAACGAACGACAAATATGTACAAAGGGTGGAATTCATACAATCTTATCAGGACATCTTTGTATTTAATTGCCGGTTAACTAAAGGACCTGGCATTTACCTACAACTCCCTATACTATGTAAATGTCGGGATTTTCGTTCAGACAGAATTTCGAGTTGTAATTTTATATTTACCTTCCAGCGTGATTTCAAACATATGTCAGTAGAAAAGACATAGACAGTAATACACATTTGTAAACTCCCAAAAATACAATCACATACAATTGCGCCTTGAACGATATTACATTCTGCCATTCAAAAAGTGTAAGACTTTATTGAAACAAAATTCCGACAATTTGTTGAATTTGAATAAATTTGGGAGTAAATATATCTTTTATCTTTTATAAAACAAACACTGGCACCGTATACAAACACCGAATTTTAAGATTGCTCTTTGTGAGAGAACATCCTAATGCAGATAACATTTTAAAACGTTCAAATATAATATACTCAACCACATCCACAGATAGCACAGTCTTCCTGTTCGGATGAGATGATTTGGAGCAGACGTTTTTTGTAAAAGGCAGGCATGCAACATGAATTGAATGAACAGATTGTAACATGGCTATATTTTTGTGTACATACTCACATTTGACATAATGTGGTATGTGGTAATGTAAAAATAAAAAAATAAATATTTGAATAGTGAATTTATTTGATTGATTTTAAATATTAAATTTGGAAAGATATTTGTTCGGTAAGTCATATGAAATTATTTTCTTTTCAATAATTTGCGTTCACTTTTTTCAGGCTTATTTAAAATTATTGCATTGAATTGATTTAGAATTTCAAAAATTGCGTTCTGTAAAAACATAATAGATGTTAAAGTAAAATGTTCAAAAGCATTTCATTCAGCTCCTTTAATAGTTTGATCTAGAAAAAGGATGCCTATCTGATTTGTTTTTAAATATACAGGCTGTCCCGTAAAGGATGGTCCAAACTGAAACTGGTGAAAGGCCAGGTCATGACCTATCAGAATTTGGTAACTTGTTCATACCGAATCATAACAGTTTTCGAGTAACGGCTATTTTTCGAAAATTAAAAAAAAAAACTACTTTGAACCAGTTACAATTTTTACACTAAAACTTTGGGTAATAGTTTGACTTATTTTACTGAATAAAAAAATGTTACATCACCATTTGCCTACAGACTAAAAGATAAACTTGAACTTTGACCAAACATAATTTCCGACCTCAATTTTCTTAAGAGCTCCATGAACAAAAATTCGTATGACACAATACAGGTTTTATCTTCCAAAAATATCCCGTTTTTCTGTAGTTTTTAAAAAGGTATAAAACTTGCTAAAGCGGTGCTCAGATAGAAAGTTACAACCGTTTGAAACCAATAAAACAGGTTTAAATAAAACAAAAATAAAACATTTTAGTTCAAGTATATCGGTAAAATTAAAATTATCTTTTCAAATATAACTCCGAAAAAGCTGAATTTTGGTGGAGAGCTTCATTTTGATGTCTTACGCATTTTTTAAATATAAACCTTAAATTTAGGCAAGCACTTTCCATTTTGTAGGATGAAAGAGGAAAAGTCCAGTATTTTTAAAGATTTCTCGAAAACCATCAGGTTTTTTTAAGAAATATCTTTGGAAAAATTGTAGCTTTAAGTTTATCTTTAAGTTGAGTAATTGGTGATGTAATTGAACATTTTTTTATTCAGTAAAATAAGGTAAACTATTAGCCAAAGTTTTAGTGTAAAAATTGTAAAAAAAAATCAATTATGGACAGGGTGAGCAAAAAACTGGTTCAAAGTAGTTTTTTTTTTAAATTTCGAAAAATAGCCGTTACTTGAAAACCGTTATGATTCGGTATGAACAAGTTACTAAATTCTGAAAGGTCATGACCTGGCCTATCACCATATTCAGTTTGGACCATCCTTTACGGGACACCCTGTATAAAACAATGCAAAAAAACAAACTGTTCAAAATTGGTTGAAGTAATCCTGTTAAGAGCTAATTAAGGCAGCAGGCACGCTGGCGTAAGCTTCGTTAAGCTCGCCGTAAAAGTTCGGGGATCTTGCTGCTGCTCTTTGATAAAACATATACAAAAAAATCCTGCCATACAAAAAATAATACTATACCGAACCGAACAAAAAGGAACTGAAATATGTAATTAAAATCAAACTGCAAGAACAAAAAAAAAGGAAACTAAGTAAATTGGAATTTAAACAAAAAAAATGATTGATAACAAAAAAAAATGCTTTTGTTTGACCCATTAGAAAAACTCTACAACAGAATAGCACTCAATAACAAATTGGTATTTTAATTTCATAGCTTTGGACCATAAACGAAATAACTTAATTTGATTATTTTTGAAAAATGAATTAAATATGGGAAGAAACAAGAATCCAAAATTACCTACTACACTGAGAAAATTAATATTTTTGTTTGAGTTTGCGGGTAACGAATTTGGTTTGTCCCGATCTATATTGCCCGATTTTTCCACGAAGTTTTTTCCAGAAGTCGTGTGAAATTTACACACAGAACGATTTTTTCAATGAGATTTTTTCCTTGTCTTCTTAATTTTTGTTCACTCACACCATCAAACAAACGGCACACCGACACCGAACACATAACAAAAACTGGAAAGAAAGGATAAGAACATAAACAGATTGGAAAAATCCTTCGAGTTTTGTGGTACAAACGATTTGAACCCTACCCCTCACTTTTCACTCGCTTCGCACTGGAAAAATCGTTCAATGTAGACCGGGACTTTACTGTAATTGTAGTACATTTGCTGAAAATGTAATACAATCCCTGCAAACGTATTTCCTTTGTAGCAATTGTATTACAGTTACCACAGAAGTTAATTCCATTGCATCGAACATATTAACAAATAACCCATTCGTTCGGAGCTCAATTTGCCTGGGTTGATTACGGTAAATGACAATGTTTCCCAAATTCAAACGCCATGTTGTTTGCAAGCATGTGTAATTGTTTATGGCAAACGAATTTATCGATTGCGAATTAAGCTTTTGAAATGCAGTTTGCTGCAAAAAGTTTTACTTTAACTATATAAATAAATTACAATTGTTTGCAACTAATGAATCGAAAATTTGGGACGAATGGTTGATTCGTAGAAAGTATACTAATTTGTAGCAAAAGATTGAATGATTGCAGGGTATATATTTCTAAATCTTATTTTTATAAATTAACTTAATGCTTGTGGTTAACATTAACATTTCATGCTTTTCAGGCGAAAACATTTTTGATTTTAGGTTTCTTTAAAAGAAATTCGCTTGCAGCAATCAATTTCCTATTTGAAAAAAGAATTTATTTTTTTTTAGTTCCTATCTAACCAATTTCAGATAATCTATAGGGCAAGTATCTATTGGGTACGTTTCAAAACTTGTTTTGCTTGATCAATTTGGTATTGTTCCGAAGTTCAGAACTACTTGTACAAAAAATCAAATTTCAATTGAAAATATGTTGCATTTAAAAAGAATGCGATTCAAAATTAAAAAAATTGTTGCTTTAAAAAATAGCAAAGTAAAAATTTGAAAATATTTGCATTAAAAAATAAAATAAATGCTAGTTTAAACATGTTTGCACTAAATATAATTGTTAAAATAATTGCATTCAGAATAAAACTTCAATTTTAAAAATTAATACAAATTACCTAATCTCCGTTGTTCATTTCGAAAAACAATGGCGCAAAATTTTAGAGGATTTAGTACGATGTTAAATTAATTTTAGTATGATACTTGGTTAAAATTGGTGTTTTGCGTACCTACTATCACCCAACATTTTACTAAAGTTAAAATCACCAACTGGCTATTTTATCTTTTTAGTACCGTACTAAATCCATATGACTGGAGAATGGAGAATTTTACTCCAGGTATAGGATGGACCCGAGGGTTGCCGGTCCGATCCCTGCTGGTACCCAACTTTTTTTTTTTTTTTGTAATAATGAAGTTAAAATGATAAATATATAAACATTGATACTTATTTTTTAAAGCACATGTTGGCAACGCATAAAAACAATAATTGTGTTCATCAAATTCAAACCCTACAAATGCAACTTACTAGTTAGCAAAAGGTTTAAAATTTAGGAATAGATAGTAAATTGATAAATTCTTAGGAAATTGTTAACTAGAATCCTATGGTGTACATAAAAAGTTTTTCAAATAAAATTGGATTAAAGCTCAGCACCACAAAAAGGAGACTGATGAGTGCGAAAGTGGCAAAGCACGAAATAGCTATATCTCCAGCCAAACAATTGGTGGTAGCACCTTTAAGTTGTTGTTGTTGTTCAAAAATTCAATGAAATTGACGGAATAAAGAATGGTCAAGCCTAATAAGCTGACATTCTAGTATGAATAGTACAATAATAACAAATGTTAACTAGTAAAATGTTAAGCCCTTACCAATAGGTTGTTTAAAATGTTGCGCCATAAGCTTTGTAAAACTTAGAATTTCGATCTTGTGACGAAACTATAAATCTGACGAAAAAAATCGTTCAGGACGAAAATGTAGCCCATGAATCTCGCTTTAAAATAAAATACAGGTATGTAGGTACTTATCATTTGTATAGCATATTGGTATTAGGCCGAGAGTTAAATTTGGAATTTTTACCGATTTTTTTCGATTTTATAACCGAAACTAAAAATCTGACGAAAAAATTGTTCAATTATGGAAAATGACGGGACTACAACTAAGTGGTAGGTTTTGGTGATACCCCCTCAAATTTTGTTTGAATTTTGAATTAAAAAAAGATAAACTACAATTTGATTGATTTATGATTGGAAAAGGAATTATAAGAAGAATACAAAAAGAATGTAAGCCTGACGAATTTTCTGACACATCTGTGTATCTACTTGTTTTCTAAGTGCCTTATGATCAATTATTTTATTTCATTTCACACTTTTTTTGTTATCGATTTTTTGTTTGTTTTTGCAAATTTAGTAATCAGCGCAAATTTAGTCATCAGCGCAACCATGCAAAAGTCCCATCTGCCAACAATTCAGCGTGTCTACGTATCGATACACTTTCATTCTATAAACATTAGGGTGTCCGTTATTTCCCAAACTCATTTTTTTGGATAGCACACCCCGTCAATCGAAAGGTTATGCCGAAAGAAAAAATTATTGACCAAAAAATATTTTTTCCGAGGTCATTAACCCGTGCCTCTTAGGTCATACTTTTCTCATACAAATTTGTATGGGAACTTTACACTTTTCACATTTTATTTTTTTTCTCTCGAACTATAACAGTTATTCTAATTTTTTTTGATAATTCTGATTGATCTATCGGTCCTTTAAAAAACTGCATTTAAAAATGTATTAAAAAAATTTTAATTATAATTCACTTCGATTTTTGAAGTTAAAAAATACTTTAATATTATATATTTTTCTCTTATTTTTCTCTCTCGATCCTCAGCAGTTTTTGTTGTTTTTTTTATTGATTATCATAAAGTAATAATTTTTTTTTTAAAAATTGCATTAAAAAACTAATGGAAACAAATTAGAAATAATTTATTTCGATTTTTCAAAATATTAAATATTTTTTTAATCTTATCAAATAAAGTTTTTTTTTTTATTAATTTTTGAATGTGGTTTTAAAACAAGATCATTAAAAAAACTTTTTTTTTATAAAAAAAAAATAAATACACAAAAAAATAAAAATATTTTATATTTTGAAAAATCGAAATAAATTATTTCTAATTTGTTTTCATTATTTTTTTTAATGCAATTTTTGTAAAAACTTATTACTTTATGATAATCAATAAAAAAAATAACAAAAACTGCTGAGGATCGAGAGAGAAAAATAAGAGAAAAATATACAATATTAAAGTATTTTTTAACTTAAAAAATCGAAATAAATTATAATTTAAAATTTTTTAATACATTTTTAAATACAGTTTTTTAAAGGACCGATAAATCAATCAGAATTATAAAAAAAATTAGAATAACTGTTATAGTTCGAGAGAAAAAAAATAAAATGTGAAAAGTGTAAAGTTCCCATACAAATTTGTATGAGAAAAGTATGACCTTAGAGGCACGGATTAATGACCTCGGACAAAATTTTTGTTGGTCAATAATTTTTTTATTTTGGTATAAACTTTCGATTGACGAAAAAAAATGAGTTTGGGAAATAAAGGACACTCTAATAAACATACACCAATTTATTCTTCAGTCTTTTGCTAAATAATCTAGGTCATCCTAATCATCTATTCAGGTTCTGTTTTTTTTTTTGTTCGTACCTCTCAACCCTATACTAGATAATATATTTTCTAATTGAAAACGCTATCCACAATTTGTTCGTAATAAAACTACAAAAAATCCCAAAGCTATCATTCTTGTGTATGCCTATACAAAAATCATCCCCCGATAACCCGAATAAGTTTCAATGGTTCTGCATACTTACAAAATCAATTGAAATCAACTACGAGCGCAAAAATAAACAAAAAAAAAGAACTTTTTTATTCCGCATCTAATTCAAAAGAGTTCGTATCTATGAGATAAAAAAAATTGAATAAAATACCACAACGAAGGAGGAGCTGCGCCACCACTACCGCCAGCCGATGATGATTATGATGGGGATGCTGCTGATGACTGACAATTATGATGATGATGTCGGAGTCACAATCGGAATCGGTTGTGGTGTGTGCTGCTGCCTTAAGTCATCGAGGGAACATCTGCAACTACCAATTAGTTGAACTTCTCCACCCCCATCATACTTTAGAAAAATGTTATAGATACTAACAAAACACTCATAATCATCATCAATGAAACCACTAATTAGCATTTAAACGATTCGTATCTAAATAAATATTTGTTCAGAAGAATATTTAATTTTTATCTCGCTCATTTTTGTGTTTGTTCGTTTTGTGAGAATATTATTTTGTAATTTATTGTAGTTTTGAATGGATTGAGTGAGGAGAGGGAATGTTTAGAAGTAACAACATATGAATGGAGCAGAATACTTATATTTGGAGTAGGTTAGTATTTTCGATCATAAATCATTTCAGGCATTTTGAAATTAAGATGTGGAAACGATCCTATTAAACGCGTAAGATATAAAATTTAGAGGAAGATAGAGACGAATATTCGTTTAAATAAAATCACACTTTGTAACAAGTTTAAGTTTGAGCTCGTATTTGTAATTGCGTAGAGGCAATGTACACCTGCAAGCTCATCATCGCATCCGACCACTGTAGAGGGTGTCAGGATGAAGAGGCGGAGGAGGGCTCATTTTATTTCCTCTGTGAATGCTCTAGCCTAGCTAGAAAAAGAAAAACAGCCGTCGGAGAATACTTTTTCGACGAACTGGGCGACATCTCGTCCCTGCCACTAAAGAACATCCTGAAATTCATTCAGATTTGGTGTTGGTTCAGGCAGGCACCCCTTACCTAATCTTCCACTTACTCCTTTCCTTACCCTTCCCTTTCCTTCCTCCTGGGAAGCGCAATGGATCCATTGATATCCGAGTGAGGTGTTTCGGCTTGCCAAATCATCACCCCTTACAACCTAACCTAACACTTGCAAGCTCCTGCCAAAAAATCATCACAAATGGGCGCCCGAGCAGGGACTAGAATATTTTTGCAACATATTAAAAAGTTATTATTTTGTCACAAATTATTTTGTGAAATTGGCATTTGCCAATTTTATATGAACATCAAGAGATCCTTAAATTTTCAAAGAAATGTCAATTAAGACATAATATTTCAAAAGATTGATTCCCAATAACATTTCGAGTCAAGCAAGAACTCTTTGATTTTAGTAACATTGTTTCTTTCCAAAAATGCATTTTATTAAATTTTCGTGATCGTGACAATGTGAATAGAATAATATTCATTTTCGCAATGTCATCGATACTATTTCCCACATCTTTAAACATTTAATTGTCAATCAACTGTCAAATATTCATTCCGCACAAATTTTCATCGAGTATAAAATCCAGTAGAACAAAAGCGTAAACGGTCACATCAAAACCGACAAATAAACCAAAACAAATCCGACAACAAAAAAAAAGCAAAATAAAAGTTCAATAATCTTGACATTTCCTAAAACGAATAAATTCAAGTCAGGCAACTCGTGTGGCCATATACAAGCAAGCAGAGAGGCCACCACCATTCATAACAACCAGGCACTCTACATTCGCCAACCTCTAACATCACGTTTTTATATCGAATAAAAATAATTCATTCAAAATGCAAACAAAAAAAATGTGATAAAAATAATTCAAAATAAAAAAAAAGACGAACGAAAATTAATTCAAATTATGCTCGATACTCGTATTTTGTATACTTTCACGAGATTAACGCGCTGAGAAATTGAATTGATATTCGCATTCATTTCCATTTTGTATCTTTTGGATGATTTTATTTTTTGTTGTTGTTTTAATTTACTCAAAAGATACAATGAGAAGGGAGATGGAATGGACAGACGTGGTTTTTGTAGATACGGCGAACAACTTCTCTACTACTGTACTGCTGCAACCGCCCGCAAATTCAATTCTACCTACACCAAAATAGTTAAGCCAGTCGAGTTTCAAATAAATGAAATCATTCAAGTAACCAGATTATCTTGGTTTGAGGTTTTTGTGGAATATCTGAGTAACATGAAATACAGTTAAATGCCATTCATATGAAGCCGCGACCTGCGTCTGCTAATTGCGAATTTCGCAGAATTTGACATTTAATTCATATAAGTGGTCGCAGAGAGCTGCGAACTGTCATAAAAAAGTGAAGTTTCAAATAATAAAAAAATGTATTGTCTGCTTTTCGAAAGCAATAAACAAGGATACCTATTTTCTGCGGAGTCGCTCATTTATGTTTAGCAACCAAACAATACGCGTAACACCACACATTTTATTTTTGAGGTTAAATTCAAGCGAATTATTTGTTCGCAGCTTTGTGGAATGCCTCTTGTGTTTGTGGACTGTGAATTTTCATTTGACAGTTCGCAGTTGTTGGTCGCGTAGAAAATATTAAGATGTGTTTTTTTGAAAGTTTAACTAATTTAACGCAATATTTTCTATTTATATTTTTAAATATGATCATTTATTCCATTTGTTAAACTAATAAAATAAGAATAAGTTGATATTTGCTTCAGAAATAGCTTTAAAAGAATAATTCGCAATTCGCGGCTCATATGAATGACACTTTAATATTAGGTATAAAATTTATAAGTTATTAGCAGGGAAAGGATTTTGCTGACCTAAAAAAAATTAATGGAGGCAAACAAAAATTCTTAAAAAGGCAAAAAAGGCATTTATAAAGTAAAGAGAATATATACATAACTTAACGTTTAATTATAATAGCACTGAATTATCAACAGCTTTTTGAAGTTCTCAGGTAACAGCCTTCTGCGATTGTCTCATAGAAGTGTCTTAAATGAGCTTAAGGACCTTTCTACTTGAGCAGAAACGAGTGGAGCCCATTTTAAACTCTCTAGTCTCTACATCATTCGCTTCGACGTTTTCGGAAAGTGTGGAGTTGACGTCGCCATTTATTACAGCACTTGCTCAACAGTTTTAAGTCCACGATTTACATTCAAAACAGTAGTGAACTTTTTCAAAACTTCATTTGCAATTATTGGCCCTTTCGATTTTTCCAAATTTTCATTGATATTTGCAGTGCAAGGAAATGCACGATCATTCATAGAGAAATGCAAAGATCTAGTTTTTATGAGTAAAAAAACAAAAAAAGGACAAGAAATTTTATTGAGAAATGATCATAGTAACTCTATCTACAGTCTACACTACCTGCTTTCTTTTATTGTATGTTGAGGGCAAGCAAATTTGTTTTCTGTGCGCTTTAGATTGTGTTAGGATCATGTTTTCTAAGTGAAATAAACTCAACTAGAAATGGAAAAACTAAATGTAGTTTGTATTTGTAGAATTTTTTCTGAAGATTTTCTCGTTTAACTTTGATAAAAAGAAGCAAGCAAGTCAAAATTGACATAAATGACACTAACAGGTAAACAAGGCAAAATAAAATACATATATTTTGAATCAGGAGGACATGTATCGTGTTTGTATAAAGTCGATACTTTATTACGATCACGCAAAAAAAAAAAAATAGGCAAAGTTAGCAAAATCCTTTCCCTGGTTACTAGAAACAAAAGTTTTCAATCTGAATTATGAAAATGAGCCGTGTTTTTTATACTCAAATCAATAACAAAACAAATTGTTATGAAGAATTTAGATTTTGTTCTCCGTGTAAGAAAACACACTCTCCCAAAAAAACACGGCTATAAAAACTTGAAAAAATTATTAATTGTTCATGGCTTTTCTAGTCCAGTCAATAGAGATAACCTCAAAAAATATATTCTAGAGTTTTAAAACTTTGTAAACTTACTGATCGATGCGATGTCTAATTGTCTAGTGATGGGCTAAATAAAGCCCCCAATAATCTGACAGGAGCGGCAGTAAAGAGAAACATTTATTTATTTATCCTAGCGCCCGCAACTCGGATCAAAAATAAAATTACTAAACTTTTATAAATTATTCTACAAAAATAAAGCTTAATAAATTTCACAAAAAAGAAATTAATATGCTTTTTTTATATCTGTAAACTGTAATAGTTTAGAAAATAACTCAAGTGACAGTTAAGGGAAACATGTATTTTTTTGTTGCTATTTTAAAACATTTTAATACTAATTTACATATATGAAGTTATCTTGGTTATATATATACCAAACACCAAAGTTAAGACTTTTAATGGACTTTGTAGAAAATTTTGTTGGTTTTATTTAAATAGATATGTACATGTTTCTGTTCAACTTAACAAAGCTACCACATACACCAACCACTGATTTATCAAACTTACCCGCCAGACGTTGCATGGAGCCACTGCTCCTACGGGCCTGGCGGAGGAATGATTTACCTGTTGGGGGTAAGGGAGAGGCTCACGCTCTGGCCTCTCCTTTGGACTCTCCTTATCTGACCTAACTGGGCAGTCGCTGGCACCAACCACTGATTTATCGAACCCAGCGCCATACGTTGCATGGAGCCGCCACTGCTCCTACGGGTCTGGTGTGGGGTTGATCAGTCCAGTGAGGGTAAAGGAAAGGGACACGCCTTAAAAGACAATGGTGCGTCAACCTATCCTCAACCCGGTATTTACACGGCGACTGACACTCCTTCAATCAATTTGTAGACGACTTTTCCAAGCTTCAGCTTGTAAGAACTGTATTGACGCCCTCTACGGGCTATGTCATTGGATTTATCATAGGTTTCTTTTATGGGGATTAATCCCCAGGGTATCACAATGGATCTACACTGATCTAAGTGTGACGGTAACAAGATCAACTGTCAGCCCACTAACCTAACATGTTTCTGTTAAATGCCACCAGTGTTATTTTCTAAACTATAAGATATCCGAACAAAATTCACACCATCTTTTTTTCACAAAACTTAATGCGGCAAAATTTAAAACATTGCTCGTTTAAGAAATAAAACCAGCCCTAGTTACCGTGGTCTTTTAGTTGCGAACCCTCGTCTAACTTTTTCATAATTTTAAACACGTTAAACAACTCTTCGACTTAAGTGGACTCCGCAACGTAACGTTACGTAAGCAAATTAAGGTTGAACAGGCACAAATTTGACAAATAAAGAGAAGAATAATTTTAATATAATTTATTATGTGTGTGTAGTGTCTCGTGATCGTTGATTATGATTGTTTTTAGTTTAAATCTCATTGTTCTTTATTTAGTGGAAAAGAAATCTACTCGCATTATCCGTAATTCTTAAAAAAAAAACAATGTTCAGACATCATTGTAGGTACCTACCTATGTATACGTGTATGTTGGTTGATGTGTCTGTGTGATTGATTTTTGTGTCCATGTTTTGGCAGAGAAGTGAAAAATTCAATGCCGCCTAGCCCTTAATACACCTGCATCAATACATTTTTAACTAACTTTTTAAATATTCAAAAATTAAAAAACCTTCCAAATCATCTTACAAACCTACACTCTTTTGTTGATATAAACTTATTTTTGAGTGGTAAAAGTATACTTTAAGAAGTTAAACAAGCGATTTGCTGCTTTTAAAGTTAGAAGAGTGGTTTAGCGTCAAACTATACTTTATGTCGTTTAAAATTACGAGTCGGCCTCGCATTTTAAAAAGAGTTTTTAGAGATGACTCCCATTTTAAAAGTGATTTAGAACCGGTTTTAATTGTTTAAAATTTTGCGCCAATAAGTTTAATTTTATATAAGATACTTTTTTATTCGAGTAACAGTTTCCGAGATTAACGTGAAAAACGCTCCGGTCGGTTTCTTGGGCCTTTTTTTTTAAGTCACCACAAGACATCTCTTAGAAAGTGATACCATTCTCAAAACTATTGAATTATGTTTGAGGTGAAGGCAGTTTGTTTAATTATTAATTATTTAATATTTTGTTTAGAGCTAGACTAATTTTTTCAAATTATATAACCGTAATGCTAAACAGGAATACTCTTATACTTTTATTTGTAAATTATTTATTTGAAATAAAATGTCATTAAAAACTAACTAAACTACTTTTAATTATGTTCATAAATAAATCATGATTTTTTGGGCCGATATGACAGAAGATATAAAATATTGAAGATATTGGGCCTTACCAATAATCATATTTAGTAAGGACTTAAATATTCCAGTAAATTAACCTTATTTGTATTGATCACGAATAATGTACTATTTATGGAATGTTTAATTTTTTGAAGTCAATCCCATATTTGATTCACTATTTAGAGTTAACATTAATATTAAGGTCGTATCATGTACTGTTAATTAGTTAGATTCCATACCATTATGGTTCATTTTACAGAAATATTTTAGTCGTCACTAAATTTGATAATTGGTAAGGCCCATTATGTACACACAATTTTCGTCTGATTGATTTTAAGATAAGGTGAATGCAGCAGATCCTATATAATGAGTATTCTTAAAAAAAAAAAAAAAAAAATTTAATAATTTAATATCTGTCAGATATCCGCAATTTGGCTAGGTCCCATTTTCTTGATTTTTAAATTAATTTTCTTAAATATCCAACTTTACATACGCAAACTATATGAGAGACTGCCAATCTGAATCAACAAGAAGCATCAATTTCTTTGATCCTTCGTTCGAGCAGAGCAGAACGTGTATTGAATTCAAAATTTAAATTTATAAAACAAACAAAAAAAAATAAACATCGGAAAGACTCTTGCATATACATATAGCGAGTTGCTCTGCTCCTACAATTCGGCTGATGTTCATTCATTGGATTAAAATGAGTAAGATCAATGTGATGATGGTGGTGATGAGGATGATGATAATTATGATGACGAACTGGCATATTAATTTATGGATGATATATCTATATATTTATCGTAGAAATAATATTAAAAATTCAAATTTCATAACCCAAAAAAATGACGACAGAAGTTCAATATACCTAACAGGAAAAAGGTGTCTCCGCGGGTTGATTACTCAACAATGTGGTTTATTCCGATAGTAGCGACAGCGACCAAACAATGTGGCATGCAAGAAAGGTTTTAGTTGATGGGGTTTAAGGATTTTGGGGTTGAATTTACGGTAATTTTCAAACTATGCCCAAGTTAACGGTTAGTTTCAATTCATTTTCGGATGTTGATTCTATTTTTTGTTGTTTATTCTCTTGTAATATATTTGAAGATATTCATGTGGTATAACAGATTATAAATCTTATAAAAATATACATAAATAGTCACCGGCCCAAACGAAAACCATGGATTCATGTCATGAGGTCTCGTTTTCTTTTATAACAGTCTTTATGATTTTTGGATTTAGCTTTACGAAACTGCAACCGATTCTTAAAAATTTTTTTTTTAATTTTATTTTCTTAATAATTTTATGTGTATTTCTTTATTACAAAAATATAAGTTTTTTTTTTTGTTTAGAGAACAAAAGAGACATTCATAATTTAAAAAATAGGAAAAACCATATTGTTGCAGTGAAAACCATGATACCAAAGTCAAAAAATGGCCTAAATCGGCATAGAAAAAAGTCATAGGGCAATTGTGCAAATAAAGGGTGTTTCAATATTAAGGGCCGATGTTGAATGTGAACCACACTTAAACGTCAATTTTTTTTTTGTGTTGATTTAAAGTAAAAAGATTTAAACAAAAATGCTTTTAATTTGTATAAGGTTTTAAATATTTCTGATCCCAAATTTTCAGTGGTGAGTTAAACCAAAGTTATGTCAGAAAATAGATGTATTTACATTCAAGAGGAGCACTTTTTTAGTGGATGATGAATGTAGAAAGAATTAATGAACTCGGAATGAACTCACCAAATTTGGTTTAACATTAATTTCGCACTGAAGAACTATAAATATTTTTCGCGACCCTGAAAATATCGCTTCAAATTTGAAACAACATTTTACAATTTGTAGAAGCAACTGAAAAAGAGTGCATTTCTGCACCCTTTACTACTTAACGTATGACATATTAAGTTTCTAGTATCTTCCAGCGCGTTATAATTACAAAAATCAAATTGTTGGTTTACCAAACAAATTTGATCGCAACTAAAATATTTTTGACTCCATGAACCGGAAAACGGATATTCTCACAGACAGTCAAGGGGCTGTTTCGGCTAAATCATTTGTTAAATTGGCCCAGTAATGTCGTGCGTAGGATTTTGAGCGTGAACATTAACAGAAGGCTAACTTTCCGGTTCCGGTTCACAAAGGTATTGAGGGGAATGAATGCGCTAACGAACTGACCACCCAAGGGCCAGTACTTCATAGCTCACTCGGAAAAAGAGTTAACATTCTCTTGTGAGTCCATGATGGGCAATTTATTCTCAATTTTCCTCACCAAGTAAAGTGTGGTTACACCTAAACTTCAAGTTTTTTTTCTGAAAATTGGCGTTCAAATCAAAATTCGTGATTTTGTCGGTTAATTTAATCGTCCAAATATGCGTACAATCGGAAAAATCGTGCATAAATTTGAGCAAACCGGGTCTGGGGAGATGTGAAACCAGCAGTGCATGCTCGTACAGCTCGTACTGCAGAAAATATTGCTGCTGTTCGCGATAGTGTGGCTGAAGAGCCGTCCACCTCAACTTGACGTCGTGCCCAACAACTGCACCTCTCACGCTCGTCGTTGATGAACATTATGCATAAAGACTTTCATTTACACGCTTACAAGGTGTAATTGACTCAAGATATAAAGCCTCTTGACCATTTCAAGCGTCGTTAATGGTCAGAATGGTGGCAAGAAGTGCCAACAGTGGATGATCAATTTTCGAAGAAAATCATTTTCAGTGATGAGGCACATTTTCACATCAGTGGATTCGTCAATAAGCAGAATTGCCGCATTTGGGCGAATGATAATCCAAGAGTGATTGTCGAAAAACCAATGCACCCACAAAGAGTGACTGTTTGGTACGGTTTATGGGCTGGCGGCATCATCGGGACGTATTTTTTCCAAAATGAGGCCGAACAGGCAATTACTGTGAATGGTGGTCGCTATCGTGAGATGATAACGAACTTTTTATGGCCCGAATTGGAAGATATGGATGTGGACGATATATGGTTTAAACAGGACGGTGCCACTTGCCACACAGCTAACGAAACAATGGCTCTTTTGCGCGACAAATTCAATGGCCGTAATTCAATTGTCGATTGGGCCCAAGAAGATGTGATTTGACACCGTTGGACTTCTTTCTTTGGGGTTTTTTTGAAAGAAAAGGTGTACGTCGATAAGCCAGCATCAACTCAAGAGCTAAGGGATGAGATAATTCGACACATTAACGGGATAGAACCTCAATTATGCCTCAGCGTCATCGAAAATTTGGATCATCGGATGGAGGTGTGCCGCCGAGGTCTTGGCGGCCATTTGACATATATTTATTCCATACATAATTGAACCATACCAATATTATCGTAATAAAAAGAAATGACAATAATTTCCTAAATAATTTGTGTTTTATTAAAAATAAACATCGGCCCTTAAAATTTAACCACCCTTTACAAACAAAAATTCAAGAATCAGTCAGTTTGGCAAAATTAAAGTCAGATAAAAGAAACAGACCAAAAAATCATGAAAACCGTTATGAGTAAGTCGAAAAAGCTAAAATTACCTGTTCTTGCCAGGACCTAAACTTGTGATCAGACAACGCTGAAGAAATAAAAATAATGTGCAAAATAACGACAACTCGAACGTACAAATCCTTTGCAATTTATGTTATCTATTTTCAAAGAGTCATAACTTTGTCAACCTTTGTGTCAGGATTCTTGATAAATTATTCATCATACAAATCAGAGAAAGGTGTATCTCTGCAGACATTCTCATTCATCTTAGTCATTATCACAATTCCCACATAGAAGTATAGCTTTTAAACAAGTTTTCCAACACAATAGCTATCCAACCATCATAAATTATGTTTTTTGTATTTTTATCTCTTTTATCCTTGTTTCAGTAGACCAGCTTATAAATTTGCCATTAAAAAGTCACACCGAACTGAAAATTGCCTAATATTTTTATGTTGTTTTTTGTTTTGTTACAGTGTAGGTATATTTTTGAAATTATGACTTACACTATGCATATAATTTCTCAAGCAAACACAACACAAAAACACTCACAGAAGATATTTACTCGTACTTATTTCATACATATGTATGTATATCCAAAGATTCATGTGGCGTTCTATTCCTATATAAAATTTATAGGACTTTCCTCTTACATTATTGGTAGATAAATAATCGCTTGGGATTATACACCACTCTTCAGGCGAAGGGAATTTTTTTTTTTTTTTGAATATTGCACAGTTGTGCTCCAGATTTAGAATGTTTGAATAAATAAAACCAAAATAAATTAAAACGATTGGTAATTAGTGGCGACCGGCCGATACATCCCAAAACAAATGCTTGACATAAACATACGATTAGACTAATTGCTCACATGATTTTGAAATGCGGCGTAAATGCTTCCTGTTTTTTTTTTTGGATTAACAAATTTTTGTTTGCATTTCGGAGTTTTTGTTTTGTTTTTATAGACTGGTAATGGTAATGGTCATTTGGAAATAAACAGACCACAGAATTAGGTGTTTGTTTTTGGAGATGGAAATATTTCTTTTGATAGAATATTTAGATCAAATATTTTTAACTCGTTATTTTTTGATACAATAAATTATTCAGTTACATAATTCAGAAGTGGGATTAATAAACATGCACTGGGTGTTATTCATTTAGTTTTATGGTTTTTGGTTTTACATATATTATCAAAACAGAGAACTATTGTTTCTTTTAATTTCAGATGTATTCTTGTACAAAAATGACCCCCTTATTTTTCGCTTTTTAGGACATTTTAAGAATATTTGTGGATAAAATTAATTAAAAAGTGCATGCCACCAATACTCCTATTTATGACAATTATAGAAGCGTTCAAAGCCTCGAAAACGTTGATTTTAGCAAATTTTTCGGTAACTCTGACTTTTACAGCTACATGGTTAAGGTAACTTAGAAAATTTCCTAAAAAAAAAAATGCTGCTATTCATCAAACAGAAATCCTATTTGCAGAGCTAAGCCAAAATATAGATATGCAGATTTCGTATTTATTCATAAATAAAGTAGGTGTGAAAGAAATTTGCAAACTTAATAAAACAGTTCAATAGCTATATTGCTGTTTGGCGCAAATAAAATAAATTCTTCATTCAGAATTTCTGAGAGTTCAAAAATACTTCTTGAGGCTATTTAACTATTTAACTACTTGAAATCTATTTTCATCACCACTGGCCGTGCCGCACTGATGCGCTGCGTTTGCTGGCTGTGGTGTGTTGTTCAAACACAATAACTTCAGTCACCAAAAAATCACTTGTAATTCATTCAAAAAAAAAAGAATAAAATAAAATACAAATAGCTCGAAGAAAATCTAAATTTATCTTCACAATTCAGTCGATCGTTATGGCTTAAAATGTACCTTATATCTCAATAGCAATATACAAAAAGAATCCCTCCTCATAGACACAGCTAGCAGCATTACACTTTCATCTCATGTTTTGCAATTGTAAATTGTAGCAATTTGCATGAACAAAAAAAAAACAACAAAATTCGATAAATTTTATTTTTAACGCGACATGACCATTTGTTTTGAGTTCGCAGTTTTCTTTGCAAACAAACAACATGTAGCTCATCAGCAGGAAAAGAGTCCTGATCAGAGAAACATTAAAATGTTTTAACATAGATTGCTGCACGTTGCAGGTTTTATTTTGTTTCATTTATTTTTTTTTGTTGTTGTTGTTAAACCAGCCAGCACTGCACCACCCCAGGGGAGGTTTTGCTTGACTTGAATTTAATTTAGAAAATGTCACCAAAAGGTATTTGTTTCATGTCACTGCACCCAGGAGAACCTCAAGTATTTTTTTTTTTTGTGTGTTGGCCAAGACTCGAGAGTGGAATTTTTGTTTAATGAGAGGAAATTTCCTGAGCAATGATTTAATTGAAATGGACGGATAGATATATGTATGTAGGACATAAGTGCTGACCGAAATGGATAAAAAGTGTTTTTTGGTTAAAAGGTCAAACCAAACGTGCATGAATTTAAAGACACATGAGGTTTAGTTAGGTATGAAATAAGCATTTATTTGACTATTTTAAGTGGTGTTTAGTCTTTTGTCATATTTAATTTGATAAAAATGTTTGCCGTCACTGGAAGTTGAACATAGACAAGCGTTATAAAAATTGTATACACTTTGCATCGAGCTTCTGAAGTCAAGTAGTCATGGGAATCCAATAAAGGTTTTATTGTGTACCTAATTGACGCAAAATTTTAAACAATTCAGTCAAATTTTGAAGTCATTTTAGTGAGTTACTAAGTTAAAAAGAAGATTTTGCTAATTTTAACAATAACAATTTACTAAAGTTAAAAATCACAAAATGGCTTCTTTAACTTTTAGTAATTTGCTAATTTGCTAAAGTCATATGTGGTATATCTCACTGATGAACCCGAGGGGTCCAGGTTCGAGTCCTGGGGCTCAATTCTGGTTCTGTGAAAAGAAAATCTTTTCACTCTTTTACACTAAATTCGATTCTCGTTCTGTGAAAAAATGAAAACAAACGTCAAAAACTTTCATATGATTATTTTCCTTTTACTAGCTCAATCGTTTGTGAATCTTGATGTGAAAATGGATGTTGAGGAAATATATTTAAAGAAAAATAAGGAAAAAAGCGTAACGAATGCTCGAAAAGATTCTCTTGTTAGCTTTTTACAACGGGAAAATGCGTTGGCACTGATTTGAATGCATTAGGAGGAGTCCACAAAGCTGCGCAGCAGTGGAAGGAGACTTGGGCTTTGTATAAATGTTTTGGAAAGCGGTACAACTGAATGCAATTTTCATTGGTGATCCATTCGAAAGGATTTTCATTGTGCCTTAAGTTTCGCCTGATAATCCTCATTTTATTCCTAATGATTGTAGATATATTAACACAATACATAATCACAAATAATGTAAATATAAAACCTCTGCACATTTCGACGATTTGTTCGAATGAGAAGTCTTAAATATATTGAAGAAAATAAATATTAAAAAAACTAAATATTTTTTAGATTAGTTTCGACATTCAGCATTCACAATAGCAAAAAAATCACAAAAGACACAACAAAATTATTCACCACAGCGAATGATATTGAATTCACCACCAAGTTTTCATTTACTGAACGAGAATCGCTTTTTTGCACCAAGTGAATCGAAAAAGTGAAAGCAAAGGAAGAAAGCGAATGTGAAAACGAATTTTTCGATTCACTTTTTCACAAAACCAGAATTGACCCCCTGCAGGTACACAAATTTTTTTTTTTTTTAAATAATGAAGTTAAAATGATAAAAATATAAACTTCGAATACATATTTCAAGCACATGTTGGGTTTCCGTCAATATTATATGTAATTAATTTACAACGCATAAAAACAATAATTGTGTTCATCAAATTTAAACACTACAAATGTTCTGCTATCTGCTTGATTACCAATTTACTAGTTATGGAAAAAGGTTTAAAATTTTGGAATAGCTATAAAATACTTAGGGAATTGCTAACAAGTTGTTTAAAATTTTGCGCCATTCTATTTAATAATAATTTTGATCACTTTTAAGTCTTTTTACTGCATTTAAATATTTTAAAAAAAAATTGTAACTGCGTTAAGTTTTTTTTACTGCACTTCATTGCAGTTAATGAACAAAAATGAATTCACGGAATTGTTTTTTTTTTTTTTTGCATTCAGGTCTTTTTATCGATTTTATATTCTCACTGCTTATTGACATCATACATAGGTATTAGTTTGACTTCAGGGCTCTCATCACGTAACTTTTCTGACGACTATCGTCCAGACGATAGCTAGAAACGATATCGAAAATAGTTTGCTTCACGTTACAATTATACTCTCGTATCGTCTATCGTTCTCGTTTTTGATAGTTTGAGAGTCTTTGAAAAACACGTTTGAAAAAGGTATAAAACATTAGAAATATTGTACTGTCATCGTGAGAAAATTCGTTTTTTTTTTGCTGTTGGGCTTTTGTTTTAGTGGAAATTAATTTGTATTAGGCCTTAGGCATATAATGGCATTTGTTTTCAATATCGTCGTGGCCGTGGGTGTCGTTTATTAGATAGTTAAAATGTTGCGTTGGACAATACACACAAATGTAAATATGTGCATATGTATGTAATGTATGTACATACGTATTTATATTTGTAGTCATACTTCAAGAGCCGACAGTGAATGAGAATGGACATATCGGTCTACCTATTCAACAGTAATTACCCATAATCGCTGAAAAGGTTACTGCGAGTACTTTTTTTAAGCTGGTTCGATATAAAGGGTGATTTTTAAAGAGCTTGAGAACTTTTTTTAAAAAAAAAACGCATTAAAATTTGCAAAATCTCATCGATTCTTTATTTGAAACGTTAGATTGGTTCATGACATTTACTTTTTGAAGATAATTTCATTTAAATGTTGACCGCGGCTGCGTCTTAGGTGGTCCATTCGGAAAGTCCAATTTTGGGTAACTTTTTCGAGCATTTCGGCCGGAATAGCCCGAATTTCTTCGGAAATGTTGTCTTCCAAAGCTGGAATAGTTGCTGGCTTATTTGTGTAGACTTTAGACTTGACGTAGCCCCACAAAAAATAGTCTAAAGGCGTCAAATCGCATGATCTTGGTGGCCAACTTACCGGTCCATTCCTTGAGATGAATTGTTCTCCGAAGTTTTCCCTCAAAATGGCCATAGAATCGCGAGCTGTGTGGCATGTAGCGCCATCTTGTTGAAACCACATGTCAACCAAGTTCAGTTCTTCCATTTTTGGCAACAAAAAGTTTGTTAGCATTGAACGATAGCGATCGCCATTCACCGTAACGTTGCGTCCAACAGCATCTTTGAAAAAATACGGTCCAATGATTCCACCAGCGTACAAACCACACCAAACAGTGCATTTTTCGGGATGCATGGGCAGTTCTTGAACGGCTTCTGGTTGCTCTTCACTCCAAATGCGGCAATTTTGTTTATTTACGTAGCCA
The DNA here is from genome assembly GCA_949320155.1 of Melangyna quadrimaculata. Classification (NCBI taxonomy): domain Eukaryota; kingdom Metazoa; phylum Arthropoda; class Insecta; order Diptera; family Syrphidae; genus Melangyna; species Melangyna quadrimaculata. Next base: position 77,955,111 of record OX439483.1, on the reverse strand, counting down.
TTCAACCAGAAATGAGCCTCATCGCTGAACAAAATTTGTCGATAAAAAAGCGGATTTTCTGCCAACTTTTCTAGGGCCCATTCACTGAAAATTCGACGTTGTGGCAGATCGTTCGGCTTCAGTTCTTGCACGAGCTGTATTTTATACGGTTTTACACCAAGATCTTTGCGTAAAATCTTCCATGTGGTCGAATAACACAAACCCAATTGCTGCGAACGGCGACGAATCGACATTTCACGGTCTTCAGCAACACTCTCAGAAACAGACGCAATATTCTCTTCTGTACGCACTGTACGCATTCGTGTGGTTGGTTTAATGTCCAATAAAGTAAACTGAGTGCGAAACTTGGTCACAATCGCATTAATTGTTTGCTCACTTGGTCGATTATGTAGACCATAAATCGGACGTAAAGCGCGAAACACATTTCGAACCGAACACTGATTTTGGTAATAAAATTCAATGATTTGCAAGCGTTGCTCGTTAGTAAGTCTATTCATGATGAAATGTCAAAGCATACTGAGCATCTTTCTCTTTGACACCATGTCTGAAATCCCGCGTGATCTGTCAAATACTAATGCATGAAAATCCTAACCTCAAAAAAATCACCCGTTATAACTCCGCATCAAAACACCAATAACCCTTTGAACGAAGTATGACACATTACTGTTGAGTTGGTATACCAGTTACAGAATTGCATTATTATTTCTATTTACAAAACAACGTGCTGCGTACAATAACCTCTCCAACGGTGTAAATTACTGTTTTGTGTAGGTAGACTTGCTGTCAATATCATGAGCATGACACATGCACCTGTAAGCCCTTATAATTGTATTTTGATTATACATGCAGTCCCAAGATTTGTTGTCGGCTCAAAACACACCAAGACGATAGCGAAATAGGTATCGAGCAGTCGATATCGTCGAGACGATAGCAAAGACAGCTTTTTAAGTTACATGAAGCAAAACTAAAAAAAACTAAAATCGTCGATTCGATATCATTTGAACGATAGACGTTTTGTATTCTTACGTGAAGCATAGGTAGCTATCGATAAAGATATCGAAAACGATATCGTCAGAGTTACGTGATGAGAGCCCAGTTATTTAACTGAAATCAAGTCCCTTTTAAGTTATTTGACAAGAACGAAATCTTAAGAGTATTTTTTATATTATTTTAAACAATTTTTTTTAGCAAAGCTTTTGGACTTAATGAGAATATTATCTTTTAAGACTTTTGACTTCTAAAAACTGTTTGACTGGTTGACTTTTGACTGCATTGATGTCATACATTACATACTTACTGCGTTAGCTTATTTGAAGTATTTCTACTCAATTGAAATATTTGTTGTTGTGAAAATATTTTTTTTACTGAACATAGTACCTACCTACCGTAAAATAATAAAAAAATCATTTCGTTTTAAAATCAAAATTGAAGATTTAAGTTGTTTAAATAGTTTTTGTTTTAATTAAAGGCAGCCCATCGAAATTACTGCATTCAATCTCACATTGGCTTGTTTATATGTTTTTTCTTTGTAATTTTCTCATTTAACATCGATTAAAAATTGCACAATCGAAAATATGTTCCTTTTACACTCATGTGAAAATTTCTTTTGATCCTATAAATATACATAATTACACAATGTGATCGAGTTATGAAAGCTCGACAAAAACAAAATAAAATTCCTTCTCGATTTCATAATATGTTATTCTTTTCATTATGCGAATAACATACAATTCACACTCGGCAAATATGTGAAGAAAATATTATAAACTTTAACTCTGACGGTCGCGATGATGGGCACCATCAATCATATTTTTCTGTCAGTCATTACGTCAAAAGAATTCCTCCTCTATATAATGTATGAGCTGTACGTACCAGCATACGTACATAATACATAATAGTGATTCCTTCGTACGTGTCTTTGCTGATTTTTACCCATTTTCCTCATACATACCATTATATTTGTGATTTAAAAGGCAGCCATAGTGATTTTCAATTCAATGGAATTACGGAAAAGTCATTAGCCCATTATACGAGTAGGTATGTCTGTACTTACTCTAATGGTAACTGAGGAATCAAGGCAGTGCATATTGGACAGAGATAGATGCGACTGACAAGCAAAATGTAGTGAATGGAGGGTATAAGGCAGTGATTGAATGAAGGGATTTAATCATTCATTAGGGAAAAAGATTTTAATCATGAGGAATTTGAGTAATTTTTGTAGAAATTATGACGACATTGTTTTGAGGGAGGCATGAACGAAGTTACTGTGAGGAAGCAAGTATTTCGATTTCAGATTAATTAATGAATCATTTTATTTCCGGAAAATCGACTTAGGAAGTAATGACATTTTTTAATAGCATTTAAATATTTTAGAAGTAGCCACTTGCTTTGCTGAGGGTGTGTCCCAACAAAATATCAGAAATCGAATCGGGAAAAAGGCTTGGCTCAGCATGCTTTCCATACTCTAATTTGTTGGAAATAAGACAGCTAATCAGCGCTTAAGTTGAAAATTAAAGTACTAAGTACAAAGGTCTTACGACGGAAGTTAAATGCTAAACAGCTTGAGAAGAACCAGGGCCTCTAGAGAATTATAACTCTCACCAATTCCTGTGTGCGTGTTGTTAGTCGACAAGACTCAGTTGACCTACACTTTTGGAGATTCAAAACCGTTAAGACTAGAGCATTTCTTATAGGTGTCGGCAGTTCAATGCACTTACGTTTTATTCAGAACGGCCTTTCTATAATGCACTTGCTTTTTTTTTCATTATTTCAGTATAAGATCAGTATAATAATTGTGGACTTGTTCTTTTTTTGAGGACAAGCCTTAAGCAGCGCCCACATTATGTTGCTTTGTGTATATCAATATTGCTTACCGACAATGTTTAGTTGATATGGACGTGTAGGTCAACAGAGCCGATCAACTTTTCTTGACCCGAACGTAACTTGACTCAAATGGATAGAAATCAACAAAGTTTATAAACACAGCTGGCATTTGTATTGCGCATACGCTGTCAGCGCATTTTATTTTGATTTTGATTTTGATTTGTGTTATTAGATAGGGTAAAGGTGTCAACAGTGGATCACTTTTTACATCTTGCAGTGTTGCTCGTACAATTATAATCAAAAGAAATCAGTTTTTCGTCCACAACTTTCTCAATGTTTTATCTTTAATTTAAGTTACTTTATTTAAAGCTCTATTGATCACGAAAATATAAAATTTAATTTTAAAAAAAATATTCATGTGATTCACTGTGTACCATGGGTGTTCACAGTGAATCAGTGCATGGTACACAATGAATCAGGGATTAAAAGTCGATTTTTCCATTTTAAAAATTAATATTTTTTAAAGTTATGTATTTTAAGTAATCAATCGATTAATTTTTCTTTAATAAAAACAACAAACAAATGGAAAAATTCTTCGAATTTACAAACAAAATATATTACAAATTTTAGTTTATTTGTACGTTATTTATTTTTATTAGTTGATACAAAATTACTTTTTTTCTGTCCATAAAGCGAAAGAAAACATGGAACTATTAAAGAACTTATAAATAAAATAAATTAAAAAGTTATAATATGAAAAAATCAAATTTCATACAAAATTCCCTGATTCATTGTGCACCGCTTTCAATTGAAACACTGTGTACCATGTTGTCTTTTTAAAAACACATGTTAATATTTTAAAAACTATTTCACCTAAGTAAACAAATCAACAAAAAATATTAAGTCCATGCAGCGAGAAGGAGAAATATTTAACCCAAATGAAGTTACATCACACACTTTTTTAATCAAATCGAAAACAAAATAGAAAAAACTTTACTTTCCGAGTCCGAAAACACAAACACAAGAGGAAAACCAATTTCGAAAACAGGATCGCGCGACTGTGATGTGAGATGTGAGAGGAAGTAAAAATGTGTTCTTTTCTCTTTTTCAGACTCATTTTCAAATAAAAAGTGACAGCATAAGAGCAAATGATTCACTGTGCACTGTGCCTGATCCACTGTCGACACCTTTACCCTACTGTTTTGTTTTCGTTTGCGATATAATTTATATTGGTATTTAAAATGAAATGGACGTGGAAAATTGAGTACGCAAATGAGTGTTTCGTTGGACACATGACAATATACCCTTGAACACGTACGCACTAGCATGTTGATCGACAATATAAATTAAAAAAAGTTAATCGGCATGATGTGGACGCTGCTTTATACGAACCAGTTTTGATTGAAATCAAAGTAATTTCTTGCAAAGCGTATTGAAAATTCAAGAACTGCATTTGGAACCATCGAATGATAATATTTTATAAGACATACATTTTGTCCCAATGTTTCATTGTTTCAATAATTTTCACTTTTGGCCGGAAGCAAACTCGAGTTCTCTTAGGCTGCGCGTACAGTAGTGCGACAAAGCTATGCGATGCGAGAAGCGATGCGAGAACGTATTCGGGATTCGAACAAAAGTGGTCAAAAGAGTTTGTGAACGTGATGCTTGCTATAAGTATGTGATAAAATCGCAACACTCGCAAAAAATATCGCTTCGCTGTGCCCACGTTCATAAGAATAAATGTAAATATTCTTCTCGCACGGAAACATTTCTCGCATCGCTTTGTCGCTCCACTATACGCGCAGCCTCAAAAATTTCATTAGTTTTATTTTTGTTCCCAATATATCAAGTTCTAAAACAATTTGGGTTTCATTTCTGATTGGACTACTTTTGCAGACAATTTATTTTGTACGTCTGAACTTAAGAAGTCGATTGTTTTATTTACTCAATAGCTTAATGAAATGAAGTTTCAACAACAGTTCGGTAGTTTCTGAAAGTATCGCCGCACCACATGTAAGCATGTGTTTGATAAGACCTAAGTCCAGTGGAGGGCATACATACAACGTGCTATTTTTTTTTTTTCTTTTTATTAAAGAGTGTTCTCCTTTGTCTGTTATCATCATTTTCCTTTTCTAAATTATATCTTCCAACTTTGTTTTCTCTGTTCGCAATCACCTGTCAATTTGTAGCAACATGGCGACACAAATCCCAGGACAAGCATGACATTCGAATAAAAATAATTTTTCATTACTTTCTCTCGGGGCAGCCGATGATGACACAAGTCTTCGTCGCCACTGCTGTCCACCGACATTTGTGTATTTTTTTTGTCAACGCGCAAAGACTGTTAAACAAACTTGACAATGTTATTTACATGCAGTAGTTTTGCTTATTAGTGATGTTTGGATTTTATTAGGTCTGCCAACACCAATATCGTTTAAGGGGTTGGTTAAACTCTGAACTAGAATCGGTACTTTAGCTAATTCCACTAATGACCAACAGGCGGCAGTAAATATTTACTCAAACAGCTTGTTTGTGTCGCTCATTACTTAAAAATATTCCATTTGCCAGTAGTTATTGCCGACATGTGGAGAAACAGAGAGCGAGAGATATTTATGATTGACAGTGAAAGTTAAAGAAAATTATTTTCCAGACTTGGTCTTTGACAATTTAGCCGGTGGGGTAGAAATTAGTGTCTGCGAAGGTGGTTAGTCTGGCATTTAAGAGGATTGAATTGTCACTGCCTTGGGCAGATAGTTAGCCCAAAAAAGATATGCTTGGAAATTAACAAAAATATTGCTCTAAATATTTTCCATACAAATCAGCTTCGAGAATTTCCTATTAAATCACGTTCGCAATTATGTGTGTGGTCCGAAAAATTAACAATCCACTATCAGGGTTGTCAGGTTTTAAAAAGCGAAATCGCCAAAATTAAAATTTAAATCGCCAAAAAATCGCCAAATTTTAAAGTTTTCAGCCCAAGAAATCACCAAATTTAAAAATGAAAAAAAAAAAAAAAAAATAAATAAACAGAAATAAAAAACAAATAAAAATTCTACATAAAAACTTAAAATTAAAACAAAATACTAGAGGACTAAGTACCTCTAGTATTTTATTAATGGGATCCTTTTTATAGCCTTTGCAACATGGCTAATTCTTACAGCATGCCGTTCTTAGTCTTTTGAGCGAACGTATATATCGCAGTCGCAAATTTTCAATATGCTAATCCATCTTGATCTTTCTTTGATTTGGTTAACTAAGACGGGGTTCACATTGCACTGACTCCTCCTAATTTACAAAAGAGAACGTCAAACAAAATCCACAAATTTTTAATTTTTTTTTTTAATTTACTACTTTTCTCCCTTTTTAACTAGGAAGTGGGAGTGAGATACATTTCAGAGAAGTCAAGAATAGTCGCAAGAGTCAGTCCAATGAGAACACTGTCTAACAAAGTTGTTTGTTTTCATACATACGTCATTTATTTTAGGGATAAAATTTCAGTTTTGGAGTGCGTTCAAGGCAAATAGGGATGAAAAAGATGTAAGGTTAAAGTGAACATTTGAGAAAAGAATATAAGAATTTCGATTTAAAAAAATTAAATCTCCAAAAACTAAAAATATCGCCTTTTTTGGGATAAAATTTCAGTTTTGGGGTGCGTTCAAGGCAAATAGCGATGAAAAAGATGTAAGGTTAAAGTGAACATTTGAGAAAAGAATATGAGAATTTCGATTCAAAAATTTAAATCGCCAAAAACTAAAAATATCGCCTTTTTTGGGGTACATCGCCAAATCGATTTTCGTGTCGCCAAATGAAATTTCAAATCGCACATTTGGCGATAAATCGCACAATCTGACAACCCTGTCCAATATACGTGAACACATTTTCACTGACAACTGATTGCTATAAAATTATTAAAATAAAAACAAACATTCAACAACAACAACAACATCTAAACACCCTCCATAGTTTTAGCAGGTTTTAATTCAATAAATTGACTATAAATTCAATTTAATCATCCACAACAGCAGACAGACACACAAGTTTTTAGTGATTTTGCATTGAAATATCGTCTGTTGCTGCATCACACGGCCGGCTAGCCGCGTCCGCAACTAAATTTTGTAGTTTTCAAATTTAAAAGAAAAACACAAATACGAAAACAAAAACAAATATTTGAAAAGTAGAAAATCCAAAAACCACACGAAACTATTCCAACACTGCTGATGCAAATGGTGCTGTGCTTTGGTGATTGCGGTATAGTCGGTGAGATGATGGTGAAATATGGATGGAAAAATAGTCTTCGTCTTCCCTGCCGCGTGTAAGACTTTGCGTACAGCATTTTTCCCACCCGAAAAGAAAAACACTCAAAAATCCATTAGATTCTTGGAAAAACTTTTCAAATATTCCTCAACGAAGATACAAAACTAGAAAAGATAAATGGAAAAGTTTTGAAAAACTCAGTACACTTCACGATGTGCGGGACGGTGTGTGAGAGTGGGGTCGGCAGGCTGGCAGCTATACATGGGGAACCGATGAACACAGATGATTGCCGCCACCGCCACCGACCAACATCGTCGTCATCATTTCCGACATTAAGCCTGTCAATTCTATAGGGACTTAGTACTGGATTTGTTAAGATATTGCGGCAGTATTTAGCGGGGATGCAGGTATCTTTGCATATTCTGTTGGAAAAGTTGCTACAGAAAATAGAAAGGAAGGTAGGTACTATACGGGATGTGGAAAAGTGGCAACGATTTGAATAATGTTTTCAGAGAAAATACGACTAGCGAATTTTTGTTTGTCTTTTGCGATGGTAATAGTACGGGGCTTTTAGAATTTGTTATATGGGGCTCTGGGAAATAAATAGCAAAATGAGATCCATTATTTGCATAAGAAAACTGTAATGAAAAAGTATAGATAATTGAAAGCCGTACATTTTTGTCGTGACAATTTTTGTGTTTTAGTGACAAAAAAGAATGATATGATGAATATAAACAAATCAACACTTACTTTTTTGAACAAAAAGCTCTGTGACTTTTAAACCATAAGGATTAACGAACAAATTTGCTCAACATATTTTATAGAAAATTAAATTTGCTACAAGTTTGTAGTACAACTTTTTCATCCAGGATGATTAATACGCGAGTCAAGCGCCCAAACCCAATCGACCGTTAAAAACAAAATGGCGGCTAAATAACATTAGGTACAGTTGTGCAAAATGTGGTTTTCGACTCGTGTACCAATACTCTTCCGAATGTGAAAGTCAAATCTGACCTCGGATTTATTTCCCAGCAAAAGTCTAGATGCCCCGGACTATTACCCGCTTGCTGCAGTTGAAACAAGTTCAAATAATAAATTAACGTTCCCTATTACAAATAGAACACAGGTTTGATTAAGTAGAGAATTTTTGTTTGGAAAATATAAATAAATATTGAGGCATAAGATTGTACTTGTTTTTATTCTTTGTTTTACATCAAAGATTGTTAAACATTAGTCACGATTTCGTAAACAGTTTTTTTGGTCTGGTCTTTTTAATTGCGGGAAGAGAAAGTACGTCTTTATTTAACTTTTTTTTAATGAAGGAAGACAAAATTCTTACATATTTTGAGGTAAATGCTACTCCTCAATTGAAATACACAAATTAAGTGGAACAGGTATCTTAAGTTTCTTATTCACACAAAATATATAGGCGCAAAATTTTAAACATTGCTCGTTTAAGGAATAAAACCGGCTCTAGTTAACGTAGTCGTTAAGTTGCGAACCCTTGTCTCACTATTTCATAATTTTAAACACTTTAAACAACTCTTCTAACTAAAGTAGAGTCCGAAACGTAACGTAAGCAAATTAAGGTTTAACAGGCACAAATTTGACAGATGAAGAGAAGAAAAACAGCCATAGAACAACAAAAAATGTTATAAATAAACAAACAACAGAACAAAAAATTATGTGTGTCGTGTCATGTATGTTATGATTGTTTTTTTGTTTAAATGCCAGTGTTCTTTATTTAGTTGAAAAGAAATCTACTCGCATTATACCTGATTCTAAAAAAAACTCAGGCCCATGGACAATGTTGAGACATCTTTGTAGGTACCTATGTACATGTTTGTAGGTTGGTGTGCCTGTGTGATTAATGTTTATGCCCATGTCTTCGCCGTGAAAAAATCAACAAGCTCTTTAAATCCTTACATTAATAAATATTTTTTCATTATTAATAAACCTTTAAATATTTAAACTTAAAAACAACTTCCGAAATTTGTTCTTACTACCCACCGTTAAGAAGATATAAACATTTCAAAAATGTCGAAAATGGCCGTTTTTCACGTATAACTCATAAACGGTTCAAATTTTTGAAAACATCTGAATACAAAGTTTGTACATTATATAAATCCCTTCAAGGAAAAATTTTAATTTTTTTCTTAAAAAAACCGTTTTAAAGATATAATTTTTGCAAAAGTTTGTCAAATAGTTCAAATTTCTGGTTTTTTAGTTATTTGCTCTTAAAAACACAAGTTGTTGAAAAAGATCTTATGCTCAGTTTAAACATCATAATATTCCCTTAAAAAAATATAAAACTTTTTTCCATACGAGTCATAAGTCGCAAGATATTGTGACTTTAATAGTGTCAACTATCAAAAAAACCGGTTTTTGGCATATATCTTTTAAACCCTAAGCTTAATCGAAAAATTATAGTAGCGAAATTTGTACATTATACAATATTATATAAGCATGCATTAACAGTTTTTTTCTATAAGCCATAATTTTTTGACATCATTATTTAAATAAAAACACAAAAATTTTAAAATACCGGTTTTTGGCTCTTTACACTTCAATGACGAATTTTTCGGAAAATATTTTATGCCTACTTTGCAGATGTGAATATTCCCTAGAGGAAACATTATCACACTTTATGGCGTATAACGCATCAAAAATAGTCAAACTTGAGTATTTCTTATGGCAAAATAAAGATAATTGCATTTAGAAACCTTCACTTGGATTTTTTTGTCAGATTGGCCGTTTTTTTGTACATTTTGCCTGAGCTAATCAACAAGATTTTGGAAAATTTGAGTGACCGAATTCGCTACTGCGAAGCCAGCCGAGGCAGCCACTTAAACGACGTTATGTTCCATAATAAATGGGAATGTTTGTTGTTAGTAACAAAGCCATAATACATGGACAAAATTAAATTTTGTTCGCTTTATTGTATTTTTAAAAAGAAACTTGTGATTGACTCAGCATGTATATGAAATGGCTTCGAAGAACCTATGTAAATCATCAGGATATTTGACTATCAACGAATATTTCTTTCCATAATGTCACCCGAAAACCAATCGGATTTTTTTAATAGTCGGATTTTTTTGAAATAATTTTCTGCGCTGCGATGTTTACGAACACAAATTTATTCAAAAACTGTCGCCTGCTTACTTTCTGCAGCAGGAGAAAAATAAAATCGACATGCAGCAGCTAAGCAGACATGCGGCAGATCTGGCGCAGATTTCTGTGATTAAAAACTTACCCTTAGTTTTTACCGCTATTTGCTTCAAAAAGGGTCGTGCTGAAATTATCATCATTTTATTCCATAGTTTGTAGAATCACCCGTATTCCTATGTTTGCAGTTTTATGGGAAAGTATGTGAAAAATGTCAGAAGTACCTAATACCAAAATAATTTTTTTTCTCTGATTTGTTTGAAAATAATAAAAACATTTATTTCTGTTCAATGTTCTCCTTAAGCAGCGTCCACATTATGCCGATCAACATTTACATTGTTAATTAACATGCTAGTGTGTACCTTCGTGTTTAATTGTATACTGTCATGTTTCGGACGTACTGTCAAGTATAGAGATTATTTTTTTAAGCTGCACTACCCGTATGTGGAATGCTTTACCCGGCCTTATTTTTCCTTTGCATTTTGATATTCAAAATCTTCATGGCCAATGTGCATCGGAATTTCTTCTTAAATCCTTACCTATTTTTAAGGGTTTCAAAAACTTTACTGCTTTACAAAAACATTTGTGTCAAAGTGAACGAAATAGGTTAAACTTTTACAAGATACGCCCAAGAAAATCAATTATTTAAATAAAAAAACGTTACAAAGAAAGCCATATATCAAATGTGAAGAAATTCGGTTCACCCGGTTAGGCTCTATCTCGATGTAAAGTGGACGTATAGACCAACTGAAGGACCCCAGGAGTGGAATGACGTTTATTTTGGACTTCTCATCGGTATGTTTTGGTTTTTTTTTTTTTTTTGGAACGAAACAAGGAGTTTCTGTTGGCAGAGTGCTGTTATTTTATACAAATTTTTCGTTGCTCCATCATATTTTGTTACATTTGTAGAAGAGAAAATTCGATTACACTTTTGTTCGTGATGCTTTAAGACTAGTACCTACTCACCTCTCGCGATATGAAAAATTACCGCATTCAATAATCTTCCAATGGCCAGGCCATACCTAAAATGTTCGAGTATTGTGATAACAAGGGAAAAAGTATTTGCATTACCTTTAACAATACATAATTTTTGTATAAATATTTCATTTGCACTTGAACAGTGTACCTACTAGTTTTTACTCATTTGAAACTAGAAAAAAGTACTAAACAGAACTTTGCATTGCCTATTAAATGGACTCAAATTCTTTTACAAAAAAAAAAAAAAAATGTTAACCTAAATTTCAAAATAATCTACTGTAAATAAAAAATCTGCAAACTGTCATTCCAAGGTTTTTCCTTGAAATTCATATGAATAATATAACGCTTGTTTCTATTTTTGCAATTTTCACCTCAAACCATCAAGGAATGCAATTCCCTTAAGATCAAAGTGAGATTGTTTTCCTGTCAAACTGAATATCAACTGCAAAAAAAGCCATATGTTTCAATTCAAAAATAATACTTTAACTAATAAACCATCAATGTCTGTCTCTATATCTATTGCTGTTATGGTTTTTACATTTTGATGGTTGAATGTGGGTGGATGCAGAATAAGTACAGATGCAGAATGTACAAACTGTCACTTCTAAGTGCATAAAAATCAATTTTTCATCAAGATTTTTCTTTCTAAAAATATATTTAAAACACAAGAAAATACCTATAAGCAATCTCTCACGTCCTCGAAAGTCAAGAGGTAGGTACATAGGTTCCAACATATAAGATAATTTCGGTACCTATTTGCAGTATTTCTGCATCCTTCCTACGTAAATTGAATAGAGAAGCAAATATAAATGTGTGCTATGCATTTCCAGCTTTTAACTGTCAGTTCAAATTGCACTCAACTAACATCCGGGGGAAGATAACAAAATTTATTAATATGACTTTAATTGCAAATGTTGAATGTGAACACTGTGAGTGTGTTTTTTTTTAAATATTGGTCTGTGTGTCTGCCGCCATTCCAAAGCCACGAACATCATTGCCACCACCACCGCTAGCGCCGCCGCGCCGTTTTAGATCAAGTCATTCAATTGAAAATCAATTAAAATTGCATTTTCTTAATTTTTTTGTTTGATTTAGTTGTTTTCATTTAAATATTTTCTATAGCATTAATTTAAAAAGAATGTATTGGGGGTTATGTGCAGTTGCACTTAAAATACTAAAACAAAACTGTGCTTATGGTTAATTTATTATTTAATGGATGATTCCGCCAGGATATGACGAGGAATTAATTTATAGTTTAAGACATTAATGTGAACACAATAATTGTTTTATCAATGGAGAATTTATTGCAGCGATTTTTTTTGTGTTTTTAATGCCTGCAGCATGAGATATGGGACAATTAAAATTTTAATTAAAATTCCAAGAAGCAGGAAGTTGTCTTTTATCTCAAGAAGCATCAGTAGAAGAAATTACTATAGATCAATTATTCCGGATTTAAGGAAGAAATGATTTGTTTTAATAGAAAAGAGAAAACTTTTAAAAAGTAGATACAGTATGTAGATAAAATACACACTCTTTTAAAATGCAAGGTAATTTTATACTTTTATTAATCCGTTAAATGCTAACGTTAAAAGCTTATATCTAGGTATTTACAAAGTTTTAAATTTATAAGTTGTTATGTTATGTTATATTTTTAAAAAACGTTTCTTTAAATTTAGTAGTCTTAAAATTGTCATTTGTTGATTCAAATAAAAAGTTAAATTTATTGAAAACTGAAATCATTTGGTTTAGAGGACTATTAACACCATAGTTTGATCTAATGAAAGCAGGGCATAATGGCATCTGACTTCTTATGCTAGCTTGACTATAGCTGAATTGCAATCGACTCAGAGCTGATGAGGATGATATTGAACCATTTGCTATACTCATTATGTAGCATAACTGGAGATATTGCCTATGTTTCGAAAGCAGAGGGAGGTTAATCAACTTAATTCTATGGGTATAGGGGGGTAGAGGTGTTCGTTGGGACCATGGAAGAAAGCGTAGACAAAAGCGCATAAACCTTCTTTGAATCGCTTCCAATCTATTTATGTGTACTGAGTAGTACGGTGCCCATACTACACAGCCGTACTCAATGATTGGTCTCACAAAAGAAACATAAAGAAGCTTAAGCACATAAGGATCTTTGAAATCACGAGAGAATCGTTTAATAAATCCCAGCATTTTTTTAGATTTTTTAATAATTAAGTTATAGTGGTCAATAAATGTCAATTTAGTGTCAAGAAGTATACCCAGGTCAGAGAAAACGGGTACCCTACAAAGAGGAGAAGAATCTATGATAAAGTCAAATGTGATACACGTTTTTTCCGAGTAAAGTACATAGCTTTACATTTGTCAACATCCAACAAAAGACTGTTTGTACTGCACCATTCCCTAAACCTATTGAGATCTTCTTGTAGCAGTAAACAATCATTTTTTGAAGTTACTTTTTTGTAAAGTTTAACGTCATCAGCGTAAATCAAAATTGAGGTTGTTTTTAAAACCGAAGTTAAGTCATTAATAAATAATATAAACAGTAGAGGGCCTAAGTGGCTGTCCTGTGGAACACCAGAATTTACACAGAAATGTTCAGAACATTCATTACGAAACGTAACTCAATAACTTCCATTTTCTAGATAAAATCCTAACATCTGCAATTTAAAGATTAATGTTTTGTGGCAAAGCTTGTCGAATGCTTTACTAAAGTATGTAAATATACAGTCGACTTGTTTCTTATCTTCAAAAGCGTCTAGACAAAAAGATGTGAACCGGAATGTATTAGTGATAGTTGACTTTTTTTGAAGAAATCATGTTGATTATTACATATAATATAGCTGCAGTTGAAAGACAATACATTACAAATAATCGACTCAAATAATTTTGGAATAACTGACAGTTTAGCGATAGGGCGGTAGTTTGCTACATCGTTTTTTGATCCTTTTTTGTGGACGAGTGTTTGAAAAGAACTTTTCCAAATCATGGGGAAAATTGAAGATCTTAGAAATGAGATACACATTTTTTCAACACACAAGACGGAATACCATCGGTACCAGGACTAAAAGATTCGTCGAGTTCTAGAATGTTCTCAACTATAGAACTTTCGCAAATAGAAAAATTAATTGAGTTAAGGTGAGAGAAACTTTGCGACGAAGAATGGGAAGGCAATGGTTCCTGTAAATTGGAATTTAAAAACCCATCTTTGAAAAATTCAGCAAACATATTTGAGATTTCTACAGAATTATGGCTGCTCATATTTTAAAAAAACAAAGAATTAGGGTAGCCGTCACTTTTCTTTTTATAACTCACAAATTTCCAGAAATTTCTCGGACTAAACTTTATTTCATTCTCTGTTTTTGAAATATAATTTGAATATAAGTTGAAGGAGTAATTAGAAAAAGTATATTTCAGTTCCGAGTATGTCCTATAATCATCATCAGCTCTGGATTTACTATATCTTAACCATGCTTTATTTCTCTTGGTTTTTAAGTTTTTTAGTTGTGTATCAAACCATGGTGGATCTTTAGATGACATAAAAGCATCGACCAAAGTACATCGAAAAGAGTTTTTTATAGCCAGGAGAATTCCTACTCCAACTACGTCCGAGTTGTTTGAGTGGTGTCGGTCGCGCCTGAAGACTTGATAGGTCGTATCGAAGAGCTCAGCATCCAGAAAAGAGTTGTTGAGCCAAGTTTCCGTCAGTACAATGACATCGTGAGGAAGATTTTAAGTTTTTATAGACCTTGTTGGTCTTAGTCCTTAGTTCATTTACATTCTAATAATAAATCAGAATCTGTTAAAGCTGCTTTTTTGATGATTTAGCATTGTCCGGGCCATTCGAAAAGGATTTTGGTTTTCATTAAGTTTATTATTTTGTTTGTAAACAAATTCATGAATTATTATTCCATTTGGCCAGAGTGATGAAGAGTTAAGCAAATGAAAAACTGAGTCAGGAACTCGTATTTTAAATGAAGAATATTTGGAATGGTTACGATGTAATAATTTCTCAACTTTGAATTTCAAAGAAGTTCCAATTTTTGTTGCTAAATAGTTTTTTATATCAAGCGCATTCGTGATTGGGTCAAGTTTAGATAGAAACAATGTTCTATGACCTTCTACAACTTTTAAGCCAGACGCGATAGGTGATATTGCTTGAGTGCCTTCAGAAGAATATTTAAGAATATGATATTCCTTTAGGTGGCTGCTGTAAAGTAGGTGTGTCATTTGGTAAAGACGAGGAAGATGGAACACCTGATTTTACTAATTCCGAAAATAAGGGAATCTGTGCAGATGTTATAAGCGACGATGCAGGAATTATTGTTCAAATATTAGATTCAATCACTAATGGTGACATTGAATCATTTGTTGCAGGTTTCTTCATCAAAAGATTAATATTGGTGATTATAAAGTATAGGTCCAATAATCTGGTTCCGACAAATGACGTATTTTTTTAAAAACTGAGCATTGGTAACATCTACTGATTACACTGATTACTGTGCTAATTTATTTTCAGCACGTCGATACAATACATTTTTTATAAGGTTAAGGAGGCTGATCAGCCTTATCACAGGCCTCGTCGTAATACATTCGTACTACGAATACCGAAAAAAAAAGTATAATAGGTCCCGTCGTATTAAAAATTTTTCATACGAAATTCGGAGTTCGGGAAAAATAGCATCACTAGCCCCGAATGAATAGGAAGTTTAACTATTTTTTCTACGAACAGTTATTTTCATAGTAGTCTGTGGAATCATAAAAAAAAATAGCTTGCAGACGAATAGGTTCGCCTTCTTATGACGCAACTAGCTGGAGAAAAGTAAATTTAAATAGTTTTGTTTTAAATTTGTTATAGTGACTATAAATAAATTCTTAGCTGTGGTTAGCGTTGAATTAGAAGGCACGTATATCAAGATTAAATTGCCCGATAAAAAAAAAATGCAAATCTCCAGGTGGCGTGGGGGTGCAAATAAAACGCATTCTTTTCCCAGCCTCGAAGACGGTGTCATTACATTGACTGGCCTTGAAACGTGTCGACCGGGGAGATAAGAGCACAAGTTCTTTTGGAGGCACAAATTCGTCTGAGTCAAAATTCAAATGCGAATTTAGGAACGAAGCAACTCGCGGATGTTACAATTGCATCCGACGTCGTTGAATTAGGAAGTGTTCCACGGCGACGCACAACCACTTCGAATAAACGATTCAACCCAGCCTTTTAAAATAGCAAATAAAGCTACAGCAAGAATTACGCCCTCTTTGCGTATTTTCCTCATTTGTTTTAAAAATTGCAATGGCTATTGAATCCTTTTTTCATTAATAAAACAATTAAGGTATCAAAAGATTAATAATTGAAATTGGAATCGATTTTCCTTCTCAAATTTTGACGTAAATCTTTGAAACCCCGAAAATGGGATTTATGTGAGGCAATGCTGTTTTGAATTCGTTCGGGGCTTATGATGTGAAAAACATTGGGAACTTTGCTACGAGGGACTCTGTGCTAGGGGTGAATGATTCTGTCGTACTTCAACATAAATAAATAAATAACAGTTTGGGAGGCGACCCTAGAATTACTTATTTCATCGCGGCTATTTAAAAAAATGATACCAGGCTATTATTTGGTCGAAACGTTGACAAAACAGTTCGAATTCAGTGGTCGGACAGACTTTTATTGGTGTTTGGAGTTAGTTCTACCAGCGGATTATTCACTTAATGTTTTAAAAGTCATCATTTTGTTTGAACAGCTGCAATTAAACAGTTAAACTGAATTTAAAGGAATTAAATGTAGTTTGATATTGACTTGTTATTACAGTAATCGATTTCTTTTAGAATGTACGTATGAAGGGTCCAGGGGAAAAACGGCTGAAGTCCACTCAAATTGATTCCGAGAAAAACGATAATATAAGTTTTCTTTCTAAGCAAATGCGAAATTCTAAGAAAAATTAGGGATGAAAATAATTTTTCCAATTAAATGTACTTATTTATTCAACACAAATTGATTTTAATTTTATGATACATATTGTGTATTCTAATAAAATTATATGCGTTAAGAGAGAAATTCTATATGCATACAGCCTACATGATAGCCGAAAACTTGAAGATATTTTTTGAAAATTTCTTGCGAAGGAACTAAACAAGATAATTAGAAACGATTTAATGACTTTTTGCTCATACATCTCCTTCGATTTTAAAAATCTATAGTAGCAGAAGTAGTGTCGTTTATTTAACTTGAATGTTCTTGGTTTTACATATTCACAACTAAAGCATTGGCTTTTGCCGTCAGCCCGAAAATAGAGTCTAATCTGAACAAAATACAATAATTAAGTTTGATCTAAATATTATTAACATGATTTTCTATAAAGACTCATATAAATTTGATAAATACAATTTTTGAATATTTAAAATTTTCATACATATACACATACATGTTTTAAAAATCTTCATTTAAAATTTGACTTCGATATCTTAGCGCTGATTTGAGAGAACTACTTAATACATTCCAATCCTGCCCATTTAGGACTTCCATGGCTTCGTTAAGAGTGAGAATGCTTCTACCCCAATGTGCGTGTCTAATTGACGCAAGGATGGGGCAAGTTCCTACGAAATGGAATACATTTTCCAAATCTCTGCGGTTGCAAAGGGTGCACTCCAAGTTTTCTTCGGGTCCATATGGTCGGTAGTACAACCGAAGTAACTCCCCTCTCGCTTTCACCCCTATTGCGATTATCAATTATTGATTGATAGTTAATAAATATTGATATTTTGCATTTTTTAACTCAATTTACTGAAAATCTGATCAACTATTCATTGATATTTGACAATTTTCTTATAATTCACAAAGGTCTGCATAACTCTCAATCATCAAACCTTTTCTCGGTTTGGTGGTTTAACATCCAATTTGAATGTTTATCAACTATCAATTAACGATTGAAAATCGTAATAGGGGTGTTTGAATATCCTAGATATTTTATCTATGGTGAATCTATCATTAAAGTAATTGTTGACGCCGAGGTTGTGCTGGAGGAGTTTATTCATGTTTTGGTTCTCACTCCGTTAGGCGTTAAGCCATCATGGTGAAGTTTGAGAAACTTGTGTCCTCCATATTTGTCAAAAATACTTGAATATTTTCTTCCCAAGTCTCCCATCCTCTCTCTACCAGTTGAACGTTGTGTTGTAGTTTAAGACGTGACCATTCTGCAAAGAACTGCGATTTTTGCTGAAGTAGTTGCCGCGCAATGATGTTGGGCAGTCGATGGTTTTCAAGAGACATAACTTTTCGAATATAGGCCAGGTGCATTTTTAACGTGTTAAGATAGGGTGTCAAAACACCAGTCTCTAAGTGTAGCATATAAGTAAGGGTATTTTCCGGCAGCCAAAGTATTTTTTTTTTTTTTGATAAAGTACCTCAGCAGCTTTTCAACCTCCTCATACTGCAGAAATCGCCATACTGGTCCTGCGTAACACATGATCGATCTCATAACCGCTTCAAAAAGCTTGTACTTAGCACTTGGAGTTACGTATTTTCTACCAAGAACTCCTCTCCAATTACAATTTATGGCTTTTTTGGATTCCACTAGTTTTCTTTCCAGGTGTTTTTTGAAGGAAAGCTTGGGTGTGATTACAACTCAAAGGTACTTGCACTCTTTCACTACTTCAAGATACGTATTTTCCCGGGTACATTTTTCGTCACTAGCATACCTGCCTGTTCCATTCCGGAAAATCAATACTTTGGACTTGCTGATGTTGACCGTGAGATTCCAAAGACGACAGTATGTCTAAAGCTTATTCATCATCATTTGCATCATTTGTGGGGTTTCTGCTTAAATGCCTATATCATCCGCCACATAAAGGTTTTTATGATAACCCCAGCAAAATTAATTCCTCCCGGTAGAGCCATTGAAATGTCATCCAAAAAAAGCGAAAACAGGAGTGAACTCAAAAGACAACCTTGTTTGACCAGGCAGAACCTTCATTTCCGTCCCAAACTGCTGTCATATATGTAGAGGCACGTAAGAATAGTAAGCATTTTTGTCGACATTCCAATGCAGCTTAGCTTATAGAAAAGTGCATTCCTGTCGATTGAGTCGAAAGCAGCTTTGAAATCTATAAAGAAAGCAAATAACCGTTGAGTATTCCTTCCTGAAACCTGCTTGATACTCACTGAGCAATTTGTTTTCCTATACCCAGTTAGTTAGTCTGTTGAGAATAATGCCAGTAAAAATTTCTAAAAATGTCTGTTTAAGTTTTGTAGCCAAAACAAAGCTTTTGAAAAAAAAAAAAGTTTTTTACGAAAAGTAATTTTTCCCGAGATGTTGATGTATGGAGATTTTATTATTCCATCAAATAGTATTTACAAAAACCTACAAGATGTCATCATTAGTTCAATTTTTCAAACAACTGGACTTAAGCCGTTTTTCCCCTGGAACAATTCATATGTTATGCACTTCTATAATATTCTTTATAGAACCTTTTTTGAAACTACCAAATTGGTGTAAATGCAGTTTTCTAATATGGAAAAGGTTCTTAATATAACCATCGGATGATTGCACTAAAGTCTTTGTTGAGCTCATAATTTATGTTCAGAGACAACAGCTGTTTCTAAATTTCCATTTAAATTCCATAAAACTTCTATTAAATGACTGTGACAACACTTCCGAAAACTTTTTAATAGTATTAACTGAATAGGTAATAGTCTAGCTTGAAAGAATTTTTGGTGGAGGCCATGATCCACCATAAACATGGTATAACCGTCGCGTCGTCGTTTAAAGTAAAATAAGTAAAGTGCTTAAGGAAATAATGTCATATTAAATCCTTAATAGGTTAACATTTCTTAAAAAAATAATTTATTGTTTAATTGCGTATTTTTCTGATAAAAAAATTATCATTTAATCTGCGGCAAAAAAATAATTCCATTTAATTCTTTCACCGCCTTTCCTTTCTTAAAAAAAATAATATAAATTTCCTATAAAATTCACAATTTCTACAAACAAAAGGAATGCTTCTTTCAACAACACCCTTCTTTCTACCCCCAACTTCCACTCAAACTCTTGGCAAGCTCATTTTAGACTTCTACATTCTTCTCCTTTTGCATCTTTGCTTTCAATGGGAAATATTTTTCATTTATTTGATATTTATTACCTTTTTTCCAGATGAAAACATTTCTCACACATATAAAATCCTTTATTATTCTCAAGCTAAAAAACAAGAAACAGAAAAAAAAACTCCTGACAAAATAAAATTCATATCGTTCCTAATGACAAGAGCAAAAAACTCCCGTTTCAAAGGTCGTTGGTATTTTTAACACAAAACATTTTTTTTTTTTTGTGGGATAATAGCCCCCAAATAAACACCCTTGTATAAAATACAACTAAAACAAAAAGCATGGCGAATTGAAATGCAAGGATCTTTTGCCTTCATTTAGTATTTATTTGAAGAAAGATACATTATTTTTGATTTATTTGTTTCTGTTTTAATAAAGTTTCTCCTTTTTTTTTTTAATTCGTCATACCGTGTCGTGTATATTTCATATCATCAAATCAACACAGGTGTTGAGGAAAATCCAATTATACTCCCGAGCTTGCTTTAAAAACAAATTTTTTGTTGATGATTTATTTTGAAGTTGTTTTTCCTCCTGAGGGGGATATCATTACTACATTCATTTCATTGTATATTAATAGAGAATTTGTATACATATATTTTTTTTCTTATTTCAAAAACCATTACAAATTCATATGTGCAAATTCATCAAAATAAAGAAATGTATTTTTTTTTTTTTTTCAAATATTGTAAACAGAAATATTTTGGCAATATGGTTGAATGTAATGTAAAGATACGGATACCTACTTTCCTATAGATGCATTTTTAAAGCGGTTATTTATTTGCTTTTCCTTTCTGGCCTAAGAAAGGGAATCTCGTTTGCAGACACAGTTGCGTGAAATTAAGTGGAAACATTTGAATTTCTCATGAGGCGTACTGGAGAAATAATATATACAGTTAGGTCGTAAGAACTTGTTTTCGGAGCTTAAATTGCTGAAATATAGATTAAATAACACGAAATATGTGTTTTTTGTAAAAGCTGTTAAAGTGACTTAATACTAAAGGGTTTTCCATTAAGGGCGGGTGGATTTTAAAATTGAATAAAAAAAGTTGTATATGAGATATCAATAAGGTTTTATCTTTATTTGAGAGCCCTATCAATGACATAATGTGTGAAATATAACATCGTTCAAATGGCCGTCGCGGCTTCGCTGGGTGCGCGAATTCGAAAGGGCCAGTTTTCGATGACTTTGGCGATAAATCAGGCTGAATTTGACCGACGGCATCGATTATGATGTCTTTGAGGGCCGCGTTGGTTTGCGGCTTATTCGCATAGACCTGCGACTTAAGTAAGCCCCACATGAAAAAGTTCACACGATCTTGGTGGCCAATACACGTCGCCTAGGCGCGAGATAACTATGCCATGAAGCCGCTCGTGCATAATATCGATTGTATCTTGTGCTGTGTGGCACGTAGCGCCATCCTGTTAAACCCATATGTCTTCGGTGTCCATATCATCCAATTCAGGCCACATGAAGTTGGTGATCATCGACCTATAGCAAACGCCATTGACGGTGATGGCCTGGCCAGCATCATTTTCGAAGATGTATCGACCGATGACGCCACCAGTCCAAAATCCACACCAAACAGTAACTTTATTTCGATGCATTGGCACTTTTGCTTATTCACGTACCTATTCATCCAAAAAAGGGCCTCATCGCTAAAGATGATTTTTCGACCGAAATTGGGATCAACTGAGAACACCCATTTTGATAATAATTTTGTATCATTTGGAAGTGTTGCTCGACGCTGTAACTTGCCATGATGATTTGTCTTTAGTAACTTATTAAAAGACGATATTTTGACAGAAAGTAAAATAAACAATACGGCCGCCACGAGCTGTCAAAATCAACCCGTCTCTTTTGGAAAACCCTTTATAAAACTGTACTATGTATATTTTGAATAAAATTGAAATTGGCAAATGCGAACTACGGCATCTGATTTTATAGTTGGCAAATCATTCCTATTTGGTAGAAGGAAGTCTAAGCTTCCAAAAAGCTTCCACCAAAAACATTTGTAAAAGAAAATATACAACAATGTTGTAACAAATTGTTCTGAGGACTCAAATGGCTGAAATATAGATTCAAAAACACATGATATGTATTTTTGTAAAAGCACCTATTCTGTTCCATCGCCCGAATAATATAAAAATGTATTAAGAATTTTGATTAAAACAGAAATGAGAATCTACAAACTTCATCAGCTGAAGTGTAGCTTCCAAAACGCTTCCACCAACAATATTTTTAAATACAATTTTATGAACTTTAGTTACAAAAGAACGAAATAAGAATTTCATTAAAGAATTGAATTTAAAAATAAATGAAATAAGTTGCAGTTTCGATAAATGTTCTTAAACGAAGGTGAAAGCTCAATTCCTATACATACATATATAAAATCTGTGATTTTAAAAATATCAATTCTCAACAACAAGTTGTTTTAATGTGCAATGTAAAAGTAAAAACAAATAGGAAACAAAAAAAGTTCACTTCCTCTAACAATAAATCCCTTTAAGGGACAATCTTTGCACACCCTTTTGTTTTTGTGTTTCCTTATAGATACACAATGAATAGGTTCTTAAACTTTTCCACTCGACCTCATTCATAATAATATTTTTTATAAAAAATGTTGTTACTAATGGAATATTTGTAAAACACTCAACCCCCTATTCAGACAGCTTCATTTATTTGTTTTAGGTCCTTAAATTGTCATCGTTAAAGAAAAGTTGAAGGATTAAAAGTTCTAACATACCTATGTTCATACATAACATACTTCAAATTTTAAGATCTCATTATGAATTTCAAAAGAGGATGCACAAATTATGAGAATGTCACACTTTAGAAAGCAAAATTATCAACAAAATAAAAGATGTTATAGGAATGACTATGATGGTAACAGAATTTGTCAAACAATCATAATATAGGTATTCACATTTAAAAGGCTAAATGAATTCGTTTCTGCTTTTTTTTTTTTTTTTTTTTTTTTTGAGAGACACTTTGGTTAGGAAATATTCATAAGAATGACAAATGAAGGCTGAAAATGAAAAGCCTCAATGTTTTTAGAATTGTTTTCCGGACTATTTAATGAACCCATTGTCGCGTAACCCAAAATAAAATCGAATCAAGTACGCCCTCAACTAGAAGCTGACGTCAATGTCACCTACTCATTTTATGATTTGTCATCATTACAAAAATGCTTTCAAGCTACACACAATAACTTCCTCAGTTAACGCTGCAGCCGCCACCACCGCCTTCAATAATATATTTAATACTCATAATCACATTATTTTCCTACCCATACATATTCCACACACATTTAGGTCCAAGACATTGACCCAGACTCTGTGTGTTTTGAAAATGTGAGGCCGATTTTCCGCAAACTTAATCATTTATTTGCTTAGAACATGAAAACAAAGGAAAAAAAATGTAAGCATGGCATAAATTGTTTGAGATATATTTTTGGATACGCAGCAAAACAAAAAAAAAATAACAAAAACAAAAACGACCTATACCTATACCAATTTTATTATTAACCTTCCATCAAGACAGTGACCTTAAAACGTTGCTACTCGGACTAAAGGGCATGTAGTGGATGCGTGAAAAATATTAAATGCATTTACTTTTTTTTTTAAATTCGTAGGTTCGAGTTTTTAAGATTTTGTGTTAAAATATGAATGATGAAATTACAGACAAATGTAACAAAGCATGAAAGTCGTTTTTGAAATATTTAGGCCTTATTGCGAGAGTCTACTCCGAAGAAATCAAGTCCACTTAAGTCGATCAGAAATTCTTGATCGAATTTAATTTTCTATCAATTCAAAATAAAATTCATATAATTTCATAGAAATTTGACAGAGAAATATTAACGAATAGATTTTTGAAATATCGATAGTAGACTTTAAGTCTATTCGACTATTGAATAAACTCTCGCAATAAGCCCCCTTATTTGCAAAAAAATAACTATTAAAAAAGTTTTCGAACTAAACATAGAAAAACATCATTTGAATTCGCAAACACAAAAGATTTAAACTAAGAACCTTTTATAACTCAGGAGAGCGAACTGCTCTTAACATTAAAAATATAACACCTTAAGGCCGTGTGTCAATTGCATTAAAAATAAGTTAAATTTGATCCCATGGCTTAATTTTGACATTACTGAGGGGAATACAGACGTCAAAATTTAACCTGCTCAGGAGCTCGTTTAAATTTAAACAAGTTGATAAATTTTGACGTTTTTATTAAGCTTCTTGCACATTACTTAAACCATCGACCTTTTATACCTGGATTGCTAGGAGCCAACATCACGATGACTCCCTTTATTTAAAAAAAAATCGATACACTAGCGGCAATTTGAAAACGACTTAGGCCTAATTTATTTACTCAAAGTTGAACATAACTTTGGGATTTTTACAGTCAACTTGAGAAAGAGTTTTTATTCAGACGAAGTTGACGTTTTCAACTTTTGATTTTCAACTCTAGAGTTGATCAACGAAACAGTAGAAGTTAGCGATTAAACTTTGGAATTTTCATCATTTCTATTTATTCATTAATGATATTCACTTGTGTAAACTTTTCGCTTTTGACATCGAAAGGAAAAAAAATTTTAAATAAATAATAATTAAATAAAATTAGAGCTCTGTTTTAATTGAAATAAAAAATGTTTCGTGCAAATTACCCACTTCTGAGAGAATAGTTTGTCATATTTTTAGAGCAGCGAAGATTATGCAGAGGAAGAAAATTTATCCCTTGAAAGGCGGCAATATAAAATGCTTCCACGTGTTGGTATCGATAAATAGCCCGACCATGATTTCGTTCTCGCATCTCAAAAGCAACGACAATTATGTTTTTTTTTTTATTTAATAAAAGATTCATTGCTTTTTTTACGAGAGACGTTACGGAAAATATCGCTTTAAAAAAACAAAAAACAGGTTCTCTAGTACTTAGATGGAGGACCGCATGAGCATTGAGTTTTTTTTTTCTTTCGACTCCGCACTCCAGATGGAATGAAAAATTATTCGGAATAAATTAAAAATCGACAATAATGGTTTATCCTAAGTATTTTAATGAATAAGGAAACACAATATTCTTATTCCAAATATTTTAAATATCTAAAATGAATAAAGAAACATATTCACACTCAAATGCAAAATTATTCTAATGCAAACCAAAAGTTGCGTCTTGTGTATCATGCTTAACAAATGAGAATGACGATCTACTAGCAGTCCAGGTACAATAGGTCCATGACTGCCACTATCAAAATGCAATTTTCGCGCTCAAGATCATATCCAAAGCGATTTGGACAGATTTGTGTTGTAATTCCTCTGAAAAAAGCTATTGCAACAACAAATAAAGGTATTAAATTTTTTTGGATAGGTTGACACCGTCTCCGATAGGTTCCTTTATCGCAAGGAACGCATCTTTTAAAATATTCCATTTAATGCAATTGACACAGCAAAACCCTCCAATCACTCCTTTAAAAACGGATCAAATTTAACTGGGATCAAATTTAACCAAAATTTTAACGCAATTGACACACGGCCTAAGTTATTTATGTACGGATGTATACTGAACTTAGTGGCATTTTATGAAGAGTGAGTAGCCAGCTCAGCAAAACCAAATTAATACGCAAACACAATAACAAAATAAAAGTGATTATAAATGTTTTGTGAAACAATATTTTTACGCTCTCACAAAAACACGTTTTTTACCAAAGTGTAGATCACCAGAATTGTTAAAGTATTCTTTGAAATAAATAAGTTTTTTTTTTTAACAGTAGTGTACCCTGCTCTAACAGAGCAAGTTTTTGCAACACACGCATCGGTTTTATATTTTACCTGCATTATTACCGCAATTTTTGCAAGCACAATGTATGTACGTAATTAACTAAATAAAAATAAAAAGCTTTATTAGTATCTAAAGCTAAAGATTAGGTTTACCTGTAGATACTCTATGCATCGAATTTTGAAAGGAAGTATAATTTTCACATGGGATCAATTCGTAAGATTAAGAAAAATTGTTTTTGCAATTTGTCTAAAATTTCAATTGAAATTTCAATTATTTGGAAAATTAAAGCTAATAAATTAACCGCATCAAAACTATCAGCAGGTGATGGTGGTATTTGAAGTGAGAAGTGACGATAATCTTTGAGGTGAAAATATAAACAGATGAGACGTGTTTCTTTTTAAATAAAAAAGTTATTTTCATCGAAAGTTTGGATAAGACAATGAAATATTTTGATTGAGTTAACAAGGTCAGTTGGAATGTTTTGTTTATAAACAATATATAAATGCACTCAAATTTTGATCATAAATCTTTTTTTTTTGTTTTAATGTAGGTAAATAAATAGAGAAGAACGATATTATTTCAAAACATAAAAATAGATTTTTGTATTTTAATAAAAAGATAAAATTAAAAAAAAGTATAGTCTTGTACAAGATTGGGTTCAGAACCTTAAACATAATGTACCTACTGTAAGCTTAGTTAAGAAATGTTGTTCTTATCATATACACTCCAATTCACTCGTTTAAATACAGATTTTTTTCAATGAACTTTTAACGATTTCTCTATAACTAAACTTTTTATAATTATGACAAATCTAATTATATGGGGATTAAGATACAGAAATAATTTTGAATCCTTTAAAATTTTTTTTAATCTTATGGCTCTTTGAACAATTTTAGTCAGAAAATCGAGTTTTTGTGTCATTCGTTTAAATACACCTTGAAAAACCACCTAGTTGCCCAGAAAATCGTTAAAAATAGTATCCAACAAATCAAATAATCAGTAGTTAAAGACATTTTTTCATGAATTTAAAAATTTTGCCAGGAAGTGTTCTAACCGAAGAGAGAAATGCTCAAATTCGAGACTATCAGGACAATGGCCATAGCAGTCAATGTGAAGGTCACAACAGTGGACTAAGTATGCAGCTACCTTCGATATAGGGAAAACGATAAAAAACAACAAACCGCTAGCGATCATGGCTACATCACCTCAAGAAAGACAATGCATACTCCGAAAAGTCTCAAATTCAACATAATAAGTTAGCAAAATATTTTGTATTAAGGCGCAGTTTAACTCAACTTTTAAAGCTCATGGTAAAGATCTGTTCCAGCCTGATTTCAGTGGACCTTTTTCAGTTTTCAGATGGTTAAAATGTGTGGCTGCCGGACAATCTGATTAAAAGCATTTTTGGTGGCTTCAACTTAAGTTTTACCAATGATTTTGCTAACTGATAATGTTGAATTTGAGACTTTTCGGAGTATGCGTTGTCTTTCTTAAGGTGATGTAGCCATTCATTTTGTTATTTTTATGTATTAAAAATGCCTTTAGTGCGCACACAATATAAAAAAAAAAAATTGTTGTTGTTTGGAAGGCTATGAATCACCAAAACTGAATTAAACAAAAACATTATTCAAGACTATGTCTATAGTCCATATAGTTTAATTTATAATGCGAATTAAAAAAAAAATAATCTAAAAATTCTCCTTAATTCATTTTGATCTATCTGCTGCAAAAGAATTTTCTATTAAAAAATTTCCCATCAAAAGACTGCAAAACGATAGAATAAAGAAGATAGATATATACACTTCCCAGTTGAAGATAAACACAGCTGTCTGTGCTTATAATTGACAAAGAGGCTAATGCATCTTAATAGTGTTTATTAAACTTTGTCGTTAGTTTGCTAAAGCCACAAAGAAGCCCAGGCAGGCAGAAACTTCCGAAGAAGCTGTGCATTGGGTTACCGGAATGAGAAATAGGAAGAGAAGAACAACATAAACAAATGCCAGAAAACACATACATAATATGTAAATTCTTAGTTAAATAAAACATGAATACAAAAGTAAAAACTTCATAAAACAAAAAGAAAGAAGCAAAAATAAAAACATAGCTATCGGTTTAGGAACAGTCATGGGGGAAATATGGCAAGCGTGCCGCGCTGCTGGTAAAAAGTTGAAAAAAGGAATGCTGTAGCTGAAGTGTAAAGTGAAGGACTGTAACTGAAAACTCAAAAAAGATTAGGAAATTCGAAAATTTCCTTTCGATGACTGCTTACCAAATTCATGGTAGTAAAAGTCTGATAAGAATTATGAAAACAAACCATTTCGGACTTTAAACAAAAGTTGCCTAAAATTTAAGGTAGGTAGGTAACGTTAAATTCTATAATTTCCGCATTCCGAGCATTGAGAGGGTATACATTTAGGGTAAAGGCGGGAAATATGGCACCCCTTTTTGGTTTTTCTTATAATTTTAAAAGTAAAAAGGATACTCATTTCAAACATAAATTTATATAATCTGTAGCTAATTTATAAACAAAAAAAAAATGGATTATTAGATTTCACAATGCAAAACATATTTATGACAAGTGAAAAAAATGGCGGATGAAGTGAATTTTTGTCACAGTTGTTGTTTATATACGTAAAATGCAATGGGACTTGTCAAATTGTGCACTTCATGCACTCGAAAGTTACAAAAAAACTGTTCTTAAATTAAAACCAAACATTTATTAGAATCAGGAAGGGGTGATATGGCACCAGTGTAAATGTACTGAACTTGCGGGGTGGATCACCCTTTCGACATTGCCACTGTTATTCGAAATAAAAAGATCATTTACGTATGTGCAGTTACACCGGTAAAAAAAACAAACAGAAACGATTCACTCTTTGGTTTTCCGTTAAAACGAAGACCTGACACCGAATACTTTCGTTTCTACACTGAATTTACAAAAGTACAAAAAAATAATAAAATAACAAAAAAATCACAATTTTTTTTGTATTTTCAGTTGTACTTCAAACATTTAACAAGCTTCTTGGATTTCAACTGCACCCGTTAGAAGCTTGTGTGAAACTTAAAGATATTCTCAAGTCATTGTTTTAACAAAAAGTCATTAACTGGGAAATATTGAAAGGGTGCCATATCCCCCGCGGTTCCATATTACCCGACTTTACCCTATGCCTTATGTATTCATACGGTGTACATGAAGGAGACATTTTAACACTTTACTTTACTTTGTAGAAGTTATTTTTCAGTAAATTAAACGATTCTTTTGAATAAAATTTAATTTCAATAATATACTTTGCTCACTTTGGTAGAATACACGAACTTTGGAATAAATTACCACTAATTGCCCTAACCAAAATCTTGTTATTTTAATATTTTTTATATTTTGATTTATATGTGTATCAACATGTTATGAAAATTTAATTTAAGGTTTTAATTGAGTCAAATGGGTTTGCTACCACTGATGTACACAAAAACAGGGACACATTAAAGAAAAACATTGCAAAACAATTAGCATTCATTAAAAAAAAAAGCACAACCATTCCGTCTTTATTGCCAGTCAGTAAGATAAGCTCCTGAAACCACAATTATTTTCTGTTTAGATTTCATCGTCAAAAATATTTTAAATGAAAATAATTAATCAAAAGTATGAAGGTATAGTTACTACGTCACAATCGGAAAGATGTCATTTTTTCTTCCAAGAAAAACTCTTTATCTATGTGGTCCACAGGGTACAGACTTCATATTTTGTTAATGAAAATTATTCACAGAAAAGATAAGAATGATAATCCTAAAGGGTATACATCTTAAATTCTGTCATGAAGATTTTTATTTTGGGAGTTGTTAAAAAGAAATGTTTAAGAGATTAGATTTTTGTTTTTGTCATTTTTTTTCTAAAAACGGACTTTCGAAATTTTGTAATTGATATTATGAAGTAATAAATAGAAAAAATTCATATTAAGGACAAAATTAAGGCAAAATTTGAAAATTCGATCCAAATTGGTCAAATAGTTTTGGCAAGAAACATGATGTTAAACAAGTGCAACAAGCAATGTTTGCATCGTTTCTATAGTCAAAGTAGGACACTTAAGTTGACACTAATTTTTGTACACGTACTTGGAACCCTTAACTATGATAAAATATAGTTTTGATATTTATATCTTTTTTTAAGAACTTTAGTAGCGATTTTAAAAGTTCACTTGGCATGTAAATATGTTATTTCGTGAACATTTTCGACACTTTTAAATTCACTACCAAAGTTGCTTAAAAAAAGATATAAATATTGTAACTATATTTTATCATAGTTAAGGGTTCCAAGTACGTGTACGAAAATAGGTGTTAAGCGTCCTACTTTGACCATAGAAACGATGCAAACATTGCTTGTTGCACTTTTTTTTTTTTTTTAATTTTGCGCGCACAAAAGGGATTATTATTACCCTTAAAATATTTACAAACAGTGCGAGCGTTCAGGAAATTGGAAAGGGTTAAAAAGGAGATACTGATGAACATTTGTTTTGAATGTCTGAATACTGTAGTAAGAGGGAAACACAGAGCCAGGTAAAGTATTCCACATTCTTGTGGTTCGACTAAAGAAAGAATCTCTTTACTTAACAGTACGTCCGAAGTGGGGCTCCAGGGTAAACTGATTGGCATTCCTAGAAGCGCGAGTATTACGGTTGAATTGTTTAAGGGGAGGAATGCAACTGGCTCTTTCACTAGAACACTGTTTATAAAAATAATGGTAAAATAGGGAAAGACATGAAACATTACGGCGGTGTTCGAGAGATGTAATTGTTTCCGTTATAGATCCTTCACCTATCATTTTTAAAGCTCTCTTTTGTATTCTGTCCAATAAACTTAAGAGAGTTTTTGAAGCTCCTGCCCAAACATGAGAATTGTACTCAAGTTTTGGACCAATAAAGGCTTTGTAGATCACAGCCAGATCAGAAGGGGACAAAAATTTCTTGCATCTACGGAGAAAACCTAAACACTTAGCAGCGTTTTTGGCGACATCAAATATGTGGTCATTCCACAAAAGGTGGTCTGTGACACACATACCGAGAACTGAGAGCTGTTTGGTTTCCTCGATGCAAGTGCCGTCCATTGTTAGCGGCATTGGGGGTGGGTTTCGCTTTAACGACAGGAAACAGTATTGAGTTTTTGAAGCATTAAATTCTACGCGGTTTCTGATTCCCCATTGAACGATGCTGTTTAGATCACAATTTAATGAGCTTATCATACGCTGTCGTTCAAGTTCCACATCCGAAGGACATGGGTGTGAATCTGTAAACGAATATGAAAAGCTGAGGGTACTGTCGTCAGCGAAACATTTTAATGGATTAGAAGTTTCTGACAAAAAATCATTTATAAAAATAAGGAAGAGAGTCGGAGACAAAACGGAGCCCTGGGGCACACCAGCATTTATTTTGTGGATTTCAGACTGGAAACCGTCTAATGCAACTTGTATTGAACGATCCGAAAGGTAATTTCTAATCCAATGAAGAAGAGATTCATCGAAACCAAATGCGCGCATTTTCGATAAAATAGCTTGATGCCAAACTCTATCAAACGCTTTTGAAATATCAAGTGCAATAATCTTACTTTCTCTAAAACAATGTAAAGATTTGTTCCACTGTTCGGTGAGATATACCATCAAATCACCAGTGGACCTATTGCTACGAAAGCCGTACTGCCGGTCATTAAGAAGCTTTCGTTCCTCGAGATATTTCTTGAGCTGAAAGTTAATCAGCGTTTTCATAACCTTGGAAAGAAGGGACGTAAGTGCAATTGGTCGATAGTTAGAGGGTGAAGAAGATATGCCTTTTTTAGGGACAGGCTGGACAAATGCTGTTTTCTATCGACTCGGAAAGAGACCAGTAGAGTAGGACAGATGGAAAAGCTTACGCAGTGGTTTTGCCAGCGTTGAAGAACACCTCTTCAGAACGATGGGAGGGATACTATCTGCGCCAGCTTTTTTTGTAATTATTGACTGGGCTATATGTAGTATTGTAGTGTTATCAGGAACCACCTCCAGGAGGTACTTTTGACTCAATCAAATTTTCGAAAACGGTTCACACGTGAAGTGCCACTATTTTTGAGTGGCCAAAAAACTTAATGCTAAACTATTGACCCCTATGTAAACTAACGACCCATCAAACATGGCATATAAAAGTCAGAATGAATTAATTAAGAAAAATCGTTAGTAATTCAGTTCGAATCTGAGGTTTGCGAACAAAAAGCAACATTGAAAAAATCCATTTTTGGTGGTTTTGACAAATTTGTAACTAGCTTCTTTCCTCCTATTACTTATATGAAAATAAAGAAATATTTAGAGGAGGGAAAGTGAGCAAAACGTTCGCTGAAAATATTTTAAATATGTTTTATTGTATAATCAATAATTTGAGTTTAATAAATGTTCAGTTCGAGTTTTGTACTGGGCTAAAAGTTAGATTTTTTTTTATAGGGGGTCTCTTTCTCAATTGTGGGCGATAACCAAACAAAATTTCAACGGAATATATTGTCAATAGTTTTCTGGGTGGCCATGGCCAGCTTCGCGAGTTCAAGGATTTTAACTCCCTTTTGGGTCCTCTGTCCGGCTCACGCGAATCCGTCGCTCCGCTTAGGGTATGCTCAGTCGCCAAGAAGGCCTTATCTTAACAGTTTTCTTGGGGAACAGTATTTTTTTAGAAATCGACGATTAATCTTGTAGTTTCATTAAACAGTTTCAGCAAAATACCCACTCACAAGGTTTTGGCTTCGGGCGATATTTCTTTGCATTTGGGCATTACTTCATTATTTTGTAATTATTTTTGACTATATTTCCTTTATGGGCCTTATTTGCAGTTTTTGAATTCAATTTAAAATTTTGGGATTTGTTTCATCTTGATAAAGTTGCAAAAAAATGGAAAGAACACCCAAAACGGAAAACACATTACAGCTAAAATTAGTTGAGAGTTTTTTTTTTTTTTTTGCTCAAAATCGATTTGGGCGTTTTTTCCTTGGGCGTTATTGCCTAACGCCGGATTTGGGCGAGGTTGGGTGGATGTAAAGTTTTTTTTTTTTCATTTTAAGAATCTGGATTTAAAGAAACTTTATCCTATAAAGACAAAAAACCTAAAAATATTATAAAAAAATAAAAAAAGTAGTTTTAATAATTTTAAATGGTCTCAAAAACTAGAAGACATAAAACCATTCTGTTTTTTGTATTTGATTCAGAATTAATATAAGCATTGATCACTAAAAGCGAATTGAGCACTGTATTTCAGAATTTTAAAATAATTGGTCTTAACTTTTTTTAAATTTTTTTTATCAAAATTTTGAGTTTGCATGCGAATTTTTCAAAACTATTAACAAAAGTAAATAAATTTCAATTTAGGATTAAAGAATAGTTTTCTGGCTTTCAAAACTTTATTGTAAGTGTTGCCGTTGTTTTTTAACAATTTTTTTTTCATTTTAGGTAATTTTTTGAAAGTGCCCCTACCTCCTTAACGGGGCGATAGGATAAAATGCTTGTTTTTAACCCCTCTACATAAAAACGTTATCGATTTTTGATGCCAAAGTTACCGTACTCTCCCCTTTATCACTATCAGTAACCTATATTGCTTTCCCTAGTGCCTAGATGAAGAAGTGTTATTCGTTCTAATATTTGAACAGAAATGTAAATTGATATTCAATTTTTTTTACTCGAGCGTTAACTACTTTATTTATTAAAAATACCCTCAACACGTACACTTATGTACATACCTACTCTACACATATACATACATACATATATTTTGATATTAATTACCAAAATATCTTTCAAGGATTTTAATTCATATGTGAAAATTTATCTCAAAAGAGCAAAACCCAAGTAACCATATTTCCAAACTCTGGATAATTACTTATGACGAGATGAGATTTTCGCTTTTAAAGCGCCTTCCTTCTTTGCTCTGTGGCTTCTTTATTCGCCCTTTTTTGAAGAGTGCACAATTTAACGATGCATAAACCTCTGCTCCAAGAAAAGATGAACATCATTTCAGATTATGATGCTGATGACGATGATTATGGTGGTTTCAATTGAAAATATTCCTTCAACGGTGGACCGGGCTCATGACTTTAACGCTGAAGTTTTGTGTTAAAAGTAGAAATTATGCAAAATGAAATGCCATCGTCATCATTTTCGTCGTCATTGCCGTCTCGTAGTCTTTTTTAGCTCTATATATCTATAATAGTCGTTCGCTTTCGTCACGGTAAAAGTATATAAATATGTTTCTAGTTTTAAGTCCCTTCTCTACGCCCCCAGAGGCACGAGTTGTCGTTAAAAAATTACTATTATTTAGAAGTTTACCCTAACACCAGGCGTCTACGTCAGTATATACATATACATACGAGCATACATACCTACCATCAAGCCGTCAAACTGTAGGTAATGACTGAAGTCGATTTAGTACGTTCGTAGACTAAAGAGAGTCTTTCAAAACTTTTCTTCGCTTAGCAATTATGTGTTATACCTTCTGTTGTTGAACTGCAGCGCAGTGGATTGAAGTTGAAGACATTTTTGAGGGGGCTACGCGGAAAGGTGGTTTTTTGGTTTTGACGGTTTCTTGGTTGGTTTAAGTTTTTTCAAAAGGAAATTCTAAAAGATGGAGGACTTGGTGTGCCTTGGAAGGTCATCATGTGTGTAGTTTAGGAGCGAAAGTCAGGATACTATTTTATTCAATTACTACATGGATCGGAGAACTTTGTTTATAGGTTGTATAGTTTTATGTAAATAGTTTTATTGAGTTTTAATGGTTATTTTGAATTATGTATTTGCAAAGGTTTAGTTAATTTTTTAAATAGAAAACTAATTGAATTTGAATAACTGAGTTAAACCTTGTGGTTCGAATGGGTTTAGGTGCGTTCGGTCGTTTAGTATTCAAAAAATTTGGCCTGACTGTAATTGATGGACCTCTCTTGCCTGTGGCTTCAGTCACAATTTTAAAAATATGCATTCAAGCTCATATCGCAGCAAACAAGTTGTTGTACACGGAGTTTGTTTATTCCCTTTTTAAAGGAAATTTAACTATGTACTTCCTGTTTTTTTTTGATGATTTATTATTTCAGAGTTCAAAGTAAAAAAAATCGGTTGTAATATTGACAATCGCCGGTTGTTGATATTGAAACTTATCAAATTGATGCAAATTGACAATGATGCGATTGACATTCGCGACCATTAAATGTGAGAAATAAATTATCAATTTTGAATGAATATTTTTAGTTTTCAATATTTTCCTTAAAATATTATGATCGCTTCTTTGCAGTTTTTGTGAGAATAGCGATTTGAATTTTAGGACAATATGAGAGAGATAAATGTAAAAACAAACTTTAAATCTTAAACAGTGAAAGAATACAGGTAGCTTGGAGTCCTGATCACTTCAACATTGTCTTTTAAGAAACACCTTCAAGTAAAACTACAGAAGTCAAAGCGAGCAATAAACTGCACTTGGAAAAACGTCCTGAGCAAACAAAATATTACACATAGTGCAAAATATAAAATCTTCGAAGCAGTCATGAGATTATGTTCTATGCAGCGCAAATTTGGGGTATTTTCGAGTTTGATGATGTAGAAAAGCTTCTTAGATATTTCATCAAGAGAATCTTCAGACTTCCGGAAAATACGCCAATGTACATGTTACCACATAGAAACTGGTCTACCGCCTCTCTATATACGCATACTTCAGCTGCATTTTTCATATATTTTAAAAGTTCTGAGTCAACCAACCAATCGGCTTACAAATAAAATAGTCTTATTTCTCAAAGACAAATCTCCAATTCTTCACTGAATGGACGAGATTGGGTGACCGCCATGGTATTCAACTTCCCCAACACAACGATAGAACTTTCAGTGGCAGCTTCAGATGCTTTTAGCAAAAATTAAAGAATCAACAAGAAGTACCTTCAAAGAACAAAGCCAACATAGCCAAACAAGAACTTTTTGTGAATTCCTGAATCACGATCTTGCCGAAAAAAATTATTTTGATGACAGAAACACTCTTTATTTTATATCAACAACAACTACTTGCCATATAGAAATGATAGAAGTCCTGAATGCACATTATGCAACCTCCGATGCAGAGAAGATATAGGCCACTTAATTGGCATCTGTTCCATTCTAAATTCGATCCGAAGGTCATTTTGGGGAAAAACTACACTTGCAACAAATAAAATTATTCACGCATTAAATGGTGAAAATTGGAATATCCTCTCCAACTACCTGAAATCTGCACTGAAATATCGTCAACTAATTATTAATAAATCATTTACACTTTTAGTACTTATATTTTTATTCATTTATTCGTTTTTCTTTTTGTTTCTTATTTTACTATAAATTTTAAATTAACAAAGAACTCTTTTTTCGGCTGATGGCATAATGCCAATGTCCGTTTGTGAATATTTTTTTATACTAAGCATTGTGTAATTACTTATGTATATGAATTTTAAGTGCCAATAAAATCACACTTTACAACTACTACTACGTTAAATCTTAAGAAAAAAAAAGTGCGTTATAAATGTTTTAACATTAACTATTCAACGTCACGTTGTCATGCTTGTCAATACAACTATCGATAATCACGGTTTTCAATACTATGATCATGACTATCGCAATATGACGATTGTGGTTGTCATTATGATAGCGGTTTTCAATTTTAAAATTGATGATGGCTAATTTTCATATTTACAATCGCTCTTGTTGATTGAAAAATAACAACTTTGTTCATTAATTTAATGAACGAAGTTGTCAAAATGACAAAAAATGTTGGTTCCACTTTTTTTTTTTTAATTTAATTTAAAAAATATTAAAATAAGTCAAAAGTCATAATTAAAAACGTGTACATGGCTGCTAAAGAAAAAAAAAATGTCTAGTCTGCCGCAGAGTCAGTCACGCTTCCTTTTATCACCTTATTCGATATAAGCGTGGCAAACGAGGAAGGTGTTTACGGTGAGCCAAATCACAATCCTTGTAAAAATTGTCTTAAGGAAGATAATGATAACTGAGTACCTATGTATGAATGTATAGTATAGCTAATATCCCTAGTTTCGAACTAAAACCTCAATTTCATTAGATTTCATAACAAATATTTCCAGCTAGATGTCCTAACACAACCGACCGTATCTAGTACATGGCTTTCAATTATTCCATAGACAATTGTAACAAATCAAATTGGATGATTAGCTTTAGATAATGACACCTCGTTACATCGTCGTCAACCATCTGCGATTATAACACCAACACAACCACAACTACCAAACAAATACCAACCACAACTAACTATATCTTCATCTAAAAAAGTTTCACTTTTTCAATTTTTTCTCGAGAAAGTTAAAAAAAAATCCAAATAAATCTACAGAAATTCCTTAAAGTTATGTTGTACGCTTAACCACCACCATGACATGAGATGTGGATACAGTGCACCAGCAGCAAACGAAAGAGTCCACTATTTCAAACTAGCAGAAGGCTAGTGAAAGAAAAATTATAAACCACTAACCACACGCTATGTCCGATTCTGGTTAAGCTGCACACACATGGTCATTGATTTTTTTTTTCTGTAGCTCCTTTTTTTTTTGCTCTAGCTTGGTTCAAAGTGAAACTATCAATTTTATTTTTTGTTGTTGTGTATTTTTTTCTTATTTTATGGACCACATTAGCTGGAAAACGAGATCAACTTTAGATACTTTGATGGAAGTTCCTGGTGCAACTACCTCAACTCTATGTAGAGATACCTAGCAAGAGTTGGACTGGGAGTGTTTAACTTTTACTTGAAAGTAACTCGAATCGGATAGTTGGCAGAAGGATGTAGGCTGGAGTCAATGGCCTATAAGGTACATAGGTATATTGGCACGGTGAAATAAGGTGAGTGGTTGTAGTGAAATTAACTATTTCCTTTTTATATTTCAGCAGTGTCGGATTTGAAAGTTAGGGAGTCAGACGTGGCTTATAATTTCTAAAGGGCCTTAAATGGGTTTGCAAATATAAATTTGATTTTTATTTGATTTAAACATAATTAAATTTTTGTAAGACATTTATTGAACAAAACTGTGTGAGTTAAAACCTCATTCATTTAGACAAATGTTTAAAATTTTAACTTTAATTTTTTAGTTGTGTTTTATTAACAAAAATATCACATTTATGGAAATTATAATAGTGTGCCAGTTGAAGGCCCTCCCTAACAGTGCGCCAGGGCTCAATTTGAATACGTACAGTCCTGAATAGCATCAGGAAGCGAATTTTCATTTCCTTTTTCTTTCATACAATTTTTCTCTACTCGTTTATTGCGTTGCGATATCTATTCTGTAAATCGAACAACTGAACATCGAACACCGTAGATTTCTCTGTGATATTTCAACATTGCAAATGTACACATTTGATAGATTGTCCCTACGCTGTCGTCTTTGTTGAAATATGGATGCGTCGCGCCGTCGTCTTCGACGTTCGTTCAATAACAGATGGACACGAATCGTTTAACGAGACGTGCATCATCGATTTCGATACATATCGATATCGATAGGATGCTAGCAATGTAGGTACGTTAGTTTGAAAGAAGAAAACAAATATGTACGCAGACAATCACATTTTTGTGCTTTTGTCAGGATGATGTGTTTTCCTTGTTGTTCCTGGTTCATAGGATATCTGTCTATAAAAACTCGATGTTGATTTAAGGATTACAAGCATGTGAAGAATGATGAGAATTACTTTTATTTTTGTTTATATTTTTTTTTTTCCAGGTAAAACCATGAATAGCCATGAAAGAACAATGAAACTGTTTCCAATAGAATGTGCTGTGCAATTCATGTCCTTGGTAGGAAATGGATTGGGACTATTTTTAGAAAAGACGCATTCATTTATTTTGTACAGAAATTTACTGCGTAAGTTTACAAGGAATGCTAAGATAGTTTCGAATTGAATGGCAACGCAATATACTGTTGTGAATGGAAAAGAAGATAGATTTTTATACTGGGCGCCATTTAAAATCTTATGAATTAAATAATTTTTGATAAAACGAGTCTAAAACTGATATTATTCCTATCGACAAATCTCACGTTGGTGCCATTTGTTTGCCTATAAATCTGTTATGAAGGAACTTTTTGAAGAATTTGGGTCAGCATACAATAACAGATTAATTTAGATTCCCATATACACTGCTCGTCATAAGATTTAGAAGCAGGCATTTTTGAAAAGTTAATCTGAAATATCACCTTTTGTATGCGAAAGAGATCAAAATTCGGTATGACACAAGAGAGACTGTTAAATGTACCATTGAACAGCTTATGTTTGAGCTTCGAGAACAAAAGTTAACGGCAAATAAGAGAATAAATGTTAACCGAGTCACTTTTTTTAAAGTAATTTTATCGTTTATAAGCACATATACAAAAAATGACGAAAAACGATGGTTTTAATATTTTTTTAATTTTCTTACGTCTTATTTGTAAGAAAATTACAAAAAAAAAAAATTTTTCTTAGTCTTATTTGTATGTAGTAGCCCGTAGCGTAATGGTTAGTGCGTTCGACTGTCACGCTGGAGGTCCTGGGGCTCGCTTCCCAGCCTCGTCCACCTAAAAACTAAAAAAGTTTTTTTTCTCAGGGCTACTGCCTCTTGCGAGGAATTGACAAATCCTCCAAGAGTATCACTTGTCACGAATAAGTGCTTCTCGTCTAGCCGTTCGGATTCGTCACAAAATTGTAGGTCCCTTCCATTCCTGTCGACAGGCGCACACAGGAATGGTTGCGAGTTGTTAGTCACTAGGCCCTGGTTCTTCATGAGCCGTTGTGCCAACCGATTTATTTTTTTTTATTTGTATGCTTGCAATGTGAGCTGCTTGCAGCTTTCAAAATAAATTCAAAAATTTGATCCTTAAGAGAGTTATGCACTGATTCCAAATAGTCAAGTGAAATTTCACTCAAGGCCAACTTAATGGCGTGAAACAGTCATGGTATTGCTTCCCTTCTTCGTATACTTTTCGTGTGAACAATCCCCTAAAATTTAATGTTATTATCATCACGTCCGGTGCATAGGGGGTTAAGGGAGCAATGAAGCATTTTAGCTTATATTTGATGATTTTAACACTCAAGCTTCATGAATGAGGGCGATGTTTGTATGAAAATCCGTGAAGTTCATCTAAAAAGATCTTTGGTTTTCGGAAATAGTAGTTCTAGCGACGCTTTGTAGTACCACCATGACTGGAAGCCATTCATCTTAGTACTTTCAACAACCAAGTTTATCATTCCATAACAGGATATTGCTCCCGAATCATTACGCCTTCTTCCCTGTTATGCTGACGGCTCAGAAGTTGCTCCTCTTTCCTCAACGAGATGGTTGTAAAAACAAAACTTAAAAACTTCTTAAAGCCAGAACATCGATAGGAACAAAATTGTCACTGTGTCTTACACAAGATTTCTGTTGAGAAATCATATCAAACGACAATATCTTAAATCCATTTAACAACTACTATCGTAAAACACAGAAGTGATAGAGATAAAACTTATAACAGTTTTTCAGTTCTTTCTGAATATGAGCATACGGGTAGATAATGAACGTGGTTAATAGGTAAATCACATAACGAAATTGTTGCGGAATGTGTTCCACTTCGGTACCTAACTTGTATGAACAAAATTTTTTAAAACTGGTATAATCTGACAGAGATAAAATTATTGCATTCGTCAGACACACACTTATGCATCTAATGCTACCTTTTTCGCATCTCAAAGTGGAAAACATACAAAACAAGATTTGCGTAATTCACCGTGTTTTTCTATTGCTGCTGGAATAAATTGTTTTTGTTTTAATTTGCCAATCCTGCACTATTAATTCATGCGGAATTCACTCAAAAAGATAAATTTCACACGATTGAGATGCATTTTTTTGTATGTTGTCTTTAATTTCACCGTGAATCGTTTCCTTTGACATAATGTGCGATATATTTCAATTTTGTTTTTGTTTTGCCTTTATGACAACGACGACGAAGGAAGAATAAAAACAGATGTGTGTGAATCTGTATACTCTTTTAATATTTTTTTTTTGTTTATAACATATAATGTTTTTTGCAATTTAATTTTGCTTAATTGCACCATCATGACACCCTTAAAAAAAAAATCTGGGAGGAACAATTCAGAGGGATGTGTGCGATGAGAAAAAAAATGAATTTAAATCCATTTTTGGCCGCAGTGAGATACATTTTTCAATCCCTGACACTCTGTGTGAGGAATTTTCACTCTTCACATAAAATATATTTTTCGTTTTTGTTGCGGTGGCAGGATTTTTTTTTTTTTTTTTTGTTTTGTTTTTCGTTCGTTTGTTAAAGTTGATTTTCATTGCTTACGCTTGAACTAATTATGCAACATAATTTAATTAATTCACTTGCATGACATTGATTTATATACGAGCGCACGCCTTCAGGGTTTTATATACAATTCTTTTGGTCATTAATCCTTCAAATTTGAACAATACAAACAGCATTTTTTTTCTCGTTTATTTTGGCAGGATAATTACGCGTGAAGATTGAAAAGCAATCATTGTGTCAGAATGAAAAAAAGAAACAAAAGAAATAGGTCCTTTAATTTTGTGAATTTTATATAGAAAGGGTGTCACACGTTATATAGAAAGTCTGTCACACGTTAGGATGATTTGCAGAATGGGCTTTCAATCTATCAACATTTGGAGATAGTTTGACGGTACACTCAGAAAAATATTAAACAGTTTATGGTAAATAATTGGATTGCTTTGTATTATCACAGGAAAATGTAGGTACTTTCCGGCTGGTTAGTTAGTTCGCACTATAAACAAATCCGCCCTTAAAATAACTGAACTGAAAAGCCAAAAATGTATGGACCTTTGAGAGGAACGAGATACATATGTATGTAGAGGAAAGATTTCAGCTACATAAAACATAAATACAAAATTAATTTCTTTCATTCTCCAATGTTGCTTTAATATACATGAAGACTGACAAACAACCAAATTTAATAATTGTTTTCTTTATACAGGGTGTTTCACTTCGGTTGTGACAAAAAGTTAGGGGTTGGGTTGAGACAATAAGAAAATCATTTGGGAAGGGGATTGGTCCCCCCCCCTTTAGCAAAAAAGGGAAATTTTCTAAAAAAAAAAGATTGACTTAAAATACAAAAAAAAAAATTAATAAAAACTACTATGCCTTCTGTGCAATCTTTAGGCAAAAGAAGATAGTTTTCATTTTTTGGTTATCTGCCCTGTTCTTAAAGAGCTCAGGCTGTGTTTTCTTGGTTGTGTAACACTTACCATGGAACATTTAAAGAGCATCTTAAATGGAGCTAATTGGGGAAACCTTTTTAAATATTTGAAATCAGCAATAAATTACCGGTCTGCTATACTTAATGAGTAAATTTAAAAAATAATATACAAAACAAAAGATATTATGCTCCTTTTAATGTTTTAAAGTTGTTTTTCATTATGCTACATTCAATTATTATTTCGTTTTACTAAAAGTCCTTAAAAATTTGTCTAATTTGATTTAACTAATCTAAAAGTCCAAATATAACTACTATAATTTAATTTAACTGATATAAAAGTCCAAAAAATGTAAATTCTGTTTCAATTTCAACTGGGCCTAAAGCCATTAAACTAAAAACTGCCAATTCCGTTTTAACTAAACTAACAGCCCTATTCTGCCGTTGTGAGGCTCACATGTCACAATTTTGTTTGAGTTTGTTTTTGTATAAAGCGGTCACAATTTCGTATTCTGTGGAAGCCCTCATAAGAAACCACACAAGAACAACGTGAGT
Source organism: Melangyna quadrimaculata (assembly GCA_949320155.1). Classification (NCBI taxonomy): domain Eukaryota; kingdom Metazoa; phylum Arthropoda; class Insecta; order Diptera; family Syrphidae; genus Melangyna; species Melangyna quadrimaculata. The sequence continues at coordinate 77,912,256 of OX439483.1, read as the reverse complement.
TGTGATCTGCTAAGGAGCAGATCATAATTTTTAAGTTTTTATGAGGTAAGTTCATTTCGAGTTATGAGGTGAATGTGCTTTGTGAGGCATCAGTGAGGTTGCCAGAATAAGGCTGTAAAAGTCCTTAAAAATTAAAAAATAAAAGTTAGACACAAATATTGTACCATAATATAGTAATAGTTAAAACAAGAAAAAATGAAGTTTATAATAATAAATCGGTTGCCTAACAATTACCCGATTCTTCTGAGTTTTATAAGAAAGTTGGTTCATTTATTTTTTACATTTTAGATATTCGGCTCTATCACAGGTCCCGTCGTAATATTTTCGTACTACGAATCCCGAAAAATAAGTAATAAATCTTCAGAGGACGTGAAAAGTTACATCGATAGTCCACAAAATCTTGTCAATATTTTTCTTACGACGACGGTTCGATGGTACTTGTTTTCAAGCTTAATAGTACGAATTTTTTACGACGGGGCCTGCGATAAGGCCGATTATTTAACTAGTATCACATGTACTAAGCCGATTTTCTTCATAAACTAGCTGATCACCTCCAAAAAAAAGTGACAGCTCGTGCAAACAATTTACAAACATACCTACCTCATTTTAACATTTACTAGCATCAAGGTACCATATGAAATATGATGTAGTACGATTCTAAAAAGATAAAATACTCGTTTAATGATTCTTTAACTCGATAAAAATGATAAATGATAAACTCGGTTAAAATTATCAAAATATAAATATTTAACCCGGGGTTTAGACAAGCGAGTAGAACTAGTAGCGTTTATCTGAACACGAGAGAGCCGACTAGCTGGGCAAATAGTATAATATTTTTGCCTGCGAGTAGCCTGCCAGTTATCCTGCCCAGCGGGAAAAATTCAAAAATTCATTGAGGAAAAATCAGCTTTTTCCTTGAGGAATGGCAGCTGCGCCGTCCACTTTTCAGCTGATTCCTTTGATGAAATTAACATGGGCATGTCCTAGGCTGGAAGCACATGCTGAAAATCTGGTGAAAATTCCCCAACGAAATCACTACTTCGTTAGAAGTTGTTTATTCACCAACCTAGGTGATGAAAAACATGGTGGTTGCATAATCTGTAATTCACTACATAAATGTGTGTGGTTTATTCATCGGTTCAATATTTTCGATGAAAAGGGTAATGAAAATTCAATTGTCAAATCATAAGATAAGTGGTAGTTGTTTATTCAGCAATTAGTTAATTCAATATGAAAAATGTGAAGAAAATTAAATAAATAGTGAATTCATTAATTCTGTTGTGTTGTGAATTTTCTGATTGGTTAATTAAAGTATAGAATCAAAACTTTAAATTAATGTGAAATCACTAGGTCAGTGGTTGCTTGTAAATCACCACTTCACTTGTGCAAAGTGGTGATTAACTAACAACCCGAAATACTTTCAGACAATCTGAGATTGCCTCATTTTAATGGAAATTCACAAGTCCTCCTATAATATTTACTGTCAGTAGACAATGTCAACACAGAGAACACAAAAAAAAATCAACTGCTATCAAAACACACAATGGCGGTGCACACTTTACAAAGCAGATGAGTGGACATAGACGATGAACTGATGACCTTTTACATGACTTTTCAACAGTTTTTTCATCGCATAATTTTCCATATCGAAAGCAATTTTTAATTCAACGAAACAAAGGGTTGTTTTCTAAACACAAAGCAGAAAGTGGGTTCAAATCTATGAACTGAGGAAACCTCGCATGACTCTTCACTCACTAAATCATTGCATGATGTTTCCTTTTATTATTTGGCTAGTGAATTGATTGAAGAATTCAGCTATAAAATTCATTGGGGCCGATATTTCCCGCTGGGCTACTAGTCACACATACATCCATAAAACTAACACTATGATGCAAATGCTACTACCCAGCGGGAAATATCGTCCCCAATGAATTTTATAGCTGAATTCTTCAATCAATTCACTAGCCAAATAATAAAAGGAAACGTCATGCAATGATTGAGTGAGTGAAAAGTCATGCGAGGTTTCCTCAGTTCATAGATTTGAACCCTTTTTTTGCTTTGTGTGTAGAAAACAACAAGACAACAGCAATCAATCCACTGGCCAGATAATACAAGGAAACGACATGTAATGATTTAGTAAGTGCAAGGTTTCCTCGGTTCATAGATTTGTTACCACTTTCTGCTTTGTGTTTAGAAAATAACCCTTTCTGTCGTTGAATTAAAAATTGCTTTTGTTATGGAAAATTATAAGATGAAAAAACTGTTAAAAAGTCATGTAGAAGTTCATCAGTTCATCGTCTATGTCCACTCATATTCTTTGTAAAGTGTGCACCGCCATTGTGTGTTTTGATAGAAGTTGATTTTTTTTGTGTTCTCTGTATTGACATTGTCTACTGACAGTAAATATTAAAAGAGGGCTTATGAATTTTCATCAAAAAGAGGCAATCTCAGATTTTCTCAAAGTATTTCAGTTTTTTTTGGTTAATCACCACTTCGCATATGAAGTGGTGATTAACCAAGAACCACTGACCTAGTGATTTATCTTTAATTTAAAGTTTTAATTCTATATTTTTATTAACGAATCACAAATAATTCACAACACAACAGAGTTAATGAATTTACTATTTATTTAATTTTCTTCACATTTTTCATATTGAATTAACTTACCATTTTTTTTTTTTTTTTTTTTTCCCCCTCACGGGTTAGACTTTGTCGTAGTGAGGGGGCTTACACCTAGGCTTTCAGCAATCCAGCTGCAAGTCTAGGTAACTAACATAACCCAAAAAAACCGAAAACCGAAATGTTGAAAACTATATAATATGAAATGAGTACTAAAGAATTTAAAAAGCGAGTGGGGATATCCACTCAAAAGTCGGTAGGAGTCGCGACTACCGGCGATGGCTTGGCCTCTAACGAGGAGAAGTCGCCAGTGACAATTAGTACACCTGGTATAACGAAGTGCGGAAGGTCTTGCGAGCCGACCACAATCCATGGAAAGACTGATAAGTCATCCGTGGGGGGTGAATCGGCTCGTGAGCTAGACGCTACTGCTGGCGAAGAGGGCTTTGTCCTCCCCGCCAGTAGTACAAATCCTTCGTGCTCGGGGGGACCCCCCGCGACCATTGGCAGTGCTGCTGCGAAAAACAGCTCCACTGCCGTTGGCCGTGGGGGTCTCTCTTCGGGTTCGTTGGCTAATGCCCACCGTAGTGGTAGTAGTGGCGTGACGTACGCTGCTGCTGCCATTACCACTGCCCGTAAACAAGCGAACTCCGGAGCGGGTGCCTTCTCCGTTACCGGACGAGGCAGACCGCAAAAGAGTTCGCAGAAGAGACTCCAATTTGTTGGAGGTCGGCGTGCGTTAGCAGGTTCTACCTCCACCGGATTGGGGCGAAAAAATGCACATGTGCTCAACTCCGGGTCGGGTGTCTCGCCCAGTAGTGCAGCCGTTAAAAGCTTTACTACTGGTAGGAACATACCGACCCCCGTTGCAAAGAAAGTGCTACAGCCCGTTGGAAGTGGGGCTATGAAAAATAGTTCTGCTTCAATCGGGATGGGGCTCAACAAAGCCACGCCCCCGCAGATGAGCTCGGAGACGGATATCACATCCGGCAGCGCGTCCGTGACTTACGGATCCAACACTGCTGGGGTGCTTAAGCCGCCTCCGTATTCACAGAAGAACCCCCAACCCGTTGGAAGCACGGCCGCTGACAACGGTCCTCCCTCCATCGGGATGGGGCTCAACACCCCCCCAGGGGCGGGTACTTCTGCCAGCAGCGCGTCCGTGACTTACGGATCCTCCACTGCTGGCCGAAGTATACCGCCCATGGGCTCAAGGAAGATACCACAACCCGTTGGTGGTAGGGTCATGAAAAATGGCTCTGCTTCCACCGAGTTGGGGTGGAACCAAATCAACCGTAAGGAGAGGCGGAATGCCGAGAGGATCGTGAAAGCTATCGGTGACATTCCGGTAGCGGATCGTGACTCGCGACAAACTGCCAAACTCCAATGGGCCATGAACATTATGGCTCTCAGAAAGACCAGCGGGGACTACACGTCAAAGCGTCAACGGTCCATCGGGAGCACCATCCCCGATCCCAAACGACCCAAGGTGCAAGGCACCGACAAATCACTTCACGTGAATAAAGGTCTGCCCTTTAGTGACGTACTAAAGGACAAAATTGTCATTGCAGTCATCGACAGAAGTAATGCAGATGGCAGGATCTCTCCTGAGAATTGGTTGAAGGTCATAGTGAAGCTCTCAGCTGGCTTCATGAGTTTAGTGAGGGAGCATCCCGGACCTCAACCAATCACAGACGATGCAGGCTGGCACCAAGGACGTGTTAAGCTCATCGCCTGTGCAGATCAGAGATCATGTGATCTGTTTAAGCTTGCTGTTAGCAGACTGGGAGAGGTCTGGCCAGGTGCTAGTCTCGAGGCTGTTGCTAGGGATGATATCCCCTGCAGGCCTAGAGCTCGTGCCTGGATCCCGATCGAACCAGCCAGCAAGGATGAAATACTCCAGATGATGCAGTACAGCAATCCAAGCCTACCTACAAAAGATTGGGTAGTCGCGAAGCTGGAAGAGATCAGGGGTTCCTTTAGATCTGCTATCATAGTAATCAACAAGGAATCTCTGGCTCCTCTGGTGTCGACCGAAAATGTGATTAGGTACGGCTTCCACAAAATCGCCTTGAAGGTTTTCAAAAAAGATGAGGAAGTTGCACAAGAAGCCCCTCCACAAAACCCCCAGGACATGACCATAGACGAAGACCCTGTCGTCGGCATCGAAACTCCAGAGATGGAGATAGATGACATTGACACTTCTCCGGCTATGGTATTGCCCAATCTGCCAACCGAAAGGAAGGCTCCTTCCGTCGACCTCTCCGACATGGAGAGCGTAGACTCCCCTATCAACGTTCTTCTAAGCGAGGAAGAACTTTTAAGATCTTCCTCTGAAGCCGAAGACGCTGACCAAACGGTGCTGGAGGTTGATCTGACCGACTGTGGTAACAATGCTGCAGCTGATTCAGATTAATCTCCAACACTGTATTATGGCTTCGGCCTCCCTTCTTCTCCGTCTGAACACAAGCGGAGAAGATATTGTCCTGATCCAGGAACCATGGATTGCTAACTCCAGTGTTCAAGGACTCAGGACTCCGGGCTATTACACGCTGCATGCGCCAGATAAAGGTGAACCTAGATCTTGCATAGTAGCTAAATGTAATACTAATGTATTTTTACTCCCTGAATATAGCGATCGAGATGTAACGGCCGTCAGATTACAAACCGAAAAAGGGTTGTACTGGATAGTGTCCGCCTATCTTGGCCATGACGATCTTGGCCCTCTCCCCAGTGTAAAGCTAAGGAGACTGATCGCTGATGCAGAACGGCAGAATATACGCCTAATTATCGGGTGCGACGCAAACGCGCACCATACAGTATGGGGGAGTTCGGATATTAACGACAGAGGTGAGTCTCTTTTCGATTATATTCTTACTACTAACCTACTTCTAAGTAATGTTGGAAACGTACCAACTTTTGTAACTAGAAATAGACAAGAAGTCTTAGATATCACTCTTGTCTCAGATATGGTTCATCAATCGATATTGGATTGGAAAGTATCTTCTGAGCACTCGTTCTCAGACCATAGATACATTCAATTCAGTCTAAATGATGAAACTGAAAAGCCTCCTTCCTTCCGGAACTACCGGAAAACAAATTGGCTCCTATATAGGGAAACTCTTAAAAAGTTAATCAAACCTGACCTTTTTAATCCTCCCCTGAACAAAACTGATCTCGATAATAAAGTCAAAGATCTAACAAATGCACTCAACAAATCAATGATCACTTCCTGTCCTCTAACTAAAATTAGGGGCAAAAAGAAACCTCATTGGTGGAAGCCAGGGCTCGAACCGCTCAGAAAAGAATGTAGGAAACTTTTCAACAGAGCTAAATACACCAGAGAGAGTTTAGATTGGGATATATATAAGAACTCGCTGAAAGTGTATAAAAAACAAATGAGGATAACTAAAAGAACTTCTTGGAGGAACTTCTGTGACAAAATAGAAGATTCTTCAGAAGCATCCAGACTTAGGAAAGTCCTCTCTACCAATCCAGGGATGCCAAGCTCTCTTAAAACAGCAGATGGCTCCTGGACCAAATCCTGTGAGGAATCACTAAATTTGCTACTTGATACTCACTTCCCAGGTAGCTCACAAATTGTCTCAAATACTGAATTCGCTCAGTCACATGACTTGGTCAATCAAATCCAAGGTCTGATTACAAGGGACAAGCTCCAATGGGCTATAGACAGCTTCCAACCTTATAAATCCGCGGGACCAGACGGCATTATACCTGCTGAACTTCAGAGATCCTCAGATATCATAATTCCTTTACTGGAAACTATACTGATCGGTTGTCTGAATTTCATTCATATTCCTTCAGTATGGAGAGAGGTGAAAGTTGTCTTCATACCCAAAGCTGGAAAATACTCCCAAATTAATCCAAAAGACCTGAGACCAATTAGCTTATCATCATTCATTCTTAAAACTTTCGAACGTCTGATTGATATCCACCTGCGTGACACTATAGAGCTTAACCTTATCTCTAAAGCACAACACGCTTACTGTAAGGGAAAATCGGTGGAAACTGCTCTTCACACCTTAGTAAGATCTATCGAATACTCCCTGCACCATAAAGAGTACACGCTTGCGGCTTTCCTTGATATAGAAGGCGCCTTTAACAACGTCAGCGGCCGTGCAATAGTAGGAGCACTGGAAAATTTGAAGGTGGACGGCCTACTGATTAAGTTGATAGACCATATGTTGGGAAGTAGGGTCATCAACTCTGCATTGGGAGGCTATTCCACTAGAAGATCTGTCACTAGAGGCACACCACAAGGTGGGGTCCTTTCACCACTTCTATGGAACTTGGTCATAAATGACTTACTGACTGTCCTGGAGGGTGAAGGATTCAAAGTGATTGCGTATGCCGATGATGTTGCAATAGCTATATCAGGGAAACACCCCCAGGTTCTTACAGAACTTCTTCAAACCGCTCTTAACAAGCTAATAAAATGGGCAGAACGCTGTGAGCTAGGTGTAAACCCCCGCAAAACAGAACTTGTCCTCTTCACAAGGAAATATAAAATACCACAGATAAATCCTCCAACAATTAATGGTGTTCCACTTTCCTTTTCAGATGAAGCCAAATATTTAGGTCTCATACTGGATAAAAAACTAAGTTGGAAACCTAATATTCAAGAGAGAATTAAAAAAGCCACTGTTGCTTTATTCTCCTGTAAAAAAGCTATAGGTACTAAATGGGGTCTATCCCCTGCCATAACTCACTGGCTCTACACTGCGGTCGTAAGACCGATTCTCACTTATGGGGTAACAATTTGGTGGACTGCTCTAGATAAAGTCACGTACTGTGAACAGCTGAGCAAGGTCCAGAGATCAGCAAGTATGTGCATAAGTGGAGCCCTCCGCTCGACACCATCAGCTGCACTAGACATACTCCTCAGCCTCACACCCCTCGATATATATGGCAAGCAAATGGCTGCGAACACAGCCGTCCGCCTTAAAGCCATTTCTCAATGGACCAACAACTCTATCGGTCATACTAAAATTCTAGACTTATATGAATCTATTCCTTGTCATTCCGACTACACCACATCCAAACTAAATTTCGACAAAAGTTTCCAGGTCACCATACCCTCAAGAGAATCTTGGGACGTTGGGGACCCTCTCAAAGGTGATTCAGTTCATTTTTATACTGATGGGTCGAAAACTGAGGAAGGTGTGGGTGGCGGAGTGTACTCAGACAGACTTAATTTAAGTCTCTCCTTCCGGCTTCCTAACCACTGTAGCGTATTCCAAGCGGAAATTCTGGCAATTAAAGAAGCTCTGTCTTGGCTGAGAGAAAACGTGATATCAACATCGGATATACGCATCTTCTCAGATAGTCAAGCAGCACTTAAATCTCTCAACTCTGTCTCTACCAACTCCGTTACGGCCCAAAACTGTCGATCGTCTCTTGAAGAGATGGCGGAACAGTTTAATATTCACCTTCTTTGGGTGCCGGGCCATAGAGATATTCCGGGAAATTGTAAAGCCGATGAACTTGCCAGAAATGGAACTCTAATGCCCGTTTTGCCTAACAGGTGGAACATAGGTATACCGATCGCTACGTGTAAACTTTTGCTAAAACAAAACTCTGCAAGGAAAGCAAACTCTAGATGGACAAACCTTACTACATGTCTGGCCACAAAAGAAATCTGGCCATCGCTAGACCCAAGGCGCTCTAAAAGTTTGCTATCACTTAGCAGATCACAAATTAGCTCCGTAATAGGTGTCATAACAGGACACTGCCTTATAGGAAAACATGCCACAAGACTTGGCGTTTTCTCAAATGACTTCTGTAGAAGTTGCAGGGACGAAGAGGAGGAGGAAACAATTCCTCACCTCCTCTGCACATGTCCTGCTCTTTCACAGAGGCGCAGACTCCTTCTTGGGGACTACTTTTTCAATGATCCAAGCGATCTAGCTAATACAGACATACACTGTCTCTCTCGCTTCATAAAAAGCTCCGAATGGTTTTCGTAATGAGGATAATCTCCTCATTCCTATCATGTGGTATCACAACGGACCTAATTATGGTCTAAGTGTGTCAGCCGTTTTCCTGACAGCCACTTTAACCTAACCTAACTTACCATTTTCATCGAAAACATTGAACTGATGAATAAACCACATACATTTATGTAGTGAATTCACAGATTATGCAACCATCATGTTTTTCATCATCTGGGTCGGTGAATAAACAACTTCCAACGAAGTAGTGATTTCGTTGGTGAATTTTCATCGGAGTTTCAGCATGTGCTTCACGCCTAGGACATGCCCATGTTAATTTCATCAAAGGAATCAGCTGAAAAGTGGACGGTGCATCTGCCAATCCTCAAGGAAAAAGCTGATCTTTCCTCAATGAATTTTTCAATTTTTCTCGCTGGGTAGTTCTACTCTCTTGTCTAAGCCCCGGGTAACCTAGTATCATACTAAAAATGATTTTTTACCGTACTAAACTTACATTTTGCGCCAGTGTCTAACAGCTTTTTTATTTTAATATGTATTTATTAAGGCTTAACTATGAGTTAAATCATGATGTTATTTATGGTGAAATAAGCTATTTTGTATTACTGTTTAGAGAAGTTTTTTTCATAAAGTATCTTTGCAATGGAAGTTCATGTTTGGAATTTTAAATTTCCATAATAATTATTAATGTTGTCAAAATTTTCTGAAGACGTAATAGTGGTGGGTAATCTAGCCTCCCATAAATAGTGACTTAAAGTTTTCACAAAAAAAAAAAAAAAAAAAAGATTATTTTTTTCCATTTTTTTCGTCATAAGACAGCCTCAAAAGGGAAAGTTCTTTCCTTGTTGTTTTTTTTTTCTTTTTTTGAAGGAGGAGCTAAAAAGAAGGAGAAAAAACATTGTTTTACCTTTTTCCAGTCCGAATGACTTCAAGGAAATGTTTGACCTAGTTGTATATTAAATAATGTATATAATATTTTTTTCTTGGGTCTTCCACCCAGAAAAAGTGCCTAACTTTTTTCGTGTTCGACGAATTTTTTTATAAAACTTGACACATAATCAAGTTGAAGATACAAAACTAACTGAAAATGGACGTATTGTTTTGTTTTTATTGTATTGTATATACGAGAACTTGTATAACCATGACCTTTGGAGTCAATGTTTCAAATAAATTATTCCGCAAAACATATAACAAGTTTTGTGTTGTTTTTTTTTTTGTTTGTGCATAATTAGTTTGTGAGATATACAATTATACATATTTGTGAGTAGGCCAGGAGGGTTTGAAGTTGATAATGAAGTCCAGTTGGTTAAAGTTTGATGCAAGGAATGAAAAAGGTTGAAAGAGGTGAGGGTTAGTGAGTAAGGTAGTAAGTATAGACAACCAAAACACAAAATTCCGCTTTAAGAAGAAATAGGCTAGTGAGTAAACTTTGGTATCAAATATAAATTACAACTAACTACCTTCAAGTATTTATGTTATTAACTTCCCATTGGAAGTTTTTCTAATTGGTACGATTTGTCGAAATGAAAATTTTGACATATTTTCACGTTTTAAGGTCTCTAGAATCAGAATCCGTCGTTTTTAGCAAGATGTCTGTATGTTTGTATGTACGTACGTTCGGGTTACTTTTTTTGTCCACCATGTCTCGAGAACGAATAAAGATATCGACTTCGGGTGAATTTTATCTTACAGATAATATTGTCAAAACGTGCTGAAAAGGTTTTAAATTAACCGTTTTTTCACTACAGCAATTTAAAAAGGAGCTGTGTCTCGAATATCTCGAGAACGAGAGAAGATATTCACTTCAGACTAATTTCATTATACACATAACTACGCAATACAAAATTGGTAAATATTTAAAAAAAAAAAAATCAAAGGCCACTTTTTTTTTCTTTAAATAAGTAAAACAGTTGAAAAAAGAATTTCGTCTCAATATATTTTTTTTTACATATTCATAGTCGTTTTAGACCTGGGTCTAAGTTAAACACAGCTTTGGTTGAATTTTCAGGCGTTGATTTTTTTTTTTTTTTGAAGATTATCATTTCAAAATATTTGAAGCTTTTTGTGTAGTTTACCAAGTTAACTATCTTATAAAAATATAAAACCAACAATTTGTAATTAAAATAGGTCTGTATTCATTGAGCCAAAATTGTCTTAAACTGTAGTTTAGTTAAACCTGGGTCTATCTGCGACTATGAATATGCCCCAATGTGTTTAACGTTGTATAAACTGTGTCGAAAACTGGTAATTTCTTTCAAAAAAAAAAAAAAAATAATGGAGTTTATTTAGAGCAAAAAAAACTATAAAAAAAACCTATCCTTAGAATATTTTTTTTCTGAGGAGATATTCCCATTTAGTTAAATATTCATTCATCTTTAAAAAAAAATATTTTTTTTAGAAAACCGTGTTTAGATTTTTAATGAAATATAATTTTTTATTGTATTTACATTCTTATATATGGCTTTTGAAATATTTTGTACAAACACATAGAGCACATAATTTATCCCCAGTCGTAATTATATGTCCTCATCATCAAAATCAAGCAAGTACAAACGAAATGAAAACCTTATATATTTAAAAATTATAAGAGTTTCAAAGGAAATCATACTTAATTTTGGTAAGTTTTGTTAATGAAACGCGTTCAATTCCAAAGTTCTTGGTTGAATTATCTATTTTTTTTGGTAAATATGTACAAGTGCATATGGTTTTCAATGGCCCCAATGCGAATTCACTAGACTAGTGTGCGTCGCACCCAGCCTAATTGTTTGACATTGGCATTATACCTTAGTTTTCAAGCTTCTACATTAAAGTTTTTGGTTCTGAGATAATGGTCACACTGGTCAATTTATTTGTGTATATCTCAAAAACGATGCCAACAATTTCGAGTTAACAAAAAATATATGAACTAACTTGCCAAAACAAAGAAGAATGTTCATTTGAGTAACCAGTTTGTAATCATCAACTTCGTTTTTTCTTGTTTTTGCTACAAGTTGGGTTCTGCATAATATTTTTGAAAGTAAAAGTCTCACAACCATCCCGTTTTAAGTATTTGACTAGGAATTGATAAGAGCACTGAATTATGAAAAGAAAAATAGGACTTCACTATGTTATAATATTTTAAAGTTTGACATTTTTTCATTTTTTTTTTTTTTTTTTTCAAATTTTGATTTTGAAAATTAATTGTTCAAAAACAGTTCATTGAAAAAACTTTATTTAAAAATAAAATAAAAACAGAATTTCTGGCTGTACAAAAAGGTATAACAGTCACCCTGTTATACCTCTCTGTTAAAAGCTCCTTTTTATCACCCAAAATGCCCCCTACCTAAATTTAAGAAAAAATTATGTAGTTTCAAGTGTTGTTTTACATTTTGGAATAAATTAATGATTTAAAGTGCGGGAACTTGATTTTAGGCGTTTTTGGGAATTTGGGCATGATACGGAATGAAGCCTTCGATACGGAAATGATAATGTACCAATACAAAAATTTTGCTTTTAAAATATTCCTTGTAACAAGGGCCGTGTGATTCAGGATGCATTTAAAAGACTTACGGGTATTACAGGAATTTATTTAAAATTATTAAAATCTATATTAAATCGATTTACGGAAATGATTGTGTGGTACGGAAATGACATTTAACTTGTAAAAATGAATAATTTGTTACTTTTTCGCTTCACCAGCACAACAATTTTAACGATTTGCAATAAAATCATGATTTTTTTAAGAAAAAACACATCGAAAGTCATTTCCGTAACCATTTTCTCATCGCCGTAACCCAATAAAGGAGAAGGAAATGACGAAGATCGATGTTTCTTAACTTTTTAGACAAGAAAAACAGAAAGTACATTTTTTTTATATTTTTTATAACTAACAACATAACGTCACAAGACTGTTACAAAATATTTTTTTTTACTATCACTTACTAAAATTATGTGTTATGTGCACCTACGGAAATGACGAAATTGATGAAACACGTAACGAATACAACCACTTACTTTAAAATTACACACGAAACTCATATCCCACCCATTTAATTGAATATATTTCAAAGGAAGCATGAATAAGTTTCTTCATTTAGTCTAAATCCTATAAATTGACGGCCGTTTATTTGAATTTATAAGCATTTAACATTTTTTTACGGAAATGATGCAAATATCGGGTTTTTCAATAAGAGCACTACAAAAGTTTTTTTTTAAATAAAACAAAAACTGTTTTGGATATCAATGAAATTCTTTATTCCTGTGAAAGTACGTTCGATACCATTATGTATTGAACTCGATTTCTTTTGCATGGCCACCACGGGCACGCTTGCAGAAGTACAGACGCTGAACCCAATTTTCGACGGGTTTCAAGCATAAATCGGCCGATACTGCTGCATTTTCACGTTCGATATTCGTACGAAGTTCATCAATCGTCGGTGGCTTGTTGGCATAGACCATAGACTTGACGTAGCCCCACAGGAAATAGTCTAACGGCGTCAAATCGCACGACCGAGGCTGCCAAGCGACTGGACCATTTCGTGACATAACATACGTTCTCCAAACTTGGTTTCCAATAAATTGATTGTGACATTCGCTGTGTGGCTTGTGGCGCCGTCCTGTTGGAACCACATGTCCTCCAAGTCCATATCTTGCGTCAATTTAATCTTGTAAGGATGTAGGCCAAGATCTTTTCGCAAAATTCGCCACAACGACGTCACAGAGATGCCCAACGCTTGAGACCGACGTGTGAGAGACACATTTGGGCTTTCTGCAACTGAAGCCTCAGCGGCAGCAATATTCTCGACACTACGGGCACTTCTTTGTCTCACTGGCACGGGAACGTTTTGTACTGTGCCTGTGGATTCAAATTTTTCCACTAGACGCTCAATTGTTGATCTGCTAGGACGATTATGACGAACATAAATTGGACGTAGCGCTCTTAACGTTGAGGCCACTGACCCCGAATTTCGGTTGTTAATTGTAATGATTTGGACTTGTTGTTGGCTCGGATATCTTTCCATCATGAAGTGGCAAACCTTACTGAAGAGAAATGTCAAAAGAGCGTTTGCTGTCCCTGTTGCTCTACTTTTGTAGCGTCCCTGTTGAAAAACCCTTAACATGGAGACACATGTTTGAAAGTTTGTAAGTTAATTGTTTCAAATAAATAAATTTAGTTTTTAGGGAATTTGTATTTAACTTCATATTCTTAATCCTGGAACTCACTCAAATTAAAATGTATGCATTTAAAAACAAACAAAAAATTCATTTTCCGCGCTCAAACAAGTAGGAGACACGCGACGGAAATGACATTTGGACCATAAAAACAATTATTTTTTTATTACATATCTGCAAATATTTAAAATTTAGAAGTGGCCCAGTTATAAACGTTGCTTGCGCTATTATTGACTTCAAAATAAATAAGTTTTTTTAATTTGTTGAACCATATTTGTTCGGGGCCACGGAAAGGAGCTTTCAGTGGAGAATCACCCAACATGGCATAGTTAGTGTATACCTAAGTTTTGGTTTTAATCAATTGTTTTGGTTTAAAGTCAATTTTAAAAAAATTGCTCCACCCACCCTCCAATACGATTGTTTTCTTTTATTGACATTAGCAACAGCTCTGGCTTTTTTGTCACACCGTAAAAACTTTTTTTTTTTTTCAAATCGTCAAATAAGAGTTTGTCACAATTTAAAAGTTTTATTCACATTTTTCCACCCATCAGTAAAAATAAACCTTCTGGTTTGCCTTGGAGCGTTAGTTATCTTATTTAGATTGAGGCTCTAAAAGATTCTAAACAATATTTTCCATTTTTCTGTTGGTAGGTATGCTGTTTTGAAATTTAAACATTTGTAACCGCCGTTAACATTTTCATATTATAATCTTTTTTGTATTAAAACAAGACATTTTTATTAAGCCCCCTTTGGGAGAAATTAACTTTTTCAGTATAATAACTAGGTAACTAATGGGAATACTAATTCCCATTTCTATAAAAATGTAGGTACATGGTGCAAATACGAAGTTATATTCCAATTTATTTTTCTTGTATCTTTTTTTTGTCATAAATTTCGACTCATACTAGAAGCTTAAAATAAGTTAAAGGATGTAGGTAGTACCCACACAAAAAAAATCTTGAATTATATCGGAAAAAATATATGTATATATGTAGGTATACAACATATACATATATATAACAAAACACGGTAAATCAAAGACGATTTATTACACAAAACCCTTTTTTTTGCAATCGTTTGCTTATTTTTAAACCTAAAGCTAGATATTTAGCTCAGAAAAAAGTTATAAAAATATATATTATAGATAGGGAATACATGCATGTATGCGTATAACTTTATGGATAAGTAAAATGTCTACGACATGCTATCATATGGATTTGTATCTTTTAATATTTTGTATCTGATTTATCTCTTTATATATAAGAAGGAGACATTTGGGTGTATAAGTATAGATATTTTGTTTCACTCCGACGAGCAATATACACCATTGACTAACAGATATTTAGTTTATTTTGCCTCAACCAAAACCTACATTTATGCATAGACACTTTTGTCGTAAAAGACAATAACAAACAAAATATTTTGTAATCATTCTCATAGAATCTACAAAATGTGGTTTGATGGTATTTAGAGTTGTTACAATGTTGTATCTATGTTTAGTCAGCCATTGAAGTCTAACTCTGTAAATTGTGTGTTCGTGTATATGTATGTGTGTCTGCGTGTGCATATTATATCGAAAGATATGAATGCAGACTGATGATGAGCATTGTCGAAATTCCAGGAAAATTGCAAGAAAAAAAAAAAAAAAAAAAAAAAACGAGAAAAATCAAGTGTTGAAAAGCACATGTGTACAATGGTTTACGAGAAATGAAGATAGTTTTTTCCCGCTTTGGTCTCCTTTGAGGTTTATTCGTTTTGCGCAAAGTTGGTTTTCCTTATATGAATATCCACCGGAAGTGTTCATAAAAAAAAAAAAATAAAATGATGGTCGGAATAAACATACAATTTTATAGATTGATGTGTAAGTTGAGTTTTGCATTGGTGGTTTGTTGGATTACTACATATCGTTCATTGATTTCTAGGTAAAAAAAGAAAAACCAATGTAAAACTTTCGATGGAAGTTCGTTTAATTTATAAGTTTCCTGATAAATTTTTGTATTAATAGTTTTTTTTGAAGTAGGTAATAATAAATGTATCTTATGTACCATATGCGGTTATGCAACTATTGGAAATATTTTTAATTATGTAGATACCTATAACGATATGCCTGTAAGACGTATGGTCTTGTTTTATATGAAACCTGAAATGGATGATAAGCTTCTAATAACCCTTAAATTGCTCCTACCTATCGTGTTTTTGTTTTTTTGTTGTTCGTCCTCTGATCCAGCTTGATTTGGAATTTGTTTAACACATTCAGCCCTATTGTGAGTTTCACCCAGAAAACATTTCGCTCAAAAATGTTTTGTTCGTCCGCATTTTTAACAGCTATTGCGAGTTTCAACCTCTATATTGCAACAAGTGTGGCCTCGTTTGCGACCAAAAATTAAATGGAAATCTTGCTGTGAATGACATGATATATTTCACATGAAATATATCCAATAAGGGAATTTTTACGAGCAGGGAACATTTTTCGGCCGAAACAAACAATAAGGGCAGAGTGGAATTTAATTTTTCCGTGCGAATTTTCTTTCATGCGGAACTCACAATAGGGCTTAATATTTTTTTTTATTTTTCCATGATAAAAAATATTTAAAATTATTTTGATTGATTTTTAAAAGTTTGAAATAGGAAGTCACCCATCCACACTCATACTTTGGATGTACATGGTACCGTACATCCACTCCCCAAATCTTCCATCGACTCTTGTTCCTACCTATTGTTAAACTTAAATACATAATTTAAGTTTCGTTACAGAAGATGGATCTAAACTCATTAAATTGGCACTCTTGTCACGAGTCTAGCCTATCAAATTAAAAATAAAATAAATATGGATGTATCTTCTTTCTAAAGCAAAATCCGAGAATCTTAAAATATGAATAATGGAAAAAGTCCCATAAGCAATTTGTCAAAATACCAAACAGTAACGAGGATCACATCTGACATCGCATAACTGTCACAGACACTCACAGCTCACACATCATCTAACTTAGTATGTATGAATATATCCCACACTCTCAAAAAAAAAAAAAACTCACATGTGTGCCCATCTAATATCTATTAAAAATCTTATGAGTAATGTTAGGTCCACCCCCATTCCCAGCTGCAACCCTCAAAGAGATATTTAAGTGTTATATACGCCAAGGAAAGCTTCTCTAGACATTTTGTCAATAAATTTCAAAATTTTCCCACCAAGGGATGAGTCAATCTGTGAAATGTTGATAGGCGGCTGCTGCTGCGGTTGTGGTTGTGCATCCACAATCCTCATCTCAAAATAATATAAAATATTTCATTTCTATCGTTTGGTACATTACAGAAAATTTATATCACCATTGAGTATTTATTTTAGGTTTTTCATTTTGTTGTTTTCGATTTTTTTTTTTTTTTTTTTTTGAAAAATAGAAGAAAGAAAAAAATAAAGATGTGTATTTTCACACCCAATCGCAATAAAATTCATATAAAACAATTTATTTTGATTGTTATTGCTTTGTGAATTCAGTTTTGATTGTAAATTTAAAATTCAAATTGAGATGACAGAAAAAATGTTTTAAAGTGCGCCTGAGAAAATTCAGGATTTGTGTTTTTTTTTTTTATTTATTTATTTTTTTTTTGAAGCACAATTTTGCAATTAAGAATTTTTTGCGAATTTTTTTTTTGTTGTATGTTCATATTATGGTGGATTAAGAGGATTAACACAAAAAAACAGGCAATTTTCGCACCTTTTAGTGCTGAGCATGGTTGCTGTGGGGAAAGAGGCAAAGGCTGAAGAATTGAAGCATTAATCAGTGGTTGATGTGCATCCGCATGGCTGCAATAAATTTAATGAATTTTTTTCTTACAGAAATAATTTCTGATTTCAATTTAAAGTATTTCGGAGATTTTTTTTTTGTTTTGTTGATTCATTTCTCTGCTTGAGATGGATTTTTGTTGGGGGTGTAGGGCATAACATGAATACATGCATACAATAATGTATGAGCTGATGTTGAAAGTGCAGTGGACAATTTGGAATTTCCGGTTGATTTTAATTTGTTCTTGTCTGGTTTTGCTGTCAATGTGTGGTACTTCGGGTTTTTTTTATGTCCATTTATAAATTTTTCGCGAGGACGAAAGTATTAAAAAGGACATACAATAATTGTTAAATGAAGTGTATTTTTTTTTTTTTTTCATAAAGTCAGCTTATTTGCACTGAAGCCAAAATTGATTGGAAGAAAATTAAAACCAAAATTTCAGCAACCAATAGAGCCAGACTAATGAAAATGTATTCACAAAGGGTTTATCGATCTATTCTCTTGCAGCAAATAAGTAGTTTTTAACAGTAAATCACCCAATACTAAATTTTAAATAAATTTAAGTCATTTTCATGCTCTTGTTTTCGGACAGCAGTTTGGGACAAGAATTTTATTTAAATCAAAATCTAAGATAATATAGGAATTTAGACTTTTTAAGATTGATACAGTACAACACGGATATAAGACACTTTGATAATCCAAGAATTGTTTTTCTTATATCAGAGTTTTTCGTATATGCTAACAACGGATATAAGAAAGACCATTAATTATATGAGAAACACGTGTATAAGAAAGGAAATTTCTTATACGGACATTAGAGAGACACAAAACCAAGCAATAACACATATTTTCTAAGTATTCTAGCTCTTTTTAAACTATTTCTGCAATCCAATATGAAAATTAAAAGGTGCCATTGACAATGGAATCATATTTATGGTCACAAACTAGTTCTGACAAAGGTCAAATAAAATATTATGAAGTAAATTTCTTATATGCGTACTTTTTTGAAAATTAACATTATTTGTGCAAGGAAATAATTTCTTATAACCGTGTTTTTCTTATATGCAAGTTTCTTTTATACGATCAATTTCAAATGGAATTTAAAGAAAAAGACACGTTGCTTTGGACTGCATTTCTTATAAGCGAGTTTTTCTTATATGAGTGTTTCTTATATCCGTAAAATCATTATGTAATTAGTAAATAAAATAAAATTTTTCGTGTTGAGGACATTTTGGGACACTATTTGAAACCGATTTAATCGTTAAAGAAACATAAGAGTTCATATCATAGCACTTAAAAACTTGACAAATGCTTACTTACATTTCAGATCAATGGTTTCAACCTCAAATTAAACTTTTTAAGTGATGAATTTCGGTAATTTACTTTAAGGTCCAGCTTCCCAGTGGCGAGATCAAAGTTAAACTTGCGTTAACTCATCAAATTCCAACAGTTAACTCTGGTTTAAACCCGAAACTCGGATGATCTAACACTGACAGAAAAAAAACTGGACCTAATTTCTTAATCCTAATTTTCTTTTCAGATGACTTACACATTTTACTATATATTTATTGCTTGCAACATTTAATAATTATTTATTTTAACTTGAAATATACGACAGGAATTTTAAATTTTAAAAAGATGACTATAAAATTTATTTATTAATTATTAATTATTATTTATTAATTTAAATGCTAATATGTACTTTGGGACAGTGAATATTCTCACTTTACTTAATAGTAGGCATGTTTTTTTGTGCCCTCCAAATTAGCTTAAGAAATAATTGTACAAAAAAAAAACGCTCATCGTTGCTTCGGAAAAGAATTTGGCAGCACTGATATAACAATGACATTGACCGCGATCAAAACCTATGTATAGAGCTATCCGGATAGGTTCGTGTTGTTATAATCCTGTTTGATAGCTTTCTATGCTATCCGAAAAAAATTTGGTGATATTAGTTTGTGTACAAAGCGAAATGTCAAAAATCGCTGTCTGCAAAATGCAAAATTGAGATTTGTTTGCCGTCGTCGAATTGTGTTATTGGTTTTTTTCAGAAAATTATTAAAATAATATAATAATAAAATGCAGATTACTGTATTAAATCGAAGAATTTTACCAAAAAATACTTTGGTTGTTCAAAAACCTATGTGGATAAGAAACTAAATTACATAGGCCATCGCATCGACCATCGATTCTAGATCGCGGCCATTTTCTGAGATTTTGGCTGTCAAAAAATTAAACAAAATATCGTTAAGATTTTGATAAATTAAAAGAAACGTCTCCTCCCTGGACCATTAGGTCTTTCTTTTATTTATTGGAATGCAAAGTAACATTTATTTTAATGTAATAATTATATTTTAACACAAATCAAAAAATGGGCACGACTGGATCGCACAAAACTTGCTCTCGTAGCTAACAACTTTAACGTAGCTTGAAATAGTCAATGTACATATTTATTGGTTCCATAACATTATGATATCATTAAAACAAAAAGTTTTAAAAACAATCTATATATATAAAAGTGAATTGCTGTTCGTTTGTCTCGCTTAAACTTGACAATGGCTGGACCGATTTGGCTAATTTTGATCCTAAAATATTTGTTGAAGTGCAGGGAAGGTTTAAACGGTATATAAATAATAAGTAAAAGAAAATAATATAAAAACCACTATATCGATGGCAATGTATTTTTTTTAGATTTGGCATCAAAAAATACCAATAACCTCCATTTTCCACCGTCCTACCCCCACACCCTATTTTTATGTTTTTGAATATGAAAAATATTCAGAACGAAATTATTTATGTTATTGAATGACAGATGGCACTACGTCCGCCTGCCTCATTGACTTTTTATTGACGTGAAGTGTCGCGCCGATTTTGCACGATTTATTTTAATTTACAAGAAATATATTATTTGCTACTGAAAAGGGTACCACCCTAAAAGAACAAAAACATTATCGGCATACCGTTTTTCATCAGTAGATACAAAAGTATAAGAATTCGGTCTATTTGTGTGTGTGTTGCAGTGAACAATGACAGCACGATGTTCCATTTTTTGATGAAGATCAAACTGATGTGTGGAAATAGGATCTAAGTCTGAAAGAGGTATGCCTTCTATTTTATCGATAAACGATCGTTCCATTTTATCGATCACATTCGACAACTTTGATCGATTGTTAGTTAAAACGTTCAAAGAAACTTGTAAATTATTTTTTATTTAACAACTAGAATATTCAATAGAAATAATTTATATGGCAGAACAACGTATTGCAAGGTCTGCTTATTTCTGAAGTTAAAATGAATTGTTGGGTTGCTGTTTTTTCATCGACAGTCATCGTCTGCAGCGGTCTTTTCCTTTTTATAGATCCAATCCTAACATATCCGTTTCATATTCATCAAAAAATGGACCGTCATCATAATCGGGCTAGGGAAGACCATTTTCCAACGGCGCAACGCCAAACACGGTCAACCCTTCACGTCGTAATTGAGTTAACTGGCCCGGTACAGCTGCATCCAAAAACGGGCCCGACAAATTCCTAGAACAAAACTGCGACAAACAACGACGACAAACACCACAAAATTCTTTATTGCACCGATATTTCTGAAGTGCTCAGCACCAATATAGTGCCGCGGCATTTTCCGTCTCAATAGATCACAAGAGACACGAAAGTTTCACGTTTGCTTATCGAATGACAATTCGCATAGTCATTGTAGACACTCTTTCAAACTGTTTCATTCGATCTATTTCATCATAAACGATCGTTCTATTTTATCGATCACACTTGATCAATTTTATCGGTCGTTAAAACATTTAAACACGCTTACAATACATTCGTTATTTCTTTTTAACAACAGAAATATTCACTAGAAATAATTTATGTGGCAGAACAAGGTTTGCCGGGTCAGCTAGTTTAAAATATAAATGATTACTATGAATTATTATAAATTATTTATTTTAATTATTTATTTAATAGTATCCCGTAGCGTAATGGTTAGTGCGTTCGACTGTCACGCTGGAGGTCTGGGATCGCTTCCCAGCCTCGTCCACCTAAAAACTAAAAAGTTTTTTTTCAGGGCTACTGCCTCTTGCGAGGAATTGACAAATCCTCCAAGAGTATCACTTGTCACGAATAAGTGCTTCTCGTCTAGCCATTCGGATTCGGCATAAAATTGTAGGTCCCTTCCATTCGTGTCGAAAGGCGCAAACAGGAATGGTTGCGAGTTGTTAGTCACTAGGCCCTGGTTCTTCATGAGCCGTTGTGCCACCCGATTTATTTATTTATTTTTATTTTAATAGCTAAAGCAGATAGAGCTCAAAAAAAGTATGCCATATGATTTGTTTAATAAATATGAATTTATAAAAAAAATCAAAAATCGTTAGAGCGGATTTTTTTTTTTTAAATTAATTTTTTATATATGTATACAAAATCTTGAACATTTTTTAAAATAAAATTTGGTATGCCAAGTTTTAGTATTTAATAAAATACAATTTTTCACAAAATTAAAAAAAAATTCATAGCCCGTCTTCAAGATATTGAATTTTCAAAAAAAAAAATTCAAAAAATTATTTTTTCGAAAAATTTTATATGCAACATTGTTAAAATTGTAAGCGATCTTTTGTATAAAAATTAACGAGAAATTTGAAAACCAAAAACTCGGTTGTATGACAGGTACCGTTATTTTTTGAGCTAAAAAAAAATCAATTTCCCCTCTAGGGAATCACATAAGAACCGCAAGTCCAAAGTTTGAAGAAAATCGCTTCAGCCGTTTAGGCTGCAGGTTGAGGTACAGACAGACAGACGGACAGACAGACAGACAGACGGACAGACAGACAGACGCGAGACCCACTTTTTCCGCATTCTCTATCATCGTTATGTTAGGGAAAATTATTATCTCGTATATCGCAAGTGAACATGTTTGGTTATTACGTTTTTTTCTGTCATCTTTTTTACGATCAGTCGACCCGTGCTTCAAGATCTATCTGTCAAATTAATGAATTTTCTGATATTTGTTGAGAATTCATCGGATAAACGTAGAAAATAGAGTATGGAATCACTGTTTTTATTTTAGCTTAATTTTAAGCAAAGATGTTAATCGCCGCGAACTAAGCATATTTGTTGTTGTGTTTTACATGGAGTTTTTTTTTTTTTTTTCTAGCTAACATAGAGGGCACTAAAAAATACGCCTAGTATAAAATAAAAAGTTAGTATCGTTTAAGAGATCGTTTCGATAACCCTTGAGCCAAATTGAAAAAAAAAGAAGAAATGTATTTGAAGGCATTTCTTATGTTATAGTAAACTAACAGAAAACATAATAAAAAAAAAAACACAAATTCCATTTTGTTGTCATCAATGGAGATTTGAATGATTTGTCAGTTTCAAGCCCATAAAGTGTTTATTTTCTATCCCAACATGCAACTCTTTCCGAACTTCCGTCAACAAAAAAAAAAAAAAAAAACAACTCAAAAGCCCAAGAAAATAAAACATAATGAAAACGACGAAGCATCTACATAACTTCTTTCTTGTATTTAAGATATTCACTCCATATATCTAAATGTAGTTATTTTTTTTTTTTTATATATTTGCATTTGAAAGTCGTTTTCGCAGTCGTCATCATCAATCCATTTTATAGCACCCTCTTTTCGCTTCGATAGCTATCATCAATGAATCGTATAAATTTTCCTGCGTCTACATGTATCTGTTTTTTGTAGATTTGTTTGTTCACAAAGGTAGTATTAGATACTTTCATTTCTTAAACAAATACAATAGACCGATCCATTAAATCACATGTGATTGCAAATAAATTCACGAGGAGTACGAGGACGTAAAAAAAAATAAAATAAAACCAACGTGATGACGCTGTTTTAAGATGTTGTTGACGACAACAACCCAATGATGATGTTGTAACTTCACTCAGCCTGGCTAAGATACTTTTTATTTTATTTTGTATGGATAGATAGATGGCTGTTATGGAAAAATTCGTGGCATCAGATGACTACATCTGTTCAAGACATCATCATCATCAACATCATCATCGTTTGTTTCACAATATAGGACCGATGATGATGATGGGTACTTTTCCTTTTCAATTTTCCAACCTGGCTTTGCCTTGAAAGGCACGTGTATCTTTTACCTGATGTAAGTGGGCATCATGTCGTATCTATATATCTTAGGTATTCCTTTTGTAGATGCAATTTGATGGATTTTCTGTTTTTTTTTTTTTATTTTGGTCGGGTCTTTACATCTTTTCATATTTTCTTCAATTTTGCACTTTCATTTAGATACTTGTTTGTTGACATAAATGATGAGAGTAGGTAGAGGTACCCGAAGAAGGGAGAAACATATAAGGCTGAAGGAAACTGAACTTTGCTTATTCTAGTGAAAGTAATTTTTCTACTCTTCGCAAATACCTATACACATACAAGAGTTGTTGAGTGTGTAAAGGGGGCGAATGCCATAATCTTAATTAAATGTTTTCATGCAAAACGTTACGTAATGCGAAATTCCTTCATGCAACATGTTTTGTAAATGCTTAGCTGGCTTGATGTATTGCTGGCGCGGCACTAGATAACGGGTGAAGATAAGCAGCAAACGACTGTGACGGGACATAATGCACTTTGCACAGAAACAGGACAGTCAATAGGCAATAATAATTATTCACAAGTAGGTACAAGTACATATAATATGTGCTTATGCAAACAGTCGATTGTCTCTAACCCAAATATTCACAAGAAATACTAAATTTAAACTTAAGTCTCATCTCTTTTGAGAAGAAAATATGTCAAAATCAGATCATTAGGCTGATGTACCTTTTTATAGTTAAAAATGTTCTTAAGGTTTTACTCAGCCTCGTCAGGAACTAAATTTTACTAGGAACTGATATTTACCAATGATTAACAATTTTCGAAAAAAGTAAAAGGTAAATCTATTTCTCGGGAGGAAATTGACGACATTTTTCCTGCAAAAAAAAATCGCTTTAATTTAGTCGGAGGGGGCATTTGACTCCTTAGATAAAGACGAAATCCCACGAGGAAAGGGCAGAATATATTTTCTTGGACCTAAGCATGATTACAACATAAAATGCAACTAAATTTATAAGCATGAGAGAATGGTCACCGAAATGTGAGCTGAATATTAAAAGGTCGAAGTAAGATTCATTATTGACACTTGACTACTGACATCATAACCACCTCCAAAATGAACAATGTGCATGAAGATTAAAAAAAAAACACAGAATCTGAAGAAAAAAAAAATCAAAAAATCTTTGATTTGACATAATTTCTTAAAAAAAGTAGGTTAGGTTAGGTTAGGTTAGTGGGCTGACAGTTGATCTTGTTACCGTCACACTTAAATCAGTGTAGATCCATTATGATACCCTGGGGATTAATCCCCATAAAAGAAACCTAGGATAAATCCAATGACATAGCCCGGAGAGGGCGTCAATACAGTTCTTACAAGCTGAAGCTTGGAAAAGTCGTTTACAAATTGATTGAAGGAGTGTCAGTCGCTGCGTAAATACCGGGTTGAGGATAGGTTGACGCACCATTGGCTTTTAAGGGCGTGTCCCTTTCCTTTACACTCACTGGATTGATCAACCCCACACCAGACCCGTAGGAGCAGTGGCTCCAAAAAAAGTAAGACCTCGCACACAAAATTTTCGATTTGAGTAAAAAAAAAAACCATATTTGTAGAAGTTCGATTGCCAGAGAATGGTCTGTAATTAGCAACTTCACGCAAACCTTTTCATTATCTTTATATATATCTGTTTTTTGCATAAATATTGCATCTACATAGTATATACACCTGACGACTGAATTCTATTTTGTGCGAAGGTCGAATGTCGTACAGGTATTTTTTTTTGTATCAGCTCAAAGTTGTATTTTTATCAATGTGTAAAACTTCATAAATTAATGAGACGTCTACATGGTGGTTAAATAAAAAAAAAAAACATGTTTTAAACTGGCGAATGAAGATGGTGTAGAAGTGCAATAGCGTGACATTAGCAGTCAAGTACGAGATCTTAATTAAAAGTTGGTTGAACTAGACCGCTATTTTAGAGGTGAGTTTTTATAAATACGATAAATAAATATTGGTCAATTAAGTTATGGTCAAGATTGCGTTTAATAAGTTTTTAAACTTGAACTTGTTTTGAGAAAAAAGATAAACGCGCATTGTTTGTTTTTAACGACATATTAAACTAGTAAAACTAGTAGCACAGGAAAGTTAGGTTTTTTTTGTGGAACGAAATATAGGACGGCTGAAATTTTTATAGCTGAAAGAGGGCTATTAGAAAAGAATATGTCCAGTTTTTCGGGACGCCATCCCCCTAGGGAAATCCGCTATTTTGGAAAACGCAAAGTGATCTATATCTCCGAAACTGTTGATCATAGATGAAGAATTGTAAGACCAAGCTTGTAGGCATTTAAATTTTCTTTCGATACATCTTTTTTCGGTGCGGGCGATATTTTCAAGGTTATGTCGTCTTATTATTTTTTTTTTTTTTTTTTTTTCACATTTACACATTTTTGTCATTATGGAACAAGCTAACGTGAATTACTTTATAACTAAGAATTTTAGAACACTAAATGTCCAACATTTTGATATATTTTTGAAGATGATGCGATACCTAAGTCAAAAGTTATAGCCATTTTGGTTGCGCTAAAATGAAAACTCCGGAGTAAATAAAATACTAAATTTTTATTAATATTAATACAAACACCAAAATGGCTGTAACTTTTGACTGCGGTATCGCATCATCTTCAAAAATTTATCAAAACGATGGAAATTTAGTGTTTCAGAATTCCTATTGGGAAAATAATTCACGTAAGTTTCCTCTGGAATGTACAAAATTTGTAATTGCTAAAAAATTAAAAATAAAACGACATAACCTTGAAAATATTGCCTGCACCGGCAAAAAATGTAAGTATAAACGGAAGATGGTTTAATTGCCTACAACCCGGGCCTAATAGTTTTTCGGAGTTTCGGAGATGTAGGTCCATTCGCAATTGCCAAAATGGTGGACTTCGCTAGGGCCATGGCGATGGCGCCCCGAATACCCGGACACAAGCTTTTCTAAAAGCCCTCTTTCATTTATAAAGAAATCAGCTTACCAATATTTCATTCCACGAAAAAGTCTATCTTTTTGTACCTTATCGGCTCAATTGATTTAGCAACTAATTTTCCAAAATCTCTAACTTAGGACTGGGATATCGCACCATCTTCAAAAATATATGAAAACTTGTTAAACTTTGTGGTCTACAATTTGGTGTGTCTACAATTAGTATCAAGAGAACAATTAACGTTAGTTTTTTACGAATTGAGAAAAATGTGAAAAAGTAAAAAAAAAATAAAACGACATAACCTCAAAAATATTGTTCACGCGGAAAAAAGTTTTGATGACAAATAAAAGATAATTTTATTTCCAACAAATTTGATTATGAAATTTTTTTACTTCAAATCGATAGTTTAGGAGTCATAGATCAATTCGCGTTTTCCAAAATGGCGGATTTCCCCAGGGGGATAGCTTACCGAAAAACTGGAAATAAGCTTTTCTAATAGCCATCTTTCAGGTATAAGAAATTCAGCCGTCCTATATTTTGTTCCATAAAACGATTGTTATTTTGCTAATTTTTCTGTACTATAGAACTTTTGAGTACAAATTTTTTTTGTCGACAATTTATAAGATGAAAAAGCTGGAGGTAGGAAAGGTTTTAATTCTTTTGTAATATACTGAGTTTTGTAATTCAAAGCATACAAATTTAAAAAGCACAACGTATAGAAATTTTGTGAATCGATAAGTATATGTAGGTACGCAGCAAGAAGATACTGTAAATGTGATTATTCTAGGGGAATTTGTTTAAATTCATGCACCCAGAAACATCGACCAACATTTTTATCTTAGTAGGGTATAACAGACTGACTGAACAGCCCACTGTTATACCTGGGCAAAACACAATTATTTCTGGTGTTGAGGTCACTTATACTTTTTAATTGAATTATGTATATTCATTCATTCCACTTTTGAATTATGTATATTCATTCACTCCACTTTTTTGGTATTGTGGCTTATTGTATGGGCAAATTCAATAATTTGGTTTTAAGGTTTTTTTTACTCTCCAGAGGTTTTCCAAATAATTTGAACAGCCAAGAAGTTTGGAAGGGCCAAACAAGTTTGACAATTTCGGTAGTTTGGTCTAGTTTTTGTTCAAATAACTTCCTAAAAATATTAAGTTTAGTATACAGAACAATTTTTCTTCTTACTAACTCTTCAATATATTTTGATAGAACTTTCGGTACACAGAACTTAAGGTACTGTATTTTTGATCAAATAAAAACAACGTCATTTTAAAAACGTGTACAAAAGTAAACAAAATTGGGTTTGCGCACTTAACTCTCAAACGGTGAAATTTATTGTAGTGTATTTTCTATAGAATTTTTAGAGAACGAGATTATTTGCAAAAAAGGTCTTGATACAAAATATTTTACTAACAATTTTTAGACTCCTAAATTCTCGACACCAAAAATGTCTTAAAACTTTTTTCTGTACGACCGATCGATCATTAAAAAGATATTGCAATTTAAAATTATTGTAACAGAATCGACATCAACATGGAACCTTCTGGCACTCCATTCAAGATAAATCACATCTTAATTGAGTGTTTCATATTCTTCATACTTTGATATTAAAGTAATACGTTCCACAGCTGTGTCTTTATATAGTGTTCGGCCATTATAAGCCATGTAATAGCATCGTTATCCTCGCACTTCTTTGGCATCGTCGCGTCGTCGGCTGCAGCAAAACAAAAACTCTATCGCAATTTTTGCAACAGTTGTGAGAATCTACTCTGTTAAAAAAATCAACATTATGCTACAACGCAATATGTATATTTTTCTCTTCTTTTCTGGTGCAAGTCAGATGATATGATATTAGAGAAATTACCTTCACCGCCTTTGGGCCGTACCTATCATAATCAGATAAGACACTAAAAGCTCCTCGAAGTGATTTTTTCCGGTAAAATTTCTTCAATCTTTATAGCATTCTGCCAATGTTGCCATTGCCATCGTGCGCCGTTACCACCAACATTGCCAGCAGGCAGGCAAAGAAGAAAGTTCACAGTTCCATAAGTCGTTTAAGGAACCATTTATAAGTGAAGGGAACATTTCCTTTTTTTTGCCACTACAACTTTCTTATCGCATATACCTCACATAAAATGTAGATTGTCTATTTTAACCCTCAAGGAAAGATCGTGTGGCGGAGGCGCGCGGGTGCCGCAACGCCCGATTCAAGTCTTAGTCAGTTTTTCTCGTGATTGAATGCCGTACGAGTTTATTTTTTCCATTTACACAGAAAATGAAATAAGACTTCATCCTCCTCCTCCATACACCATCATTACCCCCTCAGGTTCTATCAAATAAACCAAGTGAACAATTTTTAATAAAAAAATAAAAATGAATATAACCAAAAAAGAAATCCTTTGCCCTTGCAGCACACAGATGATAAAAAGAAGCAGGAAAGATTAGACTGTGTTATGATACCGCTGTGCAAGAAGGAATAACTTTATTTCATACGGAGTTTAGTCCTGGTTTTTCATTCGTTAATCCTTTAAACTAATTTTTTGATTTTATTGCTAAGAATCAACTTGGTTTTTATTATTAATATTCTCGGTTTTTTTTTTTGTGTGCCTTGCTCTGTTCGTCCTGATGGAATATGTGAGTGTAAGTGAGCCTGTGAATAATCTCCTACTCCTATAGCAATTTGGTAACTTTATTTCGAACGTTGCACTTCCTATGGGAAAGAGAATTCCATTCAATTCTTTTTTCTTGCAATTTGTCTGTTTTTTTTTGTATTGTTTTTTTTTTTTAAACTCAATTTTGTGCATAATTTTAGTATTGTTCGGAGGATAAAATATAAAGAAAGAAAGCCCAGGAAGAGAATTCTATATAATGCAATTTTAAAGTAAAATGGGTGCAGGAATTTAGAGAATAAGAAGAAAAAAAGTACTGTGAGCTCACTGGAGAATAATAGATGGTGCTTTTTCTTTCTTTCATTCACTCACTCGGGCTTTGCTCTTAAGAAGGCATAACAATAGCTTTGCAGTGAATTAAGCCGAGAAAATTTGCTTTCGAATCTTTCCATTTTTGTTTGGCAGGAAGAACTCACCATTGGGGTTTTTGGTCCTTCGAACCGGATTTTGTTTTTTTTTTTTTTGTTTTGTATAAAGTTTTCTTTTTGTAACTTCTCGGAAGGTCGTTGGACCTTGAAATTGCATTCAAATTAAAGTGTGAATAATGTTTTGATGTGGAACATTTTCATTCAGAATAAAATAAACCTAGAATATATCCACTTTGTAGCGTTTCTTAAACGAAACAAAAAAAACAAGGATTTGTGGTTGTTGAAAATGGAACGAAAGTTTTCCAATTTGGGACATGGGAATACCCAGCCAAAATGATTAAACAAACTTTTAAACATCACTGTTTCGAACAACTAAAAAGCTAACAAATTTGATTAACGAAATATTATGTGTCCTCTCTCCTGCCTGTTTTCATTTGATGCCCACACGCAAAAAGTGTTCCCTGAGTCGCGTCGTGCGTCCTAATTTACATTCGGTCGAAAATATGAGTTGTACATAGTGAAAATTATTTTACGATGTCTTGAAAACGTGCCCGCCCTCTCACTCGACCACCGTCACCATCACCACCACCAAATCATGAGTCTGCTTATTCATAGAAACGGAAATTTAATTGATTTCGATTGACTGAATGAGTGTGTGACGAGAAAATGTTGATGTCCTTTATGTCATGATTGTCGTTAGTAGGTATACATTTATGTATACTCGGTTTTCTTACTCGTCCCTAATAAAAATAACGAGGAAAAATGCTAATGTACATAGATAAATCCATATAGTATCGAAACAATTTACGAAAGTGCAGAGGTATTATACGAGTAGCTCTGTTTTTATTTGTTGTTGGTGGTTCTTGCTGGTTTGGGACTTGCGAGGGAGGGGGCGAAATGTTTATTTCACTCTTATTTGGTCGACATTAAATTAATTTTACATAAATAAAATCTAAGCCCACTCATTTATGTATACCTGTGTACTTTGGATCAGTGAGTAGGACGTGAAACTAATTTTTGATCAACAGAATGGGATGTACACTACACGTATAATTATTGAAATGGATTCTGAGGCATATTAGTTGTGCTCATTAATCATCATGATGGGGGCAAATGAAATTTGTGTGTGCGTGATTTTGAATGTTATTTTTTATTGAGATATACATCGGTACATATGTACAGTAGGGGTGTCTAGTAATTTTTTTTGTCAGATATTCAAAATGGGTATCGTGGATCTTGTAGAGGATACCTACACAAGTATTTCTACGTCCCGGAAATTTTTTAAAATGGTACTTCCAGACCCCGCGGCCGTTTTTTGTGTAAAAAACAGGTTTTTTTTTCAAAGTCAACAAATGATCAAGAATTTCGCGTATCAAACGTGGTTTCACCGACTTTAAAAGATTTCTCTTGACTTAGGGATGCTAATTATAAAATAGCACAAGTAACTGCCCCTTAAAATTTCAAAATATGCTCTTTTTACTCGATGAATGGCAGAAAACCCCCAAAAAATCGGTTGATTTTTAAGCTTTTCTCGATTTTAAAGACCTACATGAGTTCAGGAACGAGCAAGTAAGACTCGTATCATAAGTAATTTCGTGTGCTGAACTCAAAACTATCATCCGTTTTTCGCCATCAGTTCTAGTTTTTGAGATATTACAGTCTGGAAATGGAATATAACCATTTTTTCACCTATTTCTTAGATTTCATAAAAATTCGAAATGTTTTTTTTCAAAACCAATGCACCGATTCATCATGTATGTATGAATTGGTGCATTTTTTTTTTTGAAAAAAAGCATTTCGAATTTTTATAAAATCTAAGAAATAGGTGAAAAGATTTTCGAGAAATATATGTAGGTCTGAGTATTGGCGCTCGCAGAGGGTAAATCCGAAAATATTATGAAAAGGGATTTAATAAGAATGTCTCTTAATACCTCTATGCTTTTAAGAACTGTGGGTACAAGTTACTTAATAAAATCCTTAAGGATTGGCTGTACAAATCACCTTTATAACTTTTGTTATTTCACATTTTGTTTTGTAAATTCCGACTGGACTACTAACTATACTCTGTTCATTTTATATTTTCAGTACAGGGAAGATAGGGTGTTTGCCTTTCACCCTTGCTTTTATGGATTTCAATAAGCTATTTCTTTTTTTTAAGCTTTTCCATTTTTATGGTTGCCGTATCGCACATTATAAATTGGCATATTTCTCTCTTCTCTCTCATTCAAATGTCAGTAGGGTTACCAACTGCTCATTTAGATTTCATGAACAGAAACATGTAGATCGTAAACTTAATCTAAAAAAAATTAAACTAAATCCAAACCTTTTTTCAAAAATGATGTTCGGCTTATTTGTATTATATTTTCTTTGAGTTTAACCTGAACCAACATTTTGTCCAGCGTTGGAATTTCTCTCTTCGAAAAAAAACTGGTGAACGAAATGTCTGATTGCGCACCTTTCAAAATCGTCGGCTTAAAAAATAAAATAAATCGGGTGGCACAACGGCTCATGAAGAACCAGGGCCTAGTGACTAACAACTCGCAACCATTCCTGTGTGCGCCTTTCTACAGGAATGGAAGGGACCTACAATTTTTTTTACCATTACGCTACGGGCTACTACATCGTCGGCTTACCTCTTACCAATTTTTTTTGTTGGTGGTGAGTTATAGCTCTTTGATTTTATTTTCCTTTAAACAATAAATTGTAGATAGTTCGTTCTGTTACAGAAAATACATCCGCTGTTTTCTTAATAGCTTCCGTCTTATTTCTTGAAAGATCGTA
Source organism: Melangyna quadrimaculata (assembly GCA_949320155.1). NCBI lineage: Eukaryota > Metazoa > Arthropoda > Insecta > Diptera > Syrphidae > Melangyna > Melangyna quadrimaculata. Next base: position 77,879,846 of record OX439483.1, on the reverse strand, counting down.
AAACTTATTGGTTGCGTCAACGGTTGCCTGTTCCTTTTGTAAACTTATGTCCTTCGAAGAACTTGAAGCCATTTTAAATGTAAATAAACACAGCACAAAAATAATAATATCACCTCACAATTTTAAATATAATATTTAAGATAGTGCGAAACCTCTTTTTATTTTTATTTTCATCAAGAAAAATACTTATTGGCAATTCAAAATTGCAATTAATTAATAATCCGAACTCCATCAAAAACTTGCTCAAATAGTAATAATTCTTCCTTAAAAAAAATACTCAACAAATATTGTATAGCTGCATTTTAACCGTTTTCCAAGAAAAAAAAAAAAAACCAATAGATGTGAGCTGAAAAGCACGCAGCGACAAGTGACGTAACACCTTTTTTCCTTAAACTTCAAATATATGTTCTCAAAAGCTCTAAGAAAGCTTCAATTCTGAAAGCTCCAAAGCAAAAGCAAAAAATAAAGGTATTCGAATTTCGATCAACGGACGAATGGTAACTCTGAATCAATGTGTTTTTTTTTTTTTTTAATAAACACAATAAACAAGAGACAAGTATTGGCAATCACAATCAGTCTCCTCACAGCCGGGGAGCGGACAGGTGATGGTGGAATGTACGTGAGTTTATGTTTATGGAATATTACAAAAACAATTTCAATGTAAGTCAGGGGTTTTGTTTATTTATTTCAGTAGCAATTTCTTAAGGTGAGTGCCATGCAACACCAGCCGGCCCAGTGTGTTTTAAAAAGCTCTCCCATAAGGCCTGTACTGAAAAAATAAATTGAACAGAGTTAAGGACGTTCAACTTTTAAAATATTTAAAAAAAGAATTTTTTTGTAACCTCAATTTTAGGGTTTGACAAAAATACCGTTTTCTTCTTGATGGATACCCCAAAAACTAAGACGAATAGAATATATTACAATGCATACCTACGTGCATTGGACTTTTGGAGTAGGTCAAAGTTCAAAAAAACATGTGTGAAGTCTCATGACTGTCTGCGAAACATTTGTCGCCTACCTCAATGAAAATAAAATAGCAAAAATAAAAGCTCTGGCAACGATCCCATTTTGCTCAACTAACTCCGTTTCTCATAAAGAAAAACATCAACATACATATGTACATAATATTTATGTCATGATTCCGACAACTTTTAGATACAAAGCAGTCTCCTCAGAAAAAAAAAAATATAAAAAATATATCCAAATCAATCTTTTAAAGCTTTAAAGTTATAGATCCTATTTAACCAACCACACAAGGAGTAGGTAATCCTTAAATGCATGCAACACATACACACATCCAGAGCGAGCCGAGAAGCAATGTCAACGTCCCATTTAGTGCGAATAAAGGAAAAAAAAAAAAAAAAAAACAACTTCAAACGACAGTAAATTTGCACATTCCTGTCAACCATGTTTATAGCTAGCTTCCATCGTAGTCGTAAGCCTCATATATTCCTTTTGAGTCCTGATGGCCGATGGATGCAGAATGCAGAGGCAGCCAGGCAGCAGCGGGCGGAAACCAAACACGGGAGGAGCTGCAGCTCATGATGTAAAATGTCTAACATCAAAACAGCAGGAACCCATGCATGTGCATTGAAACATGGTGACGGGTGTTTCCGTTTCTCGTTTGCTGAGTAATGTTTTTTTTTTTTGTCGTTATGTAGCTACCTAAATATTCCTCTCTCCTTTCATTCTTCTTCGGTTTGCTTTATGGGTTTTTATTTTTTTTTTAACGTCCCGCCTTCCTATTCCTATTGCAACGTCAATTTAATAAATGATCCTAACAGATAGGTTCTATCCTGTTATTCATGTCAAACAAGGATATACACATTGCAAGTGTGATGAGATTATAATTCGATAGCCACCGCGGTTTTGCATCTGCAAATTAAAAGGCAGGAGCAAAATAAACGCTAACGACAGCCTGACCCACATTTACATCACAACAAGTGGGAGTTTTTTTTTTTTTGTTTGTATTTGCGAGGCCAAGTTGCTGCATCTAATGACTTCCATTCATGCGATCCTTGTTGGTCCTTCATCTACGCGGAGTGATGTGTGTGGATTCTTCTTAATTTAAATAAAAGGAGAAGGACTTTTATATGTTTGTAAAAGTTCTCTCTGTATGTCATCACGAAGCACATAGCGGAAAAATCATTTTTTTTTTTTTTTTTTTTTGGGGAAAAAAATCCACTTTACATAATTGCTTCTTCGTCCTTTTTTTGTTGCCTTATCATATGGATATGAGAAAAATTTAAAGGATTTATTGAAGAAATAAACAACAGAAACGTGTCAAACACAACAAGAAATAAAAATGCGAACACTAAAATACAAATTGAAGGATAATTCTTTGCATTGAAAAAATAAAAATTGCAATCTTATTGAGTGAAATGAGTGGAAATAAATATATCCGAATCCTTACACAATGCAAAAGCAATAATCATCTTCATTTCGTTGTCCAAATTATAGAGTAAGTCCTATTGTATTTTACTCAAAATAAAAAAGAAAAACAAGAAATCAAGTACGAAAGGATGCGTTTTGCGATCAAAAGAAAAACTTTCGAATCCAATTTCCGTTTTAGTTTTTTGTTTCGTCAAAGAATTTCCCCAATGCATTCTGCTATATCCTTGACAAGAAAAAATAAGAGCAAGTTTAGAAATTAAGAACTCATCTTTCTTATATAGATCCTTCTCATGTTTTCTCATACTTTTCGATTACGACTGCAACGAAAAATTTTCTTTAAATAGGATATGAATTGGATTTTCGACTTATTCCGTAATATACTCCGATATCACCGAATAATTCTTCCTGACAATAGGGGATAGTCAGTCAGCCGGCCCATGGTTAATAAAAGCATATATCTACGAAAACAAAAAAAAAAAACAAAAAACAAATCCTGTCGAATCTGTTGGAAATAAAAGAAATTTTTGTTGTTGTTGTTGCTTCATCTTTCAAAACACTCACAGGATAAGAAGAAGAAAAAGAAAGACATTTTCAAACAATGCACAAACACTTGTGTGGATTTTATTTTTATTTTTGTTTTTGCTCAGGATTTATTGCAATTTCTTTTGCAAGAAAATGCAGTTTTTACAACAAATAAAAGAGTGACATAAATCCTGGATTTCTTTCATTACACGCATATGTGGATATTCTTGGGTTTGAAGAGGGAAATCCTTTTTTCCTTCTTATTCCAACAGTAAAACGAGCGCATTTTCTATTGTTTTGTTTGGCAACAACAAAAGAATATGAAATATTCACGACATGGTGTGAAGGATCTTTCGAAAGAATAAAAGCTTTGAATATAGACAAAGAAAACATATATACGCAGTGAGGAATTTTCATTATGGATTCTTTAAGCATTAAGGACTTTGTGTAAAAATTGTATATTCAAAGCAATAAGCTTATTATGTAACTTCAAAAGCGTTCAGATTTGGGTAAACAAATTTTATATTGATTAAGGTTTTTATATTTAAAAAAAAAAAAACACCGAAACATTGATCAGGGATTAAAAAAAAGAAACAAACCTAGACCTACAAATTTGTAGTGTTAATAAGTGAAAAAAAAAAAATATATGTTGTACTCCATTAAGATCAAAACTGTAGTTTAGTCGCTTACCCCCAGTTTCACAGTGGAATTTTTAATTCTACTTTTGGTTAAAACTTCAGTTTAACAATTTATTCGGTTTCACAGTTTGATGTTAACCTTGAACTGATTTCAATCTGAAGTTTAAGTTAAACGACAGCGTTGTTCCGTTTAAACCTAAGTTCAACTTTTGAAACCGCTATGCATATGAAAATATAGAATTTATTCACTTATTTTTCATCACCAAATCCATCAGCAAATCTATGTCTGCTTTTGAAAAGTTGTTATTTAACTTTTTGGCACAATTATTGGTTTATAGAGATTATTTTTCATTTTTGTTCGTGTCACTTTAAAACAAACTCTCACAGATTTTCAACAACACAAAATATTTGTTGCTGTTTTGTGTGTTCTTTGCTTCAGAGAGAAAAGGAATAGACAAGGAAAGCTACGTTATTTACATTACGTCACTTAGCCAAGCAAAAACGTACTATGCTGCCAACTTTTTTTATAAAATCTAGTTGAACCAAGTTCAACTTAACTGAAGTTCAGATTTCACAGTGAAACCGAAGAAGTTAAACCAAAAATTAAAACTCAGTTTAAGGTTCATATATGAGCCAAACCATATTAATCTAAATATTTTTTAATTTTTAATAAATTTTATGGTTTTTTGCATGCGGTACGAAATTAGTATAATATACGTTTAAAACAGTATTAATAAGCGCCATCTATAAGAGAGTTGTGGGAATTAATTATTTCGTCAAACTTGTCAAACATGTTTCAGTCGGGTATGAGCGTGTTTGAGAAATTTAAAATTCTATAAAAAATACAAAACTTAAAGTTTGTGCTCGCAAAAAAATATACCCGTAAAGAAAATAATGTAAGTATTATTGATAAAGTATTTTTTTTTTGAGTTTGGTGAAGTAAAAGTACTTTTGTGGTGAAAAAAACGGAATGGATCATATATGTCACACCATGCAACAAAGGCACAAGATTTGGATTTTTTTTTTTTGACTTACCCTCGTATCTGTTATATATTTTCATTTCATACAAAAACAAAGTGCTGGCAACACCCCCTAATTACACAAATGGGGATAAAACAATTTCGTGCTTAGTGACAGCTCTAGGTTCAGGCCCAAAGCAATTTGCCAAATAAACGATAAATTATTCTTCGTTGACTGGTACACATCTTTGCCACTGTTGACTTACCTGGCTAAAAAGGCGATCTTACCGTTAGACACAATAGAAGCTGATCGCATTGCGGGGTATAAGGTTCCAGCAGAAAAAGACTTGAAGAAAAATGGAAGAGGTGAAACCGTTGAAAACTAGCGACTGTAGAGGAAATTGACATCTCTGTAGTAACCTGCTATGATTACTACAGGATCGTGAACTTGGCTTCTACATACATACGTCGGCAGAAAACCATCTTCTGAAGTTCGACGATACAATACAAAAAAGGGCCTACCAAGATGTACCATGTCCAAAAGCAGTGCTGACGTACAATCGGCATATGGTTGGAGTCGATCTGTTGGATGCTCTTCTTGGATACTGCAGGATAAAATTCGATCCGAAAACTTCTACCAACGAAATTGTATTCACATGAACGATATGGTAACAGTGAACGCGTGGCTGCTGTAATTAGACGAAGGCTCGACAGATCCCAACCGTGCATGCCTTTAGCAGACTTCAAATGCGCGGTAGCTGAAGATTTATGCTATGCCAGCAAGCCAAGTACCTTCAACAAATGACGAAGACATTCTAATGTCATAGAAAATTTCAATCGAAGAAGTTGAAAGGACCCGTTGATAGTATGCCATCCCAGGACGTACGCTTGGATCAGTTAGATCACTTTCCTGTTTGGACTACTAGACAGCGGAGTTAGGTCCCAGAATGCGGTGGGAGATCTTTTGTGGAGTGCCGAAAATGCAAAGTAAACGTGTGCCTCAACGAAAAAAAGAAATTGTTTCATGTTATTCCACACTACATAAAATTTGCAATAAATAATTGATTTATTTTGTTAAGATATTTTTTGTTCCTTTTCTGCTCAATGTGCCATATATGATCCAAACCGGAAAAAATTCGATTTTCCCAATTTTTATCAAATGAAAATTCCTAAAACACGTGTCCTTTAATTTAGGATTAGGTTAGGTTTAGGTTAGGTTATAGTGGCTGCCAGCAAAGAAGCCGACACACTTAGACCATCAATTGGTCCGTTGTGATACCACATGAATCTAAGATTTTCTCCGCACTCGCTAAAACCAATTGGAGCTTTTTACAAAGCGCATGAGACGTTTAATGTCCGAGCTTGCTAGATCTGTTGGATCATCGAAGAAGAAATCCCCAAGATGGAGTTTACGTCTTTGAGATAGGGCGGGACATGTACAGAGAAGATGAGGAATAGATTCTTCTTCCTCTTCATCCATACAGCTTCTGCAAAAATCATTTGCGAATACTCCAAGCCGCGTGGCGTGATTGCCTATAAGGCAGTGTCCAGTAATGACACCAATTATAGAGCTGATCCGCAATCTGCTTAAAGATAACAAACACTTAGAGCGCCTCGTGTCCAGCACTGGCCAGATCTTTTTAGTTGCCAGGCAAGTGGTGATGTTAATCCACCTAAGGCTTGTTCTCCTTATAACATCTTGCTTCAGCATAAGTTTGCAAGTAGCGATAGGTATACCGATATCTACCTTGTCTGGTAGAATAGGTAGTATTGTTCCACTTTTGGCGAGTTCGTCAGCTTTGCAATTTCCCAGAATGTCCCTATGGCCTGGCACCCAGCAAAGGTGAATATTGAACTGTTGTGCCATCTCTGTAAGAGATGAGCGACAGTTTTTGGCCGTTTTAGAATTTGTAGAGACAGAGTCCAGAGATTTCAAAGCAGCTTGGCTATCTGAGAAGATACGGATATCCGCCGTCGATACCATGTTTTCTTTAAGCCACGATAAAACTTCCTTTATCGCCAAAAGTTCCGCCTGGAACACGCTACAATGGTCAGGAAGACAAAATGAGAGACTAAGATTTAGTCTGTCTGAGTACACGCCTCCACCAACCCCATCATCGGTTTTTGAACCGTCCGTATAAAAGTGAATCGATTCGTCTTCCAAGAATGTCACATCCTCCCATGTGGATCGGGAAGGTATGACAACCTGAAAGTTCTTGTCGAAGCGGAATTGTGGGATGGTGTAGTCAATGATACCTGGAAGTGAACCGTATGAGTTCAGAATAGATGAGTGGCCAATATCATTATTGATCCACTGTGAGGAGGCTTTAAGACGGATTGCCGTACATGCTGCCGTTTGTTTACCGAATATATCTAGGGGTGTTAAATAAAGGAGAGTGTCCAGTGCAGCGGAGGGAGTAGAGCGAAGTGCTCCACTTATGCACATAGAAGCTGATCTTTGGACTTTACTGAGTTTATCGCGGTTAATCGCTTTATCCAAAGCAGTCCACCATACTGCCACCCCATAGGTGAGAATTGGTCTAATTACCGATATGTATAGCCAGTGAGTAATGCGGGGTTGTAGACCCCATTTATTCCCAATGGCTTTTTTGCAGGAGAAAAGGACTACAGTGCCCTTATTGACTCATTTAGCATTAACTAATTTAGCATTAACTACCACATACATTTTTTTCATGAAGAAAAAAAATCATGCAGTAAGGGGTTAAACTTCCAAAAAACTGAGGGTTAGTGTTTTTATCAATTCTTAAGGTTAGACCGCACTAGGCGGAACTGCACTGCAGCGGAACTGCGATTCAAAATAATTTGTATGAAATTTAATGAAGTTCAGTTGCCGCTTAGTGCGATATAGCATAGCTCATACAGTTTCATACAAATAATGTTTTGCCGCGTCGTGAAGTGTAGTCCCGCTGCAGTTGTGTGCGGCCTAACCTTTAATCGAACACTGAAAACCAGATGTCTTTTTGTCTCCTAGTTTTGTAGAAAACACGAAATCACGAAAACTACCATACATATTTGATTAAATTAAATTTCCCTCTAGTGGGCTTTAGGTCATATATTTCATTTAAGTTATATTTTAAAAAAATTGACCGTCCCGCCTATACGGAAGGAGATAGAACCTGCCCCTTCCCCCATGGTGAAAAGTACTTGTATTTGATCGCTCTACAAGAATCCGTTATTATTTTACGCAAACTCTTCGCGCCCTGATTTTATAATATGTCTGCATATATGTTTTTCTGAAAAGGGACCTAAACGATTTTCGGTTTACCAAGAGCGACTCAAAAAAAATGGTGAGAATGAGTTCATAACACCATTACGTATCCATGAATTGCAGGAAGTGATTTGGAAAAATAGCTAAAAACGCTCCTCCCTATTCATCAGTCATCAGTATCTAAATATCTTCTAAATTTAAGGCAAATCGATCTAATATTTAGGACGACTATAGATGCAAAGCCCGAGTGACTAATGCTATGGTGGAACCTGTTTCCAAGCTCGAAATTTGTTTGCACTCGAAACCAATACCTGCCCTTAGACGAACCAAATAATAATTATATCGACAAATATTTAATACTCGAATACACATTGTTCTATAATTTTTACTCGTAGCATTTTGAAGCAAGCCATTTGAAGTTGTTTTCCCTTTACTGCCAAATTCACTAAGATTCCATAACCCAATATCAGAACATCTTGAAGTTGGTTCGTATGTATGTTAGATTTTAATATCCTGTCTGTCCATCAGGCATGGGGTTCTGTTCACCTTTTATATTTTTATATCATAACCATTTTTACTAGGTAGGTACAAGGAAAAACGTTGATGAAAATTCGCAGGTATCGGTAGCCTTTTGAATTTCAAGAATCGAAAATGTCAATCACATATATGTATGTATGTACAACTTTGCTGTGAAAATACATTTCGATTTCCTATACATAGCTATACTAACAAACGAAATGTCAAATGAAATTATGACAGGTCAATGTTTGGCCACGACAGAAATTCACAGCCATTTTGTGCTCACCTGTGTTGTCATCACGTTAAAAAAATAAAAGCACATGACATTGACATGCAGTCTTCTAATATTTTTAATATCTGTCACGTGACTATAATATTGTTTTTAAATGTCAAATTTTTAAATGACAGCTTGGTGTCAAATATTTTCTTTTTCAAAATCAAGGCCACCTGGTGGGTGAATATTAAATCATAAATAAGCATTCACATATCGGAAGTGCGATAAAGTGCCATCTTCCGTTGACTATTTTTTTTTTTTTATTTTTAACCACAAAATTAATGCATTAAAAATTTCGAACCGGAAGTAAGGATACAATAACTCATAATATAATTCTGATGTGGACATTCATACACATCTTTGTGCATATATAAAAAATACCTTATTGGCATTTCATGTATACGTATGTTTGCTTCCACCTGAGGCTTTCCCAAAAGGTTTATTTAATAAAATTAATAAATCATCAATGTCCGTCTATAATCAAAGGTATGAAACAAAAAAAAAAAATAAAACAATTTTAATATCCAAGGGGACTACAAGTTTATTCTGATCTGTTGGACCAAGGGGAAATGATGAAGAAGGATGTCCTATGAATGAGAAATTATTGCCACTTGACAGCACCACCAGGACCAACCGGATGAAGAGGTTAAAATCGATGTCACACATGTTTTATAAGCACTCATTTTTTTTGTTCTTGTTGTTCTTCCTGATTGGATTAATAACACAATGGAATATTTAATGAATGGAAAATAAAAATGTAGGTATAACAACATGGTGAGCTTTTTTACAGCTTAAACATATATATATTTGTTTATTTCAAGAGGACATATTTGGGTACTGTACCTACATCCGATTAAGGAAGTGTTAAGCTTTAACGAAAGATTCAACTGATGGCTCGCTGGACATCACTGATTGAGATTTACATTTTTATGGAATATTAAAATTATATTGATGAAATGCAATACATCAATGAAATAAAAGCTAAGGATTGTAATGTCAAGAAGGACTCATCATTTATATGGAAATAAATATGAAAGAATTATTTCGAGCAGGATGTTCAATGAATTCGAATCTGTCGTAGGCATCATCGAATCATACGTTGGGATGGTCGTCGAAAACAAGGAGAATGATTAAAACAAGAATAATTGATCTCCCAGGAGACGCATATGATTTTGTCAATATTCACCAGGAATTTCAATAAAATATTTTTAGTTGTTTGTTTATTTGAGACGTAAATTTAAAACAAAATTAAGAATTAACAAAATATACAGGGTGACTCGCATACGTTGTGATAAAAAGCTAGAGCGTGCATAGGTTGGGAAAGATAATTTTCAAAATAAAATAACTTACCTATAACAGACAATAATTTATTAAATAACGGTAAAAGTAAAAATGCCATGTTATACTTTTTGTAAATCTAGAAATCCCTTTTTTTATTTTATTTATTTTTTGAAAAAATTAATTTTCAAACTTCAAATTTTTAAAATAAATTTATTCAAAATTGTACGTAATTAAGTAAATTTTATAAATTTAAAAATTCAATGCTCTTATTCTTTTTACTGAATACCTAATGATTCCAGGACTTTTACTTTTCAAGATATTAGAAATTAAAGTGAACTCATAACTCAAAACCTTCCTTATAAGGTCCATTATCAATTTGCGTTTCTTGTTTTTACAAATCTCATACCTTTTATTTACAATATATTGTAAATACACTCCCTGTCACTTGTTTCAGGCCACTTTTTTCATTTTTTTTTTTTTTTTTTATATTTAGCGCGTGCAAAAGGGGTTGTGACTACCCTTAAGATGGTATACACAGCACGAGCGATAAGGTGGATTGAAGGGGATTTAAAAGGAGATACCGATGCACACTGGTTTTGAACGGCTGTAGATCACAATGGGAGGGAAAAATTGAGCTGGGTAGAGCATTCCACATTCGAGTAGTGCGACTGAAGAAAGTTTTGTCTCGATATATACCTCTGAGCAATATTTTTCCTGGACATTTTTGATACGTTTGAGTAGGTATATATGTTTTGCAATAAAAAAGGATAAAGTTAAAGAGCTAATTTGAAAACCCCATAGAAATTTCCCAAATTATGTGAATGGACTGCAAAAAATGGATATAAAAAGTTGCGTCACTCGATTAAGGCCATTCCAAAAATTGCTTGGCAAAAGTAAACATCGCCGATTTCGTTCAAAAAAAAAGCTTAAAATATTTATATTTAAACACTATATTTTATATTAAATTTAAAGTTAAAATGGGCTCTGGAAACACGTCGACAGTAGCAGAAAGAGGACCAATAGATGCTTTGAAGGAACTGGGATTCTCAGCCCGAGAAATAGCTAGGAGACCGAACAGAAGTAAGACCATTGTCAACAACTATCTAGCAGACACTGAAAACTATGAAAAAAAAAAAAAAAACTATAAGGACACACATCTCAAGCTACAACAATCCGAGGAAGGCGACTCATTCAGCGGCTAGCTTCAAATTCCACACTATCAGCGCCTAAAATAAGGTCAAAAAGTGGAGTATCAGACAGTATTTCAACGGTTTTAAGGATAATTAAAACCAGTGGTAACATCAAGAATATGAAAATCAAAAAGAAACCGGTTCTACGGCAGCTACATAAGGAACTACGGATGAATTTCACCAGGGAGCATGTTGCCAGTAGCTACGCATGGAAAAAGGCTGTCTTTTCAGGTGAAAAAAAAGTTTTATGTTGACGGACCCGATGGTTACAACTTTTATTTTCACGATTCAGCTGGATTCAGTCGGAAAACGTTGGACTTCTACCATAGCCACCCTATTCACCGGACTCAAACATCGTCGAAAACGTTTGGGCCTGGCTATCTCGAAAAGTTTCTGATATTGGTAGACAGTTTGGAGATAAGGCTGCTTGGTCGCAGCTGAGCCAGATCTCACTGGATTATTCCAAAATACTGTATGATTTAATTCCAAACAGATACTCATTAATAATTGACAAAAACATAATACATTAATGTTTAAAAACAAAAAAAAGTAAACATTTTTATAGTTTTGTTCTTTTTTTATAAGATTTTTCAAGTGGCCTCAATCAAGTGACGCATTTTTTTTATACCCATTTTTATTCTTACAATTTGTGAAATTCCTATGGAATTTCCAAGTTACCCCTTAAAATTTATACTAATGGTATTCATGCAACGTCGTAAGTTTACAAATTGTGTAAAATGATAAGTTTACACAAGTTTGCATGAACGAGCTTTTTATTCATTTGGTTAAATGCTGTGTAATTGCATCAGCTGTTCGTTTATTTGCCAGATTTGGTTTTTTTTTTTTTTTTTTTTTTTTTTTTTTTTTTTTTTTTTTTTTTTTGGTGTGTGACACATTAGACATGTTTAGATTTCGAAGTTATTTTTCAATAGGGAACCTCTCCCGAAACAACGCGGAATCGGAGCCGAATGTCTCGGAACGATAAAAAAAATGTAAGATACACGATGAAACTACAATAGTCGTAGCCTCACGGTAGTGGTCGGACGAAAATGAGCGAATACATAGTTCGCCCATAGTGTCGGTTTCTTGATTTGCGTCAACTATTGCTTTCGCTATCGAAGAGCGCCCTGAGTGCACCTCATGGAAGTGAAACTGACGTTTGTTGAGGCAGGAAACAAAAAGATATACAGTGAATTATGGCTCAATTCTGATTTTCATTCTTCTAAAACCTACTTTTCATTGGTTTATGACATTTGCCTCTGACAGCTTCCGACTATTAAGGATCACCCAAACCAATGCCAATCATTCGTTGACGAAAAAGAAAACATTAATAAAAACACGTTGTTGATGTAGTTTCGTCGTCGTCAACGAATGGTTCGCATTGGTTGGGGAGAACCTTTATAATTCTACCATAATAGTTTTCGAAAAGTAGCTTTCCTAATCGTAAGTATTCACAACTTTTACCGCCAACTAAATGAGTTTCAATAGTTACAGAACACGGTCAGAGTTTTTTCTAGTTCTCTGCGATACATTAATCATATTTCTGAACACGCATAATTTATAAAAGTCACAATGACGTTTGGATAATTTTACAAAATCATTTTAACATGCAAATTCGTTGGGGAATTTTATCCAATTTGAGTAATTCAATTCCCATACAAAATTTGACAGTTCATTTAACAAATGGTAAACTTATCTAGTGTTTTACATCGTTGCATGAATACCCCTACTTTTTTATTGCATAATATAATTACCTACTCACACGTATCAAAAATGTCCAGGGAAAATATTTCCTACAGGTATTTATCGAGAAAAAACTTTTGTGAAAATAGTGGCCCCAAACAAGTGACAGGGAGTGTACCTGTACATATGCACATGCAATGACGATGCCATTTTATCTCTTTTACTTTACTTCGTTTTTGTTTTACTATTAAATATTCTTTTTAATTAACACTTAAAGATACTTTAGTTTCAGTAACACGGTAAGGGTACACAAACACTATCTAGAGTACTTTGTACCCAAATTAAAACTAAATAAAGTTTTCTGCATTTTTTATTTCATATTTCATAAAACAAAACAATATGTAGAATATTATAGTCCTCGGAATCCCGGCAAAAGTATAAAAAAAAAAAAAAAAAAAAATTAAAAGAAAACAAAGAATCGAAATGCAATGAAAAAAGAAAAATGCACGCGGTGTAAAGTTTTAATTGACTTCTTTTCATTATTCCAATGGAAATGGATAAAGTTTTTTGTTTTATTTGTCCAGGGAGTGGGGAGTGGAAAAAGATTGCACACATTATATAGCATCAACTAGTGCAGAAGGCATAAAAGAAGGATGGTAGAAACCTCGAGCTATTGCCAGATAGTTTTTTTTTATTTTCGCAAATATAAAAATAACAATGAAAAATATTTACACAAAATAGAAAACAATAAAAGTAATAACATTGTTATGTTGAATGGGGTAACTTAAAACAACAATATCAAAAACAACAAACTGTGTGCGCCTCGCTTTATTGATTGTAGCAAATAAACATTTGAAAATGGTCAGTTCTTTTGTGGTTATGGTCACGAGAGTAGTAGGCTAGAGAAAAAAATGGACATTTTAAGCCTTGAAATTCTTTTGTTTGGATAATCAAGGCTTTACGATTTATTTTCGTCTGTTGAGTAATGAAACAAAAATTAATATTTATGTAGCATGTGTCTTTGTTTTCTACGGTTTAATTAAAATTAATTGTAAAAAAAAACACAGTAATCCGGCTCGAAGGACCAATTTAGATATATTAAAAAAAGAACTCGTAGCATTAAACGAATAATGAAAATGGGCAAATATGTGTTCATTAAACACCATTTAATACACAGCAAAGAGATTGTAAAATTCATTTCATTTATTTTCTTTTTAATGAGGAAAAATGCATGTCCCTAAAGTTAAAAAATTGTCATTTGTTACAAAATATGAAACATATTTCGACTGAAAAATAAATTATAACAGAAAACGCCTTTTTCCAAAATTTCAAATCCCTAATGTAAAATAAAGATTAAAACTTATCTAAGCTACTCCATAAAAATTAAAGTGAAAGTTTTAAAAGTTTCGTAAGAAACACCATTTTGATGAAAGATATAAATTCAAATTGTCATACAATTCTCTTTTAGAACTGAAACCAGATATTTTAGTGATAATTTCAACAATAACAAAAAAAAAAAAACATTTATCGTAAATAATTTTGATAAGAACCATTTGTGATGATATCCTAACCTCGGAGGCTTTAGTTTGGTTAAGAATATCAAATTTAAAAAAATGACAAACATAATTCAAACTTTTTGTTCATTAACCAAAATAATAACTAATCATTAGTCCCTCAAGGGGATGGTGGTGGTGTTTGTTGAGTTCAACCGTCTTCAAATAATCAAGGGAGACAAGCCGTGAAATAATTCCTTTCCATTAGTCGAAGGAAACAAGACATCTATTTACATTATTAAATGCGACACAGAGAAATGACTGAAGGTAGGAATTTCTAAAGAAAATACGATCTGGGCGTGGATGGATTGATGCAGAGAGATTACTAAAATACACATTTGAAATTCAGTTATCCAAGGATATACATTAACTTCATTTTAAATTACGGAACTCAACTGATTTTAGTTTTCATTTTTCTTTTTATTTTTTACTTAATTTAATTGTATCTTTTAAGACATTAAGGAATCTATCAATTTCATCTATTGGCATATTTAAATATCCTGATTTAAATATTATTGACCTTCCGGTGCATTTTTGTATAAATTATCTTAATACTGTCAAGTTATCTTGGATTCGGAAAAGCTGTCAGTTAGGTTAGGAACTTCTTTCAATTTGTATTTATAAATTTAATTTATTATTTTAAACTCTGTGAATAGAGAAGAGAATTTCCATCATTTTCATGTCATTTATATTCACGATTGATCGACATGCTCTTTGAATGGCAGTTTAATGTTATTGAAACTGAAAACTGTTTTAAGTGTCAATCAAGTCATTATCTGTAAAACATTTTAAATTGATGAATGATATTTTCGTTTAATTTATAATTGAATTTTCTTAGTAACGATTTATTTGCGTTAAAGTGAATTTGGTTGATTTATTTTATAGTATATGATTTATTGATAGTTTATAGGTTGAGAAAATTAATAAAAATCTGGTGAAAATGGCAGATGATGCTATAATCCCAGTCCCAAGTTAGAGCTTTTGGAAATTTAGCTGATAAATCAATTGAGCCGATATAGTACAGTGAAGATGGACTTTTTCGTAGAACGTTATATTGGTAAGCTGATTTTTGTATATGTACATGAAAGAGGCCTGTTAGAAAAGCTTATTTCCGGGTTTTTGGGACGCCATTTTGAAAAATGCAAATCGACCTACAGTGGATCACAGCTTATTTGACGCAGTCCCTAGTTTAAAATTGAAGTTGCAATAACTTTTTAAACCAGAAAGGCTATCTACAAAATTTCAATTTTATTTTGAAGATAAACTTATGCACTTCAACACAGATCAAGAATTTATTTAAATAAATTGGTACTTAACATTATAAAAATAAAAACATTGCTAAATTCCAGGTCACAGCTTATTTGTTACAGCATGCTCAGTCTTAGAGATAACCAAATATTATTGGTTTCGTGCCATTTTAAATATTTTTGCAGTATTCTTTGGCCTTTTTAAGGAGTCTTGAAACTTTTTGGCATGAATTTAACAAGCTTCTTGGTGATCTCTGGGGTGATTTTCAGCTATTCTTCCGAAAATGCATTTTTCAGGTCATTTTTGCGTTTTCGAACATTGTTGTCCATCAAAGCCCATCAATTTTCGAACACTCTCATTTCAGGTTACTGTCCCGGAGGTTCCAACAAGTAAGCCCAATTCTTACTGAGCCAGGTATGCATAATTCCTGACTTGTTCTTTGAGTTATTGTCCTGGTAAAAACGGAAATTTTGATAAATACCCAACTTTTCGGCACTTTTCACCAATTTTTTTTTTTATGTCAGTGAGTTAAATATTTTGTCCATCGTTCCTTCCATGAAATCCAAATTTCCCTCGTCGCGGCGGCTGCAGGCTTACAGGCCTAGACCATAACACGTTGCACGTAGTGATTCACTGTTGCTTTCAGGTTATCTGTTGTGAGCTCTGTATTTGGCTTCGTCCAAACGTAATACAACCGGTCAAAGCCAAAGGAATCTAATATCAATATTTGTGTCTCTGTGGGGTTGTCTTACTTCTGGTTCTGGAGCAAGCTCAAAACAGATAACCTGAAAGCAACAGTGAGTCATTACGTGCAAAGTGTTATGATATAGGCATTAAGTCTGCAGTCGACGCGACGAGGGAAATTTGGATTTCATGGAGGGAACGATGGACAAAATATTTAACTCACTGACATAATAAAAACGCCTTTATATATTGCAACTTCAATTTTTAAAAAGGCACTGGATCAACTAAGCTGTGATCCACTGTATATCTCCGAAACTATTGACTGTAATGCCAAGGTTGTAGGCAATTCAACCATATTTCGTTCATATCTACAACTGGCTGTAACATTTGACTGCGATGTCGCATCATCTTCAAAAATATATCAAAGTAGTGTTTTAAAATTCTTTGAAAGTAATTTACGTAAGTTTCCTCGGGAATGGCAGAAATGCAACCTTGAAAATTTTGCCCGCACTAATAAAAATTATGTATGAATGAAACATGGTTTAATTGCCTGTCATATTGGCCTTACAATTTTATTTTGAAAATCAAGTTTCGGAGACATACATATAGATCAATTCGCGTTGTCCAAAATGGCGGATTTTCCCAGGAGTATGGCGTTCCGAAAAACAAGACTCAAGCTTTTCTAATAGTCTTCTTTCACGTACGCAAAATTCAGCCATCCTTTATTTCGTTCCACAAAAAAAAATATCTTTCCTGTGCTATAGACACATGCAACTACAAATAGTAGCCGATCTATTGCAATATTTCTGCAATAACTCATTCAAACTCCAACACAACACTTGTAATATCTAGCGGGGGCAATTCAAACCCTCGTTTAAAACGGCCTTCCAGCACCATTACAAGGCATACATTTGATTGCATTTATAAACTGCTTCACTGGCATAGATAGCTTATAATCACTTTAGCCGATAAAAGACGTTCAGTACCGTAAAAAATAGAATATTAAAGAATGGTACACTTGTGCGTATACGTACTTTTTATTAATTTTAAATATTTTTGATTTTGAAATATTGTTACTTTTCACGTTATCAAAACCATTTTGTTTTTAAATACAATTTTCTGCAAACAGAATTTTGTGTGAACAGAATTATTTGAATACGGTATTTTGTAAAAGTATTCTCAAAAAAAAATGTTGACCTTACACTGATCTAATAAAACGGAGTGCGGGTTTGAAAACCAGGATTTCATAGCTAACTGACCCTTTGATTCGCCAAAATCAAAAAGTTCATTTATTTTAACGTTTTATCTCAAAATAATCCTTCCATATAGATTAACACAAAGTTGTATGAGATTTCATTTAAATAATTCCAACGAAACGCGATTGCAGTTGTTTTTATTTTTAATCCTCAAGGCTGACCCACACATATAGAATATTAAAACAAAAAAACAACACAGAATACAAATAAATAGTTTAATATGAAAATACAAAACAAAAAGATAATAGATTTATTTTTCGCACAAAAAATTCAGCCAAGTTATCACCATATATAAAATGAGGGTGCTTTTGTGAAGCAAAACAAAAAAAAAAAAAAAAAAAACAAACAAACAAAAATTATCCCACAACACTGTCGGAACTTGATCCTGCCACAAACATCGGCAATGCCATCCATTGACTCAAACAAAAAACAAAAGCAACAGAAAAAATATCCTCATGAAAGGAGAAACACATTTGAAAGGATTATCTGATTTTAATTGCCACGGATTATTATTATTGGTAGTTTGGGTAGGGTGAATTGGATATGTGATGATGGCAATTGAGGGTGGACACATTTGATGGGGGCTGTTGATGTTTTTGTTGTATTTTGGTATTTTGTCAAAAGGATTAGAGTCTGTAGGATATTATGAAGCTTTTTTATTAATATGAGGATATTTGTTTTTATTTTGTGTGCTTATCTACTCTTCTACATTATTACCAGGAAAGAAAAATAAATAAAAAAAATCAGGATTAAGTCTTGCTATAGAATGATGAGTGAGGCGAAATATTTTTTTTTGTTTAGGTTTAACAAGTCAACAAAAAGTGTTTTCCTTTATTCAGGACTTGGTTCTTCCACGTTACCTAACAAATTGTTTTTTTTTTTTTTTTTTTTGGCAAAGCCACAAAAATACCACCTTTCTCGAGGAAATTCTCTCGTTTGCAATATTCTTAACTATCAAACCTTTTTTACAATTTAGGTAGCTGCTTTGATTCTTTCAACGCACTCCTTCGCACACCTTCATTTAATCAATTAAATAATAAAGTTTGTCCATAAAGTTGCTTCATTGCCTAACAAATCGCCAGCCCCATCAAGTTAATTAAAATGTTCATCCATTCCAATTATATATTATTCCCAACGGGAGGAATCTCAGCACAAAATTAATTACAAGCCCATCACTATCAGGCTGTTTCAGGCATCAGAGAAAAGGAAAGAGGGTGAGTGAGTGAGAGAAAAAATGCAGCAAGCATTTATAGTCATTTCTACAAAGTAGATTAACTTTCCAGCAGATGGCGTTCAAGAATATACAAGCAAACAATCCAGCTGATACAATTGGACTTAAAAAGTAAATTCCAATACAATACAATTTTTGGGATTATATAAGGTAAGGTGGAAAAGTACACATAAGAGCTGGAAAAATCGTTTTGCCATACCTACCTAACCTAGTCATATTCGCTGGCGAACACATTGAGTATGCAAATGACATAATTGTGTTTATATAAGAATACCTATATTGGCTGCGTGCTGGTAACGCTTTAATGACTGGTGTCAAACTCGTCATTAAAAAAACAAAACAATAAATACTCTTTGGGTATTTCTTGTGTTGTTTCCGGTTGGTTGCATGGCTTGGCTATCCATCAGGAAGGTTTTAAAAGAGTGCAATGTCCGGTGGAAATTATAACAGCTATTGCCTATGAGTTTGAATAATTGGTTATATATTTTACCGTGTAAGTTTTAGTGTTGGACGTTAGAGATTATTGCTGGTGTTATTTCTTAATTTTTGACAAGAAGACAAGGCAAGGGGTACCCATTTTAGGTCTGATACTTCTTTTAAAATAAATCAAGGCCGATCATTTCAGTGCGAGACAATCTGAGGGTTGGAGTGAAACTGGAGTTAACTACTGAAACCTGTAAACAGGTATTTAAGTCAATTAAAATGAATTAAAAACGTAACAGCCATCCAGGAAATACGATGGGATGGAGCGGGCGTACAGGGACTGCAAACGTATGACATCTACAACGGCCGGCGGGTGCTTCAAGGAGCAAGGTCAGCGGCTATTTGGTTGCGATTTTGTGATATGTGGAAGACTTAGGCAAGAAGTCTTGGGCTTCCGAAGTGTAAGCGAGCGCCTGGTCACAATCCGCATCAAAGGAAAATTCAAGAACATAACGCTGATCTGTGCTCACGCCCCCATCCATGTAACTCAACCAAAGAAGCATTCTATGATCTCCTGGAGACCACGTACGATATGAGCCCGGAGTACGACGTGAAGATTGGCGGTCGCGTGATCAAGGAACCGTCAACCAAATCGACCACGTTGCGATAGCCGCAAGACACGCTTCTAGTGTCTTGGATGTCACGTTCCGAGCGGCCAACATTGACTCGGATCTCTACCTGGTGGTAGCCACAACGCAGAGCAGATACTATGAAAAGGTTCGATGTCGAAAAGCTTAAATCGCAAGAGACCCCCAGAACTTTTGCTGACCACGTAACTCTTAATCTCTCAGCAAGTCCGCAACCAGCATTTAGTGCAGAGGACTAGTGGAAACACTGTCAACAAACCATCAGAAGTGCCGCCTCTGATGTGCTGGGTTGGGACCACATCGCAACCCCTGGTTCGATGAAGAGTGCCGGCTAGCGCATCCAACTAAACCCGAGGCCTACCAGGCTGCTGAGAGAGAAGCCCGGGAGCTCTACGGGGTGAAAAGAAAAGAGGATCGCCGACTTCTCAGGAGGAAAAAGAGAGATCACGAAAAGCGTGCGGTCGAGTCTAGTGGGGGTTGCAGCGGCAGGGGTGATATTCGAAAATGTTTTCAAAAGGTGAAATGAACCACCCAAGGCAGGGTTACCTTTGGGACACTTTAGTGTCAATTTGACAACTTTTCGTACCCCCGGACACCTATTTTTAAAAATAATCGATTTTGAAAACCTTTTAGAAATCAAGGATACAAATCTAGAACGGAAGAATGATGAGAAGTAGGCAAAAGGACTATGGCAGTAGATCCACAGTCAGTGCTGAGGATCCGGAAAGGACACTTCTATAGACTGCTTAACGGCGAAGACAGCCAAGATACCGCTAGTAGGCAGAACACTCCATTCAACTTGGACGATGATGGCCAACAGTTCCGTTCACCCGACCTAACCGAAGTGCGGTGGCGATATCCAAACTTAAGTCATACAAGGCTGCTGGTGCGGATGGCTTACCAGCCGAACTATTTGAATCAGCGGGAGATAAAAATTTGGTCGGATGAAAGTAGGTATATAGGCTTTTTTTCCTTTTAAAAAATCCTAACTTTATTTCTACTAATCAGATTTTAAAGATTGAAAATGAGGCTAAATTTTTAAATTAAAATAATTGGGGAGGGGCAAAAATGTTCGTATACTTAAAGGGTGTGTAAATGTCATATACTATTTTAAATTCAAAGTATGATGAAAAATTTTAAATTTTCAAGAATCTACACTTTATTATATAATATTAGAAGCTTTCCCGTGCTATATCTTGAAAGCTTTTTGACTTACATGAAATCTAAATATATAGAAATGTAGAAAATTTAATGTTTTATAAAGTAACTTAAGTGATTTTTGGTTCGGATGGACATTGCGTGAGATAAACTTGAAACACCATTTTTAAAATCGAAAATTTGCTGGTTTTTCAACAATTACCTACTTTTTATAGGAAGGAGCTATCAATAAAAATTTTAAGACAAACATTGTAGGGAAAATGTTGACCTACAAAAGTAACTAAAAATGACTACTCTACAACTAATAGCGTTTGAGAAAATTGAGTAAACACTTTTAAACACCTTTTTCAAAATAACGGACGACGCAGAGGGTTTTTTTATTGGAAACATGTGGTTTAAGAATCCCCAAGAAGATATTTTCGATTTTTTTGGATAATTTGATTGGACTATAACATTTGTTTTATGTTTGAACAGATTCTATTTGAAAAGTAAGAACAACAAGCTTTCCGTACAAAATAAGTCTTAAATAATTGAAAATTCCCACATCATCCACTGACTTCTTAATGATTGCACTGCACATACACAGTTCACATCTGATTGCTCTTAAAACATCTAAAGTTCACCAGTCACTTAAAAAAACTACATGCAATTGAAATTGATTTTTCGTCTACTCGATTTCATTGTTGTTATATTTCCAACAAAAAACTGTATCTAAGAGATTGTCAAGTTATAAGTGGATAACATGAAATGAAAATCAATGATAATTTTGTTTTAAGTCTATAAGTTCTAGAAACAATTTTCTTTAATAAAATATATCAAGCCAATATTTCTTATATTGTATCTATTGGAATTATCAATAGTTTCTACTTCTACACATGTACAGTACATACAGGGTGTCTTAACATCAATTCACTCTCAAACAGAAATGATAATAACAACTGGATTGCCAAGTTAAATTCACAGTGCAATCAACTAATGGTCTTGAATATCTAAGTTTAAGAGCTTTCTTCATGAGAACCAATTTAAGCCAATCTTAACTATATCATGGGTTATAGCAATTACTTTTTGAGACACCCTGTTTCGATAGAGAATAATTCTGATAGCACATACATACCTCCCTCATCCCAGCACATCAGCATATGTAATTTGTTTTGCATAGGGAAAATAAGAAGCCATTACAGAAATAACTTCCACTTCAATACGTGACATTCATTAAAAATTAAGCCATGCCCCATATATGACAACCATAGGAACACAATAATAGAACCATCAGTAATGTAGAAGGCAATAGGAATATTCTGAAGACAGCTAACGTGCCTAAGAGACTGGAAAATCGGAATCGACTCAATTTTCGATTGTTTTTTATGGTATGGATAGATATAGAAGAGAGTGTAAGGTAGAGGAGCTTAAACTACATATTATATTATGCCACAGCTTAGCCATCAGTCAGAGTCGTTTATCTATGCATATTAGTGAATAGGTATGACTGAAAAGCAACTATACGACGAGCGAAAAAAAAAATGGGGCCATGAGGTGGTAAAAAAGCATTAACCCGTATGCAGGTACCCCGAGGCAAGTCGAATCCATTAGATATTCTATATGGAACGAGCAAAAAACCAACACCAACAACAAAAACAACAACTTCTACTACTAAGACAACATGTCAGCTTTCGGAATGCTTAGCTGGATTTTATTCTATAAAACGTGGTTGGTGTTGGTTCTTTTTTGTTGTTGTGTTCTTGTTGTTTTTAACTTTTTATTTCAATTACTGATTTCAGATACCTTTAGCTAGGTATAGAAGTTTAAGATACTTACGTACATATACAATATACATACATAATGCGTAATAGAAATTCATTTAATTGGTGTTCTTGACTTGGTTCTGCAATTAGGTTAGATGAACTAGGACGACGACAACGATGATGTCTACATATAAAGTGGATGATTTGAATGTGGTGCCTATAAAGTGACGTGGTAAATATAGTTAAACTTATCTCAGTAGATGCCGAATACCTATGTACCTCCTACCACCACCGACTTTGATTCTTGCACGTTTGCTAGTTATAATTTTCGTATAAAATGTAGATAGGTATTACCTCATATACAACCGGGCTGTTGACTTGGATTTCGTTGGTTCTTGGCTCTTTTGGGTGAATAAGCCTTTTTGATTAATCAAATTCAATAAATATTTAAGTGGTTTGGGGATTATGGAGGTCCTTTAAAATTAATTAAGGAATATTTTGGCAGGACAGAAAGGTTAAAAGGTGGAGGCTTTGAAAGAAGAAAAAAAAAAAACTAACCCAAATCTAAATTTAGTGTATTTTTAATTAAGTATTTAACGAGGTCACATGGACTTGCTCATAACAGTTAAATGTTACAGAAAACAAAAAAATGCAAAACTATTTCAGGCACAAAACTCGCTGGGTAGGGTTGGCCACGAAATGAGAGCAGTATCGATCTTATCGGTCTTATCTCGGTTTCCGAGGATGTCGAGACGAAAATGTATTTTTTGGACCTTCATTTTGCAGTTTTTTTAATACAAGAACTATAATCAATGTGTTTTCTCTAAAAACACAAATCACCTAAACTAGATATCTGTAGTTCCGCCACGGGTGGAAGAAAATTAAAAAACATAATTTCCTCAAAATGGGTGGTCAACAGTTGACAATGAAAGGTAATTCCTAAGAAATAATCAAAACAACCAAATTTACTTAATTTTTTTTAATCACCCCTATTACGGTTGTCGTGTTTCTAAAACGACAGTAAAACAAAAAGGCTCTAGAGGCGACAGTTGGCGTTTAAATAAACCAAAATCTTCGTCATTCTCTCCAAAATTCATCATTATGATGAAATTAGTTTAAATAAAAAATCAATTGTCGCCTCCACCCAAGTAACATTGTTGGAGGTAGTTGAAGCAAAACTGCTCTTCTACAGCTCTAATATAGTGTAATCTAAGGCTTTAGCTCTGTAAGAGCTTATAATACAGTTCTCTTTATTTCTTTTAAAAATTTTGCTCTATAACAGAGGTTCTGGAATGGTTTCAGCTCTAGCAACTAATAACGTCTCAAGATTCAAAAATATGCTCCTTACTGGAGTTTATAACATTCAAAATAGAGCATTGTCTAAATATCAGTGCTTAACGAGTTATTATAGAGCTTTCAACAACACATGGACAAAATATTAACGCATGCGCTTACCAAAACTTCGAAACATAGCTCTAATAGAACCACACAAAAGATGCGTATAGAGCTGAATGAATAAATGGTGCACATAATAAAAATATTACTCATGCGCATTGTAAAGTGTTAAAAAAACATTTACAGAGCTATTGTAAAACCACCACTGATTTTGTAGGGTGTTACAAACTTATCTTAATTCAACAAAAAAACAAAAAAAATAACCATGAGTCGAAAATAAATAAAGCCGTGTTTTTTGAGAGAGTGACTAGCAACTCAGTAAAAGTTTTACACGGAAAACACAAACAAAATTCTCTATAATAATTTGTTTTGTTATTGTTTTGCGTGTAAACATTTTGCTGAGTTGCTATTCACTCTCTCAAAAAACACGGCTTAAATTAATTTCCCTATCAAAGGGTTTTAGAGAAGGAAGTTGTATTAATTATAATTATTTATTATTTTTTTCTATACCCTAACAAAGCTTTAAAACTTATCGAAATTTAACTAAAGCTGAATTACAAAAAAAAAACCTTACTCGTTAAGTTTAAAGTGCATCTCAGGGACACCTACTCTTTAAATAAAAATATACTAGGTATTTGCTGTGCAGAATATTCACTCTTTCTTTTATTTTCTAAAACACCCTATTTTATATAAAGCACTGAAAGCAAATCTGTCACCTTGTGGCTACTAGCTCTGAAATTGCGATATTACAGCTCTGAAGCGCTATTACAGCTCTGAGGCGCTATTGACGCTCTATGGAAAAGAAACTTTTACCCTAATAAAAATATGGCGATGAAAAAAAAAATTGATTCGAATAACCATTTTTTTTTTTCAACACATTTTGCAATTTTTAAACAAAATATTTTATAAATAATTGACAATAGTTCTTAAGATTTTTTTAATTTGTTCATATTAAAATTTTTCAAAATCTCAGCGTAATATTTATAATTCCGGAGGCGCAAATACTACAAATACTATACTACAAATACTTCAAATAAAATTATCCATCACACAAACATAACATATGTTGTGCAATTAGTGTATACTTATACCAACAAAAAGCTGTCAAAGGTGCTCCTTAATAGATACAAAATGCCGAATTAAAGAGCTTAAAATCTACTAAGTCCCTGATAACGAGCTTATTACGAAATGCCAAAGAATTCCCTGTATGAGAGCTCTAAAATTACTCTCAATCCGCAACTAGAGCTAATTCTCGAAGTGACGAGCTTTAAGACTTGCTCTGGAAGTGCTGTTAGAGTATTTGAACAGCTAAATATGAGTGAATAATTTACTTAACATATTTTAAGCTTCAGAACAGCCAAACTTGTTGACAGGTATTTCTTTTTATTTGTCAAATACACGGATTTCTTGTCATTACTGTAAGAAGATTTGTTTGTGAGGTCAATTCGAAATCATACTTTATTGTTTGTTTTAGATCAAAATATAAGAGTAAATGGCAATTATCAGTTCAAAGACCCCTAATGTCATGTTGACGGTGATATTTAAAGTGAATTGTGAAATCTGCTCGTTAAATTATTTAGGTATATAATTAAGGAAATGCCTTATTTTGTTGATGTGCAAAACAATCAATTCCATTGTCAATCTTAAAAGATCCTTGATAAGTTTCCAAAGAACAGTCTTCTCGCAAGTTTTTAATGACTTTTAACTTTTCAAATTGTTCAAAATGATTGACTTCCCAAGAACACATCTCTGCTGCTCCATCGCTACCTTTATAGGTAGATATCGCCTTAAACGTAATTAAATATTTTGCGAAAATTATTGACACCTAACAAATCAGTTTCTCTTTTGCCTACACAAAATAAAAACAAACAAAATCTTTAACAATCCATTTAACAAAACGGAAAATGTCCTTGTTCATTTTGAAAATACTTGTCAATCCTTAAGCCCAGGTGTAATGAGGGTTTTTATAAGTATATTGCTAACCAAATGCGGAAAAATTTTATTAGCAAGAATCAAATCACCCATGACGACGATATGGTAAGGATAGTTCTTTTTTTTTCTTGTAATATACATATCTACGCAATAAGGATAAAGAAATAAAATTACAAAAAAAAATGCTTCCTGTTTTTTGTTTGTGTAGCTTTCGTTGTATAGGACATCCTTGTTTAGAAATTCTTCATCATTGTGTTTACTCCTTAAACAAACGCAACCGAAAAAAAAACAAGGAAAAGGCCAAATAAAATTACTAAGGACTTTATTCTGTCCTATTTTGCTTAGCTTTTTTTTTTTGTTTTATTTCAAAGTTACAGTGAATTTTAAGCGAAAAATCCGAAATCAAATATCACTTGAAAATGAGATGGACAAAGAGGACTTCTTGTACACGAAGTACTTAAAAGGACAAAAAGGAGAAAGCAGAACAAAGTTGGGCGGAGGAAACCAAAAAAAAGAGCTTCAATGTCAGGATCTTTCTGTCGTTTTATCCTTCCAGCATAAACCAGCCGGTAGATGTACATATATTTAGCTATGTCGTTGTAAGTCTCATTTTTAAATCTTTCTTTCTTTTCATTTTTTGTGTTGTTTCCTTTTGTTTAATGAAAGGGATTGGAATTGTATCTCTGCATTTTACTACCAGTATATCTTTGCTCTATGGACCGACCCGAACGCAAAAGTCCCTTTGGGGCTTTTAAACCCCAAAGGATGTTTCTTTCACACCCATTACGAAACAAAAAGGAAATAATATCATTACAACACTATCATCATAAAGGATACAAATACAACACAAGCAGAAATTGCACTCGCACAATAAAAGAAGAAACAAAAAAAAAACAAAGTTTTAACGTTGAAATGATGTTAAATAAAACATTTGTGAGGAGTGAGAGGCTGCGAGTGACTTGGACTTTTGATATCCTGTGTTGTTTTTCTTTTTGGGGGGATTTTCTTTTTTCATTTTGTGGAAATGACAAAAATTCCTAGAGTACTTGATCCTGTTTTTTTTTTTTTTTTTTTTTTAATAATAATGGTATCTTTTCTCTGGAAGGACTTTTATATCAAAATCGTAATCGTTCAAGGCTTAAAAGCATAAGACAGTAATCATACAAGTAAGTTCATTAGAAAAAGAGACAATTGGTATGTTAGTGTTTTACTTTAAGTATTTTTACATGAAAGGACTATCATCATGAGTTCCTACAGGCTGACTACATTATTCATATATAATAAAACAAAAAATGACCACCTATAAAATTAATACAAAAAATAGATATCCTTGTGCGTTGTATTTCAAATAAGACCATGCAATAAATTATGACATAAAAAGGACGTTATATAAATTACACGAAGACATAATATTAATATTAAACCCTCAAGGTGTATTGGTACTCACTATATGGCTGGGGACGAGTTCCATAAAGTGGCTCTTGCAGTAATGGCGAACGACCGTTGCCAATTTCCTTAACTGGAAGAAGAAGAGGAATAAAAAATAATGAAACGTTGTAATTATTGGAATTAAAAGTAATTAAGTTTGTTTTGTGTTTAAATAAGAAAAATTTATATTGAAGTAAAATTTTACTCTTTTCCATTTGAGGGAAGTGGCAGAAGGTAAAAGATGAATGAAGTTTTTTTTTTGTGAAAAAAGTGAGATATCGTGGAAGAAGATGAATGAATAATACGATGACAGGAATTATGAAAAAAAAAAAACACAAAATGGGAATATCGGGAGTTAAATTTCCCAGGAGTCTGTAACTCCTTTCAAAATTGAAAACGCCAATACTTTCAGAATGCTTTGTGTAACATCGAACTTGGCCTATTGAAATGACAGTCATGAAAACTTTAATGCCGATAACATTAGAGGAAAACTTTCGAGCATATCTGTTTTTCCAATTTTTGAAGGAGTCAAACATTCCCAGGGAAATTATATTCACAATATAATACAGGTTTATTATGAAATTTATGTCTTAGATGAACAAAAATTAAAACAAGTCGGTCATTATGAGATGAAATTTGTACAAACAAACAAGCTTTAATAATGAAGAGAACAAAGTTTCAGTTAAATTACATAATTGTCATGAATTTGGATTAGTGTTTGTTTTTTAAAAGGTTTGTTTATTTTTAAAACCTTCAAAACATTATTTACTGTAAATAAATGAAGTACTTTTAACAAACAAAATAGTGGTATGGAAATGAATTGAGATATTTAATTAAAACCTTTAAATTAATGCATTAATGAATTAACAATTTAATTGCTACAACATCAGTTCAATCTATAGCTAAATCTTTCTAAGAAAAAAAAAAAAAAAACATGAATTTCAAACAAGTTTTCAAAAGAAAAATCTAATCAACACAAAATTTAAAAACCGATTTCAATTAAATCTACACGCGGCTATAGTTTTTCATTTGAAAGCGGTGATATTAAGAAAATTTGTTAAAATTAAAACAATTGCTCTTTTCAGTGCGAGAAAGAATTGCAATTATCTTTTATTGTTTTACAAAGTAGAAATCATCATTATATTTTTCAAAGAACTGTTCCTATACATTTTGTTTAAGTATTCGGGTAAGTTTCCTTTTCGGTAAACAAATATTGTTAGTTGGAGAGTTTTCATACTTTTGTTTTAAAAAATCAACAATGACATCAAGATTAAAAAAAAACATAAAAGTACCACTTTATTTTGTAAAAATATAGTTTATGAACGCGAAGCTACGCTTCCTCAAATGTTTGTAATAAAAGTCTCACTTCGCTTACTGACTACATTTTAGAATTTAATTTGAACTTATATCTACGTATTGAAAATAAATGAGCCATTAATGTATAGTTATAAATTCATATGTTGACCTTTTTAGTATATGTATACCGTGGCGTAGCGTGGACTTTTGCCGCCCGAGGCAGGCCCAATTTTTGGCGCCCCCCGGAATTATTTGTTTAGCTTTAAAAAAGTAGTAACGAAGTACCTCGGCAAGTAAATGATATTAATGTATATTTGATTGAATAAGATAAGAAATTAATGATTAAATATGAACAAAATCGTAATTTAAAAATTACCGCGGATGCAAAGGTGGTAATAAAGAATTATCTTGAACCATTTGCATGGAAGAGCAGCCAAAAAACAAATTTTAAAAGAAATTATAGGATATAGCTTTTTTCAAAACAGTAAAATTTTATAACAGCTTTTAACCTGGTACAAAAACTTTGAAAAATTTTCCGCCATGGGATATCCCTATTATAAATTTAAAAACACTGGCTCGCGGCAGGAACATTTTAAAACTAAATTTTCGAGGGCGAGAAATGTTTACCCTGCATTTTTGAGAACATGTAATTTATTTGGCACATACATTTATTGATCAATTTCCTATTCCTATTGTTTAATCACCATCCGGAATTTCCGACCACTTTAAAAAATCAGCGAACCAACATTACTTCATAATAAATTGAATTATATTTAAATTGAAATTCTAAAAAGAAACAGGATACAACATTTTTCTAATTCGTTTTCTTTTTAATAATTGTTTTCGAAATCCTGAGTGTGAGGTCAAACAAGTTATTGGACATTGATTTTGTGATTTGATTTGATTTGACTTTTCGATTTAAATATTGGCAAAGACTACTTTTTAACTAGACGTTGCCAACAGTTTCCATTAAATTGTATATAAATTAATGCATAGCTAATTTCCTTACTGTTTTTCTGAGTTGAATAAATAAATAAATTTAAATAAATATATTTTTAAATAAATTAAATTAAATATGAAGCATTTTTACCACTGGGGAAATTTTGAATTGGATTCTTTGGGCTCGCCAAATTAATTAATTTGAAGAATAAAGGAGTTTTTTAATTTCTTGTCGTTGATTTTGCCGCCCCTGGCAAAGTGCCGCTCGATGTGGTATTTTTGTTCAGCAACGTAAAACATAATCAATGTCCGATTATTGACTATGCCTATGAATCATTTTTACCACTGGGGAAATTTTTAATTGGTTTCTTTGGGCTCAACAAATTAATTAATTTAAAGAATAAATAATTTCTGTTTAATAACTTGTCGCCGATTTTGCCGCCCCTGCTCTAGAAAAGTGCCGCTCGGGGCCTGTGCCCCCTCCCCACGCTACGCCCTGTATGCATACAAATCCGAACCTTAATCATTCAAATGAAGGTATTTGCTTTTCTTTTTAGAAATATGGTTTTGAAAACCAAGAAAATATCTATTTATTGTAGCTACTTTTTTAGACAACAAAATTGAAAATAAAAAACTCTTGGAGCAAACTGATGGAAGACGAAATAGAACATACTACATACACTCCTCGTCAACTGAATACGCACAAACATTTTTTAATATACTTTATCCATTTTTTCCAAACAGTGATGGTTATTATGCCATCTGTTGATGCTAACTATTCCCTTAAGATGTTAAGCAGATAATTCCGAAAGAATTATCCAAAAACAACAGTGAGTTTTTCTTCAACCACTTGCAAAGTGTTTTATATGCAAAGTAGGAGTTTTTTTTTTTAGTCAACTGAATAGGTACAACGCCATTTTCTTCGTTGTTTATAAGTTTTTTGGAGTGCTTGACAGTTTAAATTAACGATTTTAGTGTTTTCAGTAAAATTTAATTCTTGATTTCAAATTTTAAGAAAAATGGGTAGATCTACGTGTCTTAACAGTGTTGAAAAAGCTAAAATCGATTTACTTAGAGACCAAGGCCTAACTGGACGTGCAATAGCTGATAAAGTTGGCCGAAGTTTTAATGTAGTTTATTCTTACTTGAAAAATAAAGATGCATACGGCAAAAACATGAAGGGAGGTAAGAAAACAGCAACAACAGCAGCTGAGAGACGAAGAATTTTAAGATGTGCATCAAATTCTTCTGATTCTGTGGCAAAAATAAAACAAAAAGTCGGCGTAAACGCAAGTTGCTCAACAGTATTAAGAGTAATCAACAACTCAAGCCATCTTAAACGAATGAAACTTAAGAAAAAACCACCACTTGACGAGAGACGGAAAATGTTGCGATTAGATTTTTCAAGACTTCACATGAGTTGGAAAAAAGAATGGTATCACGTGGTTTTTTCAGATGAAAGAAAGTTTAATTTCGATGGCCCTGATGGGTTCAACTTCTATTTTCACGACTTAAGAAAAGAAAAAAGATTTTTAAAGCGCCATCATAGTTGTGAAGGAGGTGTCATGATATGGGGAGCAGTCAGTTATTATGGAACAGTTGAGCTCGAGGTTGTAACATCAAGAATGACAGCAGCTGGGTATAAAGTAATTTTGGAAAGAAATTTTCCTAAATTTTCTAACATCTTTGGACCCATAAACTGGACCTACCAACATGATAATGCGCCTATTCACTCAGCGCGCATAATAAAAACATGGATAGAGGAGCAACAAGTGCAGTTGCTTCAATGGCCGCCGTACTCACCTGATCTAAACATCATAGAAAATGTCTGGGAATGGTTAGTACGCAAAGTTTATGAGGGTGGTCGTCAGTTCGAAGACAAAGAAACCTTAATTTCTGCAATCAAATTAGCGTGGAGCGAAATTTCGTTAAATTACATTAAAAAGCTGTACGATTCCATGCCGGATCGAATTTACGAAGTAATTAAAAATAATGGTGGAAGTACCCACTACTAAACTTAAACAAAAACTTGTTTCATTCCATTCCAATACCAATTTTAATTTTTGTACCTATTCAGTTGACTCAAAAAAAAACTTCTACTTTGCATAAGTTACACTTTGGAAGTGGTTGAAGGAAAAACTCACGGTTGTTTTTGGATAAAACTTTGAAATTCTGTTATTTATATGTTACGAAAACTTTTACCATCAACAGATGGCATAATAACCATCACTGTTTGGAAAAAATGGATAAAATATATTCAAAAATGTTTGTGCGTATTCAGTTGACGAGGAGTGTATAATATTATTTATCTATAAGGCAATTTTGAATGCGAAAGGATTTTTGTTGTTGAGTATATATAATTGTTGTTGTTGAGTATATATAATCTAAATGAAAAAGTTTTTATTTTTTTAATTTAAACAAGTCGAATTTAAAAGATTAATGTATTCCTTCATTTTAAAAATTTGTATAAACAGCCGCTTATAGCCACCGCCAAGGCACCAGCCAAATGTGGTCGCAATAGCGGCGCGGCGGTCGTTATACGACTTACCAAGAAAATGATTGATAGAAAAAAAGCAAGTGCATTAGTATGCGGTTTTAAGTTTTGGGAACAGACTAATAAGGAACCTAATAATCTCATTCGCGAAGAAAGGCATTTATTCGAACACGTTTAGTTTTGAACTCTCAGTTTCCTACTTTTTGTTCGAATTTTTCATCATTCCTTCGTTGTAAGAGGCGAAACTGAAGTATTTTTTGCCTGAAATTGGTCATTATATGCAACTAGTCGCTATAGACGACGATTTCACGGGGGTTATAACCGACGACGATAAACTAATACAAATTGTATGAAAGCCAACCAAATTAAGGAAAAGATGTCGTTAAAAGCGACTTGTCGTTAGGGCTGGCCACGAGACGTGAAAAGTCTCGGTCTCGATCTCGGTCTCGGTCTCGGTCTCGCATGACGCATTGACGATACGAGACGAGACTAATTCTGATAAATTAAAAAATCCAATTTCAGTTAAATATTTATTTTCGTCTGCACATATTCAAACTGTAATCGAAAATATTTCGTTCCAATAATCAACAGGTTGTCCGGAAATCGTATTTTTCGAAGACAAGACCGAGACGAGACTTAATTATACGAGACCAACACGAGACCGACACTATAAACAAAAAAAAAAAAAAAAATAGGGTGGCATAACGGCTCGTGAAGAACCAGGGCCTAGTGGCTAATAACTCGCAACAATTCCTGTGTGCGCCTGTCGACAGGAATGTAGTAGCCCATAGCGTAATGGTTAGTGCGTTCGACTGTCACGTTGGAGGTCTGGGTTCGCGTCCCAGCCACGTCCACCTAAAAACTAAAAAGTTTTTTTTCAGGGCTACTGCCTCTTGCGAGGAATTGACAAATCCTTCAAGAGTAGCACATTTTCACGACTAAGTGCTTCTCGTCTAGCACTTCGGCATTAAATTGTAGGTCCCTTCCATTCCTGTCGACACAAGACCGAGACGAGACTGAAAATTTTCGATTTTAACGAGACCTTGAAGAGACTTACAAAAGTCTCACAGAGTCTCGTCTCGCGGCCAGCCCTACTTGTCGTTGTCAGTAGCGTCGACTGTACTTTATATATATATAACGACGCCGATGGTTAATCTTTATAACCTCATAATTCGATTTCATTCGTTTTCAGAAATCAAAAAAAAACTTTTTTAACAAATTGTTGATTTGAGTTATTAAATAAACAATTATATTTAGTAACATTTATGTCAAAATAATGTGCCGTTTTCAATATAATGGAAACATACGAGGTACTGCATTAAAACTTTAAATAGTTATGTGAGGTATTGCAAAGAGTTCCTTTGTTTAATAAAACATTAATTTATCATTTTAAAAATGAAACAATATTAGTTTAAACTCCTTTGAATAAGTTATTTTATTTCAGCGTGCTAAAATATAAAATTATTAATTTATTATTGTTATTATTGTACTATTCGTACTAGAATGTCAGCTTATTAGGCTTGACCATTCTTTATTCCGTCAATTTCATTGAATTTTTGAACAACAACAACAACTTAAAGGTGCTACCACCAATTGTTTGGATGGAGATATAGCTATTTCGTGCTTTGCCACTTTTGCACTCATCAGTCTCCTTTTTGTGGTGCTGAGCTTTAATCCAATTTTATTTGAAAAACTTTGTATGCACACCATAGGATCCGAACCCACGCATATCAGATTTGCTCAGTCAAAAGGAGACTGATGAGTGCAAAAGTGGCAAAGCACGAAATAGCTATATCTCCAGCCAAACAATTGGTGGTAGCACCTTTAAGTTGCTGTTGTTGTTTAAGAATTCAATAAAATTATTAAATTAAATCAATAATCAACTAATAAATTAAACTCTATTTTAATGGCAAACAAAAATGAGTAAGACTCCATTTATTAATAAGTTTAAGCACATTTAGTAAAGAAACATTTAATTAACCATAGGTACTTAACGCGACGACGACGTGACACAAATCGATTTACTTGAGACATACGAGATACTGCTTAATTTTTTAAGGGATTTATAATACGAGTTTTGGATGTATTTTGAAATACTGACTCATATCCAGTAGCGGATCCAGGGGGGTGGCTATAGGGGCTAAAGCCCTCCCCCACCAGCCGATTACTAAAATTATTTGAAATAAGGAAAGGAAAGCAAGGTTTTACAACGTGTGGAGTTTTATTTTTGTCTAAGATATTGTTAAGTTGTGAAATTTGATGGACAAAATAACGTGGTTGTGGCTGAACAATTTACATGTTGTAATTTTTTCCTAAGCCTTAAGCCTTAAGCCAAAGCCTGAAGCGAATTCGACAAAAAGCAAGTGGGGGGCTATGAATAATGGACATGTTTCATGCAATGACAGCTTGTGGTTAATATGGTCTGAGAATATTGGACAAAAAACGTAGTCAGGGTTAAACAAATAACTCCCTTAAAACTAACCTTATTCCAGAGGGCTTAAGTCTAGGGACTGTCAGTCGGAAGTTGGGACTAAAGCTTGAAGATATAATTTTAAAAAAAACGTGGTCTGGGCTTAACATTAACATGTCAAATTCAACAACTTTTTACACTTAAAACTTATCTAAGTTGACGAAAGAAACGCAATTGAGGCTAAAACCAATTGGAGAGTAACGGGGTGTAGAGCTTAGTGTAAATGTTTAATACAACAGAAATTGCTTCTTACGGCTTTTGCTGGGGTTAGATAATTTTGGGACTTCAAAATTTCAAAGGTCCAAGGCAATTGTACATACAAAATATTTTTGGACTAAGCCATTCTGTAGTCAAGGAGCCTATTTCAAAAAGCGTGAGAAACTCTGTGAACTCAGAAAAATCTTGCAGGTGGACAATGTACATGAATATTTACCATCCCTATAGACTCTAGAGTGACGTGCAAATTTATCGACACATTTATTGAGCAGGAATAAAAACTATAGGTTTGCAGCGTACACAAAAATTCATTCACACTTGCAGAATTGGGACGTGAAGGTTATTTTTTAGAGCAGCTGTTTCTTACGCCAGAATAAAAGACTTGAAGTTTTAATATTAATTTTTCGATCCGCAAAATATTATTTTCTGTGCATTCCATTGGCAGTTTGAACAAAACAAGTAGGTCCTCTACTCGTTGTTTGGCTAAAGTACAGGAAAATAAGATCTCAGTGGAGTGATGGCCCTGTCAGAGCACTATGAGCTTTTGCCAGTAAGACCATACTTAAATATAATTTTTCTGAACTATCCAATTACAAACAGTTTTGAAATTTATTCAAAAATGTAAAGTTCAAAGCAACCTTCAGCTAATTTAAATAAACACTTACATAATGTAGGTAGCTACCTACTTACTAATCAATTATTACTAAGCAATATAAATAAACGAATTTGTCTAAAAATTTAAGTTATAAAATTAGTTATACTGCCATGACTGAGCCTTTATATTGGCTTCTAGCTCTGCTTAAAAATAATTCCCATATTTAAAACATATCAATTGCAAAAACTTGTTATTCTTCTTTATATTGAAAATATTTTAAGGCGCGGATATTTATAGGAGCGGATATAAAGGCACAAAAACACGGCTATTATTAACCCTAAAAAGATAACCTACGTCAAATCGACGTAACAATTACATGTAACTGTTATGGGACATGAAATATGGTCATCTTTCTAGGGTTAAAGAAGGAAAGTGATAATGTCAAAATTCGTTTTCTGTTATACATATAACTTCATGTGTACAAACTAGATCTCCAAACTCAAAGCCCCCCCACAGCCAAATCCTAGATCCTCTACTGCTCATATCCATTGTGATTGATTTTCTTTGTTTTTTGTTTACTAAAAACCTGACACAGCAGGAATTATTAAATTATTTTTAAACTGAATATGATCGAAAAGTATAATCAAATTCATTAGAAGCTATGAGAAAATAATTTGAAAATACTTATAAATCGTTGTATGGCAACTTCCCGTTCTAGGTAAGCTGAACCAAACAATTCTATTTAATACAGCAAATTTGAAGCTAATCCGTGTAGGCTATAGGTAGATGTACACTTTCTCCATCTTCTATTTGATTGAAACATGGATTCTGGTATTGGCCCTACAAGTTTGGAATGAGAAAAGTCGTCGAAAGCTCCCAAAAGAGAAATGTCGAACAGCTTGTATGAAATTATTATTAAACAACATCGCACAGAATCCCCCAAAAACAATAAAAAAAACAGCTGTTAATATCTTAGCTATGCTTTTTTGTCAACTTGAACGTGCTTAAAGCTAAATTATAATTCTTTTTAAAGAATTTTCACTAAGCTACACTTAACTTAACCAAATTTCAAGGTCAAACATTAAAACACTATTCAAATAAATAATTCTCTAACTTAACAACAACACGAAATAGATCTTTATCTCATCATAAATATATCAAAAAGAAACAAAGCAGCCCCATTAAGTTGAAAGATATAAACACAACTTTAAGTCAAAACCCCATCAAGCCAAGTTGTATGATAACAAACAAAAACCTACTACAAGTTTATTTTCGCTATCACATTTGTTTATAATCATTTATAATAGCCCTATTCTCACTTAACAACTTTTCATTGTTTAAACGAGAGAGAAACAAAAACAAAGAAATTGTTTACTAATTTATTTCCCATCGCACGTGATACTCCACTAACCCACTCCATCTATAGATACATACTTTCAAGTTTACTTTGTCGCTGGCGCTGCGCTGCGCGCTCTCTATTGAAAGTGAGTATGGGTTTGAGAACACATTTCAAGGCTGATTTTCTGCCTAAGAATGTGCTGTGCGGCGCGGTGGCGGTAGCGGCGGCGGCAGCGGCGTTCTAGAATCAAACAAATCACACAAAACAAAAATTAAACATAATTGTTGCATATTATTTGTTTGTTTTGCTTTAATTGGTTTGTGATTTTTTTTTTTTTTTTGCTTAAATTATTTTTATTTTTTTTCTCATGTCGTTATTTTCTATTAACATCAGCAATTCTAGCTTCAAGAGTTTCACATTCGCACGTATTCAATATGGTTTGAGGGAATAAATCGAATGCCATCTGGTGGTGACAATATTATAGGAACTCTATAGAGGCAGTAGCAGTACATTCGACGATTCCAAGTAGTTTCGGCACGATTTTTCGAATAGGCAGCCGATTAATCATATTCTTAATGGTTGCATGTCGATAAACTCGTATGGAATAGGAGAATTTGTAGGTATCTGGTTGTTTCGAGATATTTTTTGTTCGATTTCGTTTTCAATAAGATTAAATTTTTGTTTCTTTGTTTCAACCAAGCCGAGTTGGAGAAGTACGTTTTATGAGATTTTATGAGGGAAGAGAATGATTTTTATGTTTTATTGTGATTCGTGGTGAGAGCAAATAAGATAGGAGAAGTCTCTAATTGAAATTGATTTTTGTTTGTCCTTGATTTGGATCACGTTAGTGATGGTTCCCCCAAAGAGAAGGTAATAATGGCTGCTTGGCAGAAATAAGTTAATTATTTTAAGTTTCAATATCTTTTATGGCATAAGCTATACTTGAAATGAACATAATATTCAATTGATTTTTTTGGAACTGACAATGAAGCAGCTGATTGTTATTTTTGCTTCAGCAACCAAATACGTTAATTTATTACGTAAATTTTTTTTTTTTGAATTTCGAACAGTATGGTTCATGAAAGGATTTTTTAGGCATGATGTCAAACAAATGGAACATATTTTCAATATATTTAAAAATCTTCTTAACACGCTGTGAATTTAGAAGCTTATAGAAGTTTTTAAATATGGCATTTTATATATTCGTCCACCATACTTGAGTTACAATCAAAATAGGAATTTGTGAGTCATTGAACTCGATTTAAAGTTTTTATTTCTTTAACGCATTGATCTCGTCGTTGTTTCTCTTGGATTTTGTTCAAATCCATGAATACATTCGTTTTTAAAGCATACGTATATACCTACGTTTAAGCGAAGTGAAGTTGTAGTAGAAACGAAGTTAGGATTTTTTAAAAGTAAAAAAATCCGATAAAAAAAAATTATTTTTAAAAATAAAATAGAAAAAAAAAAACAAATATATATTTTTATTATCGGCTGTTTCCTTTTGAAAAATCTTAACTTCATTTCTACTCAGGCTAAATTTTTAAATAAAAATTCATATTCGTGCTAAAGGGGTAGGTAAATGTCCCATCAACTTTATATATACTATTTTAAATTCAAAATATGATGAAAAATTTTTAATTTTCAAGAATCAAATTAAACACATGAGTGTGTTTTATAATACAAATTCTATATACTACTGAAATACATCAGCCAAGTAGAAGACTTAGCATTATTTAATTGGACTTGTTGAATTATTGATTCAATATAGCTTTTAACGGCCTTTAGTCCATAAAAATTGGCGTTTCGTTCCGGCGTTCTCACTTGGACTCTTCAGTTGACAGTGAGGGCCTTGTCAAGACGCAATTTTTATTAAATTCAGTCCAGCTTACATCAATTTTACTGCGAAAATCAATTGTGAACTATATCCAACCCAATTAGAATTTCTAATCAAGAATTGTTGGAAATTTAAAATTAAACACAATTATAGTTTCAACATTTCTCTACATATATGTTAGTAATTTTACATTTGTAAATCTAACGGGGAACAAGTAAGGGCAATTTAATAAAGTCAATGGATACTTTATTATATAATATAAGATATTTTGTCGTGCTATATCTTGAAAGTTTTTTAACTTACATGAAATCTAAATAAACCAAAATGTAGGAAATTTGATATTCTATAAAAAGAATCGAAAGTGATTTTTGGTTCGGATGGATATTGGATGAGATAAACTTGAAAAACTATTTTTAAAATCGAAAATTTGCTGGTTTTTCAACGATAAATTTTTATAGGAAGGAGCTACCAAAAAAAATTTTAAGTCAAAAATTGTAGAGAACATGTCAACCTAGAAAAGTAAACAAAAATAACTACTCCACTACTAATAGCAGTTGAGAGAATTGAGTAAAGGCTTTTAAATATCTTTTTTAAAATGGCGGACGACGCAGAGGGTTTTTTTATTGGAAAAATGTGGGTTAAGAATCTCCAAGAGGCACTCTTTAAAATAAAACAATAAAATCCTAGTCCCGAATTTTTGTAGATATTTTTTATTTTTTTGGATAATTTGATGGGATTATGCCTTTTTTTTAAGTTTCACTTCGCATTGACATTTAAACTTAGTTTAGTAGAATATAGGGGGAACATCGTTTACTTGAAAAAACATAAAGCTATAAATAGAAGCAAACAGTATCAATGATAAAAAATGTACTTTAAGAAAAATATTACGTATACGCCATAGTGTACTGTAGGTAAGGATCTAGAATTGAAGATACATATTTAAATGAACAGTTATGCTCACTACAATATGTTTAGTTTTCAATGAAGAATTTCATTTGACATCAATATATGTATTTATATATGACACAATATACTATATGACACCATATCAGTCATATATATCTATTTTGTCATATAAACAATATCAAAGAATTATATGTCGCTTGTGGAACGTTTATTGTTATTGTCATATACATACCTATATATACTATATATACTATATTATATGATAATATAATAGCACCTTTACACTAGCACATCGTTTAAAAGAACAAAATTGCTCGGAAGTAAGCCCTTGCCATGATGAATGTACCCATGTTTAGATAAATGTGTACAAATAAATTACTTTAAAACAGAACACGTTTATTTATATTTATTTTGTACATACGCTTGTTATATAGTTAATTGAAATGCTTCCCTTTTCGTGTAAAAAAATGAAGGTACCTACTGAAACACTCCAATGAAAGTAGGTACCTATGTAATGTACCTATCAAGTATTTCTTCTTACTCTGTAGGGTGAGTATAAGTTTCGTGTAAGAAACGAGGTTTTAATCAAAAACTAGCATAACGATGATCGAGTAAAAAATAAAACTTGTTCTAGTAGCTTACAACAGAAGTAGCTAGAAATTGACAGAGCATAGTACCTAATGATTCGATAATAATATTTGTATATAGTCAATATTACAGGAAAGATAGATTTTTTTGTGGAACGAAATGTAGGACGCCTAAATTTTGTATTCCTGAAAGAGGACTATTAGAAAATACTAGTATCGCCCACTGGAATTTTCGACCACAAAAACATTCACAGACTCAAGAGTGAAAACAATTTGTTTGAAAATTAAATCACAAAACATTTTTTTATTGTTTAATTTTTTTAATGTCCAGCAATCGCCAGTGCAGAAATAAAAATGACCCACAGTGTGTAAATGCGTGCATTAGCATATTATATATGCATATGCGTGTTTCAGATATATTCTGCACATCTTTGCACCTATGCCTTTCCAACAATATAAAATTTATCGAAATCGGTTAGATACTTTTTGAGCAAATGGTACCATAAGTTTTTTAAGGCTTTTTATATATAGATTATATCCAGTTTTTCGGAACGCAATACCTACCCCGGAGGAAATTCACCATTTTGAAAAAATAAAACGACATAACCTTGAAAATATTGTCCAAAATGGTAGATTTCGCCAGAGTCATGGCGTCCCGAATACCCGGGCATAAGCTTTTCTAATAGCCCTCTTTCATTTAAAAAAGAAATCAGCTTACCAATAATTTATTCCACGAAAAAGTGTATCTTTAATGTACTTTATCGGCTCAATTGATTTAGCAGCCAATTTTCCAAAAGCTCTTACTTTGTACTTAAAATATCGCATCATCTTCAAAAGTATATGAAAATTTGTTAAATTTTGTGTGTGTGAAAATGGATGTTGAGGAAATATAATTTAAGGAAAATAAAGAAAAAGCGTGACCAATACTCGAGAAGATTCTCTTATTAGCTTTTTAAAAGTTAATCCCGATAGCATTATGATAGATAAACAAATAAATTCGATTTATGTATTTAGTCAGTTAATGATTTTTTTAGATTTGTGTCAGTACATGGAACGGGATTGGAGATCTTAAGGCAATGATTTGAATGCATTAGGAACCTGCAAAGCTGCGCAGCAGTGAAAGGAGACTTGGGTTCTGCATAAGTGTTTTGGAAAGTGGTAGGTACAATTGAATAAATTTTTCCTTGGTGATCCATTCGAATGTATATTTAATGTCCCTTAACCCTTTCGGTACGGATGTGGTACAAGACAAAGAACATTTATATGGACTTGTACTACATCCGTACCGAAAGGGTTAAGTTTCGTCTGATAATCCAAATTTTGTTCCTAAAAATTGTAGACTAACAAACACAATACATAATCACAAATAATGTAAATATCCAACCTCTGTACATTTCGACGATTTGTTCGAATAAGAAGTCTTTAAATATATGCATTGACGGCAATAAATAAAATTATTGTTAAATTAATTATTTTTTAAAGAAAAGATTGACAACATTGAAACAATTAACAACAGTGGACAATTTATTTTTTTTAGTTTAGTTTTGACATTCATCATTCACAATAGCAAATAAAATTCACAAGAGACAAAAAAAATATTCACCACAGCGAATGATATTGAATTCACCACTACGTTTTCATTTACTGAACAAGAAGAATCGCTGTTCAAGTGAATCGAAAAAGTGACCGCAAAGGTTGGAAGCGAATGTGAAAACGAAGTTTTCGATTCACTTTTTCACAAAACCAGAATTGAATTCCAGGAATGTGTAACTAACGTTTACGATTTTAAGCCCAAGAGCAAGTTTGGGCTTTATGAAATCGGGGATAAGTTTTTGAATAAATTAACAATATTATTGTGTATCCGCATGACAATTTGTAGTTTTGTTTACTCTATCGCAACCTGTTTATATTTCATATATTTGTACTGCGCGTTGTTGTGACTTTATTCAAGCTGTACAGCTACATGTTTGTATTTGTATACTAAAATAGTTCAGACCAAAAATTTGAAACGCAGTTTATTACAATTATTTTGAAATAAAAGGTAAAATCGTAAAACAGATAATGAGGTTAACCTAATACACTCCGCTCCACTTGAATAGAAACAAACTTTTTATTTACTGTCTGAGCGTGTAGCGCTTTGGTAAATTTATAAATTCACCTTTTGGTTTTAGTTCCTGTAAGAGGGATCTATTTCGAATGAAACTGCAGACAGAATAATTCAGAAAAATACCATTTGGTTATTTTTTACCACTTTTATAATTACTTCATTTAAAACTCTGTTTTTTTTTTGCGCCACTTGAATAGAAACATTCTCTTAAATAAGGACACAAATTGAAAAAGTGCAGTTAAATTGGATAGTTTTCTATTCGTAATCATATTTAAATATGTTTGCTACCATCTTTATTTGAAATAACTTGAAATAACTTGAATTATGCAGTTATTTTATATAATTTAACTAAATGGCACTTTATGCTTCTTTGATTGCAGCAATAAGTGGTTCTTTGTCCTCATACTGTCGGTCAGAATCGTAAACTTTACGAACCATCCATCCTTATACGTTTTCAATAATATTTAGGTCCGGAGAATACCGTGGCCATTGAAGTAAGGTAACATTTTTCTCGGATATCCAACTGATAATGATCCTTGCATTGAGGATTGGCACGTTTTCTTGTTGAAATGTCCATGGTATTGGTCCAAAGACATCGGTAAAGTTAGGGAAAGCTTCTTGCAGTATTTCCTTGTAGGAGTTTGCCGTCATTTGCAATCTGGGAAAGTCCAGAACTATCGTTCAAAACCAGACAATCGCGCCCCACGCCATTACACCGCCTTCTCGGCTATGGTGGCGCTTCAGAAACCTGGTTTCCTCCCTTATAACATGAAAATAGTAATTATATACGCCGTGCCATCATAATTGAAGTTTTTTCGCCGGAAATACTACTTTTGTACACTCTTCCTTAGACGTTATATTCTTCTTGCAAAAATCTATTATATTCTGTCTTCGTATTGGATTTGGCTTTTTCTGCAGGGCTTAATGGTTTTCCGCGGCCCATCTTTTCTTTGATCAAACAATTATTATTTTTAATCAACACTTCTATTATTATAACAATATTTTTTCTTCTTACCGTAATCTATAGAGACAAAACGCACACTGTTTCTATTCAAGTGGCGCAAAAAA
Organism: Melangyna quadrimaculata; assembly: GCA_949320155.1. Classification (NCBI taxonomy): domain Eukaryota; kingdom Metazoa; phylum Arthropoda; class Insecta; order Diptera; family Syrphidae; genus Melangyna; species Melangyna quadrimaculata. Next base: position 77,836,606 of record OX439483.1, on the reverse strand, counting down.
AAACAATGTATTTTATGAAGTAATTAGAAAAGTGGTTAAAAAAAAATCCTTACGGTATTTTCCTGAATTATTCTGTCCCTGCAGTTTTATTCGCAATAGATTCCCCTTTTAGGAACTAAAACCAAAAGGTGAATTTATGAATTTACCAAAGCGCTACACGCTCTGATAGTAAAAAAAAAGTTTGTTTCTATTCAAGTGGAGCGGAGTGTATCTATTAAATTTACTTAATAAAAATAAATCTTGTCATTGAAGCTTATTTTCAATTGATCAATTGATACCCAATACCGGGTAGTTCTTCAAATGCAATCAAGTTTGTACCTGCTCGTGCAGCATGTTAATTAATGCATTACACTTAAAAATAATTACCTGGGTCTATTGAAAACACAAACTAGTTAGTCGTTTACGCAATGGAAAGACTCATATCACAAGCTATTCCTTGATAGCAGATCAATGTAAATTTTATGCGCTAATTCATATTTAATTCAAACTAATAATTTCCATAATCCCTTACAACTGTTGAACAAAATAAATACATTTAGTGTAAATTAAATAGAAATTTTTGTATATAGGTGATTCTACAAACTATGGAATAAAATGATGATAATTTCGGCACGAAACTTTTTTAAGCAAATAGCTGTAAGAACTAACTGTAATTAAACATTAGAGAACGTCCTTTCACGTACCACATAACGGCCAGACAAACAAATTAAGCATCAGTTTTATGGGCTTTTTTTTTAATTAAGTGGGGACTAATATAAACAAAATATCTTATAAATAAATCATTATGTTTTCTTATTAAGATTGTGACTTCTATATTGTATACACAAAATGCATAGCAAATCCTTAAGTAAAAATACATAACTGTATCCAGAGTAATTGTTATGTAGGTACCTAACATTATATTTTGTACCTCAGTCTTATCTCTGTTGTTTCTAATTAAAAGTTATCAAAAACGTAGTAAATATATTAAAAAAGTAATGGATTTAAAAAACTAGCAACATTTTTTTTGCGCCAAAAACATAATAACGTTTTATTTGACATAAAAAAAAATGTTTATACTGTGGTGTTACTAGAGGCCTATAATAATTGCTATACAAAAAATTGCCTGCTTTCATACGATATTTGTTCGTAAATCCTTGCCAGAAGTATGAGAAATTGAGTGGACCCTCCACGTTTTTTTATCACAAATTTATATATCACAACTGTCATACATAACTGACGCCATGAACGTTCACTACTATGCTAGGGTTCCACTTGTCATCGAAAGACGCAAACTGACACACTTTGACAAACTGTGTCTTTCAAGTGGAAACTTAGCATAATGTGTTAGCGAGATTTGACACTTCACTATTACCCCGTTTACAAACACAATCGAGAGCTCGAGTTGGATTAGGGTCGGATTTTCGACCCAGGTTTTTCGTCACGTGAGTTGAAAGCCTCATTTGTAGTTGAGTTGATATGGTGTTGAGATTTCATTTAATGGAATGGCAACAATATATTTATTTTGTTCACAAAAACAGTTCAAATTTAATGAATTTTAGTACATACTTCACATAGCTATAAAAATAAATAAATAATTTTACTCGCACACGTGCATAAACACTGTTGTGAACACATCCTCAAGACCGATTCTTCGACCCAGGTTTTTTTATCAACAATTTCGAGTCGACTCCGCTCCTGAAGTGGAATCGAGTCGGTTGAAGCTCATTTCAAGCCAACGCAGGTATACAAAGCGGCCAAGCGAGTTTGAAATGCCTCAGATCTTGATAATTTTGTCTACCAAGTGGGTATCGACTAGATTGACTGTTGTAAGAAAAATCACACTGATTAGTTGAACAGTTTACAAAATATCAACGTGGCCGTAGAAAATTCCATCATTTGTAGAATCACCCATATACAAATTTATATCCCATATGGTCTAGTGGCTAGGATATCTGGCTTTCACCCAGAAGGCCCGGGTTCGATTCCCGGTATGGGAAATATTTTTTATTTTCAAACTGCAGGAAAAAAAATATTTTAAAAATTTGAATTTTGTCGCATAACTTCGTAGTTCAATACAAACTCCGGAAAGTGAAATATCTTATACGTTTCACGATTTCTAAAACAAAAATTCCCTAAAACTAAACATTTTCAAATTCTTGTTTGTGAAAAATTGCAAACAAAAGCAAATCTCTTTGGAAAAAAAAAAACTGGACCGACAGACGGTTAATAAAATAAGATTCCATAAATTAAAACAAAATAAAAATTCAATTATGTAAATGCAATATTAAAATTAAATAGTTTACTATACCTCATGCTCAAAAACAAATTTTAATTAAATTATTACGCCATCGCATTTCGGATACCTACAATCTGTTATTCCACACGAAATATTCTAACTCAGATAATATTATTATCTATTTGTATGTGTGAAATCAAAAGAAACGAAATGTAAATATTATTTCAGAGATTATTCCCGCCGGAAATCAAGCAAGCAACGCCCCCAATCCAATCATTGGCACTTCGGCACACTTCACCAGGAAGTTCATTGTCACCATAAGAACAAATTTAAAAAAAAAATAAACAAACAAACAAAGTGGGAAAGAGAAACAGAGCTATGAATATATAAACAGATTACTTGAATTAATTAAAATTTTTGTTCTCAAACACACCTGCGGTTTTCGCAAAGGTGTCGCAAAATCTGCATTCAGTCAACGCCGCGCGCCGCCGCCACCGCCGAGGCCGACTGAAAAGTGGTACACATATCAAATACGTATTTGCTTATTCATTTTTCTCTTTCTTCGAATTGTATTTATGCCTTAATTAGCATATATTCAAAACGCAGAACAGACCAAGGCACACTCTATAACCATTGGTATACACTCATAATAATTATTAGTCATAAGATCGATGCGAAACGAGAGGTAGTTTTCAAACTGTGACGTAGATATTATGTTAATAGAACGACTTGTTTTCAGATTTTATTCACATAATTCAAAAAAAAAAATTAAAATAAAGAACATTTTGCAGCAGAAATTTTATATCCCATATGGTCTAGTGGCTAGGATATCTGGCTTTCACCCAGAAGGCCCGGGTTCGATTCCCGGTATGGGAAATATTTTTTTTTTTATATTTCTTATTTTTTCTATCAAAACAAACGAAATATGCATTTGATTACGATTTTACGAAACACAAAATAGCTGGGAAAGTAATCGTATTGATTCATTTTACCTGAGTTTATTTTTGAAATTTAGAAATCTCATGGTAGCCAAAGGCCATGGTGCCCAGCCGGCGCGGCGCGCAGCGGAGGTTGGCAGGAACATTATTTTTGATGGCAAAAGATGTTTATTTCGATTGAGAGTTTTTTTCTTCGGAAAATGTATTTATTTTGAAAAAAGCAGATGTTGCTGAAAGCCATGTCAATCTCATTTCGAATAATAGGTGTAGTTTGGTCATGTGGGAATTTATGTTTTTGCTGAAATTCTTTATGTGCGAATAATAAGATTACTTTTTAGATGAATTAGTAGAAATGTTTTCTATTTTTTGTTCCTTTTGTCTTATTTGATGAATGTTGTTTTTAATTATTATTATTTTCTTGTATACTACGTATATTTACCTATGCAGAATATATTTGAAAGAAACAAGTCAAATGTCATTTTAGTTTTTTCCTGAAATTATCAGAAAATGATCAGATAATGATTACTGACTTATACTACGTTTTCATTGGAGCCGAAATGATGTAATTTCGAAATTAGCTCATTTGGAACGTTATTTCCTGTACAAATTTGACGTTCCAAATGAGCTAATTTCGAAATTATCTCATTTCGGCTCCAATGAAAACGTAGTATTAAATTGAGTTGGTTTACTAGTCAAGTTTTCATTTCAAAATTAAGTAATTAGGTAATAAAAGAAAACTTGCCAAGTAAACCAACTCAATTTAAGTCAGTATAATCATAAAATAACAGATTTCTCTAATAATTTTGAGGTTCTTCCATATTACTCTACTTAAAATATTTGATATTTAACATTAATAAACTTCGAACTTGGCGAACTTTTAGATCTCACTACTTTTTACGTCTGACTTGTTACGCAAACGTTTTTGGATACAGGGTGATTGGTATAAGGTGCACCAAGAACCTGTAACGAGTAGGTTGGATTAAGACAAGAAAAAAATCGTACAAAAGGGGGGGTCTATTTCCCTCCATTTAGGCGGGAGAAGTAATTTTCTAAAAAATTGACTTAAAACAAAAAAAAAAAAATTATTTAAAAACAACGGTAAAGTTTGCAATGGCATGGCTTACCTTTTTGGAGAGCCAGAAATGTCTTCTTTAATTTCAATTTTAAATTAAGTTGCGTTTGTAAATAGTTTTTAAAAAATTATTTTTAAACTCGAAATTTTGAAAAAAAAAAAAATTTCAAAATTTTACGTTATTCAGTACTATTTTTGTTTTCCAAACTCAATACTCTTATTAATTCTTAGACAAACACTCCCGCCTAAACGGAGGGAAATACACCCCCCCTCCTTTACGATTGTTTTCTTGTCTTAACCCAACCTACTCGTTACAGCATTTTGGTGAACCTTATACCAAACACCCTGCATAGAAGTAGGTACCTGGATACTTTTTTCACATTTATGTTTTTGGTGTGATTTCACTAATTTTTGCAAGAATTCTTTTTATCAGAAAAAGTGGTTGGAATAAACGCCCAGAGCCTCTTTGTATGTCTATGTACTACAAGTCTTACTCCCGTACCAATTTTCATAAGTAAGAATAAGGTGGATGAAACGCCCCTGTATGAAAAATTTCATGATTTTAACTTTTTATTTGTACATATTACGTACACCTGAAAAATAACCGCTTTACCATATTTCATAATCCTGCACCAATCGGAAGTGCTTTCAATATTTTTAATATTAATTGTATGAAAATGGGTGGCTGCCACGCCAACTGAATATAAAATCTCAAATTATTAATTTTCCCTTTGCTTGCATGTCAAGTCTTATCGCTGTACCAAATTTCATATTTTCAACGACAATCAGAAGTTCTCTACATAGTTGATATCAATTATAAGAAAATGGGCGGGTGCCACGATCCTGAATGGATAATTTAAAATTTTCCAATAGCTCCCTTGTATGGGCCACCATGATCTACCAGTATACCAAATTTTATTATTCTGCAAACAATCCGTAGTGATCCATATAATTAATAAAAATTCTGAGAAAATGGGCGGATGCCACACCCCCTGAATGTTAAATATGAAACTCTAAAATTAAGCCTTTGTTTGCTGTTCAAGTCATGTCGCTTTACCAAATTTCATCAATCTTCGACAATTTCATCAATCTTCACATAATAGATATTAATTCAATTCAAATGTGCGAATGCCACGCCCCTGAATGTAAAATATCAAATTTTAAAATGTTTCCTTTGCCTGCACTTTAAGCCCTACCGATGTACCAAATTTCATCCTTCCACGATGGTCAGAAGTGCTCCAAAAACTTTATATCAATTCTATGAAAATGGGCGGATACGATGCCCTCCGAATGAAAAATCTCAAATTTCAAAATGTTGCCTTTGCCTGCACTCTAAACCCTACCGCTGTATTAAATTTCATCATTGTACGAGAATCAGAAGTGCTCCAAAAAATTTATATCAGTTCTATGGAAATGGGCGGGGGCACCACGCCCCCTGAATGGAAAATCTTAAATTTTCGACTTTTTCCTTTGTATACACCACAAGGACTATCGTTGTAGGAAATTAAATGTCGGGAAGTGCTCCATTGTTTTGATGATCTGTCAGAGAGTGAGTCAGTCAGTCAGTCTTATATCTTGGGAAACACTAATGCTAAAGAATTGAAATTTGGTGAGTTGCCTAAACCTGGTGAGCTAAGCAAATGCTGCGAGTTTGAAGTTTCTGACTTATTGGTTTTGAAGTTCGAAGTTGGGGTCGAAAATAGCCTGAGTTTGATCCTGTAAAAAGGGTGTAGTGCCAGAACTTCGCTGGGCACTACCGTGAACCGTGCCCTTTGATGAGTTATCTCATCTGACAAATGGTTAAATATTATCGTTTTAAAATCAATTAAACTTTTGTTATCTGTTTGGCAATCTTATATTTGACTCCTAGTACCTCAACATCATTAAGAGACAAAAGAGACATTATAGGTCCTAAATGGCTACCCTAGGGCAAGCTAAATATATTGAAGTTTAATTTAGTGGCATTTTACTTTTTTCAGTTTGGCGCGTGCGCCAAAATGGAAAGAAAATGAAATATCATGTGATGAAATAAAAACTAACAAATCACACACGTATTATATATGATCATTGGAGACTTCAACGGAAGGATAGGTCTATCATAAAACAACTTTGCAAGCGGATACTCACACACGACTATTAATTCAATGCGTAATTCAAAAGATGAGATATGTAATAGAAAAGGTGCAAAAATTATGGATATGGCAGATGCTTGTGACTGTAGAGTTTTTAATGGAAATTGTATTGGAGATCTTAATGGCGTACATTTGTACGAGGAACAACATGCTCTGTGATTGACTATTATTTTGTTGCTGGGATCTGGAATTCAATGATCGATGATTTTAATATTGGATTAAAAACATTATCTGATCACATGCCCATGGAAATAATGATAAAAGTTCCAGGTTCTTCAAATAATACAAGAGATGAAAATTTGCTCAACCTGTTACCAATACTTTGTTGGAAGGATAGAAATCGTGATCAGTATCAACATAATTTGAATATCCAGCTTGGTATCTTAAGAAGAACATATATCTCTTTCGATATTGAAGATCTCTCTGTAAAAATCAAGAAAGCAGCTCTATCGATACCAAATACAGCTAAAAAATGATAAGAAAAAAAAACAAACAAAAATGGTTTTATAATGAATGTAAGAATGCAAAGCTGAAATCGTTTGAATTCTTAAAACTATTTAGGATGCACAATAATCATACTTCTAAATATTTGTATACAGAAGCAAACCGGGAACACAAGCAACTGTGCCGTTCAAAAAAGACAGCTTTTGAGCAATTGAAGGTAACTGCGATAAGCTCAGCTAGTTCCTCGTCTGATTTCTGGAAGGCGGTTAAACAATTAAATGGAAGAAAACTAGTCATCGCACCAGCTCTACAGGCTCAACATATACGAGACCATTTTAGGATCCTACTTAATACTGATCAAGTATCTTTAGCACATCAATATGCAGAACCTCTTTATTTGGATGATATTTTAGATGTGCCATTCACTATCGATGAAGTCCAAATTGTTCTTAGAAAAGCGAAAGATAATAAGGCCCCAGGAGAAATTAAAATCCCGTCCGAGTTCTACAAAAACTGCACGGTAGACTTTACGATAGCTCTCACGGAAGAATATAACAAAATATACGAAACTAGAATTATACCAAAGAGTTTTAGAAAAGCAATTATTTTTCCGCTGCACAAAAAAGGAGATTATAACGACCCCGTGAACTACCGAGGAATATCTTTTCTAAATACATCATCAAAACTGTTTGGAGCCCTACACATTGGGTAAAAGCAAAGGGAATACTTCATGAATTTCGGGCGGGATTTAGAGAAGCCGATTCAGCAATAGACCAAATATTATCGCTAGTAAACATTGCTGAAATATACAAGAACAAGAATAAGAAGCTGTATACACTTTTCGTTGACTTTTGTCCCGCTTTTGATTCCGTGCCTTGTGAAGCGCTGATTTATAAATTATACACGACTGGAGTGTCGAGTAAAATGATAAACATTTTGAAAGCCTTATACGAAGACAACTAAGCTATGGTCTGGGATAAAATGCGTTTTGGATGAGTTTTTAATAACAATGGGATTCAAGCAGGGATGCATCTTGAGTTCATTGTTATTATCCTATTTATCAAAGACTTAACAGAAAACTTGGGAGGTGGTATCAAAATAAATACAACGTGTATTCCCGCTTTAATGTTTGCAGATGATATCGCTATTTTTGCCGAAACCATTAACAGTATGCAACTAATGATAAACAGACTGTCAAACTATTGTAAGAAATGAAAATTGTCTGTAAATTTGTCGAAGACGAACATGATGATATTTAGAAATAGCGGCGGAAGATACTCAAGAAATGAGCAGTGGAATTATGATGGGGAGAGAATCGAAGTTGTAAGGGAATATTAATATTTAGGAGTTCTTATTACACCCAACCTTAATATAAAAAAACACTTTGAAGCAAAGATATCAGTGTGATCGGCTCAGTTTGGGGAAGGTGCATCGCAAACAAATATTTAAGTCACTCCGAAGAACAAAAAAATCATACGTGTAACTGCAACATTTATTATGTTATTCGGGGCTCAAGCATGGGGATACCGTTCGTTAGCTTCTGTGGAACTTTTTCAGCGTTACTGCGTTAAAAGAGTACTTAAACTGCCAAGTAACACACCAAATTACATGATCCACCTAGAAACAGGGTTACCCCCACTCTTTTTGGATACGGTTAAACTACACTTCGATTATGTAAATAAAGTTATCGTTATGGATGAGGAAAGACTGCCAAAAATAATACTCTCCTACCTACTGATGACAAAAACTAATGGTGTCCAAGAATGGGAAAACTTATCACTTGATGGTGGATTAAGCACGAATTTTGAGAATGTGGAAGATGCCTCACATTTTAAAAGTAAATTTTCGTCAATACTAGAAAAAACTGGTAACCGTTTATACGAAACATATTTAAATGAAGCGCAATCATCGCAATATCGAACTTACTTCAGTAAACTAAACTACAACTTGCAAAGAAACAAAATATTTTTTAAACACGAACTCAACAGACAAAATTAACACAATATTAAAAATAAGAGGTGAACTAACAAGCTTACACTTTATACCATCGACCTGATCCTCCTATTGAGTGTGACATGTGCAACCTTAAGGAGAAGTGTAACACTTTATCGGAAAATGTCCTATTCTGAGCGAATTACGCCGGATTTACTTAAAAGCTAATCTACTGCAGATGGATGATGTGTTAAGTATTTTGAATGGAGACGGAGGGTGGGACCTGCTATACAAATATACTTTAAACGCGCTGTGATATAGAAAACGAATTATTGAAGGCGACTTTTAAGTATCAAACTAGCTTTTTGTGTAAATAATATAAAAAAAAAAAAAAAAAAAAAAAAAAAAAACAGAGATTAAAAATCCCGATCTTATGAGCAACACCGTGAAGTCTAATTACATTAACTATGTTAAATTTAGTCAAAACGCCTTATTGACTTCACTTTATTTTTGTACACTTCTTACTTATTGACTCTCAATAAAAAGACGTGCTGAGGATGGCATGTAAAATGCCGAAATGCATCCGAAATTGACATTTGTTTTTATTATTTATTTTTTAAAATTGGAATGAAGTAATAAGAAGAAGTGTACAAAAATAAAGTGAAGTCAATAAGGCGTTTTGACTAAATTTAACATAGTTAATAGCTTTTTATATTAAATGTAAAGCTATCTATAATAAAATTGTAAGAAAAAGTGTCAATCTGGTAGACGGCATTATGCCAAACCAATAAGACGTAAGATATTTATATAACTTATTACTTGTACATATATGAATTTTAAATAAGTCAATAAAAAACTAAAAAAAAAAAAAATAAGACCTTATTTTTTTCCCCACACCGTCTTACCGGAGGATCTATTGATGTTTCTCTTCAATTTTGATTTAAATTTTAAATATACCTACACATAAACTAGGATTAGAGGGCAGTTTTAAAATATTGTCCTTACTTATTAATGTTTACTTTATGTATTATTTAAGTGATGATATAATAATATATAACTGTTGAAGGAAACAACAAAATAAAAGGTTAGATACATGCACAAAAATGACACAATCTCAAGGAGTCAGTCAAAAAAGATTATCCTGAAAGAATATGTCGTTAAAATAAAAATATTTAATATGTACATAGATACTAGGTATCTACTTAAGGATAGATTAAGGATAGAAACAAAAATTAAAAAAAAATACATTTTTGTGGACTATAATCATATAGTATGACAACAGTGATTTTAGAAACAAATATCCTTTAACTCACCACCATGTTGCCAAAAAATAACATTTTCTGCTATCTTCATCAGTTGCTCCAGCGCTGCACATCTCCATGGTGACTCCCCTCGTCATCATTGAATAAACGCATCGTTTAAGTTGAATGTAGTGAACAATGAACAGATCAGATTTTGATTTTTCGTTTGTTCTTATTCGATTTGCATTTTCCATTACACAATTCATATTTTGTCTTGTTTTTGAAATGCAATCATCTTGTCATTGATAAAACAATCGTGTTTCTCGCCAGTTACTACACACCTCTTTCTCTCCGTCTTTCACACACTCTCCTTCAGATTGCTTTCTCATATACATCTTCAAGCGACACTTTGCACTTCTTGCTCGAATGAAAACAGAAACCCGTATTTTATGCGCCCTTCTGAAGATTGGCAATCACAATTCCTTGTCAAAAACTACAATAAATCCAAGTTAAGTTTTTTTTTTTTTAAGTAAATTTCAAAATGTATCTTCAATCTGATCTGTTCAAATGAAATTCACTACACGCCCGTATTTTACAAAAAACGTTTATCCATCTCCTCGTTCAGAGGTGCTGTTGCACGGCGGCGTCGGCGGGGGAGGAATTAAGAGGCACCGACCGGAGGGACTGGACTCGCTTCAGCCCGGCACGTCACACGACACCGTAAACCCTGCACACAGACAAACAAGCGATATTGGATTTTTCAGTTAACATCTTTTCATTTAAATTTTTTCAATTTTGAATTTGAAAAATGATTTTTTGTTTAACTTATTTATTTATTTTTGTTTTTTTTTTTGTTTATTTTGAAAATTTTGGGATCTTTTTCTGTTTTTCTTGTAGTTTTTGAGTTGTAGTAGTAGTAGTATTAAATAGTAGTAAAAAGTAGTAGTATTAGTTTTCTGTATATTCGTGGATGTATATTTTGATATGTATATTATATATTCTGAAGGCTGAAGGAGAGGGGGTTAGTTTTATATATATTTTGTTCTCTTGTGAATTTTTGGATTTTTGGCATAAACTGAATATTTATCCATAAAAAGAGTTTTTTTGTGTGAATTCGGATTTATATTTATTGCAATATATATTCTGTTAGTCCGCAAGAGGTGTGTAGCTTGTGTCCATATATATAAGTATATTTTTTATATTTTTATTTTTTTGAAAAAAAATATAATGATTAATTTATTCTTAATTTGTTGTTTGGAGTTTGTTGTATTTTTCTGTAGTTTTTTTCTGTTGCAATTTGTTGATGTTTTTTTTTTAAATATATTCATAATTTTGTTGGTTGTTATTAATTTTGGCTTGTTGTTTCTTGAGCGAAAGTTATTTTAAATCTTATTGGCAATAACTTAAAACTAAGTATAAATAAATTATATAAAGAAAATATTATGTACATATGTAGGTATATTTTATAAATTAAAAGAAATATTTACAAAACAAAGGAATAAATGTTTGTGTTGTGTAAGCATTAAATCCAGGCCATAGTAAATAGTTTAATGGAAATATCTATCAATAATAATAATAATTAAAACATTAATTTCAAATGGAATTCAATTTTATTTTATTCATGTTTTTTTTTTGTATTTATGTATGTATGTGCTATATGTACAGTACATAGAAACATTGAAGCTTTGAAGAACAATAATTTCAATCGAAGTTGCCGAAATACTTACCAACCATAAACAGAGAATACGGTTTTTTGTATGTGGTAAAGAGTCACAATATTTTGTTTCGTTAAAAATTAAGCTTTACTTGCATCAACCAAAATCATTGATTTTCTTGCTTTTCAAAAATGTAGATTAAATTTTTCAATGAAAAGCTTCTAATACAAATTTAAAATAACTCTGTGGCCTGATTAGGGAATACGAAGCGAATCGTTTTAGGTGGCGAAAACAAGATTTGGTATTACTGCTTTCGATTTCGTTGCTGTCGTTTTACATTCGCCCTATTTTTGAAATCGAAAGCAAATGCGAAAAGACATTTCAATTCTTAACGCGTCAATTTTCGATACGTTTTTTCTGGCGGATTGGTGTATCGACACGGTCGAAAGTGGTATTTTATTGTTTTCATTAAAATAAACAAAAATGCGAGTTTTACTATATTTTTTTTTATAAAACCCAAGTAAAGAAATAAAAAATAATATTTTTCTAGATAAACTTGCAGGAACCAAAGTCAGCAACACACAAACCAGCAACAATTTTCCACGGTCATTGAATTTACAGGAGAAAATGAATAGGGATAGCCAAAGTAGCACTCAATGCACCCGCACCATCGCAACTTTGGGAAAATATCACTCCATTTTATATGGTCACGGGCTTCCTACACAAAATGCATCAATATTTTCTTTTTTGTAAAATAAAAGCAAGCCCAAAGAACTTAAGTGAATTGATCAACAAAATAAACAAAAAAAGACTAGGAAGTTCAAGCGGTGAAGAAAAACTGAGCAAGAATTTTCTTTTAACTCACAGATTCGAGGATTTTTGTATTTCTTTAACTTAGCGTTTTATGCAAAGAATTAAAATACACTATTTCGAATTTAATTTTGCATTATATTTAATTTCGAAGCTAAACACAACAAAACAAGTTGAAATCTCACAATGCATGGCTGCAATAAAAAAATATTTCCTGGAAACCAGCTGTCAATTATTTGGAAATCTTGGAAGTATAATTTACGACTCGCCTCGGATTCGATAATTTATCAATACGAAGCGAGCCGAAAAGGAGATATCGAATTGAAAACGATTCGCTTCGATAACATTAAATTGACTCAAGAAACGTGCGATTAGTATTGTGCCAGCCTATTTCTTGTTTGCGACTATTGGTTTCGTGTCAAGCAAAAATGTCGAGGCTTTAATCGAAACTAACATTACGGTGATGGACCCATGAGTCTGATGTACTCCGATCTAGACGTTTTTTGAGTTATGACGTTGTTCTTTTTAATGAGCTATATACAGGGTGTCCCGTAAGTAATGGATAACCCTGAAATGCCACATAGTAGACTTTATGACCGTCCTGAAAACTGATAAAAAAAAGTTCTATCCCAACCACAAGAAAAGTTATATGCATTTTTTTGTTCAGTGCATTATTTTTTTTCTTACTTTACATTTTTGAATACCACGACTACAAGTGAATGAGTTCCATCATTTTTTTTTTTGCAGGAATATTTTACATTACTTGTGCCAACACATAAGTAGAAGAAAATTATTATAACTGTTGGACTTCTTAGAGAAAAAAATTATTTAACATTGAATTTCAATGCAAATGTGAAAACAAATAATTTTTGAAAAAGTTAAATCATAGCTGGTATAAAAAAAATGTATGAATACCTGAGTGGCCAACTATTTTAAAAATATGCGCGTTAAATGCAGATTTCAAAATGGTATTACTTATTATTATATCTAGAGTCAATAGCAAGTTATTGGTAAAAATCTGCAATACTAGAGTAAATTTAGCAAAAACAAAAGTTTTCAAAATTAGCACCGTAAACGTGAAAATAATACCAAGCGTTGAACATAGCAGATTTTTGATTTATTGGCTGTTTCTACGATGTTGTCCTAATGATAAATCCAAGCTTTCAACTTCTAGGGCCGAATGCATTATTGATAAAAATGTCAAAAAAGTGCAAAAAACGGTTACATTTTCGAGCTTGTTTTGAGCTTGTTACGGAGCTAAGAAATCGTGTGGAGGCAGCTGCATTACAAATTTCTGAGCAAAACCATGCACGTTCACTAAGACGTTCATTTATTCGGAGGTGCAGAACCTGTATAAGAGTGGGTGGAAAACAGTTTGAGCATTTGCTTTAAATAAAAAAAAAATTAAAAAACTATCTATTTTTGTTTTTGTTTTCTAACTAAGTGATCATGTGATTAAAAGCTGGCTCAAAAACTTTTTGTTTAGAGAAAATAACAAATAAACCAACCAACAAAATATTTGATGGGTTTGTTAAAGCCCAGTAGAACAGGTAAAATTCAAAACAAGCTCGAAAATGTAAGCGTTTTTTGCACTTTTTTGACATTTTTATCAATAATGCATTCGGCCCTAGACAACATCGTAGAAACAGCCAATAAATCAAAAATCTGCTATGTTCAACGCTTGGTATTATTTTCACGTTTACGGTGCTAATTTTGAAAACTTTTGTTTTTGCTAAATTTACTCTAGTATTGCAGATTTTTACCAATAACTTGCTATTGACTCTAGATATAATAATAAGTAATACCATTTTGAAATCTGCATTTAACGCGCATATTTTTAAAATAGTTGGCCACTCAGGTATTCATGCATTTTTTTTATACCAGCTATGATTTAACTTTTTCAAAAATTATTTGTTTTCACATTTTGCATTGAAATTCAATGTTAAATAATTTTTTTCTCTAAGAAGTCCAACAGTTATAATAATTTTCTTCTACTTATGTGTTGGCACAAGTAATGTAAAATATTCTTGCAAAAAAAATGATGGAACTCATTCACTTGTAGTCGTGGTATTCAAAAATGTAAAGTAAGAAAAAAAATAATGTACTGAACAAAAAAATGCATATAACTTTTCTTGTGGTTGGGATAGAACTTTTTTTTATCAGTTTTCAGGACGGTCATAAAGTCTACTATGCGGCATTTCAGGGTTATCCATTACTTACGGGACACCCTCTATATATAAAAAAAATTACGATAAGTCGCTCTCGAGCTATAAGCTAAATCGCTTTTTTTAGCCGTGCCGATTTTTTTCTATACTGAGAGACAACCCATTTACCAATTTGGAAAACTAAATTTGTTTGTGTATTTTTATTTTACGTAGCATTCGTTGATCCGAAGTTATAAGGGCTTAAAGTTTTCTTGCTAAAAACGCTTGATAAAAAAAAAATATAAGGAACATCGCCTCTAGAAAAAGGTCTGTTCTACACAGTACCATTTTTTTGTTTTTTTAAACCGTTAGTTTGGTCTATCTGCTCGTTTAAAAAAAAAGTAAATTTTAAAATGTTAAAAACTAATTTAAAAAAAAAATATAACGGGATGCAAATTTAAAAAAGTAACGGACATCGCCCCTGGAAAATTATTTGCACAACATTTTGGTATTTGAAATTTTCCAATATCAGTGACACTTTTCGAGGTCTGCTACTTTAAAAGAAAAAAAAAATGCAGCGATTTTCAGCTTCAAAATTTTAGTGAAAAACTGTTTTATTGAATAAATTATTCAAAAAATGTATTCTTATTTAATAGATACCTAGAGAAATAGCGCCACATAAGCCATTTGCAGTCTTAACTCATTTTCGAAATGGCATACAGTTTTAAAATGTACCTACGTAGTTCCTTTCGAGGAATTATGCCAACTGAAAATGGTTTGATTTTTTTATTTTATTAAAAAGGCTTTCTGGTGTGCGCGACGGTTCTTTTTGAAATACCACTATCTTTATTAAGAACGTGATTAAACGTTAAAATCAAATAAAACGTTGCTTTTTGTCGCACATTTTTCACACTTTTTCTCATACTTTTTCATATAAATTTTCTCACACTTTTCCTCAAACCGCTTTTCACACTTTTTGATGGGTTTGTTAAAGCCCAATAGAACAGGTAAAATTCATAACAAGCTCGAAAATGTAACCGTTTTTTGCACTTTTTTGACATTTTTATCAATAATGCATTCGGCCTTAGAAGTTGAAAGCTTGGATTTATCATTAGGACAACATCGTAGAAACAGCCAATAAATCAAAAATCTGCTATGTTCAACGCTTGGTATTATTTTCACGTTTACTGTGCAAATTTTGAAAACTTTTGTTTTTGCTAAATTTACTCTAGTATTGCAGATTTTTACCAATAACTTGCTATTGACTCTAGATATAATAATAAGTAATACCATTTTGAAATCTGCATTTAACGCGCATATTTTTAAAATAGTTGGCCACTCAGGTATTCATGCATTTTTTTTATACCAGCTATGATTTAACTTTTTCAAAAATTATTTGTTTTCACATTTTGCATTGAAATTCAATGTTAAATAATTTTTTTCTCTAAGAAGTCCAACAGTTATAATAATTTTCTTCTACTTATGTGTTGGCACAAGTAATGTAAAATATTCCTGCAAAAAAAATGATGGAACTCATTCACTTGTAGTCGTGGTATTCAAAAATGTAAAGTAAGAAAAAAAATAATGTACTGAACAAAAAAATGCATATAACTTTTCTTGTGGTTGGGATAGAACTTTTTTTTATCAGTTTTCAGGACGGTCATAAAGTCTACTATGCGGCATTTCAGGGTTATCCATTACTTACGGGACACCCTCTATATATAAAAAAAAATTACGATAAGTCGCTCTCGAGATATAAGCTAAATCGCTTTTTTTAGCCGTGCCGATTTTTTTCTATACTGAGAGACAACCCATTTACCAATTTGGAAAACTAAATTTGTTTGTGTATTTTTATTTTACGTAGCATTCGTTGATCCGAAGTTATAAGGGCTTAAAGTTTTCTTGCTAAAAACGCTTGATAAAAAAAAAATATAAGGAACATCGCCTCTAGAAAAAGGTCTGTTCTACACAGTACCATTTTTTTGTTTTTTTAAACCGTTAGTTTGGTCTATCTGCTCGTTTAAAAAAAAAGTAAATTTTAAAATGTTAAAAACTAATTTAAAAAAAAAATATAACGGGATGCAAATTTAAAAAAGTAACGGACATCGCCCCTGGAAAATTATTTGCACAACATTTTGGTATTTGAAATTTTCCAATATCAGTGACACTTTTCGAGGTCTGCTACTTTAAAAGAAAAAAAAAATGCAGCGATTTTCAGCTTCAAAATTTTAGTGAAAAACTGTTTTATTGAATAAATTATTCAAAAAATGTATTCTTATTTAATAGATACCTAGAGAAATAGCGCCACATAAGCCATTTGCAGTCTTAACTCATTTTCGAAATGGCATACAGTTTTAAAATGTACCTACGTAGTTCCTTTCGAGGAATTATGCCAACTGAAAATGGTTTGATTTTTTTATTTTATTAAAAAGGCTTTCTGGTGTGCGCGACGGTTCTTTTTGAAATACCACTATCTTTATTAAGAACGTGATTAAACGTTAAAATCAAATAAAACGTTGCTTTTTGTCGCACATTTTTCACACTTTTTCTCATACTTTTTCATATAAATTTTCTCACACTTTTCCTCAAACCGCTTTTCACACTTTTTGATGGGTTTGTTAAAGCCCAATAGAACAGGTAAAATTCATAACAAGCTCGAAAATGTAACCGTTTTTTGCACTTTTTTGACATTTTTATCAATAATGCATTCGGCCTTAGAAGTTGAAAGCTTGGATTTATCATTAGGACAACATCGTAGAAACAGCCAATAAATCAAAAATCTGCTATGTTCAACGCTTGGTATTATTTTCACGTTTACTGTGCAAATTTTGAAAACTTTTGTTTTTGCTAAATTTACTCTAGTATTGCAGATTTTTACCAATAACTTGCTATTGACTCTAGATATAATAATAAGTAATACCATTTTGAAATCTGCATTTAACGCGCATATTTTTAAAATAGTTGGCCACTCAGGTATTCATGCATTTTTTTTATACCAGCTATGATTTAACTTTTTCAAAAATTATTTGTTTTCACATTTTGCATTGAAATTCAATGTTAAATAATTTTTTTCTCTAAGAAGTCCAACAGTTATAATAATTTTCTTCTACTTATGTGTTGGCACAAGTAATGTAAAATATTCCTGCAAAAAAAAAAAATGATGGAACTCATTCACTTGTAGTCGTGGTATTCAAAAATGTAAAGTAAGAAAAAAAATAATGTACTGAACAAAAAAATGCATATAACTTTTCTTGTGGTTGGGATAGAACTTTTTTTTATCAGTTTTCAGGACGGTCATAAAGTTTACTATGCGGCATTTCAGGGTTATCCATTACTTACGGGACACCCTGTATAATAATTTTTTTTACGAAAAAATAAAATCAATGAAAAAAATCAATTATTTTTGTTTTAACCTTTTTCCCACATATTTTGTATTATATTCTCCTTAAAAATAAAAAAAATAAAACGAATGCCTAGCTACATTCTGGTTGTAACCTTCAAACGCAGGTTAATTGATCCAGCCTTACATTTTATTTCAGTCGCAGAAATTTAAATTAATGAAAGTTAGCGCATAATCTTTGGTGCATTTGCTTCATTTTCTTCGTTTAATTTGGTTTAACTCAGACAAACCAATATATCTATTTATTTCAACTGAATATTCGCAGGATTGAAACGATCGTTCTTAGGCTAGAAACGCACTGAGATTTAAAAAAAACAGCCAAGCTGTCAAATGTCTATATAATTTCAACTTGTACAGCTCTGAACTTGTAATGTGTGTTTTGTTTAATCTACTACGTGAGTCAAAAGACACGAAAATCCCGTTACTTTAACATCGTGACTCCCAATCTCCCTGAAATCCGGTCAGTTTTGCACAGGCATGTTATTGAATAACTTTATAAAATAACTTTGTTTATTGTTCTTGTCATCGAAGCATTATATTTTTAAGGTTTTTTTTAATTGACTCGCACTCAAGGGGTTGTTAATACCCTTAACATGTAAAACACAATGCGAGCGTTAGGAAAATAGGATAGGGTTTAAAAGAAGGTACCGATGCACATAAGTTTTGAATTTTTGAATATCATATAATGAGGGGGAAAAATAGAGTAAGGTAAAACGTTCCACATTCGTGTTGTGCGGCTAAAAAAAGAGTCCTTGTACTTGACAGTATGTCCGAAATTGGGCTCAAGGGTAAACTGATGAGCATTCCTAGAAGCGCGAGTATTGCGGTTAAATTGTTTAAGGGCAGGAATGCAACGAGATATTTCACTGGAACACTGTTTGTAAAAGTAGCGATAAAATAAGACAATACATGAAACATTACGTCGTCGGTGCTGTAGAGAGGTTGTTATAAAACTGTTTCACACCCCTTAAAAATTATTAAAAAACCTATGCAAAGTTAACGTCTCTGAAGTTGGCAGGGCAACTCTGCAGTTTTTTTTTGTAGTTATTTTGTATTTCTATTCCCGATTTTGCAGTTCGCCAAATCGAGTGACCTGCTAACTTCACAGTGAAGTAAGCAGGTCACATAGTGTATCTCCAGAAACAAGCATGCTAGAGGCTTGAAGTAAGGCTCCAAATTTGCAGTTTATTTTGCAGTTCAAGAAATTTCAAGTCCAAATTTTGGAGTCCTTTATTTGAAAAACAAATTCCATACTGCCCTGCTAACTTCACAGTAAAGTTAGCAGGTCAGAGGGTATCTCGAGAACTAAGCATGCTAAAGACTTGAAGTAAGGCTCCAAATTTGCAGTTACTTTTGCATTTTGACAAACTCTATTTCCAAATTTTGAAGTCCTCAAAAAAAGTTTCGTACTGTCTTCACTGTGAAGTAAGCAGGGCGGTATGGATTTATTTTCAAACAAAGGACTTCAAAATTTCGACCTAAAATTTCTTGAAATGCAAAATTAACCGCAAATTTGAAGCCTTACTTCAAGTCTATATACCATGCTTGGTCCTCAAAATATACTATGTGACCTGCTAACATTATACATACTGAGGAAAAATCAGGAATGTTTTTGGCAGCACTGTATGTGTGCAAACGGAAAGAGAAATCATGACATTCTTGATAAAATCATGGAGCCTTATGCTTTTTAGTAATCAACTTGTTTGTTGGTTTTTAACCTATAAAATAGATGTAGGTATAAAAAGTCGAGTAGAATCACAAAATTTGGCGATTTTAACAAGGTAGTCATTCAAAATATTTCGATGAATATTTCAAGCAAATGGTAAAATTTAAAAATTAAATCATGACATTTCCTAAAAAAAAACTACCTCTTGTCATAACTCTTCATAAACATTTGAATATAGAAACCTGGCAACAAGCTTTGGATTTTTATCCTTGCTTGCATACAATTAAAAAACTCTGTACATATGTAATCATAATTTCATATGATAATGTAATTCTAATAAATTCATTGTCACAACATATAGGGGTGACAATGGACACCTTCAACTCAATTTTTACACAAATCATATAATATTTAAAAAAAAAAAAAAACAACAAAATCTTCCCCAAGAAACCAACCATTGGAATTTAAATCGTACAAAGCAGCTTGTTTGTGTTGGTTAACTTCTTCGAAAGCAAATCTAAAACAGAAATAAACACACTTAAAACAAAAACAAATTGATTTAAGAAGCCTTTTACAAGATAATACATACATATGTCTATGTATCTACACATTCTACACACTTTACTCTAACCTAACCTTACCCTCAGCAGCTTATTCATAGGTTAGCATAACATAACCACCCACTTTGCATTGTCATCACAACCTTCACCGTTTCATGTGTATGATGCTAAAATATATTTGTTTGTTTATTTTAATTACTTAGATTGTCCTGCGTTGCAAATACGAGTATGTATATAATGGGTATGAACAGAAAACCAACTTCCATTAAAACAATTAATGAATAATTAATAAATTTATTCTAAATTATAAACTACATGCTTGGAAAATGAGGCTTAAAATATATGTTTCATTTCGAGGTAGGTTCTATGTTCTTGTACACATACTATATACATAGGTACATATATTCGGCCGCTATAAAAACACAGAACACTACTTTACTTAACATAGGTTCATTAAATGCTCTCGAATTTTCAGGGCGTGTAAGTGGGATTTTTGGATTATTAACTTTCCATCCAAACATTACGGAGCTTATTTTAAATTCTACTTTCCGTCCTTTACACTAACCAAACCATATTCATAGAACCTTATAACATGCAGATCTGTGGGATTTCTATTGTAAATATGCGTAGGAGTGTGTGCGGCATTTAGAATATAACACAAAAGGATAAGGAGCCATATATGTACATTTGGAGTTAGCCAGCTGAACCGTACCTAATATCGATAATAGAGACGCAAGACCAAACTTTTTGTCCGAATTAAGGTACATCAACAAAAAAAAAATCAAGAAAAAGATTATTTATTCCAAACCAGCAAGTAAAATGTGCAAATGGGTAAGAATTGTGCTCGAAAAGACTACATTATTCTATACAAATGCGAAAAAGGACTGTAGGTATGTTGAACGAAAAAGGAATATGTATATATATTGGCAAATGGGAGAGTTTATTTGTTTACCCATTTCTCATCAAAGAATTGTGGGATTGTACACAATCATAAGGTCAATGGTTTTATTTTATTTTACCAGGACTATTAAATGGTCCATTAAAATGACTCTTTGGATCGGTTGATGCAGTTTGGTTTTGTGCAAAAGGATAATAATATTGTCCCTAATTTTTGTTTTTTAATTTATAGTATTGGTAGAAGAGGATTTAGCTTTTATTGTGCACCATTAGGTCAAAGAGGCTTGATGCAAAGTGCAAAACATTTGCCTCAGACTGTATAGATGCAATTAATTATTGTTTTTATTTTAATTCAAGGGAAAGTAAGGAATATGCTTTGAAACAAAACCTTTATCCAAAAACAAGTGGTTTCTATTTCATATTCTTTTCCAGTTTGAATATAAATTGAGTAAAAGTCTAGACTTAAGGCTCAGTAGGGCAAATCTATTTCAGTCGAAGAACCGTAAATAAGTTGTTTAGGGCCCAGTTATAGATATCATTGGAAACCATCATTGAAAAAGTTAGCTGTTGATTTTGAGACCCTTGGAAAGTTTAATAATTGAATATTTTAATGCAGAAATATAGCTTACCACATCAAAATTATTTGTCCTCTAAAAAAATTCATTTTGACCCATATCTTCCCCATAACGTATCTTTTAGTTTTTTAAATGATTATTGGTAAGGTTGTTGTGCAAGTTGTGCAAAATTGAATTCTAGAAATAAATATTAAGTCAACTAGCTTTACTTTGGCAGCAAAATAATCATAAATTTTACTTCAAAATTTCTCAAAATTGACAACTACTGCAACAACTGAATAATACAGTGTACTGTGTCCCGTCAGCTCGGTCTAAGGCTGCGAGTATAGTAGTGCGACAAAGCGATGCGATGCGAGAAATGTTTCCGTGCGGGAAAAATATTTACATTTATTCTTATAAACGTGGGCACAGTGAAGCGATATTTGTTGCGATTTTACACATACTTATCGCAAGCATCACGTTCACGATCTCTTTTGACCACTTTTGCTCGAATCTCGAATACCTTCTCGCATCGCTTCTTCCATCGCATCGCTTAGTCGCACTACTGTGCGCGTAGCCTAAGACAATCTTATATATCAAAGATCTACGGAAGACAAACTCGTATGTGAGTGTAAAGGCCAGGATCTGTAGGCCACCGGATGTTATGACTGATTCATCGTGATGACGTTTCTCCGAAATTGTTTTTTGACTAGCGTTGACGTCCAACAATAGCAGCGACAGGTACGATAAGGACTCGTAAGTTAATGGCAGTTAGGAGACGACTTAAGGAAGCAGACCTTACCCCAAATGTCAACTAGTTCGAGTACGATTTTCACTATGCACTTCAATCGGGAAGTTGAGCAATGTAGGCGATTTACGTTATCGGATGAATGCAGAATGTGTTTGGATGGAAGCTATAGCATAGAGGCAGAGTAAACAGATGACCTGTCTTCCATGGAGACAAACTCTGCACTCATCCGAGAAAGTAAATCGCCTACATTGCTCAACTTCCCAATTGTTGTTCAGAGTGAAAATCGTACTCGAACTTGTCGATGAGTTGCAGTAATTTTGGTACCGTGGTGGGACAAACGATACTGATAAACCCCACCCAAAAACTTTGACTTCGTGATTCCCACTTCACACAGCTATTTTGTTTTACCTATAAATAATTATTAAGTCAATTAGCTTTACTTTGGCATCAAAATAATCATTTATTTTTTCTTCAAAATCTCTTAAAATTGACAATTAATATTTTCAATTATGGTTTTCAATGATAGCTATAACTGGCTCTTACATATGTACATATTTTGAAAAGTAAGTCATAGAATTATCCGGCTTTCAGTATTTGACTTAAGAATTGAAAAATCCATTGAATTTGGAAACAAAAATAGCAAACAAAATTTTGAGTTTTAAAACTCATGTTTTAATTAAACAACAAAACAAACAAAATTGCTCCTCCGACCGAAGCGGGGGGGATACAGATGCACCATTTTAAACAATTTTACAATTGTATCGACACAAAAAAACAAAATGTACACTCTTGCTTTTGTCACATCATTATCGCATCACCCTGTATACAAAATTTAATTTTTAAAAATATCGCTTTTTCGATTTGTAATTCTTCCATAAATTAGTAGTTAACCAACAAATCAAATGGTATACTGTATTTTGAGCTCTTGCTATTTCGAATGTTGTGTATTAGTTGTGTATGAGTATTAGGTTGGTCCTTATTAAATAAAAACAAAAGCATGTGAAATTTTAGCTCATTATATTATCGTTAACCCGGCCCCAAGATGTCTGAAGTTTTATATGGGAAATCCCATGTATTTTTGTAAATCCAAATTTGAAAAATCTTAACTTTGGTAATGATTGATAAAAACAATTGAATTTTGGAACACATGTAGTCACTTTTGTCACATTTATAAAAATGTATCAGAAAAAAATTTACTTATAGCCGTTTAGACAAAAATATTTTTTTATTTAACTTCAATAAATGTTGTGATTTTTTTTAACATGACAAAAGTTACTACATGTTTGCAAAAATTCAATTTTCTTTATTAATCATTACATAAGTTATGAATTTTATAAGTTGGATGTACAAAAATACATAGAGTTTCCCATAGAAAACTTCAGACATCTTGGGGCGGGTTAACGCTAATAAAATGAACTAAAATTTTAAAGGATTTTTTTTTATTTATTAAGAACAAATAAGGGGGGGGTGCGTCATTCAAAATAAGAGAATCACATTTCATTTATAAGGACTACCCTAATGTGTATACATACACAAATAACAATTTCATAGTAAAATTTAATATTTTTTTTTTTTCGATATAATAACATTGTCCATTATAAATCGTCAATTTCTAACTGCCTTATGGTGGATTAACATGTATCTTCGTCTGACTTCTGCAAAAAAAAAGGAGATGCAAAATTCAAATTTACATGTGTTGGATAGAGAGAACACAAAAATGCAGAAGATCTTTGTACATGCAAATTATAGGAAGTGCCATTATGCAGATATGAAGACGAACATGTTCATCTTCTTGATGGTTCTCTTTCACACGCGCATACATCTGTCCCGCTCTACTTTTCTTCATATTTGCAGACGAAGATACATGCTAATCCAGATTTAAGGTTGTTGGGTACGAGAGCAATTTAGTGTGATCTAGTCGTGCTTTTTATTTCCATAAGCAATCCGATTTCGGATATTGGCTTAGTAGATATCCAACAGATTTTAATCATAAAATTTGATTAGTATTTACCTACTTATAATACTGAATAGGTAGACACTGCTTTCTATTAGTCTATATCCACGTCGTTAAAAGAAGACATTTTCAATAGGAATATTCAAAATAATTTTCATGTGGTGTGGCTTACGAAAAAAATCTATCCCTACTTATGGTTACGATATGGAGTTCAGTATGGCGTTATTAGAGAAGGATACATAATAATTATTATTAAGTAGTGGAGAAAAAGAAAAGCAAAATTACTTTATTTTCACCAAAGCCGGGTTTAGCTTTATTTAAAAAAAAAAAAAAAAATAGTCAAAAATTAATTACATTTTATGGTACTATTTTAAGAACATCCTTGTCTCAATCGATTAAGTACAATAATCATAAATTTGTGTGGGTTGAAATTATTTTTTTTTTTTCTTTTTTTTTTCAAAAGGTATAAGCAGGCACCTACCTTATGTACCTATAATACAGTACACAGGCACCTACCTACATATGTATGAATGTATGTACCTACAGTACAGTACATAGGTAGGTGCCTGCTAAAAGAAATAATTGGTACTTCTAAATAAGACGCACGTGCGACTTCCATAAAACCCTTTTTAATGAAACGCCATAATAACTCTTATCTAATCAAAACCAAATTGAATTTAATTCTATCTCCATTTCTGGAAATAGACACGCACTTAGGTAAATGTTTCGTTACTATTTTTAGGCAATTTAATTCCATTCTGCCACAACGAAGTGGATTTCCATTTAACTGTTATATTCCTAAATAGCATCGATTTAATTTTATTTCCAAAAATTATTCGATTCATTTTGTTATCTTTGTCGTCGATGTAAAACGTGATACGGATTTAGAAACAAATAAAAGGTACATACAAATTGATATCCTCCAATTTTATATGAGAATTCATACATACGTATGTATGTATGTACTTGTACATCCATTAGGACATAACCTCAAAACACTTTCAGATTTCTATTTTTGCAAACCATCCCTTGTGTGTTCTGTGTGGATTATTGAAAGGCTTGAGATTTTTTTTTTGTAATGGATGGAATCCATATTTCCAAAATTTACCTTCCTACTATTCGCTGCTGTCCTTAACACGCAAAAATAAACTACTTTCAAAGGCAATACAAAGAAACCTAAGATATCCTTAGTAGCCCAACCCTATTTAAGGACACTTCATATTTTTTTCTCTTTTATTTGCTGAAGAGGATAAGTATTGGTTTTGTGTAGTCAAATTCCAAAGCTTTAATTAACTTAACACAACGAATGAAAAGAAGTTCAAAAATATTATTTTTGGCAAACTGTCTGTGTGTCCGGACAAACTGGTTAACCAAATTAATATTTTAACACAAATTATTAATTATTTTTGATAACGATAAAACAGATTCGTGAATTTTGTTGTTAATCGTGGAAATATCGTATACGAGTATTGATAAGCGAAAACATTTTACATCGTTAGAAAGTAAGATTATTGCACTTGATATTTCAAAAGCGTTTGGCATCAAGCTCTCTTGTCGAAAATGCGCGCATTTGGTTCGATGAATCTCTTCTTCATTGGATTAGAAATTACCTTTCGGACCGTTCAATACAAGTTGTATTGAACGGTTTCAAGTCTGAGATCCACAAAATAAATGCTGGTGTACCCCAGGGCTCCGTTTTGTCTCTGACTCTCTCCCTTATTTTTATTAAATGATCTTTTGTCTGAAACTTCTAATCCATTAAACTCTTTCGCTGACGACAGTACCCTCGACTTTTCATATTCGTTTACAGATTCACATCGATTCGGTTGTGGAACTTCGGATGTGAAACTTGAACGGCAGCGTATGATAAGTTCATTGAATTCTGATCCCGACCGCAATGGGGAATCAAAAACCGCGTAGAATTTAATGCTTCAAAAACTCAATGCTGTCTCCTGTCGTTAAAGCAAAACCCACTCCCAATGCCGCTAACAATGGACGGCACTTGCATCGAGGAAACCAAACAGCTGTCAGTTCTCGGTATGTGTGTCACAGACCACCTTTTGTAGAATGACCACATATTTGATGTCGCCAAAAACGCTGCTAAGTGGTTAGGTTTTCTCCGTAGATGCAAGAAATGTTTGTCCCCTTCTGATCTGGCTGTGATCTACAAATCCTTTATTGGTCCAAGACTTGAGTACAATTCTCATGTTTGGGCAGGAGCTCCAAAAACTCACTTAAGTTTGTTGGACAGAATACAAAAGAGAGCTTTAAAAATGATAGGTGAAGGATTTATAACGGAAACAATTACATCTCTGGAACACCGCCGTAATGTTTCATGTCTTTCCCTATTTTGCGTTATTTTTATAAACAGTGTTCAATTGAAATAGCCAGTTGCATTCCTGCCATTAAACTATTGAACCGTAATACTCGCGCTTCTAGGAATTCCCATCAGTTTACCCTCGAGCCCAACTTCGGACGTACTGTTTAGTATACAGATTCTTTCTTTAGTCGAACCACAAGAATGTGGAATACTTAACCTGGCTCTGTGTTTCCTTCTCATTACAGTATTCAGACATTCAAAATAAATGTTCATTGGTATCTCCTTTTTAACGCTTTCACAATTTCCTGAACTATTTTAAGGGTAATAATAACCCCTTTTGTGCGCGCAAAGTTAAACAAAAAGTAGGAAAAAGTAGGTACATACGTGCGACGTAGCCGTTCACTTTATTCGTGTTTATCTCAGAACCAACAAAATATGGAACCGAATGGAACCTACCACACGATTATTCTCCATTGAACCGTATTTGAAATAAATGTCACGCAATCCAAATCAAATAACAGAAATTCCACAAGGGGATTTCTTGAAAAATGGAAAAGCTTTCAACATAAATATATGAGTATCTTTGTATCAATAAACGAATGTGCGTGTTCTCTAATAAATAACGTGCGAAGGAGTACCTTCAGCACCCACTCTTTCTCTCTCTCTGCATTCACATTCGGAGCGTAGTAGGTACTTCAGCAAAAAAGTCCTTTGAAAATTTACGCGTTAGAGTGGAAGGAAAGCTAAGGTGGGAGTGAGGCAAAAACTGGGGACATCACAGGGGCGCAGGGTGTGGTAATAAGAGATCACATTAATAGGAATTATCTGGGTAATTGTTGTCTGCGTGTTCTGCGTGCTTAGTGTATTAACAAAATGGCTGCGGTATAGAAGTGTGGTTCTTGTTTGCTTATGGTTGTTCACTTGAGGGTGGGATTTTTTGAATTGATTAGTTGACGAAGGCACAGGATATGAAAATGTATTCAAAATTTTGTTGATACACGTGCATGAGAGTTGAGCGTGCATACATATGTATATAGATATACCTATATTACAAACAATACAAACATTTTATGAGAAATTCATTTTTGTGTAGCCATTTTTGTTTATTTCAGAAGGGAAGGTTGCCTTTATGCTATGTCTCTTTATGTGCTGAATTAAAATAAGGGCTAAAGGGCTGCTAATATTTTCGGTTGATTATGATAGATGAG
This sequence comes from Melangyna quadrimaculata, assembly GCA_949320155.1. Classification (NCBI taxonomy): domain Eukaryota; kingdom Metazoa; phylum Arthropoda; class Insecta; order Diptera; family Syrphidae; genus Melangyna; species Melangyna quadrimaculata. Next base: position 77,808,710 of record OX439483.1, on the reverse strand, counting down.
TTTAATTATTATTTGAAGAGAAAGTGTAATTTTTAACCTTTGCGCTTGAATATGAGGTCAATGACTTAGGTGTGGTTTGATTTTATTAGCTTGAATTTACACAGAATTTGAATATCGTGGAATCACAATAACAGCAATGGATGTTAGAATGTCGTATCGAATACAAAATATATATAATTTGAAATCAAGCAATTAGTAAATTATTAGAATTCCAATTTGAAATTAAAAAGTAACATAACTATAAATACATTTTAAAATAGAAATAATTATAGGGTTGAAGTTAGTTTTAAGGGAAAAATCATAAATACTTATGCCTTCACTCTTAATTCACATTATGCTGGTTGAGCAGAGTAACTAAACGACATTGACCTCAAAGTCAGCCAGAATGGTTAAATGATGAAGACCGCGGTGGTTTGCGGCTTATTCGCATAGACCTGCGAATAAGCCCCACAAGAAATAGTCCAAAGGGTTCAAATCACACGATCTTGGTGGCCAATTCACGTCGCCTTGGCGTGAGATAACCATGCCATGAAACTGCTCGTGCAGCAGAAGAACAACGATTGTGTCCTGAGCTGTGTGGCAAGTAGCGCCATTCTGTTGAAACCATATGTCTTCGGTGTCCATATCATCCAATTCAGGCTACAAAAAGATGGTGATCACCGACCTATAGCGATCGCCGTTGACGGTGATGGCCTGGCCAGCATCATTTTCGAAGAAGAACGGACCGATGACTCCTCCAGCCCAAAATCCACACCAAACAGTAACTTTATTGGATGCATTGGCACCTCGTGAATCTCGCGTGGATTGGTGTCATCCCAAATCCGGCAATTATGCTTATTCACGTACTCATTCATCCAAAAATGGGCCGCATCGCTAAAGATGATTATTGGACCAAAATTGTGATCAACAGAACACCCATTTTGATAATAAAGTTTTATCATTTGCTCATGTTGCTCGACGCTGTAACTTAAGACGATATTTTGACAGAAAGTAAAAGAAATAATATGGCCGCCACGAGCTGTCAAAATCAACCCGTTCCTAGGAAAACCCTTAACATACAACTTCGACCATGGTGGACTTAATTTTCATCCATCCAACTTACACACATGAATTGAGTTTTATCGATATCCAAATAACGTCGAACAAGACTGCTTGTACCGACCAATCAATAATCTAACAAAAGCAGGGGAGATATTTTGTTAAGGAGCAAGAAAAGTTGGGTATAAATGGAACCTTTGGTATAGAGCGCCGCATCAGAATCAGATTATGAACGGAAAATACGCTATAGAGGAAAGTAGTAGAAGAACAAGCGAACGCGTTTATGCGCCTGAGTGTTTCGAGAGATCAGAGTACATTTTCTCTCAGAAGTCTCTTATTTTCTTCAATGAGCAGTTAAGGTTCAACCGGACTCACGAAACGTGCACAAAAATGCTAACTGAGCCTTCCACCGACTCCACTCACTTATGACACGCAGAAACAGGCCAAGCCAAAAGACGAAGATACTGATGTACAAGCAGCGACTGCGGCCTGCCTGTCATGAGCTATTTCTTCCCACTCTGGTTTTCCATCTCTAAGTCGGTCATGAAAAAACTTTAAATGTTCGACAGAAAGTGGCTAAGGAATTGCACCGGATTACATTTCGACCGACAGCCAATGAGACATCACAGCACCGAGCATCTACACACAGAGGCGAAAATCTTCCCCTGGACAGGTACCTAACTACTGCTTTCAGCAAAAAAGTTAAAAGGACACACCAAGAGTCATGCGACAACCCGAACTTTGATACCTCAGTACGATGGAAATGCTGGTCGACAACATCATCACGGACACCGAGCAACCAGTTACGCCACTATTTTGACACCGCTTATCTGGTTAACGATCAAAAGCCCAAAAGTCGAAGAAAAGAAGGACCCCACCCATTTCGGTCTGTCTGATAGCATTGGTTCGATCCTAATAGTGTCAAGGCTATCTGGGACTTATAGTTTTGAAGTGTTTTAAAATTATTAGATAAAGATACTGCCTCTTGCGAGGAATTGACAAATCCTCCAAGAGTATCACTTGTCACGAATAAGTGCTTCTCGTCTAGCCGTTCGGATTCGGCATTAAATTGTAGGTCCCTTCCATTCCTGTCGACAGGCGCACACAGGAATGGTTGCGAGTTGTTAGTCACTAGGCCTGGTTCTTCACGAGCCGTTGTGCCACCCAATTTATTTTATTTTTTTAGATAAAGGCCCATTTTGTTTCAGGAATTTTTGGAAGCAGCTGATAGGGGTTACTTAGAGCTGCATAGGACTGGCCACGAGACGAGACTCTGCGAGACTTTTGTTAGTCTCGTCTTGGTCTTGTTGAAATCGAAAATTTTCAGTCTCGTTTCAGTCTCGTATAATCAAATCTCGTCTCGGTCTCGTCTCCGAAAAATACGAATTCCGGACAACCTGTTGATTATTGGAACGAAATATTTTCGATTAGTTTGAATACCTATGTGCAGAAGAAAATAAATATTTAACTGAAATCGGATTTTTTAATTTATTAGACTTTCTGTAAATTTCGGTCCAAATATACAGTCTCGTCTCGGTCTCGTCTCGATTGCTTAAAAGGTAATCTCGTCTCTTCTCATCTGAGACTGAGACTTTTCTCGTCTCGTGGCCAGCCCTAAAACCGCATCGTCAAAAATCGGCATGTATCCCTAAAGGACTTTTAACATTTGGAACATTTGAAACAATATTAAAACCACATTTCTTCATAAAACGAATCGAAAAACTATAGCTACAATAGATTGTGTTCTTGTTTTCTTCACCATTTGCTAGACCTTATCTGTAGAAAAATTTGGATGATTCCCACTTGAATTTCTTAGCATAAATTGACTTCGTCAAGCAGTTGTCAAACTTTAATCTTAACAGAATCAACGCAAGATATTAAAATATTAATTATCTCTGTCAAAGCTATTGAATCTATTTTAATAAAGACTGTAATTTAAATATACAAACAAAATGGGTTAATTTTTAGGCAGAACATCTTCATGTGTAAGCACTTAGTCGAAATATATTCAACTAACTCATCAATTGAGTTTTAATTTAATTCACCACTCAAATGCTCATCCTTTCAAAATATTAAGTACAAACAATTGCTTTCCAGTGACAAAGTGCACCTTGCCATTACAATCCGCCCCCGTCACTTCGTCGGACGATAAAGTCTAAGCGATTCCGCATTATTCACGTCTGACCTTCGTTTGAATAGCCTATTCGTCCATCAAGAAGTACTTGGAACATCCAGTGTGCCATTCAACATTGACAGTCTGCAGATGCATGCAGTTGCAGCTGTGCACATATTATAAGTTCAAGTCTTGTGTAAACACTTCACCTATACAAAAAATTACTGTCCGAACAGCTCTTTCAATACAATCCCAGTCCCAGACCAGACACCCACCGATTCGACAACAACCCAAACAACAACAGCTACGTATTCATCGGGGAAAAGATGTGTATAATGAAATCAGGCAGCGAAAATTAATCAGCTGCAGATTTAAGGCCAAGGTTGCATCTTGAGTTGCATATCTCCATCGCATGTACTGTACCTGGCAATATCGTTGCACGTCAGTCACAATTTTCGTTTATTTTTCCAAGAATTTTCATTAAGCGAGCTCTCTCATATACTAGCTATAGATTACTCTGCGGTCTAGCTGTGGGGTTTTTATTTCGAATTAATTTCGCGGATCGCGTTTCAGGCGAGAATAATGGCCCGAAATTAACGTGAGCGATGGAACCGCGCCACAGATGACGGCGACACGTCTTCATTGACCAGAACTATTTTGGGCAATCCACAGAGAACACGCCACAGCTCGCTTCTGAAGACTCGTGTGTCTATATACAGGAGTGGCGACCTCTGTTCATCGTGGTTGACAGGTACAACGCCAGGCAAATAGACATGCAGATTGCCCGGAGGCCGGAGGCAGACAGATGGAAACACACAAAGGAGGTATACTATACAACTGCAGTGGTGGCATTGTCTAGCCTGCCTGCCTGCCTTGTGAGCTATATTTAGTTTGGTGCTTGAGGGTGGAGGTTGTGGGTTGGGGGAGATGGTTGAAAAAGTTTACACCAACATTTTGGTGAATGGGTGGATTGGAAGTTGTATATTTTAGGCGCCCCTCCCCCGCACAGCGCACTTAATGAAAACATACAGGTGGTTAACGTTTGCGACCCCTCGACTTTGGGTTGAGGCTTTTAATCCGCATGGACAGAGTTTACATTTCACACACACGTATTTGCGAAAATTGTATTTTTTTCTGATGATTTTCGTAGTACTTCCAGAGCTTGTGTGCGTGAATTGTGGTTTTGTGAGAGTTAACTGTAAACTTGGCATTTGAGAACTTTTGAGGTCGTAGGATAAAGTTAGATGACTTCTGACATTGAAAGCTTGTAGGTAAAAAAGTTAAATTCGATCTTTTTAACATCATGTTTATGATTTAGAAAGTTTTTGTTGATACTAGGTATAATTTTTTTTGGAAATGAATGTCCATGTATTTGATTTATGGAACAAATTAGTAAGTGCGGACACTCACCACCTTTTCATTGATTTCAATGGCACGTATGACAGTATCTTATTTGTTTTTTTTTTTTTTTTTTAATGTGCCGCGCACTTAAGGGGTATTTACTACCCTTAATATGAACAGGCACAGTGCGAGCGTTAGGAAAATAAGGAAGGATTCAAAAGGAGATACCGATGCACATTGGTTTTGAAGTTCTGAATATCAAAATAGGCTTGAAAAATATGGCCAGGTTAAGCATTCAACATTCTTGTAAAATAAAGAAAGCGCGAGTTTTACGGTTGAATTGTTTAAGGGGGGAATACAACTTACTATTTGACTTGAACACTGTCTATAAAAATAGCAATAGAACAGTGAGAGACAGGTGAAATTGCGGCAGTGGTCGAGATATGTTATTGTTGCCGTTAGTGTTCTACCACCTATCATTTTTAAGGCCATTTTTTAAAATAAATTTAATGAGCTTATCATATGCTGCCGTTCAAGTTCCACATCCGAAGGAAACGGATGTGAATCTGTAAACGAATATGAGAAGCTGAGGGTACTGTCGTCAGCGAAACAAATGGCTTAAAAGTTTCAGACAAAAGATCGTTTAGGAATATAAGGAAGAGATTCGGAGACAAAACAAAGCCCTGGGGCACACCAGCACGAGCAATATTTAGTTTCAGAGTTTGTACCTGCTAAACTCTTCTGTTTCAATACGACAACGATCGAAAACACATACATAAACGCTACATCAAGGTCGGGACAGATCTAACTAATGTCTTTGCTTGAATTTTTATTGAAGTCAGACAATATTACGAGCACCAACACTAAGATCAAACGAAAACTAACTATTGCCAATAGCTCCTTATTTGGGCAGTTTTAAGAGGAAATTTCTCTGGTCTGTTAAGACGGTGAGTCGTGAGTGGCGGAGAAGATGCAACAATGAACGGGGTCTGTAGGAACAAGGACACCCACCTAGACCCACCACGACCTAGCCAACCAGATAAAAGTTCAACAACTGAGATGACTGGATCATAAAGACTGACTGGACGCTAATATTGCAGCCTGGAAAATATATGATAGCATCTAACTGAAGTACCCGTCTATCGTTGTTGTGCGAAACACAAGGAGTTGTGGTCACTTGACAAAGGTTGTCATTCAGGGTTTTAAGTTCACTATTCGCATTTCATATCACATATTAAGTTCGGTTCCATCAGAACTATTTCGGCCCAATTCTAAATATTCCCCGGGAAAATAATTCCTCGGGAGATTTGTTCCCCCAAAATTCAAATGCTTGTCACATGAAATATATTCACATTTTGTGGACATTTAGAATGACAGCTTTTTTCTCGAAGTATTTTTTCTCATATTCGAAATTTGCTAAGAATAAGGAAAAGGGGACGAAATTCCCGGGAATTTAGAGTAAAGAATAAGAGAGTAGGGAAAAGGTAAGCTTTTCCCCGGGAATTTTTATTAAGAATTGGGCTGATTCAAAACTTGCAAAAATTGAAGCCAGTAAACCACAAGGAAGTATCCTAGGACAAAATTTTTTTTTGGAAATCTCACTGTTATATGACGGGTCCATGGGAAAAACAGCTTAAGTCCATTTTTTTGAAAAATGAAACTAATGATGACATCTTGTAGGTTTCTGTAAGTACTATTTCATGAAATAATAAAATTTCCATACAAATTTTGGATATCTCTCAAAATTACACTTTTTGTAAAAAAGCTTTTTTTTAAGTTTTTTTTTGACAACAAAACAATTTTTTGAAAAAGTTTGTTTCCAGTCCTTGTAACACATCTACGTAGTTATAGTTCAAAACAAAACTTACCCGATATTTTAAATAATACTTATTTCGTAGTGATGCCAAAACAAATTGAAATACATGAAATGGTCTAACACCGCGTTTCTTAATATTTTTTTTTTTTGCTTTCAAATAAAGACTTTTAAAATCGAAGGATGTATGAACAAAAAGCAAAAATCCGTTTCTAATTATCATTTTTAAAAAAATATCTTCAAGTTTTCGGCTACCATGTAGGCCGTAGATGGAAGTCTCCCTTAGCATATATCATTTTATTTTTTATTAGAATATACAATTCATAAAATAAAAATCAATTTGTTTTGTATAAATAAGTACATTTAATTGGAAAAAATATTTGCATCCTAATTAATTTTCCTTAGAATTTAGCATTTGTTTAGAAAGTAAACTTATATGATCATTTTTTTCGGAATCAACTTGAGTGGACTTAAGCCGTTTTTCCCCTGGACCCTTGATATTGGAGCTTGTTAAATACGTTGTATGGGCAGCAGAAAAATTACAAACGCATTCGATAAAGTAAGAAACAGTTTTAGCGACAGCAAAGTTATACCATCGTCTCAAATTCATTTCTCTGGCTTACTTAATGTAACCATTATTTTTATGGAAATATAATGGAGGCTTTGGGTGTCCAATCTGTCCAGTTTTAATAACGAAGCTTTAAAGGATAAAAAAAGAACTATTTTATTTTACAAACAAAAAATTGAGTTTTTGGTAAATTGACTTCAACAATACATAAGAAGCTTTGCAGAGTTTCTAAAATTTTATTTCTTACCTACAGGAGTTTGTGCTACGGTTCTGAGTTTTGCAGCACATGCCATTGAAATTATTAATTTGAGTCCACGATATATGTTCTCTATTGCTGATCTAGACGTTAGGTACCCATTTGTTCTATTATAATTTGTTGAGATAGAAATAATTATAAAGTTGTTCTGCGAACAAATTTTGACAACGAGAGAACAATCCGGGCAGCAACCATTTTTCAACTCAACGTTGTGGAAATATTGTCTCCTTAAAACAAAATTTGTATAATTTACCTGAATCTACGTGCCTTGCGTATACAAATTAAATGATTATGTTTAAAATTTGCTCTGAAAAGGATATTATTATAACATCTTAATTGGTTTATCTAAGACACACTCTGCGAGAATAGTCTTGTTCGTTTTCAAAACTGTGTATTCTCTAATTGAGATGTTTTGTGTTAATTAGAGATTTTCACTTAATTAAAAACAATATTTTATACCTACTGTGATTAAATTGAAACATAAAAAGAAGATTTAGGTGAATTTAGATGTAGATAGTTATTATAGTGCTTAATAATAACGACGAGGCTTACCTCAATCACGCCACAACATATAAATTACTCGCACGCACAACTCCAGGGCCCATCGCCATCATAGATGCAGGACAATATTTCGTTGTCCATATAGACAGGTAAAGGTATAAGGTATGTACATAGATAAATCGAGGATTAATTAAAATCGAATATATTTTATTAATTAATTTTACAAATTTTGACGTTATTCATCTGGATGGCAGATGAAATTAGATTACAACCATCATTATCAAAATCAAAAAAAAAAAAGGATTATAACGATAATGAGAATTGTGTTTCCCTATAATCCTATTTGCGATTAAATGAAATCGAAGGACATCATCATTGCCGGTAATTTAAATTGATGTTTTAATTAAATTAATTGAAATGAAAAGTTCTTAGTGAAACAAAAAAAAAAAAAAAATACATATATTATCTATCTTCATAGGCTCAACAGATATTTAGGGAATAAAGCTGTTTGGACTGTTAATTTAACGTGTTTTATGGCTGGTGCACTTACCGGTTGAAGATTGAATAAGAATAGTTCAACATATAGTTGTTTTTTGTAAGAATTTGAAAATATATTATAAGTATTATGCTTTCTATCCAAAAGAATGAGGTTTTAATCAAATCTACAATATCGATTATGGCGAAGTCCATAAAAGCGACTTTGTTAATGAGTCCGTCAGGGTATGCGATTGTACATTTACTGCCTTAACAGATGGATCGGCTTGCTTCAATTCAGTTTTTAGTACATATTTCAATATACATACTGTATTTTTTTAGCTGCCATACAAAGATTTTGTTTTGTTTTTTTTTTTTTTCAAAATTCGACGAAAATACCTCGTACAAATTAAACTCATTGGCCGTTATGTTTTTTTTTTTTTATATTTAGCGCGCGCTAAAGGGGTTGTGATTACCCTTAACATGTTATACACAGCACGAGCGAGTATTACGGTTGAATTGTTTAAGGGGAGGAATGCAACTGGCTACTTCACTAGAGCACTGTAAAATAACGAAAGGCATGAAATATTTTGACGTTGCTCAAGAGATGAAAATTTTTCCGTTATAGTTCTTTCACCTATCATTTAAAGAGGTCTCTTTTGAATTCTGTCGAATAGACTCAAGTGGGTTATTGTAGCACCTGCCCAAATATGGGAGTTATACTCAAGTTTTGGACGAATAAAGGCTTTGAAGATCACAGCCAGATCAGAAGGGGAGAAAAATTTCTTGCATCGACGGAGAAAACCTGAACACTTAGCAGCATTTTTGGCGATGTCGAATATGTGGTCGTTCCATAAAAGGTGGTCTGTGACACACATACCGAGGACTGAAAGCTGTTCAGTTTCCTCTATGAAAGTGCCGCTCATGGATAGCAGCATTGGAGGTGGGATTCGCTTTAAAGACAGGAGACAACATTGGGTTTTAGAAGCATTAAATTCTACACGAATTTTTATTCCCCACTGGACGATACTGTCAAGATCAGAATTTAATGAGCTTATCATACGCTGCCGTTCAAGTTCCACATCCGAAGGACATGGATGTGAATCTAGAAACGATTATGAAAAGGGTACTGTCTTCAGCATATCAGTTTAATTGATTAGAAGATTCAGATAAGAGATCATTTATGAAAATTAAGAAGAGGGTCGGAGACAAAACGGAGCCCTGGGGCACACCAGCATTTATTTTGTGGATATCAGACTTGAAACCGTCCAATACAACTTGTATTGAGCGGTCCAAAAGGTAATTTCTAATCCAACGAAGAAGAGATTCATCGAAACCAAATGCGCGCATTTTCGATAAGAGAGCTTGGTGCCAAACTCTATCAAACGCTTTTGAAATATCAAGCGCAATAATGTTACTTTCTCCAAAACGATGTAAAAATTTGTGCCACTGTTTGGTGAGATATACCATCAGATCACTAAGAAAGCCGTACTGCCCGTCATTAATAAGCTTTCGTTCCTCGAGATATTTCTTGAGCTGGAAATTAATCACCGTTTCCATGACCTTGGAAAGAAGGGACGTAAGTGCAATTGGTCGATAGTTTGAGGGTGAAGAAGTTACGTCTTTTTTAGGGACAGGCTGGACAAACGCTGTTTTCTATCCACTCGGAAAGAGACCAGTAGAGTAGGACAGATGGAAAAGCTTAGGCAGTGGTTTTGCCAGCGTTGAGGAACACCTCTTCAGAACAATGGGAGGGATACTATCCGGGCCAGCGCATTTGTGTATGTCGAGATCTTTTAGAACTCTTGCAACTGCACTAGTGCGAAAAAAGACTTGTCCCATGACACCATTTACGCTCTCAAGTACAGGAGGAGTCATAACACTTTCTGGCAGCGTCGAATTAACAGCAAACTGTGCTGCAAGTAAATTGGCTTTATCTAGTGAGCAGACAAAAGGAGTATCATTGAAGACGAGCGTTGCAACCGAGGACGAGGTGGTGTTTCGTATGTTTTTTTACAAATGATAAAGAAACGATTATTTCAAATGTTTGTCGAAAATGCACTAAACGGAAGTGACGTTCGTTAAATTTATTTTATTCCCATTTTACACACAGGTACCTAGGTACTTTTCAACACACATGTACTTCAAAAAGCATAGAAAACAAATAATCAAAAGAAACCCTAGGTTTGACGATGAGAGTCAAACGGCAAATGCAGATGAATAGTATAGGCACAGAAAGACGACGTGTTATTTTTTTTAAAGAAGTTTTGAATACCCTTAATACGATAAAAACACAGTGCGAACTTTGGAAAAATAAGGAATGATTTAAGAGGAGATACCGCATACCCATGCATATAGAATATAATGGAGGAATAGTTTAAAAGGAGAAATGCGATTGGCTTTTTCACCAGAACACCGTGTATATACCATAAAATAATAAAATACCTGAAAAAAAAAAACTAGGCAAAACGAAACTTAAAGATCTAGCTCTACGGTCCAGTTGAATGTGTGTCACTTAAGTTTTGAGTTTTTGCCACTAAACTGCCACTTAATTACCTCTTAATCCATAAATAACGTTTTTCGTTGGGTGCCATTTAAGTTCCCAGTTCATTTGAACAAAGTGATACAAATATCAGTAAATCTATTTTGTTTTTCTACTTAAAACGAATTCTTTTCGATTAAAATACATCTTATATACATATGTACCTACATATTTCAATACTTTTTCCTTTTTTTTTAATAAAGTCATCCATCGAAGCTTGGCACTTAAACAAATTATGTTGAAATATTAAAATACAATATCTCAACCAAATTGTTACAACGCAAAAAAATTCGAATTTCAAGTTGAAGATACAAAGACAAAAAAAAAAAACTAGCACCATATTGCTGATGCTGATTGTCTATTAAAAAATTCATATTTAATCAGGTACTCGCGTAAGAAAAACATCAAAAGGATTCCATCCATATAACTATACATACCATAAGGCTGAAGAGAAAGTCATAAAAAAAAAAAGAAAAAAACCTTCTGACAACGAAAATCTTTCCATTTCACAAATATACTTCCAATTTTGAAATTAAATTCAAATATTCACCCAAAACAAAGTATAATCTACCTCAAGCACTACAATGTTTATACTTTTCCCTTTGCAATGAATAACAAAACGGATAAGCGATTTTCTGAGCTACAATTTTATATGAAAAACAAGACAGCAAAAAAAAAACCGATATAGAAGAAAATAAATGCCCAAGGAGAGTAAAGTGCTTGGTCTCGGAGAGATTTCAAGCGTCCTTTGCTCCCGAAACTAAAGAAATACAAAAACAATAAAAAAAAAGAAGAAAAAAAAAAAAAATAAGGAAACAAAGCTGAAATTTTCATTAAAATGCAACAAGCACCTACTCTAGAGACATGGAGGAACAAAAATAAAAACAAATAAAACATTGAGATACTCAAGGAGCACAACGGAAAATATATAGAAACAACAAAAACAGAGGAGGAAGGCCAGGAAAGAAGATGGTCCTTTATAACCATATCTATCTTATATACAGAGGTTTATAGGCTTCCCTGCGCCACTGGGGAGTAAGCTGCTGGTCCATCAATGTATCTCTGCTAGGTACAAATACATATATACAAACATACCTTTATATTGTACAGAAGAATTCTATATCTATACATATCCACAATCACATCCAGATGCAGTCAGCAGCAACAGCCCCAAGAGCTCTAAGGGGTTAAACAAGAAGGATATCCTCATTCTTTGTCGGTGAATAGCACACAAAAAAGGAAGAAACAGAAATCCTTTAACTTATGCTCACTCACCTGGCAGAGGTAAGGTTTGGTTTTTAAGTTTTTTTTTTTTATTTTTTTCGCTCTTTTACATATATATTCTTTATATTCAGGCGATATGCTTGGTTTAAGGTTCAACTATCCCTCCTGCCATATTTTTTTCCTGCGTTCGGCGCCATTTTTTATAAAGGGAAACCACTGCTGATCCTCTTGAATATCATTCTGTGTCACTTGAACAACTGATAAGGTTCTCTTTTGGACAACAAACGCAACGGTAAACGATTGGCTAATCCCATGATGACAGATGGGGATATAAAAAAATCAATTTATATAAAAGGACGCACATCACTCCCTATGGAACTTGACGCATTGATTGATATAAAACAGTGACAAGGGTATAGTGTTTTATTTTTTACAGTTTTTGCACAAAACGGAAACGCTTCAACTTATCTAGAATAAAAATGGCGCCCAACATTTTATCCATTATATTGGAATTTAAGATGGGATAAGGATTTATTGCACCACAAAAAGGCTTAATTTACTAAATTGCTGGAGTTTATTTAAGTGTAAATAGATAAAATAAAAAAAAAAAAAAGAAATTAAGTTTTAGGAATCCACTAGACTATTTTTACAGAATAACAAAAGAAAAAACGTATTTCTGTATGTACCATCATTGTCAAGCGCAATCAAATTAAAAAAAAAAAATAGACTCGCTAAAAATTGGGAGGGAGTTTTTATGTGTATAAAGACTAGGATAAGCAACAATATTTCAGTGTATTTTTGGTATTATAGTGAATTTTTCATTTGTATATGTTATACGAATAGGTGGGATCTACTTGTGTACTGTATATACATACATATATGTATATGTAGGTAGTGTATCCTTATTTAAGTTTTAACAGTGCAAGTAGAGGCTTGTGAGTGAGTCCTTTCGAATATATATCTGATGGAGGCTTAATTGTTTTGTGTTGTATTTTACGGGTGCATGTGAATCCTGCGCGAAGAGTTGCAAAGTAAAGATTTAGAAGAAAAAAATGAATTTTTCAAACGATGCTGCATTTTATTTTCCAGTCACAATGGAGAAATTTATTGTTATGTACTAGAAACTAAAAATAGTAGAATGGTATAGATAAACATTTTTTTTTAAATAAAGATTAGATGTCATTTTTGTTCGTTGTTTCAATTGTTTCGGTAGTCCAATTACTTTTTGCCCGATGTTTACTGCTTAGTTAATTAGATGATTTAGAGAGAGTAGATATCTAGTTTTTGGCATTGATTAATGATTAATGTACAACATGTGGCATATATTTATACAAGAAGGTAGCCACCTGCCTTATTTAATAATAACTGTTTCCAAAAGCCAAACAGTTTCCATAGATTTTCTAAACAAAATAATTTTTTTTTGCAGTTTTGAAAAACTGTACCTAGTAATTTTTTTTACGCACTAGTCGTAATTTTTAATATTAAAAATATACATATGTTGAAGAGTTTTAGAATTACTGGATTAAAGGCCAATTTTTTAATACGCATTTAAACTTCAGATAGTGCTTATTTTTCGAATAAAACAAAAATTAGTTTGTTGCTGTAGTAATTATTCCTTTGATAGTTTAACTGATGATTGAAAAACCGGCTCTAAATCATTTTTATACATAACTTACTCAGTCGAAAAATAAGTCGGAAAAGAGTCATAATTAAGATAAAATTGTTTTTATAATTTAAAGCTCTATGTGTATCTTTTTTATATTTTCCTTTAATTAACATCAAGAATAATTAACTATTTTTGCCTCTAGTACGATTTTATCAGTTGATAGATACCAACATTTTTATCATTTTTTGTTAACTATCAAAATTTTATATTTAATTTAAAAAAAAAAAAACATAAAAAATATTTTTAATAGATTAGAGATGCAAATAAATAAACCTACCTTACATCATTTATGTTTAAAAAATTGTATGTCAGTTTGTTAGGTATATGGTATAGATTTTCTTGTTCATGTGAATATTAAGAAAATAAATTTCAAAAAAAAAAAAGAAAAAAATTATAACAAAATTTATAAAACATTTATCTTAAATATCTTTTTTATACTTAAATATTTAAATTATTAAATTTTGATAATATTTTTTTGGGTTGTTGTTTGTCTGTGTGCAATCAGGTAAAAAGTTGATGGTACGGTAATTGCTTATATATTTTTTTATACATATTTATGGTTTATTATAAATATATTCTTTTTTATATTTGAAAATTATATAATTTGCTGTATTTATAATATTTGTTTTATCTAAGAACATATGTATCTTCCAATTTTTGTGAAAATGTAAACGAAAATTTTAAACAAAACAAAAACCTTGTATGATGCGTTAAAATTGAATGACATTAAAACAAAAAAAAATTAAAAAGCATTAGTGACAAATGTTTTGAAACAAAATTTATTTTACTACAAAATTGTGTATGGTAAACATTAGAACTAATGACAAATTCTTTTTGACCTGATTGGATTTTTTATTTTCAAGTAAAAGTATTAATTTTGTACAAATATTTTCGTTGTCTTAAGAGAATGGTGAAATACCTAAGAATGATTGAAGATGTTAGCGATTTTATGGATGAGTGATAAAATTTTGTCTATTTTGATTATTTTAGGTTTATATAAAGGACGAGGATTTTTTAAGGGATGTTTTAAAGGATTTTAATTTATTTCTTTGGAGTTTATTTTTGAATTTTGTTTTTAATTGAAAAGAGTAAAATGTTTTGAATTTTCGTATTTTTTTAAAGTTTAATTTTTATTTGACTTACATAATAATTTGTATTAAAAAAAAAAAAAAAATTGCATAATCTTACCTGCAGTGAGTGTATAATCCCAGCTGGAATCTGGTTCATTCTTGTAGACGTTCAGTTTTTCTGGCTGAAAATGAAAAAAGAATAATATTATGTAAATGTTACAACATTCTAACATTCACAGAGAAATGTCAAAAATATTAAATTGATGATCAGATATGTATATGTATGTACCTTGTACCTAACGAAAGAACTAAGGAATTCCTCAAAGCTTTGGCTTTGGATCTAATGAGGCAGAATTTTTGTATACAAAGGTACAACTAAAAAATAAACTTAGGCTGCGCGTATAGTAGTGCGAGAAAAATATTTACATTTATTCTTATAAACGTGGGCACAATGAAGCGATATTTGCTGCAAGTGTTGCGATTTTATCACAAACTTATCGCAAGCATCACGTTCACAAACTCTTTTGACCACTTTCGCTCGAATCTCGAATACCTTTTCGCATCACTTCTCGCATCGCATCGCTTTGTCGCACTACCGTACGCATAGCCTAATTTTTGTATTCATCCGAACTACTGAAGGTATGCATATATTGTTATTATTATTGTTAATAATGCTAATACTTCTTCAACTTGCTCTATAGGACAAAAGTATTGGCTTCGTGTGCAAACAAAATTCGAGGTTTTAATCAAAACTAGCATCACGATGATGGAAAAGAAAAATGTGCGACAAAACAGCATTTGACCTGTTTGTCTGTGAACCCTGATGTACATCAAATCTGATTTGAAGCATATTTATGCGATTCCCTTGGCAAGAAGTTCAAACGTGTGTCTCAGCTCTTCTAGAGCAGGTAGCTGCGCTCTAACTATTTCGATTTTATCAAGTTTTCTCGAAAACGACTCTGACGATTTTTAATGAATTTCGTAAATTTAGGCTAAGCGCACACATGCAGCTCTTACCGAAATTAAATAGTTTAATCGCTAATTGATCGACAACTTTTTTACCAACTTTTAAATTTTATAATGCCAATAATCGAATAATTGATTTTTTCACTAAATCACCTTTTCTAGTACATTTTCTGCATAACTTTGCAAATATTTTTACACACAAATGTAGCCTGACATTTTAACTTTAATTGAGTACCTACTTCGTTTTTAAATAGCCGACAAATATAACTCAAGTTAAGCCTCATAAAGTGTCCAAATGGACTTTTTCTCAAATGTAATGGAAAATCAAATTGATGAGGTCTTTTACCACCATTTTAGTATGAAATTTTTTGTCTCTTTCCACGAATTTTCATACAGAGTTTAGCCTGACATTTCATCTTTATTTAAAGACCTTAAAATTGAAGATCTGATCAATATAGTCGAAGTTATAATTTTTTAAAAGAAGCCATCTCGGTTGAAAAAATATTTTTTTTAAATTCGGATAACTGTGATTTCTCATTGAAGCTCGTCTGCGGCAAAGAATATCTGCAACACAAGCAGATCAACTCATTTGGGGTGATCGGTTGTGTCAAAACACAAACACCCGTATTCATAAAAGAAAAATAGTTATTTAAGCTCCCGTGTTTAGGAAAACCACACCATGGAATAAGAATCTTCTGGGCTTAAACTAAAGGCAATTGCTTACTCCTCCATTTCAGTGTACAACATTCTGATGCCATCGTGTAGTTTTCCTAAACACGTAAGCTAAAATAACTATTTTTTCTTTATGAATAAGGGTGAAACTGTTTAGTTGCTCCAATCGGTGACTGAAGAGTTTCTGCATGTGCGCGCACTAGCATGGGATTCATTTTAGCAACCAAACTGTTTCGAAAGTTGCATATGCGCGCTCAGCACAGTCCTAATAATGCTGGCATACCAGGTTCTTGCAAACAAAATTTTATTAAGAAAAATAAAATTTTTTCGAGCAAATTGCTTCTTCTAGCATCTTCCCGCATATCTCTTCAATGACTTTGTTGATTTCTACATATTTTTATTTTTGTATTTTAGTACTTCGAAATTATGTTAGTCAAAAAACAGCATTTAAATTTTGTATCTTCAAATAATTATTTGCACGAATAAATAAAAAAAAAATATACATATATAGGTACATATGTATGTATTAGAGTGTCCGTTATTTCCCAAACTCATTTTTTTGGATAGCACACCCCGTCAAACGAAAGCTCATGCCGAAAGAAAAAATTATTGACCAACAAAAATTTTTCCGAGGTCATTAACCCGTGCCTCTAAGGTCATACTTTTCCCATACAAATTTGTTTGGGAATTTTGCACTTTTCACATTTTATTTTTTTTTCTCTGGAACTATAACAGTTATTCTAATTATTTTTGGAAATTCTGATTGATTTATCGGTGCTTTACTGCATTTAAAAATGTATTAAAAAATTTAAATTATAATTTATTTCGATTTCTTAATTTAACAAATACATTAATTTTATATATTTTTCTCTTATTTTTCTCTCTCGATGTTCAGCAGTTTTTGTTATTTTTCTTTAATGATTATCATAACATGATAAGTTTTTTTAAAAATTGCATTAAAAAAAGTATGGGAAACAAATTATAAATAATTTATTTCGATTTTTCAAAATATTAAATATTTTTATTTTTGTATGTAGGGTAAAGTCGGGTAATATGGCACCACGGGGGATATGTCACCTTTTCAATATTTCCCTCTTTTGACTTTTTTTTTAAACAGTGACGGGTGCAGTTGAAACCCAAGAAGCTTGTTAAATGTTTAAACTACAACCGAAAATACAAAAAAAAAAATGATTTTTTTGTAGGATTATTTTTTTGTATTTTTGTAAATTTAGTGTAGAAACGAAAGTATTCGGTGTCAGGTCTTCGTTTTCACAGAAAAACAAAGAGTGAATCGTGTCTGTTGGCTTTTTTTTACCGCTATAACTGCACATTCACAAATGGTTTTTTCATTTCGAATAACAGTGGCAATGTTCAAAAGGTGATATGGCACCCCTCAAATTCAGTACATTTACACTGGTGCCATATCACCCCTTCCTGATTCTAATGTTTTAAGAAAAACAAAAATGGTGTGCCATTTCTCCCGCCTTTACCCTATTTATTTTTTTTTTCTTACCAAATAAAGTTTTTTCTTTATTAATTTTTGAATGTGGTTTTTAAACAAGATATTGGTCAAAACAAATCATTTAAAAAAAACTTTATTTTGTAAGAAAACAAAATTAAATACATACAAAAATAAAAATATTTAATATTTTGAAAAATCGAAATAAATTATTTATAATTTGTTTTCATTACTTTTTTAATGCAATTTTTTACATCATCAATGCCTAGTCTAGCTACATTATTTCTATTTTAATATTGCTTTATCAAAAACGCAAGAAAAATTTCCTTGGAAATGTTTTCCGTATTCGAGAATCGTTTAAAATGCTAAAATGTTTTCATCGGAACTATTGGTACCGTTAATGTATTTTACAATGTCAATTTAAAAAAAAAAACTATTTACTCTATTAAAACATTTTTTAGGAAAGGATAATTTTTCTCGAATGTGTAGAAAGAGACCAATTCTTTTTAAATATTTAAAATTTTGTCTTTCATCTAAAATTCGAAAACCTTAGAATATTAGTAAATTAAGCAATATCATCAACCATAACTTACCTTTGCGAAGTCAATTTTTAGTGTGCAGCATCCTGAGTATATATCAGCCCCATTTAAGTTCTCTCTAGCTCTAGTTGCGGCATCTAAACTCTCAAACGTAAAATCATCCAACAAAAATAAATATATTGGTTAAGGAAAATTACAAAATTAAGAATCGACAAATAAAATATATATATACTCGTAGGAACAGTGTGATTCACAGGTGCGTCAAAAAACTAGAGGGCGTAGATTGGTTCGAGACAATACAAGAAAGTTAGTTTTCAAAATTAAAAAAAAAAAAACTTTCGTACTAATTTTTGTTTTAAATTTTTCTTAGTGAAGTACTATTTTTACATTGAAAACCAGATGGTTCTAAGACTCTTTTCAAAATACTAAAAAAATAAAGAAACCAACTTCTTATTAAAAAACCAGAAACACGAAGCTTTGATATTAGTCAAACATTAATTATTAGACATTTTTTTTTTCTCCAAAATGTTTGAAAAGTACTTTTTCAAAAACTTTTCACTATTTAAAAATAGAATAAAAAATGATTTCTGGCCTTACAGCAAGGTATAATACTGCCCATAATCTCGTAAAGGCCCTAACTAATATTTTCACTATTTCGAGATAATGATGAAAACACAAAATCGCTTACCGCAATCTAAAGATAAAAAGTGAAAATTACCAAAAAATATTTTTTATAAACCTTAATTAATGCTTTATTTCTTTCAAATAGTTGTAAAATAAAAATTTGTTAGTATTTAGGAAATAAGGTAGATAGGGCTTTTTAGCCTTTGACAAAAAAAAAAAAATAAAAAGGCCCTATGTTCAAAAATGTACGTAATGCTTAATTAAAAATCCTTTTAACAAGAAATTTAAAATGATATTGATTAATTTCAAACAATTTTTTTTTTGAAATTTACGCACTAAACCGTACTGAAAATTATAGAAACAAATATTTTTAAAAGCCCTTACTGCCACTTAGGGCTTTTTAAAACAAACATTGATATACTTTCTCTATGCACTGTGATATAAAAGGCGCTATATGGTAAGTTAGGGCTTTTTATAAATGTTGATACGTGACTTATTTGAAGGTTTAAGGTTAAGAAATTGATGCACAAAAATCGGAGGCATTGCCCTTACTCCAAATATGCAAACAAAATTCGAAATTGCATTTTTTGTAGATAGGGCCTTTACGAGATTATGGGCAGAATAGGGCACTGTGAGTTTAACTGTTGCTTTCAATAAATGTTGCTCTGTTTTAAGTATTTTTTTTTAGAAGATTGCTAATCCCGCACAAACGGGAAACTTCTATACGATTTTTGTATTGTCTGGACCAAACGTACACACTCTAGCTTATTACCACACCGTATGCAAATCACCATGTATGTATATTTAACTTGATTGATTTTTTTAATTAATGCTTTATTTTTTAGTTTAAAAAGGATATTCAACCATAGCTTGTACACCATTCTTTTTAAATATAACAATACGCAAAACTTGTCCATGTGGATGGCATATTTTGTGAAGAACATCCTGAAATAGACAAAAAAAAAGTACATTGAGTTATAAAAACACACAAAAAATTGTAGTTGAAAAAAAAAAACACATAAAAGAATTCAAAGTTAATGCAATGAAGCATTCATACTTTGTGATATCCTGGATTTATGGAAAATACATGTTCCTCGACACAAAAAATATACTGTAAATGTTATAGGTGGGAAAAGCTTAAAAAAAATACCAGAATATTCCTAAAATCCACCACAATATTCTCTGTCTGTCTATTAAATTTTGTCAACAGGATGCACGCACGATATATGTATAACGAAACGATGTCCAGACAGAAGTACCTAACTGGATGACAGGGCTTGTTATGTTTTTGAGGTTTTCATTTGTTTTATTTTGTTTGTTTTTATGGTGTCTATTATGACAACGAACCTTATATTACACACTGATAGTTCCAAAGTCTAGCTTAATCAAATTTTATTGCACTTTGCATAAGGTATGCTTTGTTTGTTTCATTGTTCTAAAATATACAAACAATTTTTTTATTAAAAGAAAGAAATTTAAAAATAAAACTAATTCTGTTTAAGGGTAGTTATTGAATATAATTTAATTAAAAACAAACTGAAAAGTTATGTTTCATATTTAAAATAAAAAAGTGGAAAACTGTTTAGACAAGGAATTAAATTGAATACTGTACGTTCGTTAGATCCAAGCACTTGAAGAAATATCTACATACATTTTTTGTGTGTTAGCAATTCCTTATAAGTATTTCGATAAAGTTAACATATCTACTTCCCAAAAAACCTGAAACCCTAAGGCTTTAACTATATTTAAAATAAACTTTGTTATAAAATAAAAAAAAAAAATAAAGATATCTACAATGTGTTCTTTGTTCATATTTTACATTTTTTAAATGACAGTTATTTAATAAAAACATACTCATAAAAAAGGGAAACAACTTCCAACAATATCGCTCAATTCTTAAGAATTACTGATCCGCAAAAAAGTTTGGGGAGATCTTGAGTCTTGACTTTAAAAAAATTTGTTTTGTTTACACCTCTTGTATTTAATATTGGGCTAGGGATATTATAATAAAATAGAAAACAAAAAGAAACGAAGATTTTTTCCTGTATATCATTTGTCCTATAATCATGATATATTTTAGAGGTTATTAAGAAAAGTAAAAAAAAGTCTATGAGCAATCTCCAAAAAATAAGATATTTATCTGAGATGTGTCTGAAAAAGTTCTTAAAACCCCATTTTGACGGAAAATTGAACTTTGGACCGCTATAAAACTTAAGAACGACTTCACATACAAAGGTCGTAAATATGTCATTTTGTAGATAATTGTACTGTCCACAAAACACTGTCTACTGTCTAAAAACTGTTTTTTTTTTTATATATAAAAAAAAAACAAAACAACAAAAATTACCCACCTAAAAATAAAGGTTATTTTATTACATTTTTTTGACTAAATGCACTTTACCCAAGCGTTTTTTTTTTTTTTCAAATCTATCAATTGTGCGAACAAAAGCGTTAT
This sequence comes from Melangyna quadrimaculata, assembly GCA_949320155.1. NCBI lineage: Eukaryota > Metazoa > Arthropoda > Insecta > Diptera > Syrphidae > Melangyna > Melangyna quadrimaculata. Next base: position 77,787,389 of record OX439483.1, on the reverse strand, counting down.
AATCTTTTTTTGTGTAGAATAAAATGAGCTACATTGTGTCCCTACAACTTGTTTCAAAAGAACCTACAGTTTTCGAGTAATTTGGAAAAAAACGTTTTCTCCTTCTTAAATTTTTTGATCCACTCCGAATTAAGGGTACTTTTGGACGTAAATGTGAAGCTCTCCACCAAAATTCAGCATTATTGGACATTTTATTATCAAATTTTCCTGGACTACCTTTTTTTTTTTTTATGATTAAATGGCGCCCGGGAGCAGTATTTTGACAACCTTTTATTATTTTTCGTTATAGAATGATTGACGAAGGTTTTCAGATATCATCATCATCATCATCTTCATATTCGACATTTTAACACTCTTTAAACAGTATTATCTCTCCTATTTTACTAACTTATTTATCAGCAGTAATTTTCTCTGATGTTGTTTGCCGAGTGAATTTTCTACTGCGCTTGCTGTAGAATGTTAGAGCGTTTCTCGGAAAATTATAGGGTACAACATGTTTCACAAAAATCATTCTGAAATTTGGTTCTAGGTTTCTTTTACTATTCCCTTTTCTCCCATTTATTTTGATCTACATAAATTGCAGCCACAATATCAAACAGAACAGAGAATTGATGATACAACGAATGGAGTTTTTTACACAAATTTTTGGCCAAAGTCCACGTTTCGACTTCATTTGCATTCGCGCGTACAAAATTTATGCAAGCGATTTATTGGCGCATCTCATGTCGTTCTCGTTTTCGTCGTCGTCGTCGGTCGTTGTCTTTGTTGTTTTCAGCTTTCGCGTGTTAATTTACGCTTCATTTGCATTCGGATTTTCCGGAATATTAGCAGCAAATATGTGTACATTGCCAAGTTCTGTCCTTAAACTGAGCACACATCACATACATATGTAAGGATGTTAATAGGAAGCTGCAACAGCAGCAGCATTAGCAGGACACATAAGGGATAATAATGCTTAAGCAAACAGCATACACGCATCAACATCATCGTCATCATCATCATTATCTATTCGAATGCACAATATGGCGGCCGACAATCTACGACCGAAAGCGCACAAAACGGCGATATCAATGTCTGCATCCTGCTATATATGGCTTGTTCGCTAATAATGTTAGCTAATACGGGTTTTGCCAGGGATAATTGGTTGGCTTTTTGCTGAAAAAAGGATTTTATAGCTATTCACTGTAGATGTATGTATGTAACTATATAGTGATGCTGACATAAAATGTAATAATGCAAATTTGCAGAGCACATTTTATGTACCTACGAACATTGCATATCCATTGCAACTCTACCACCATGGCCCCCGCCACATCGCCACCGGGTCGGTATATTTAATCATTCTATGAACAGAAACACGTTCCCAGAGAGCGATAGATAAGGGTAATTAATCGAGTGTCTTTTTTGTTCGATTTGTTTTGTTTTTTGAGCGTTTGTGTTTGGGTTTGAATATTGGTGAAAATGTAATTACACCATAGGCGGGCGGCGGCATGGTTCAGTGAAGGACTAATGACTAAATGTATGTGCTGGTGCGTAACATGGGGTTTCAATAAATAAATGAACAAGCATATCAGAGATCTAAGTTATTGTTTCGAGTTTTTTTGTTTCCAACAAGCGCGACGAGACAAAATATACCATTTATGACTAAATTGATTTGCTCACGGTGAATGGGGGACTGTGAAATTTGCGTATCCTTTTCACTGTTTTTTTTTTTTTTTTTTTTTTTTTTTTTTTTTTGTATTCAAAACTGAACACAGACAACAAAAGGTGCGGTCAAATAGGGCTTTATTTGTTGCGGTTGGTGTAAATTGTTGAACTACGCGGGTAGCTGGAAACTGCACAATGAGAAGAGTTGCACTTGCTAAATACTGTTATTTATACCATACCAAAACCAAATTAAGGATTAAACAATCAAACCGCTAATAAAGAGGTGAAAGTATACCTAGATATAGATACCTATATTTTAGAATTGATATACATTATGTAAGTATGAATGTAAAATATGCGATAGTTAGGGTAGGTATCCTCATTAAAAGCTTTGAACCCCCTTTCCAGAAAAAAATTGGTATGAGTGTTTGCAGGTGCATATATCGTGGTATCGAAAACAGAAGTCTGGCGGATTTTGTTTCAGACTTTGGCGACGGTGGGGTTTTCAAAATAGTGATTTTCCAAATTTTTTCTCAGAAGTATTACCACTTCAATCAATTAAAAAATATATGTTGTGATGCTCTCTTATTTTTCTTAAGTCCAAACATCTTTATCTTGGCAATCCGACCAATAGAACTCAAGATATAGGTAAGCTTTTTAAATGCACCTTATCGGCTTTTTTTTTTCTTGGAGATTTATAAAACGCATAAAATCAACAAAACAAAGTCTCCAAAAAAGAATCGATTACGGTTGGCTTAAAGAGGTAATATCTTAAATTATATTGTTTGGATTCCTAAGATTATGATGTTTGGACTTAAGGAAAATGACATCATGACATGTATTTATTAAATTTGTTGAAGTCGCAATAACTCTTACAAAAAAATTGGAAAATCACTATTTTCAAACAACCACCCTCACCAAAGGCTGAAAAAAAAACACCTGCCAGGCTTTTGTTTTCGATACAACGATAAAGCTATGCACCGACAAAACCTCATACTCATATTTTAAGTATCCACATCCACTCCCAAAAATTGTGGTTGAAAAAAAAATAATTTAGGCTGAAAAAATCTTTTAATGTACGTACATCAGTGTTGGACAGCGAATAAGCACATTATGCTTCTTTTCAGTCAACAAAGCCTTATACCAGTTGACAAAAGCCTTTCTTAAAAACTTTTCACATTATTGGAATCTAGACTGCATCCCCCTATCATCCCTGGAAATGTACCGTTATTTACACATGTGTGTGTATTAATTCCCTATAAGAAGTGTGCGGTTGCTTCATTTTCCGTGGCCAAAGAATTAGCAAATGGGGTTAAAATTTTGTTTATGGTACAAAAAATCTGTATTTTTGGTCAGATTTTAAGAAAAAAGTAATCGACAATTCAACGCAAGTTGTTCTAAAGGATTTTTTTTGCAAAATATTTGAATATTTTTTTACTAGATAGCCTGGCAACAATCTTGTACACCTGAGTTTAAAAAATCATCATCATGATAAAAAATAACGGTAAAACAGTTCACGAAATCGCAAATAATGTGGGGCGACCAAGAAAATTAGAGTATAATGCCATCGAATTTTATAAAACTCATAATACGACCAACGCCATCCGAAGAAACCCGCCTCCAAAAAAGATAAGTGCTGCTGATGGTCGTTTAATCGCTGCTTATGCAAAGAAAAGTCCGTTTTTGACATCAGCTGAAATTCGGGATGATGTGAATCAAGTCCATGGCATAGCAGTAAGCAGCAGAATAATCGAAAGAACACTCAATGACAAGGATTTGATAGGTTGCAAAGCTCAGCACAAGTCCGTGGTTTCAAAAACATATTACAGCCAGGCTTAATGTCGCTACAGTTTTGTTGTAAGTGTTTTGTTGTAAACGCCAAAATGGACTTTTTTAAAGTGGATATGCAGTACTATGTTTTCGAAGGTCCTCTTTCTATTTCTGCAATCAGAATTGATCTATCATTTACCGTTGCTGAGATAATTAGTATGAATTTTGTCGTATATCCACAAAATAAGCATACTCTTAATTTTGGTTTGTCGTATACGCCAGTTTTGGCATTATACGACAAAAATTCCATGTATTTTGCCGCAATTTTTTCTTTTATATTGTTTTGTCGTATATCTATAGGCTTAAGACGTACGATCGAAAATTTAAAATAAAATCTGAAAATTGTTTTGTCGTACGTATATACAGATTTCAACTGGCGGCGGTGCAGAAAGTATAAATACAAAGCCGATTGAAAAAAAAAAATCAGTAAGTATGCCAGCTCGATTTTTAAAATTTTCAATGAAATATTATCTGATAACCCATCAATCAAAGCTCTGACTCTTTAGAGTGACTCCTGTGTCCCTCAAAATAAAAAATAAGGTGATGTAAACTGCTTTGCTTTTCCTACTTTACAATAACACTTCCTTAAATGGAATTAAACAAACATTTTTGGAGCCTGGACATTCGTTGATTCAGGAAGTTGACTACGTCCATAGCTCCATGGATAGGTACCTTCGAAATCTGGAAGTATTTAGTCATATTTCCTTTTTGCGACACCTTTACATCTTAAAGCTATGCATTTTAAAAATGTATCTAACTATAAATTAATTCACAAATGAGCCAATAGACTTTAAGGCATTTTCCGCTAGAGCAGGCCAGTTGAATTTTGAAGTCATGTCATTCACTAAAATAAAAATCTTAAATTTAATAAAACCTATCTCTGTACTATACTTTAAAAAACGAGCGGTAGGGAATTGGAATTTCGAAATGCCTCAATACTAAAAAATCAAGAAAACTAGTCTGCGAACTTCAGAAAATTTATTCAGCCTATGCCTTAGACTCGCAAGCTCGTCTAAGCCTCTATTAACAGAGGAAAGTCTTTTTATTTTTATGCCTAAGGCAGACCAGGCATATTACGAAGCCAGGCCTTGGCCACGCACTGCGCGACAAGCGACGAGCGACAACTTCAAGCAATATTTTGAGTCAATAATTGCAGAGATACATCGAAATTCCGTCGCTCTGTCATTCAAAAAGTACCTATGAACTTCTTTCAATTCTGTTCTTTTTATTTATTTATTGAATTTTAATCCTGAGCGACAAGAGAATGCACTCAATTTTCTCAAAACTAAGCAAAGTTTGAGAATATTACTTGGAAACGACAATTTATTTATTATTATTATTTTTTTGCTTGAACTTGTCGCTCGTCACTTGTCGCTCAGTGAGTGGCCAAGGCCTTATTCAAAACAAAAAATTAATATTAGAAATAAATCATGATTTAATTCTGATTTTATTTCTACCTGAAGTATAAATTATTTGTAGTTTTTTTTAAGTTAATGGTCATAGAATGGCTGTATTTTGTATTCAACAAAATGTTATATAAAATTCTATATTTATTTTTATTGTTATGTTTATAGGATGACTTTTTTTGTTATTTTGATCTCATATTCACTAACTTGTAAACTTTTTTGTTTTTAAAATTAACTTTTTGTAAGACTGCCTTAATAAGATAAGGCTGTTTTTTTATTTTACCGTTTATTAAATAAATAAAAAGATTTGAAACACTGAAAATTGACTTTATTTAGTAGGTTCTCATACCGATTCGTATTAGCCTATACTTTATGCTTGAATATTGGAATGTCGTACGTTCGTAAACTTTGTCGTACGTGTATGGGATGGAAACAAATGCTGATTTTGGTGGCGTATACGACAAACTCATTTTGGGTAGAACCTTTATAATTCGAAAACGAAAATAGTAGAATACAATAATCAAAAGATATATATCGCACAATATTATATTAAAAATAGAAAAACCCTTTTTTCGGTCAGGTTTTTGTTTTATATGCACGCAAACCTTTAAATGCGATTTCCCAAATTCGTAAAATTGGCGTATACAACAAAACAATTCTCAGTCAACGATTTTACGAATCAAATTTTTATTATTTTGGAAAATGCTCTGATGTAATGAGCCCTAACCTTGGACTACTAAGAACATTTTTCCAAAATCATAACAATTTTGATTCGTAAACTGTAGCGAAATTAAGCCTGGTTGTAATATGTTTTTGAAACCACGGACTTGTGCTGATCTTTGCAACCTATCAAATCCTTGTCATTGGGTGTTCTTTCGATTATTCTGCTGCTTACTGCTATGCCATGGACTTGATTCACATCATCCCGAATTTCAGCTGATGTCAAAAACGGACTTTTCTTTGCATAAGCAGCAATTATACGACCATCAGCAGAACTTATCTTTTTTGGAAGCGGGTTTCTTCGGATGGCGTTGGTCGTATTATGAGTTTTATAAAATTTAATGGCATTATACACTAATTTTCTTGGTCGCCCCACATTATTTGCGATTTCGTGAACTGTTTTACCGTTATTTTTTATCATGATGATGATTTTTTAAACTCAGGTGTACAAGATTGTTGCCAGCCTATCTAGTAAAAAAATATTCAAATATTTTGCAAAAAAAATCCTCTAGAACAACTTGCTTTGAATTGTCGATTACTTTTTTCTTAAAATTTGACCAAAAATACAGATTTTTTGTACCATAAACAAAATTTTAACCCCATTTGCTAATTCTTTGGCCACGGAAAATGAAGCAATCGCACACTTTTTATAGGGAATTAATACACAAACATGTGTTAATAACGTTACATTTCCAGGGATAATAGGGGGATGCATTCTAGATTGCAATAATGTAAAAAGTTTTTAAGAAAGGCTTTTGTCAACTGGTATAAGGCTTTGTTGACTGAAAAAAAGCATAATGTGCTAATTCTCTTTCCAACACTTTATGTAGGTATTTTTCAAAAACGGGTGTTCACATAGTATTTTTATTATTTATTGTCTACCCGCTATTTTCTTTTTCAATTAAAAAAATCGAAGGATAAGTGCTAGTGTTCATGTTCAAAGTTTTTACGTTACGGAAGTTTTGAAATGGGTAGCATATGACCCCTCTTAAATCAAGCAAGAATTTTCTTGCAATGCCATACCTAACTGGGCACTTACCATGTTTTAGAAACCAAAACTCCAAAAGTTTTAAATATCAGAAACAGACACAATAACACTTCGACGACGATAAGGACAAATGTATTGATACAAAAATGATAAGCCCTATACAATAGTATTCCTATCGTATTTTAACAAACACATAACCTTATGAGGTTTCTTACCATAATGACAGAACATAACTCTGATCTCTTGTTATATGTCTCTAAGATTATCCCTATCATAGAGCCCGGCAAACACTATACAACAATCATTCGGTGTCCCGATGGAAGAGTTAAACCTCAAAATATAAATATCATTCATACATATCTATTCACAAATGCACTCGCTTATTGATGATAATTTTGAAACATACAGTATAACGTATAGCTTGTGTCTTTTCTGTGCATCAATTATTGGATCCGAATGCTGTATAATGGTTTCGTTGTGCACTAGGGGATATAATTTATACTTAAACAAACACATTGTCCTAGAATCCTCCTTATTGAAGAATAGTGTCAGATGGTAAACACTATCAATGCAAGCAACACACCAATTGATTTGATAATCGTTTGTGTTGTTAATTACCTTTAAAGCGGATATACACCCTATTCAAGGAATACACTACACGTATACAACACAGTTGGCAGATATAGACCTCCGTCAGGAGCAGCATTGTTTTATTGAAGCAGCCATAAGGATGTACCAATGCACACCTATGATGTATAAATCTATGTTTTGTTAGGTGGCAGCGGTGACAAGTGTTTGTAGACTGAATGAATGGAAATCAGGAATCAGGACATTTTGCTAGAAGACATCAACCACAAAAAGACTATAATAGTCCTCCCACTCAAAATCCAATAGGAGATGATAACTAACTACAAGAACAACAACATAGAAAACAGATGAGCATGTGAGATGAGTTATTATAATATATAGATTCTAGGCAAGAACTCATAAATGGAATTATCAATTTTCCAAATCATTGGATTGGAATGCTATGAATGTTCTCAAGTCATGATATGCGAGATCATGTAAGGTATACAACAGTATATGTGTCGGTAGTCTAGCATTTTATTATAATTATTTTTGTATGTGGTCTCGTTCCAAAATAAGATCTCAATTTCAAGACATGTAACCAATTTAACCAAGATGTTGTGATCATCTACTATTTGCCTCATTTATCTCAGGTGGAAAAATGAGTATGGCGATGGTGAATGTGAAATACAATACGTATTTAGAAAAATTGTGTACCGCTAATGATCGGAGACGTTACACGTGACAGACAGATTGGAGATTTTGCTCGCGGACACCTGATTATAAGCTGAAATAAAGTTTACCTACGGTAAATTTCAAGAAATCTGTGTATTCTACAAAAAAAAAAAAAAAAATACCTGTTTAATTATCATTGTGGTCAAGCGGTTGTTTATAAGCTCTGTAAGAGAGGGTGAGTGCTATAGACGCATCATAACCAATTGTTGTTGACAAGAAATCGAAGGTATCCATGTGGAAGACATGATGTGGTTTCAATAATATTGCGTAACTTTTAACACCATCTCGCTCAATACCTGTGTTTTATTGGAAAAGCTATCCATAGTAGTATTCTATAGTAGCTATCTGTAGTAGGATTTTACACGAATAAGAAATGCAACATCGGCAGTATGAAGACTGCCGATAAAAGTTAAAGTAGAATCATACTGCGGATAGCTTTCCGAGTCTCGAATGGATTTTGGGGATTTCATTCTCAAATGTTGGTTACTATTAGTTTTTTCGTGAAGTTAATTCTGACTGCTTCTGATTCTCACAAATATTATACTTTTTTTTTTTAATATTCTGACAAGTGTTCTTTCAGTTAAACAAATTTTGAAATACAAAATGCGTTTTGTTGGTTATTTTCTACTGTACTATTTATAGAATGCCAAAAACACACGGGTAATGTTGCATATAAAGTTTTGAAATAAATAAAAATTTTCAAACAAAAATTGCTTTTATAACAACAAAAACATATTTTGAAAATTGTGTTATACTAGACAGTATTCGAACGTTATAGGCACTTCTGTTGAATAGGTTCAACCATAAAGAGAATGTCTGTACCTTCTTTTAATAACAATGCAAACTAAAATTGATTTTTCTTCAAAAGTAGATCACACTAATTAAAGAATAGGTTCACAGATTTTTTTTTATCAGCCGTTTTCGAAAAAAATACGATTTTTGAAAGATTTTTCAACACTTGTATGGCAGATTTTGTTATTTTTGTTTTTAGGAACAAGATTTTGTCTCTACTCGAGCTGAAGACATGTCCCAAGGTTCCAGCGTCGCTAACCTACTGTTTTCGCAGCCCGGGAAGTGCGTCGTCATTAATAGCTCCAGAGACTCAGCTGGAGAGACTGTTCAGGAACCATCAGGCTTTTTCAAGAATGATGGATTGCAATGTTCATTAGATAGAATTTTACCGAGCCTTGCGGAATCTTTTATATTTTCAATTGACTGACAGAATTCTCTCCAGCCCTGTTGCTTGGCTGATGCGAGAGCTCGCTTGTAAACCTTGAGAAAGTCTGTATAGGGTTGATAAAACTTATGTTTGTGGCAGATATTAAAGATTGTTCTAGTCATTTTCCTTAGATAAGATAGGTCTTAATTCCACCAAGGGGATAGTGTTTTACGGCTATATTTTATTGCACAGGAGACCTTAAAAGCAGTGCTCATTGATGCCTCAAAGGATTTCACCTTTGACTCAAGATCTATCACCGAGTCTGGACTTAGGTTCGGTATATTGCCCAGTTTAGATTTTACAACTTGACTGAATTTCTTCCAGTCTATTCTTTTGGGATTTCTATAAGGGGATTTATTTTCGGTTTTGAAATTAATGCTGAAGAGTGTCCATCTATGGTCCGAAAAAGATTTCAGAAGGGATACCCTCCAGTTTTCTACTATTAGATTCATTTTGTTATTTACGATCGTAACATCCAGTACGTCCTGCCAGCCTTAATGATTATCCGAGCTCGGAAATACAAAGGTGGGAGTGCTACCTCTGTTGCATACCGTCAGGTTATTTTCAATAATAAAATCAAAAAGAGACTCACCTCGTTCATTGATCTCGTTTTTAGGTGGACGAGGCTGGGAAGTCAACCCAGACCTCCAGCGTGACAGATTTACAGATTTTATACGAAGTGTCAACCAAATTAAGCTTTACAAAAAAATGTTTATTAAGTTAAAAAAAAAAAAAAAAAAACAATTTAAAAACTGTTGACTTTTTGGTAAACGTATACAATACTAAATTTGTTAAGAAGTTCCTCCAAAAAAAATCTACTAAACCGTTTTCGCTGAAAATAATATTTTTCGTAGTTATGAAATTCTTTTCGTTGGCTAAGTTTTCGTTGACTCTACGCAAAATTCGTTGGCCCAATAAAACACTTATTTTAACAAATATGTTAGTTGATGATGATGGCATAATGGTCTCTTCTGTCACTTGTTTATTTTGATGAACGATTTCGAAAAAAATTCATGTTACTTTACGATGCCTCAACGAAAAATGTCATTCGATATTTAAAAATTGTCGATGTTTAATGTAAAATAACTAAACCGAAAATAAATCAGCCCTTTTGTGAGTTCCGCGTAAAAGAAAATCTGCCCGAAAAAATTACATTTCACTCTTCTTTTATTGTGAGTTTCAGGCGAAAAGATTTCCATTTAATTTTTGGTGCCCACACTTGTTGTAAAATGGAGGGTGAACATCATAATAGCTTTTAAAAATCCGGGCGAACAAAACACTTTCGGGTGAAATGTTGCCCGGGTGAAACTCACAATAGGGCTGAATGTCGAAGAATCATATATATTATTTGTGTTGTCAAACTCCTTTTTTCTCATTTATAAAATAGTCAAATCCACTAAAATAATTATCACTGAATAGGAATTTACACATACTCATGACATTGCACAAAAACTTTATGTTATACCTTACTATTTTCTATAAATTTCGGAAATTTCAAATAATTCAATAAATGAAAAATTTGACATAAAGAATACATCACTTTTAACCTATTGAATGAGTGAAAAAGAAAAATGTGTATTACTTCTGTAATTTAAAATTCTCTTTTTTTTCGCTACACCTTGAGAAATAAACATATTTATTACTCTTGTAATATATAATCCTTTTTTTCCGCTTGCACACTGAGTGAGTGGTGGAGAAATATATTTGTTACCTACTTCTGTTGTTTGTAATCTTTTTTCTCATTATAAAAAGCTGAATGCATTTATTAGGTATCAATAGATTGCATGAATGAAAGAAACATATTTATTAATTCTTTAATTAAAAATCTTAGAAGAATAGAGAAACGGGCATATTGAAGAAAAAGTGAGGCTTTTTTCAAAATAGTGTGAGTTACAAAAACACAAATGCATTCACACAGGGTCAGAATGCAGTGAGATAGCTAAATGCTGGGGCCCCCAAAAGAATTGTTAACTGTGTTTTTGAGAGATGTATTTTTGAGAATAGTAAAAAAGCTTATTAAACTAAATAAAAAAGTGAAATAAATGTAAATATAGTGAACACAAGCAATACTTCATTGAAAAAAAAAAAAAATATATAACATATGCGGTGCTGCATAAGTCCTGTAGAAACATCATGTGAAATATGAGACACAATCAGCCCGTGAGATGCAAAAATTGTAAACTCCATATTATAGGTGTTTCCACACAATTTAACGCATATTTTTTTTAAATAAAGTATTGAAAATATTCAATATGTTAAGTTTTATTTCACTTTTTTATTTAGTGTTTTCACATTTTAACGTTTTGAAATCTCTAAACACTTTCCTCTAGCTCGGCAAAATGACAGTGGTGCGTTCTTTTTCTATAAACTGTTAACTATTGTTGTTGTGTAAAAAAAAATTAAATTGTCATTTCTAAAAGTGTTACACTGTGTAACATTTCGTTTAGGAACGATCAATGTTAAAAATATTGATGGTATGTCAATCGAAAGGGGTTGAAAAAAAATCGAAATTTAGAATGAAAATAAATCAAAGAAATTTTTTTATTGCATCACATTTTATTAGAAAAAATATTATGATCACTGAAATGCATTTCTATAATATTTAAATTAAATTCTTCTAATATGTTCATATCAATAATAAAAATTACTTATTTATTTTGTTCAAACATTCTTTTTGAAAATTTAAAGCCTTATTGAATGTGCGAAATTTTCGCACTGATCTTCTGGTCTATATAAATTAACACAACACATGTGAAAACTACGTGTTGAAAATGCGCCGCATGGTTATTTGAATAATCATTTGTTTCTGTCAGGCACCTTGTGAACAAGTCATTCAATTTTTGTTTCGTTCATTGATAGATTTTTTGACAAAAAATTATCAAGAATAATACAACGGAAAAGATCATCATAACAAATAAATTCGTTGACTTAACGAATAAATTATTAATCGATATTGACTCAACAAAAAAATTTCCTTAATGGACTTTTATGTTGACAAATGAAAATATCTTACTGACTCATAGAAAAATCGTTGATTGATGAAAAGCTTCATTAAGGAATGAATGACGAAGCCCAACATCGGCTGAAAAATTAAGTTTTTCGTCGTATTTACGTAAGGATTAGGTTCAGTGTACAGGTACCAAAAATAACCATTTTTGTTTAAGGAATAAAAACCAAAATCTATTTTTATTTTGAATTAGTTCACATTCATTATAAAACGGTTTTCCAATAGGGATGGGCTGATTTTGACACCTCGTGGCGGCCATATTGTTTCTTTTACTTTCTGTCAAAATATCGTTTTTTAATTAGTTACCAAAGAAAAATCATCATGGTAAGTAACAGCGTCGAGCAACTGGTGCAAATGATAAATCTAAATTATCAAAATGGGTGTTCTGTTGATCCTAATTTTGGTCGAAAAATCATCTCTATAGCGATGAGGCCCATATTTGGATGAATGGGTACGTAGATAAGCAAAATTGTCGGCACGGAACGAAATCAATCCACGCTAGATTCACGAGGTGCCAATGCATCTAAACAAAGTTACTGTTTGGTGTGGATTTTGGGCTGGAGGCGTCATCGGTCCGTACTTCTTCTAAAATGATCGCCAATTTCTTGTGGCCTGAATTGGATGATATAGACACCGAAGACATGGTTTCAACAGGATGGCGCTACGTGCCACACAGCTCAAGACACAGTCGATATTCTGCACGAGCGGTTTCGTGGCATGGTTATCTAGCGCTGAGGCGACGTGAATTGGCCACCAAGATCGTGTGATTTGACCCCTTTGGACTCTTAAGTCGCAGGTCTATGCGAATAAGCGGCACCGCAGCCCTCAAAGAAAACATAATCGATGCCATAGGACAAATCCAGCCTGATTTATGCGCCAAAGACAACGAAAACTGGACCTTTCGAATCAGCACCACCCAGCGAAGCCGCGGCGGCCTGTTATGTTATGTTATGTCATTGATAGGGCTCTCAAATAAAGATAACACCTTACTGATATCTCATATACAACTTTTTTTATTCAATTTTAAAATCGACCCGCCCTTAACGGAAAACCCTTTAGTACGCAATGGTTATTTCGTCGTACTACATCATCTCACCGGAGAACTGGGTTCGAATCAAGCCTTGATTTTTTTTTTTTTTTTTTAAGCGGTACTGGCTCTTTCGAAAGAGTTTCGGATTTGACAGGAAATTAAAGTCACTTCCATTCCTGAAAACTAACCATATAACCATACTAATTTCTTAGTAGAAACAGGATCCTTGGAGCAAATTTCTTTTTCCATATTTTGGGTTTGGAAATTAATTCCTCAAACACTATCGATTAAAATTTAAAAGAAATAAAATTGTAGGGAATAGCAACAGCTAGACAAAACACAAAAGCAAAACTAACCAAAATATAAGCTTTTTTCGAAATAATAATGAAAAACCGTCTAAAAAACTAAAAGAAAATTACTAAAACTAACGGTAACTTTTTACTTGTTTGTTCAATCAAAAAACTTAACGCTTCATGCTAGATAATTTTATTACAATTAAAACATATTTAAATTTTTTACTGTGCAATGGTACTGGAGCCGAGATATTTGCAAAAATCCAAAAAAAAGTCAAAAAGTACGTTCTTACGAATAACTTTGGTAAAAAAAGTTGTCAGTTGGTGCAAACCTAGGGTTAAGCTTTTCTTGTAAGCACCTATCGATTCATGAAAAAAAAAACAGACCGTGCGGATCAACGCAAGGTCAAGTCCTTTTTTACGACGGTTCGACTGGACTACATGCCAACATTTAGATTCCAAGAAAACATATTTTTAAAGACAAAATATTTAAATCTATAAAATTAATTCAACACTCCTCATCCGACATTTTATTTTATTCAAAAATTTGTTCGACATCATCGGTATGAAAATTATTTTCACTCAAAAAAAGGGTAACTGCCAATTCTAGTTTATCATCATCAGAAATCAAATGAAGTGATAATATCATTCTACTTCCTTCCTTTTTATTTTGGATTTTTGATAATAAACACCAAAATTGCCAAAAAAAAACCTTTCAAATGACATGAGTAGCAAATTGAATATGGAATTTTTTCCATTAACCTCACTTCTCTTTTGTGTAACATCTGCATTCTGCAAACATTTTCAATGATGTCCAAATTGGTATCTCTTTGTATTGGCAGGATAATTTAGATACACAGACATTTTTTGGGATCCTTTTTCCTTGTTTTGTTGTCGAATGAAAAAAATCAGAAAATGCCAAGAAAAAAATAATAAATGAGGTGGAATATAATATTATGTATGTATATCCTTTGGTTGAATAAAAATATCGTAATCCTTATTTGTTGTTGGCGAAATACTAAGTTCGATGTTGTATTTGAATTGTTTAAGGATAAGGAGGTATATCTTTTTCAAATACTTAAATAGACCTTGTTTTATTTTATTATTCAAAGGTTTGGTTTGGCTATTGATGTTGTTTGAATAAAATATATTTTATTTATTTTAAAAGCTGTGTGAAGCTTTGTAAGTATATATGTACGTTCCGATGCGCTCTGAATATAGATTTTGAAATATTTATAAATGCAAATAGGTACATTATGGCACCTTGTGTCTCCCCATATCTTGACCCGACAAACTTTTATTGACTTTTAAATGCTTTTATTTCTGAAATGTTAATTTTTGCGAAGGAAAAGTTCGAAGGACGCATGGATAACAAAAATTAAGTTTGGATATATAGGCGGGCCTTATTTCAATTGATTTAAAATATAAATTGATGGATTAATACAAAATAGCTTTTCTAAGATACGTACACTTAAACAAAAACTCTATGATGGCCACAATCTTTTCAAAAACTTTACTGGTTTGATATTGCAATACATATTTACTTACTCTATATGACAAGTATTGGACTTGTCATATAGAGTAAGTAAATACTTCGAGGTCTTAATCAAAACTTACATTACGATGATCCTTCTTCTGTTTGTCCGTGCGTTCATAGAGCTAGAACCTAAACAAACGGACAATAATGGTGGATTTACATGTATCTGCAATTGGTTTCTGCACAAAAAAAGGGATGCCAAATACAAAATGTATATTAGTTAGATAGAGAGAAAAGATCAAAAATTTAGAAGAACTTCGTTTCTGCATTATAGGAAAGTTCCATAATGCAGATATGAAGACGAACATGTTCATCTTCTCGATGGTTCTCTTTCTCTTTCTTTTCAGGAGGTTCTGCTGATTTTTTGAAATATGACAGAATCCCAGTCGTCACTTACACATTTTACTAAACTTTGACTAAAGAGAGTTCATAAATTAAAGTTCATAAAATAAATCAGATACATATCCTTAAAATAGACTGGTTGGTGCGATAAAACCGACTTATGGCTTTTAAAGCAGTGGATACGGCCTCTTTCATAATCACCAATACCTTATATTTCTCGAAGTCTAAATCACTTGTATAATCAAAATAAATCTTTTTCGGTATCTTGAATCACGATGTTTAAGATTACGTGAGTTCTGCAGTAAATATCAATTCAAATTTATATAAGCCACCACCCTCTAGATTTTTGTCAATGAACTTAGAATTGCCTTCGGCATATATTCCATCACCTTGATAAAGCCAAGTCGAGTTCCCAAAGCGCACATAAAAATTCAATTTGTTAAAATAACAAAGAACAACACCCTATAATAAGCATAAAGAGCACGTTTACAAACAATTTTCAATTTTTTTGCATTGCTATTAGGTAGGTATCACCCAACCCCTCCAAAAAAAAAGCCTACCATGTATCTGGTTGCCTCAAGGGCAACGTTCAAGTTTTAATGCATTTGTTCCTCACGGGTAGGTATATATCAATTTGTTAGTAAAGTTGATGAGATGGCAAGGGAGGTGAGAGAGGTGGGTAGAGAAGAGAGGTTGGAGTTCAAAATATTTGGCACATTTTCAAGTCACGCTGAATGTCAAGCAGATAAGCCGGCGACTTATCACCTCGAATGAGTCACGAGGGCAATGGGAGCAATAACAACAAGTTTTTTTTCACAGTGGCTCGACTTTTATGCTTTAGTTGATGTTGAGATAGCTTTTTTTTATTTTTTTTTTTTAAGGATAACAAGCAGGATGGCTCTGAATTTGACCTTCATTCACACTGAAATCAATATTTAGTTCAGAAAAATATGTATGTTGGTGTAGTTATATATATGTAACTAATTGTGTATTGAGATGGAACTTGCAACCAAGCACGCAGTGCAAATAGACGTTGACGAAGAAGGTGAAAGGGCAACTACTTCGTGAACTGTGTCAGATTTCTGTCTTCTTTTTTTTATATATATATTCTCGGCATAGTTGATCCATATAAATTGTACACATATACATATAAGAGTGAGCCGTCGAAATTGAAAAAAAAAATGTAAAAAAAAATTGAAGAATTTGATATTGAATGCATGGAAGCTTAGACAAGGAGGTTTTTCGTCATGTTCGCTCCAAGGAAAAAGATGTGCAAGGATGCATCACGCTGTAAGGACTATGATACTGCTTTAGTTCACGTGCACGTAAGCGTATCACTGACATTTCACAATTGTTTGGTTTTCAATTCAATGGAAGTAGGAATTTTAACAGAAAAATTTCTGCAAGCATTGATTTGATTCTTAAATTCAAATCTTCCGTATCTTCCTATAACATAATTAAATATGGTATAATTAGTTAAATATGATAAACCAAAGGTACATATATTTACATACATGGTATGGACTTTAAATAATAAATCATATATGTTATGACTTAAATATATATGTTAGTGGACCCTGAATAACGAACATGGGCAACTTGATACGGACTATAAAGTATGAAACTAATCAACCAACCAGGCATGGTTCATTATTTATAGTCCAAACCATTTATGGTTCATTCATCTAGTCCCAATTTCATCTTCCTTCATTAAAAATATGATTTGAACAAACCTAAATATTGAACTTTCTTAAGCTCAGCATAGCCGCACATTTATAGTGTCAAAGGTTTTAGCTAGACGCTATTCAACTATCTTTAAACTTTAATGAACCTTGTTGTCAAACTTTTCCGAGGCATAAATACTAGATATAAAGATAGTGACGCGGTAAAACCATTTTATTAAGGAACTTAAGTTGAACACGTCTAAACCAATGTAAGATCATGCACAAAAAATGAAAGATGTCATAAGAGCTGACTTGACTCTAAAAAATAAAGATCAGACTTTGGCGGATTTAAATTTAATAGGTGTGTTTAGGTACATATAAAGCGGGGTTGAATCGTCTATAATTAACAGAAACCCACATTTCGCATATTGTCACACTAAAATTGTATAAGTGTCTAGTTAAATTCAACATTGCCCCATAGTGTCCACCAAAAACACGCATCAGGCACCTATAAGGTAGGTGCAATAATCCATCGAACTAATTAAAACAAGGTGTTTCCGCATTTTAGAGGGATTCACATTACTGGAACTTTTTGTCAGTCTTTTAACTGTTTGAAAAAACTTTCGTGTCCATTTATAAAAACATACAACAATTTCATAACGCACAGTTTCAACATTTATTAAGTTCTGACAAAAAAAAATATATTGAATAGTATAAACCGCGAGTAAACTTATCTTTTATCGATAAAAATGTATGCACTTTTTGTTTAGTTATCGTTACGCAAACTGATCTTACAAAAAACAACAAAACATAACAGAACCTGCAATCCCGCTAGACTGCAGCTGCACTCAAAACTTTTGATTTTTGAGTTTGACAAATAACAGTTATTTTCTAACATCGCACGCAAAGATATCAAGAGAAAAAAGAGAAATATTAAAACTTCTGCAAACGAAATTCACATTTTAGAGTGCGACAATTTCGCAAGTTCACATTATAGAGATGACAATGCAAAGTTTTGGCGGTTCACATTTTAGAGAAATTCACAGTATCGCTAATTCATATTATCGAGGGACTACTGTACCATAATATCGGGATTCCTCGTGAGATTTGCATATTGTGTTGGTTGATTTTGAAAAAGCATTCGACAGACAACCACGAGAGCTGATATGGGTTGCACTTAGGCAACGAGGAGTTTCGGAAGTCTACGTGCGGATGGTCATGGACATGTACGAGCAAGTTAAAACAAAGGTAAGATGCCCCGCTGGAATCACCGAAGAGTTCCCAATTAAAGTAGATGTGCACCAGGGAAGCTTCTTGAGTCCTTTGCTCTTTATTACTGTCCTTGACTTTTTGCTTGAGGATAAGGTGACGGACCCCAAAGTGAATCAGTTATTCTTAGCTGACGATGGAGCCATCATAAGTGAAGTTCCTGTGTCCTTGCAACGAGCACTTGATGTATGGGTGGATGTTCTGGAGGGAAATGCATATCGCATTAGAGGGAAAAAGACCGAATATCTATGCTGCCCATTTTCTGATGCACACAGGCCTATTCCGGATATCTATTTGAATGGAACAATGCTTGCCAAGTGCGAAAAGTTTAAATATCTTGGATCTGTGATCAATAGCGAAGAATCTTGTGATGACGACATCAAACAGTGCCTAAGCGTAGGGTGGGTGAAGTGGCGGGAAAACTCTGCCATCTTCTGTGATAGAAAAATGCCCCCTAAGCTGAAAGGAAAGCTCTACACGGCAGTTGTTCGTTGCAGCGCTTACATACGGTATGAGATTTAATTGACGGCAGCTGAAATGATGATGCTTCACATGACAGCAGGAGTGGCAAAGCGTGATCGAATAAGAAGCAAGAGAAT
Organism: Melangyna quadrimaculata; assembly: GCA_949320155.1. NCBI lineage: Eukaryota > Metazoa > Arthropoda > Insecta > Diptera > Syrphidae > Melangyna > Melangyna quadrimaculata. The sequence continues at coordinate 77,768,536 of OX439483.1, read as the reverse complement.
CCGAGGAACCCTACACGTCAAAAATACCATCTTGGCCAGCATGACCAACTTGATTGGTACTGTCATGTACAAAGAAGATGCCATGAGAACCCAGTTCAAAAGGCAATATCACTAGACGTTCCAACACTATCGCGGAAGAAAGTGCAGACGCAAAAACTGCTGGATGAAACAAATGCAACGACACCTTCATTTAGTTGGCCTCAGACATGGAACAAAACCGGGAGGCCTGTCGACGTTTTCTGAGGTCAACCCGGCGAACCCTACAAGTGGAACCTTAAGTGAAGCAGTTGAGTGGGAGGGTTGTGGTCCCCCTCGAGATCATGACAATCGCCACTTTAATGAAGAAGAAGAAGAAGAAGAAGAAGAAGAAGAAGAAGAAGAAGAAGAAGAAGAAGAAGAAGAAGAAGAAGAAGACTGTACCACGACAAAAGTGATTTCAAAATAGATCGACTTGAATCAACCGTTTGACTTGGATTTTGTTAAGCGATTTCAAAAATGTATTTTCTTGCTTGAAATTGCTTTCGTGAAGTAGTCAAATCGATCAAGTGTTATCAAGAAAGCAAATCACGTTCAGAAATCGCTTGCTAGAAATAACCTATACTTCTCTGGTTGTTATTGTTGCACCATGCAAGTTTTAGAATGCTTTTTGGATTCGGGGAACACTTTCCTTTCATGTTAGTCATGGTGGCGCCTTAACTTCATTTGTACACTTTTTTCGTATCGATTTGGATCAAGAGAATTTTCAACATACCTATATGTAAGAACCAATTTGGGTGTTTCACTGGACCATTTCCATTACCTTGGAAAGATGGGAAGTCCAATTGGACGATAGATAGATGTTGTTTTTTAGGGACGGGCTGAACAAATGCTGGTCCTCATCCACTTAGGAAATTAATACAAAATAAAAAGCAGGTGAAAGAATATCGAATGGACAAGCGGATTTGTGAATTACGAAAACTTTAAAAACTCATACCAGAAAGAGTTGGAACAAGATTCGTCCCATCACATCGTTGAAGTTATAAAGTACAATAGGAGTAATATTAAACTTCGGCGGAGCAGCAAACTGTGCTGCAAGTAAACTGGCTTTTCCTTGGAAGCTTACTATACTGCCTATGAAGTGGATATTCGTAATTTTTTTTTTTTAATAATCAAAATTTTGTATTACTTTTGGGATATTTTAGTGTACTTAACTCACTGACAAAATTTTACGGAAAGAGCTGAAGACCAACAGTACTGGAAACTATGTTTTTCGATTAGGTAGGTACCTACTGGACAAAAAGATATGTTTTTTACATTTATTAGCCATAATTGTATTTTGAAGTTTGATCCAAACTCGAACAATCATTGGTATAGGTTTGGTACCTAGTACCTACCTACCTTGTGTACAGAAGAAATGAACAAGAAAAACACACTCACCTAAGGTCACACCACACCCAATTAGGTAGATATGTAGGTATGGCCATAAAAAAAAACTAAACTAAAACCTGCTCGCCAACTCTCTTTAGATCTCATTTTATATTCATAACAAATATTTCCAAATCCTGTCTGCAAATACGAGAATCATGAAAAACAAACAAAGAGTACAAATTTCTTCCTCGTCTCCTACCAACATTACACACTTAAAAAAAAATATATAAATACAAAAAAATAATACCCCAAAAAAAATTGTATTCCAAAACACATTCAGAAAGAGATCGCAAATGCAGACTTCTACCGCCCGAAGGGACAACCAGGGACATTGCTCTGCGTTTTCATTTCACAAATATTCAAGTAATAACATTTGTATGGAGAGGCAGGCAACAAAGAATGATATCACTAGTACAATGCAACAAAAACAACAACAACAAAAAAGAAAACAACGAGTCCGAGACATCACTTCACCTGGATTTTCACTTTTTTTGGTTTTATTTTTCTCTCAATTTCTACAGTCGTATCCACTTTTCATAATCCAGTTTACCCAAACGGCACCATGAGTATATTATGCAGCTACAACGAGAACCGTTTTACCTGTGCGGTGGTGGTGCGGCTCGGCGCATTGTTCCATTGCTTGCAGCGCTACACTCGTCGCGCAAAATGTTAAACGTATGTACATAGGTATATCTTTTTCAGTACCCACCTATACCACCACACTGAATCGTACTTTTAAGTGTTTTATCTGAAAACGCGATAAACCGGTTAATTCGTTCTCCAAGCCCCTTCACCTACATACAATTAAACATAGTTTTGTTTGTATCGTTATCGTAATCAAGTCAAATGCTCCACTGTCATCGTGGGATACATTCAAAGCACGACGCAACGACGAGGAAGAATCGAGAACAGACAGATGCGACAAGCGACGCGGAGGCGGTCGGGATATGAGGAAAGACAAACCCAAACCTACCCATTTTCCTGCTACCTATACAAGAACATCAACGTGGTTCTGTAAGCTGCAGCAAAATACATCAGGAAGATTATGAAAGTTAGTATCTCTCTTGGTAAATATAGTTAACCGCCTTTGGGCCAAAATCGAGTTTCTGGTTATTTCCGCCCTGGGCATAACTTAGTTTGGAATAATTTTTCGTACCAATCCGAAAGATGTACATTGTACATACATATATTTGAAAGATACACAATTTTTTGCTCTCGAATTTGGAGCAATTCTCATTTTATTTTTCAAGTTATTTTTTTTTTTGTACGTTGGTATAGGTTATAACTTTGCACGACACCTTTTAAATTCGAGACCGGTTATCATGAAGTTCCAAGTCCAATTTGGAACTCAGTGAGCTGGTGAGAAATTGAATATTGAAATGCACAGCCCGAGGGAGCATCACAGTGCTGAAATTTTATGTTACATAATATGAGCATGGGTGAAGGAGGAGGCAAAACAACAGAAAACGACAATGACGGTAATTGTTGCATAAAATACAAAGTTGGATGTAATTTATTTTATTTCTTCAATTCTTATCGTATGGAGCGCGTGCTTTTGTTGAAATAATAATTTATATTTAAGGAAAAAAGAAAACTCTTTTTGGGGGCTTTAAATAAATTCAATTGAAGAAGAACGATAAATTAAAAGGAGAAGAGCTAAGCGAGAGATTGTGACAGTAGGAAGTGAACGTTAATAATTGGTGTGTTTAGAAAAATGAAATATCAGTTTAGCCACCTGAGATCTAAGTTTCGTGAACACGATTAATCGTTTTTTCGGGGTTAGTTGTGTAGGGTACAGCAAGGACTAGGCTTTCCATTTTTTCTACAAAGCAGTGCTTTAGCGCTGAACAAATTATGTCTTAAATATTTCACCTTAAATATAAACCTTCCGTTTTAACAGTGTGCGACCAACATAATGTCGGAAACCTAATGGACTCATACTAGTTTCAAAATAATTTATTTTTGATGTGTAACATCTTATTTATCGGTATGTAGAATTTTGGTTGTAGCTTACTTCTGCTAAAAACCTCCTGATACCTGAACATCAATATGAATTTAAAAGAAAGGACTCGACATCGACAGTTGTTATTGATCAAGTGCATAGCGATATGAAGAAAAGAAAATTCATTCGAAGTGCCTCTAAGATGTTACGCAAGTTTTCATTTTTACAATTAGTCACAGATTGTGATAGTCATCTATTTTCACACATATCCTAGCCACGTGTACACGTGTAACTCTACTTTACACGTGTGGCTCTAGTTTCAACCAATTCAAATCAATTTCAATTTCAATGTATGTCAATGTCTATATCATTGGCGCCCGCAGGGGCAGCCCCCCCCCCTAGCTCTGGCCGAACAATCATACTAGTTCTATTTTTATTATCAACTAGGAAATTTTCACAAAAACGACTATTTAACCCATTCTCTCCCATTGTACTTTTTAAAGTACCTACAGCAAAATGCAGTTACTTTATACACCAACAAAATTTAATCCAAAACAAAAATTAACTACATTAATGACTTTTTTGGTTTTTTAGGCAATTTTAAATTTTTCAAAATATTCTTTTTGTTTAAGTCACGCGTAGGCGTCTTATTTTATATATTTCTACAGAATGTATTCAAATTAAAGATAAAGTTGAGAAAAAAATAAATACCAAATTAATTATTTATATATACACCGGGATAATGAGCACCAAAGTTAGATGTACTTTTTATAGTACAGTGGGCTTATGCATGCATTTTTATTTTAGTATTCACAATTGATTTAAAAACTATTCTAAGTAAAAAATTCTATGGAAAATGCTTCTGAAATCTAGATTCCGCTCAATTAAAATTATGTCAAAAATATCAATAGGGGCGGGAATACATAATGTATATTGTATATCCATGAGAATTTTTTAGAAATTGATCAATGGATATGTATATTATTTTTATTTTACTTTAAAAAATGTATCAACATACATATCAACAAAGAAACAATATTATTATTAGAGTATCCACCTGAAGATAAAAAAGTGATCTTCGAAAGCATTAGCGTTACGTACGGTGGTCCTTTCTTTTAAAGACCATGTCCAAGTGAGCTTCCGGTTTATTTTGAAATTTAATAAATTTGACAGTTATTTCACTACTGGATTTTGGCATGCTTAAAAACTGATATTTCCCGTTATATTGAAAAACAAATGCATTTTTTATAATAGGTAACTATTGTTATAAAAGCCAAGAACTATACGGCTTAGAGCAACATAAAATGTTAACATTCCTCAAAACCTAATTTTTAATACATTTTAGACAAGATTTGGCGTATGAACTTTTGCAATAAGAAAGAAGAAGTTGTTACCGCTATAATTTCATCTGCTCCTTCTAATGCTGAAAGGTTCCACAACATAAGCCAGACAACAACTACTCACTTTAAAGGCGATTTATGAGCTCAAAAGGCTTGCAAGTCTAAGTCTACATTATCTAAAATTGTATACAATGAAGTAGGAACACCTTAAACTTTATATTCAATATTGTAGAAAAGATCATGCACTCCCAAAAGCTACCATATTACCATAGATGCCGCTAGTGTCATTCCAGATCAAAACAGTGCTGTGAAATATGTTATAAGACCCTTTGTATTGGGAAGGAGCTTTGCATACATTTTTGTATTCATGCAAATTATTATGGTATACAAGTAGCCATTGTACTATAAAAAGTACAGGTCCATAACACCTTATATACATTTATTGTAAAATTATTTTTTGATTAGTATGTCTTAAATTTTAAATTTATAACCAGAAAATACTTTGAAAAGCAAACATTTTACATTTTTAACACCCTTGGCTCTCAATGGGTTAAATGTACTTTTTTTTGTCAGAGTCCATGGTTTGCCCCCCTGACTCTGAGCCAAGCCGTGTATAGCCGCTTTCATTTTACTCTTTGTATTGTTCGGAAATGAGATTATTTTCTTGGCAGCTTTGTTTCCAGATCCATGGTTTGCCTTGGGATTTAATCATTATCAGGGGTGGAATCAATTGTGTTGATTGTCGATTTGAAGATAGCTGGTCTTTACCACATCATTAAATGTATTTATTAACGACGTAAGTGAAGTTTCAAGTTTCTGAAATCAGAAATGGACGATTAAGGAAGTTATAACTTTTTTTTGGAGAAGTCCCTTAGGACGAAAATGCATACCCAGTAAACAAGGTGCACGGCAAAATACAAAAGCATTCGAGTTCTGAGAGAGCATATCGTTGTTGTAACTGAAGCACTGCAAAAGCTTTCGGAAGAGGGTTATACAATAACAAAGCAACGTGCCCTCCAACTTTATTACTCTTGCACAAATTCGACCTTTTTAGTTTGTTTGTTTGTGATGTGACATTACTCATCCATGCTTAAACATGTTTCTAATATCTGTAAACAGTAAAAGATCAGGTCAAAACAACACATAGTTTTAAGCTGTCCAAGAATAATTCAAAAACAAATCCATCGATCAAATGTTCCCGCTTCTTCCCCCCAAAGTTATTTTAGAAAAGATATTTATATTCCGTATATTGATTTCCTGATAATGTCCATACAGAACGCTTTTCAGAAGAAAATGAAGCTGCACTTTCACTATTTCAGCTATCACCAAAAACTATGCAAATTATAGAATTCGATATAATTATGCAGAAACTAATGGAGAAATATGGCTGCTTTCTGGATAATTTCCTGGCGGAGTCCAAGATGTGGTACAGTTTTAACAAAATGCAGACTAATGGAAATGATTGTTCCAACATTTCTGATTTATTGAACAGTTAAGAGGAGTTTTATCCATCGATTTTTTCAGCTCTTTGTATAGGGCTCTCAATTCCAGCAACTACGTGCACCGCTGAGCGATCGTTCAGCACCTTACGCAAAATAAAAACGTGGCTTAAATCCACAATGACCGACAAACGACTTAATTTGTTGTGCATGATGGTACATTTATCGAAATATTGTCAAAGAACAAACAAACTTTTACAGCGTAATAATTGACAGTTTTGGAAAATAACCCAGGCGGTTGCAGTTGCCAATCACTAAGTAACAAATATTGGAGACAAATCATATATTTGCTTCCTTTAATAATTATTTAACGTCAACACGAATAAAATGCTAAATTTTCTAGCCCTAAAATAAAATCACTTACAGCTGACCTATCCCTTGACAAAATAAATAAACTTTTAATAAAAAAAAACATCGAATTCAAAAATTGCATATACATTTTTTTCTGAACCCCGCCCCCCTGGAAAAAATCCTGCGGGCGCCTATGGTCTATATCTGTCAATATCTCCAGAACGGGTCATCCTACAAAAATGTGTGTGAAGGTAAAGGTATCTTATTTTTAAGAAAATTTCTGTAAATTAATTTTCTTTCGCTAAGATAATTTAATTTCATTCTCTTTTAATAGGAACATTTGGGACAGAACCGATTTAATTGTTCACTCAAACTCCAATAAGAAAATCTTTCTTTCCAATTAAAAATAAAAAAAAAGAAAAACCTCAAAATAAAAAATATTTCACCCTTTAACGTTCACCATTGACGTTCATCAATTAAAACCTCAAATTGACTAATGGATTTTTCTCTTGAATGTCCATCATCGACCGAATTTCTTTGGACATGCTTTACTTTTTTCGAAATTCTAAAGCCACCACTTCCGTGTATTTGGTTATTTAACTTTGAGAAGGAAATATTCGTCACACATCAGCGAAACATTCAATTTTTATCGGACCGACCGCCATTATATCATCGTGTTCATCGAATTGTAACCGTGGTTGTATAAATGTATGTCAAAGCAAAGTGTGCTCTCTCTCGTCCTTTGGTCCCAAAGAGTCAGCAAAAATATGGACCAACGAAGGATATTCAATGATAATGAATACATTTACCATTAAGTGAAACTGCCACCGCCATTACCACATCCTGAGTTCCGATTTGTGTCTTGAATGCTTGATTATTCTGTCGTGGTTACATTTTTTATTAATTGAGATGGGAGATTAAGTTATTGTTGTTAGGTGGATCACATTGGTGTCCATTTAAGGAGTTGTAAGTGCAAACATACAATTTGTGGATTAATACAAACATAATAGAATTAAACAGAAGATGTGTCCATTTCCATCAAAATTATTAAACGCGATTATCCTTCTTTGATGCGAAGCAAATTCGTCCCTTTTAAATAGATTAGTATAAGTATAAGGACACTCGATACATATCCCATGCCTAGTCCTCCATTCAACTGAACTCTCGAGAATCCATAGTGGTTCTCTCGATATGACCATCATAAGAAGGATTATGATCTCCACAGAAGGAGAATGAGACAAAAGCAAAACACCAATATAATGATATAATTCCACTTCTGATTCTCATAAAGATTGTTATCGACCCTGCAGCCATTTTGATGGATAAATATTTACGATAAGGACTCTCTTAAAGAACAAAATAAGATTTTCTTTCTCTTTCTCTCTCTCTCTTCTCTCTATTCTTCATCTGATGCTCCAAGCTGAATGGATATATAAAAAAGAATAATATAATTTTATTTTGTTTTGCCATTGAACTCATGTTACCTCTTATATGTACATATTATGTATATTGCTCGGGGTTGCTGCTACTCGTATATGCTACACATGTGTGTCAGTGGCAATTATATTACCCTCAAGGAGAGGAGTATTAAAATTGAAACCCAGGCTACCATTGTTGGCTTGCGAGTCACTTAAGGACATTGTCTTGCATAATAATATACAGCACTTATAATTGAGAGCAGATAAAATCGCCTGCTCTTCTCGGCTTTATATTTTTTTGAAGGCGCTATTGCTATTTGCATCGCATCCAAACCTATACGTACCCTCTGATCATCAACAACGTCCAACTTTGCTCAATTTCGAGGAAAAAAAACTATTCGTCCTTTTTTGCTCAGCGAGTGCAGAGCTGCAGGGCAAAACCAAAAGATGCCCATTTATTGAGTCGCAATATAATGTCTATCTAAATATTTATATGACAGAAAAAAAAAAACATTTTTTTTCATTCATGGATGATACTGATGATAACGTTATATGGGTATCTAACATACACACGTACACCTAGTTAAAACAGAAAAATCTTCAAGGTACATATATGTATGTAGAATATACCCTAAGGATATGCTGAGGCATATCCTTATCAAGTACGACTCTTAAATTGCTGGAAACATGGGTGAAGAAGGAAAACGAAATAGTAGGCCATTAAAAACAAAGTCCTTAGTGGCTTCGGCTTGCCCGTTATTCAGGGGTTGTTGTTTTTTATTTACGTGGATGGTATGTATTCTTTTTCCTTTGATTTACTAACTAAGAAGGACGAATATTTTATAAATATTTTTTTTCCTTCCTTTTTGAAAATTTCTTTTGCAAGTAAACCGATGTTTTTATAGGATGTTTTTGGTTAAAGATTGTGGAGTAGATTTTTATTCAGTTTTTGTTGAATATATAAGATTTTGTTGATTTTAGCGCAGGACATCCCATTGTGGTACCAAAATTTATATACAGATTTTTTTTTTAATTTTATCTATTTTTTTGGATTAATTAAATGAAGCTTATGTCCACTTGAGAGCTAAGATGGATTTGATTTATTTAGGGATTTAACTTGAGATGTCGTATAGTTGACGATAAAAATGACTCTAAAAATAGAATACCTAAGGCTTATACTTCCGAAACAGCTGGGTAAATGATATTTAAGATTTTCTTGAGGGGCTTTTTAAATATAATATATATAAGTAGATCATTTTATTTATTTAATATTTTGATAGCATTAGTGGCAGTGGCAGGTAGGTTAGGGGTGTCTAATAATTTTTTTTTGTCAGATATTCAAAATGGGTATCGTGGATCTTGTAGAGGATACCCACACAAGTATTTCTACGTCCCGGAAATTTTTTAAAATGGTACTTCCAGACCCCGCGGCCGTTTTTTTATGTAAAAAACGTTTTTTTTTCAAAGTCAACACATGATCAAGAATTTCGCGTATCAAAAGTGGTTTGCCCGACTTTAAAAGATTTCTTTTGATTCTCTATGGATGCTAATAATAAAATAGCACAAGTAACTGCCCCTTAAAATTTCAAAATATGCCTTTTTTACGGCTGAAAACCCCCCAAAAATCGGTTGATTTTAAAGCTTTTCTCGATTTTAAAGACCTCCATGGGTTCAGGAACGAGCAAGTAAAACTCGTATCATAGGGAATTTCGTGTGCTGGACTCAAATCTATCATCCGTTTTACGCCATCAGCTCTAGTTTTTGAGATATTCCAGTCTGAAAACGGAATATAACCATTTTCTCACCTATTTTTGAGATTCTGTAAAAATTCGAAATGCTTTTTTTTTCATAAAAATGCACCGATTCATACATGAACATGAGTCATAGTGCAGTACTTTGATGAATCATTTATTTTGAAAAAAAGCATTTTGAATTTTTATAAAATCTCAAAAATAGGTGAAAAAATGGTTAAATTCCATTTTTAGAATGGAATATCTCAAAAACTAGAGCTGATGGCGTAAAATGGATGATAGATTTGAGTTCAACACACAAAATTACCTATGATACGAGTCTTACTTGCTCGCGCCTGAACCCATGGAGGTTTTTAAAATTGAGAAAAGCTTAAAAATCAACCGATTTTTGGGGGGTTTTCAGCCGTTTATCGAGTAAAAAAGGCATATTTTGAAATTTTAAGAGGTAGTTACTTGTGCTATTTTATTATAAGCATCCATAAAGAGTCAAAAGAAATCTTTTAAAGTCGGTCAAACCACGTTTGATACGCGAAATTCTTGATCATTTGTTGACTTTGAAAAAGTCCCCGGCCGCGGGGTCTGGAAGTACCATTTTAAAAAATTTTCCGGGATGTAGAAATACTTGTGTGGGTATCCTCTACAAGATCCACGATACCCATTTTGAATATCTGACAAAAAAAAAATTATTAGACACCCCTAATGGTAGGTATAAGCTCATACATATTCGGTACTTCATTTTGAACATCGCTAAAGAAATTCGTTGTTAGACATTTTTCTGAATCTCGAAACCTGTGTATTTAAAAAAATCATAATTTTAAAGGACGGTCAAACATCCAACAGTAGAAAGAAGATTATACTTTTCGTTTTGAATGTCCTGAATTCGAATCCGACCTCGGAATTGCTGCATTGGCTTAGGTTTTCGAGATATCTTAGTCAAAAACTGCCAAAAACCTTAGTGCTTTTCGTTAATTTTGAGGCTACGAAAACACCTCCACCAATTATATTTTCGATACAATTATCAATTTGTATATTGAAAAAAAAATGCAATTCTCCTTGAGAAATCGTTAGTTGAAAGGTATGAGTTTTTCATAATAATGCATTTTTCGGGATTTAACAACAATGGGAGTCGGAAACTTAAAACTAACTTATGATTTTTCGAATGAGTTGGAGGGAAAGATGAGTTATACTACGATTTCACTGGGCCAAATGAGGTAATTTCGTTGCAAATTTCCAAATGTGATCGGAAATTACCTCATTTCTCATACAAAGTCTCGTACAAATTTTCATTTGCATGAAATTAGATTGGAAATAAGGTGAATGCATCCAGCGGTAATCAGTTTCAAAAGCTCTGAAAAGCTTTTGTATGAAAATATCAATGCACTATATGTTGCTATAGGAGAATATTGGGGTTGATACCATTGTTTTTCAACCTTAAATCATTTTTTTTAGATGATTGCCCCTCCCATCTTAACAGGAGTATATTAACCTCCCTTCCGGCATGATTGTCCTATTATTTTGGCTCCAGTGCTTTGATGTATTTATGTCAACCATTCTTTATTTTCCATAATACTACTTGTTATATATTTTTTGTATCGCTAAATTTTGAAATGCTATATTTTGGAAACCATTTGGTGTACAGAAATGGTTTTGGGCTCAAATTGTAGCAAAGTAGGTTACCTTGAAGTCGTAGAACAATCTTTTAATTTAAAATTACTTCTTTAGGACTTAAATCGCCAATAACTGAAAAAAGCGCGAACAAATCGCGATTTTTTTATTTTTGACCATGAAGCGGTCGCTGCTCGAGGTCGAAAACTTAGGTTATTTATTAGGCCAATATATCCTGAACAACTCAACAAAAAATCACAAATACGAGATTTGACGCATACGTGTATGTTTATAGTTACTGTACTAATTGTATTAAAATAAAAAAAAAAAAAAATAAATAAAAAAAAACTTGCTCGAGCGTATATTCGCAGAGAGCAGGGACCGTTATTTCAATTAAGAAACTGTTAAAGTAAAAAATATAGATAAGTCAAAGTTCTATATCTTTTGTTATGGTATTTTTTTGATTTGAGTGACAAACAAAAAATTATAACCGATTACAAAAAAAAATGTTTTTTTTTTTAATGTGATGTAACTAATAAGCGAAAAAAGTTGTTTAACATAGTTTGTACAAAATTTAATAAGTTTGTAGTACAACTTTTTTTTCTAAGAGCAACAATGCGCGAGTTATAAGCAAAAATCAAAATGAACATTAAAAACAAAATGGCGGCCAAATAACACTAGGTACAGTTGTGCAAAACGTGGTTTTAGACTCGTGAACCAATAGTAAAGTCAAACTTGACCTCGGATTTAGGTCCCAGCGCGCCATATATTGAAATCTAACTTGACCGTACTAAAATGTATCTAATTAAAAACAAATCCAACCTCCTCTATTTCCATTTAAAAAAATATTTTGCCTTCCTTCCTAAAATAAAACAAAAAAATGTGCACCAATAAATTAACAAACAAACCCTTATCAATTAATTCCCCTCCTAACATCTATAAATAAAAACCAAAACTTAATACATAATCAGAACTACTTACTTATTCCCACTACCTATATATCAATAGTTTGTTATTATTTGTACGCTCCATTGATTCGACTAAATATATTTTCTGATGATTCACCGAACCACCATTATTTTCCCTTAAAATATTTGGTATACGGTAGCTAAAAATAGACTGAGTAGAAATAAATGTAGAATAAATGTCGCTTACATAAACAGTCTGTACAACTGAAATCACAGGGTCTTGTGGCGCAATGGATAACGCGTCTGACTACGGATCAGAAGATTCCAGGTTCGACTCCTGGCAAGATCGAATAACTTTTTTTTTTTAATTTCTTAAATATTTTTGTATGTTAATTGAATTTGTGTCTTAGAATTACGAAGGAACACACGTTTTAAATTGATTTTTCTCGGATAAAAATTAAAAATCATTCGAAATTGTTCTCAAAATGTGTTTGCTAAATAAAGTGCGCCGAAAATGTATTTAAAACAAAAATTCCTTAAATGCATTTAATTTGATACAAAGAATTCGTCAAACTTTTATGATAGAAAGTCTGATTACCTTTCTTTTTGCACAAATTTATTAATTAATATACTTAAAGCACCGAAAAAGCATGTCTGACTTATAAGTTCGAGTACCTGACGCTTGAAAAACCAAAGATATGTATTTTTGTTGGCTGTAAAGATGGAAGTATAAATCCTTTAGACAACATTGTATTGTTAACTATGATTATTCTTGTATTATGAGTTCTTCTCGAGTAATTTGTTCAAATGCCTCTGAAACGTAATGTTATAACTTATGTGTGTTTTTCTATGAAAAATTAAAATTAAACATTTGTTCAGAAAAGCTGGGGCCCAACTACACTGCGCTCCACTTGAATAGAAACAAACTTTTTGTTTACTGTCTGAGCGTGTAGCGCTTTGGTAAATTTATAAATTCACCTTTTGGTTTTAGTTCTTAAGAGGGATCTATTGCGAATAAAACTGCAGAGACAGAATAATTCAGGAAAATACCATTAGGTTATTTTTTACCACTTACCACTTTTCTTATTAATTCCTTTAAAACACTGTTTTTTTTTGCGCCACTTAAATAGAAACATTCTCTTAAATAAGGAAACAAATTGAAAAAGTGCAGTAAAATTGGGTAGTTTTCTATTGGTAATCATATTTTAATATGCTTGCTACCATCTTTATTTGATATAACTTGAAATAGCAGTTGGAGACTGAATGATGCGGTTATTTTATATAATTTAAAGAAATTGCACTTCATGCTTCTTTGATTGCAGCGATAAGTGATTCTTTGTCCTCATATTGTCGGTCAGAATTGTAAACTTTACGAACCATGATAGATAGATAGATAGATAGATAGATAGATAGATAGATAGATAGATAGATAGATAGATAGATAGATAGATAGATAGATAGATAGATAGATAGATAGATAGATAGATAAGTTGATTTATTGATTTCAATCATATTTGTTTTTTACAATATTATAATTCTTAAATCATATAAGCATGACTTAAAAAGCCGTCTGCCAGAGTTTATTTTTTTATTGTACAATATGAAAAAAAAAACTTTTTTAAATAAATAATTTTATAAAATAAAATTATGTTTACGGTTTACATTTTTGTTTTGCTTCTTTTATTGTGTTTTTAAAACTGTTCATTAATTATTTGAAATCTGTATCTTTCTGCCTTCGTGGTATATCTATAGAGTCTTTCCCAATCGTTTCCCTTTAAGGACTCCATCATTTCTACTACACTTAATACATTTTTGACGAAATAACCCCTTCGAATTTCCATTAGCAATGGGCATACTCCCAAGAAATGGAAGACGTCTTCCCTTGTCCTTTGGTTGCACATTGAGCATTCAATTTTTAGGTCTTCCCTATGTGGTTGATAGTGTAGGTTTTGAAGTTCTCCTCTCAGCGCTGAAATTTATTTGAAAGTAGTTTGCATTTCCGAGGCAGTGCTGAAGATTTGCATAGATTGACCGCGCATTGACGTACTCGCTTTCCATTGGCATTCTTGAATCCATTTTGCATCCAACTGTGCCACCATTCCGTACATTTGATCTTTCCACATGCCGCTATTTTCCAACGAAAGGTTGAGTTGTATTCCACATGACGTTGCTAAGTTATGCCATTCTTGAACCCACAGTGACTTTCGTTGTAAAGCGTACAGTGCAGTTTTTTTGGGCAGCTGTTCGTTTGGAAGCAGCATTACTTTTATAATAATATAATTTAAGTGTTTTCGTAAAGAGCTCCGGAATCCCCGTTTCTACGTGGAGCATATAGTTCGGTGAGCTTGATGGTAGGCCAAAAGTTCTTTTCAGAAAGAATCTTTGAATTTGTTCCACGATATCAAACTTTTCATAGCCCCATACTTGCGTACCATAAAACATGATTGCTTCCATAGTGGCTTGAAATATTCTGTACTTTGCACAGTGAGACACGTTTTTATTTCCAAGACAGCTTCTTTACGAACCATCCATCCTCATACGTTTTCAATAATATTTAGGTCCGGAGAATACGTTGGCCATTGAAATAAGGTAACATTTTTCTCGGATATCCAACTGTTAATAATCCTTGCGTTGAGGATTGGCAAGTTTTCTTGTTGAAATGTCCATGGTATTGGTCCAAAGACATCGGTAAACTAAGGGAAAGCTTCTTGCAGTATTTCCTTGTAGGAGTTTGCCGTCATATTGAATATGGGAAAGTCCAGAACAATTGTTCAAAACCAGAAAATCGCACCCCACGCCATTACACCCTCTTCTCGGCTACGGTGGCGCTTCAGAAACCTGGGTTCCTTCCTTATAACATGAAAATAGTAAATATATACGTCCGGGCCATCATAATTGAATTTTTTTGTCAGAAAATACCACTTTTGTCCACTCTTCCTTCCACGCCATATTCTTCCTGCAAAAATCTATTATATTCTGTCTTCGTATTAAATTTAACGGTGTTTTTTTCTTCAGTTTTAGGCGCTTTAAATGTTGTGACCCACGAATAACACGTCTAATAGTGTTAAGACTCGCTGTAATACCACTCTTAGTCTTGATTTTAGCAGCGAGCCGCTTGAATTTGAAGTCAGTCTAATTATCTGTCTTCGGTCTGCTTCTGTCGTGGCTCTTGATTGCCTACCTTTCATATTTTTCCATAGTTTTCTTTATTTCTATAGTTCGACCAAACAATTTTCACACTTCTACTTATTTTTTTGGCAGTTTTGCAGAGGTGAAGCTTGTTTTCCGCGTGTACTTCTATTTTGGCTTTTTCTGCAGGGTTTAATGGTTTTCCGCGGTCCATCTTTTCTTTGATCAAACAATTATTATTTTTAATCAACACTTCTATTATTATAACAATATTTTTTCTTCTTACCGTAATCTATAGAGACAAAACGCACACTGTTTCTATTCAAGTGGCGCAAAAAAAAAAACAATGTATTTTATGAAGTAATTAGAAAAGTGGTTAAAAAAATAACCTTATAGTATTTTCCTGAATTATTCTGTCCATGCAGTTTTATTCGCAATAGATTTCTCTTTTAGAAACTGAAACCAAAAGGTGAATGTATGAATTTACAAAAGCGCCACACGCTCTGATAGTAAAAAGAAAATTTTGTTTCTATGCAAGTGGAGCATAGCGTATGTAACTCGATTCTTTAATAAAAATGTTCGAACTCGCAAAATCTCAACTAGTTTATTCTTTAGCAAGTACCTTAAAAACTTAAATAAAACATCGGTTATTGGAGATTCTGTGGCAAAAAGTCGGAAGTACTAACGTTTTTGACTAATTTCTTGCATAGTACCACTTTAAATAAGCATTGAAAACAACTTTCGAATGGATTAGAAAGTAGAATAAAGTTACGTAGTAGGGCCCCGGTACTTTTGATGCACTTTTTCTTGGTAACGGGGCCACTACGTGCTGGCAGACGAAAGTATTCGTATCACCTTCACGCCAAAAATCTGCTGCCAGCTCTCGGTCCTTATCACATAAAACCTCCAGTAAATCCCTCCTCATCTGATAGTTAGCTCTTGGAAACACAGCACCTATGGTCATGGGTCTATCTTGGAAAGGTATGACACAGTGTCCGAACTTGATGTGACGACTGACTACGTCCCACCCATAATAGATTTTAAAATACAGTCCTCCATTTTATTTCCCGAAAGACATGGATGGGAACCTAACTCACTAATCAGTGAACAAGGTATCCCGTTCTTCACCACGGATGAGTCAAAAATGGAAGAAGAAACAGGGGCAGGGGTGTTCTGTGAACCTCTCAATATAAGAGCATCATAAAAACTGCCAGATGAGTGTAGTGTTTCAAGCTGAGATTTATGCTGTTGAAAAGAATTCGTCACAGATCACATTTTTCGTGGACAGCCAGCCAAGCTGCTATCAATGCATTAGCCAGTGAGACTATAAGATTCAAGACAGTTGTAAAATGCCGAGGCGTACTGGAGAAAATTTGTAACTCCAACCAAGTCAAACTCTGCTGGGTTCCTGGACATAGTAATATAGAAGGGAATGATAAATCACATAAACTGGCAGGAAAAGGGTCATTAGCAAATAGAAACAATAGTAGCCAATTAATTACGGGGCCTAAAATCCCGATCGGCGTCATTAAAAGGAAAATTGACCTAGTAACGAAAGAGCAAATCAATAACTCCTGGATTTCCAGGAACGACTGAGTTTTCTCTAGAAGTTTATGACCTTGAGTTATTGAAAATGAAACTCAGTATATTTTACCGCTGTGTAAAAAGAAAATAAGAATCTTGATAGGTGTACTAACGGGAAATTGCGCCATTGGCACAATGGCCACCAGAATAGGCGCTTTCGCACTCGATTTCTGTAGGAGCTGTTAGGATGTTGAGGAAATAGAAACCATTAAGCACCTGCTGTGGGATTGTCCAAACCTCCAAACAAATCGCCTCCGGTACTTCGGAAACAGGTTTGTTGGAGAACTGGACGATCTAGCGCAGGTCTCGATGGCAAATATGAGAAAATTCATAGAAAAAACAGGCTGGTTTACAAACGAACCAGTCTATTTGTACCATTAGTTAGGCACATCTCTGTCCTTCATTTATAAGGGGATCACAATGGACCAATAGGCCCCCGTGTACGCAACAGCTTAGGCTGTGCACACCCCTCCTAACCTAACCTAACGTGACAGTTAAGTAATTTGTTAAAATTGGCTTTGGTATAAGAGATTCAAAAGGAGCATTTTCTAGTGAAATAAAAAAATGTATGACCAATATTAAATAGAAATTTAAAAAATTGTTATTATTAAAGAATCACCTTACCAACTCAACCATTTACCGTCAGCACTTGTTTCCTTGAAGATTTCTCTGGCAACTAATAGTCTAATATGTCTAATTTAATGACACCGATTCCGGTTCGGTAACTCTAAAAATTCAATTCCATTATCTTACAAAAAAAAAAAAATATTTTTTATTCTAAAAGCAAATCAGTTTGCGTCAAAATATCATCACAGAGCACCGAATTATAAAAAAATAACAATTTTAATAAAGTTATTGAAAGTTGTGTGCGTCTGTTCTTCTTTCTTTTCTGCTTCCGTAAGCATTTGGTCATTAATTCAATAGATCACACACAATGGCTGCCTTATATAGCTTTACTCAACTTCTATGATATTTAATGGCATTTTGTGTGACTTCTCCCAGTCTGATGCTCTAAAAACTTAATCGTCCAATTATCAAATGCTTTCAGTATAGTTGAAGAGTAGTCATAGACATACCAACCAAGACAGACTTAGCGATGGTGAACAATATGTCTTTTTTGCTTCAACTTCTGCTGCTATTGCCATTGTTCCTATTTTCACTTGAGAAAATAAATTCTACGATTTTTGTTGTTCTTCGTCTATTTTCTTAAAGTTGGTCGTTTTGAATGTTCTTTATATCTATGAAGGCATACTTTTGAGGGTGATTTTCCAGCAATTAAGTGCATTAATGGTTGAGCACAGTTTATTCGAGAGACCAAGGAGTATCTACACAACTCCTACGATGTTGCTTCTTTAATATATTTGGTTCGAAACATTTTTTTTGGAAAACTTAAATAGAAATACAAGGCTGAATTTTGTGGTAAACTTTTCCACCTGAATTTTACAGAAAAGTTTAATTTAGAAGTAACATTTCAACAACATATTTTATGATACTTTTTGAAATAATTACGAGATTGCTTCTTTTCGCCTGGGGTGTGAAAGTTACGAACTATTTTTTGTGCTGAGTTGAGTATTCGATGTTCTTGTTCTTCTCGAGGGTAGGGATGCATTAAGTATTAGGGCTACACCAGGGCAAATGGTTCTTAACTTTTGTTACAAAACAGAGCGTGTAAGAGCATATGAACAAACAAAAAGAAATAATATAAAATAAGTTCATCACATCACTTTAAAGGACGCTGGCGATGCGATAGTGTGAAAAAGAGTAAAGGTTTTTTTTTTTTTCTTTTAAGAAATAAACCAACCACACGTTTGAGAAAAGTTCCGAGTTTGACCTAGTTTAGGCAAGAGTCCCTATTTAGTTATGTATAGTGAGTTTCGTCTACCATAAGGGTAACATTACACCATCGGGCTATAGAATGAATAGGTACCTTTTGTATGTTGTGTTTTTTTTTATGTTGTTGTTGTTTGCTCCTTTTTAAAAGCTATCGGACGTGTTTGCTTTAAAGTTGTTCTTCTGGCAGAATAGCAACAGTAATTGTAACTTCATAAAATTAGTTCTCGGCCACCACCAACGGGTGTTTCTGTGTTTTGTTTTAATTTTCTTTTACTTTTGAAATCAGAGATAGGTATAGGGTTATAAATTAACTTTGAAGTTGAAAGAGGAAAAAATAAAACAAAAAAAGAACCCATACAAACCCCGAAGGATAAACGATGGAAGATGAAGGTAAATGATCAAATAGGAGTTTTCAGGTTATATTGAAGGAGCTTTCAGGGTTTTTTTCAGGTGAAGGTAGACAAATTGTTTGAAATTGAGACAAGAAGGATCCAAAATGTTTAGAATCCATACTGAATAAATTTAAATAATAATACATTAGAACACTTAGAATAACGAGCATTTAAGAATCTAATTAGAATTCAACCTGAAGAGGGTTTTGGTAAGGAAATTATTGAAAATGCTTTGGGGATTTCAATTCTGAAGTCGGAAAGAAAGACATCGTTGGCAGATAAGTTGGTTAGCACAATCTCCACGATGCGACAGCAGATAACGCTTTCCGATTAATCAACTTTTAAGCAGCTTGTTTCCGGAGTGAGTATAAGTAGGTTACCAAGCCTAAGTACCCACCAAGAAACCTGGGGGTTTCAATACGGTCGAATTGGCATCGAGAAGGACCATGTGCTAATTGACACAAGGCACCTACCCAACATCTTTGATTACTTATATTTTGAGAGGCAAACATTGAGTTCTATACTCACTGTGCAAACAATTTTCTAAAAAAAATGAGAACAAGTGGTAACAACACTATTGAAAAACAATATTCTCCTATAGCTTATCTGAAACCCAGTTTATAAACTCAAAACTTTTAAAAAAGAACATTCTACTATTTACTTAGGAGAATGGGCATTTTGGTCTACCTATTGCCCACGAATGAGATATATATCGTTAGAAAGCTTAGCCCTAGTACATCAGTTTTGTGTATGGACACGAAGCTGTAAGCCATGGGGTTTAGGCAGTATATGGCAACAAAGATTGCAACTAGAGCGAAAAGTAATTGCAATAGTGTTTCATTAAAATGATAGTATTGGTAACTTTTGATAAACTGCATATACCCTAAAATAAAGGAACTTTTATACCAATGGCAAATAATACCGAACAATATCATGGTTTGCCAATGATTCGCTTAACAGTATGAAAATTCTACTTTTTTTATTCGATTTAGAGAATTTAATGAATTGGAATAACTGTGCGTCTAGTGCCCACAATATTGAGATATACAACGTTGGAAACCTTAGTTCAAGGGCATCATTCTAAAATATGGGCACAGAACTTTAAACCATGGGGTTTAGGCAGAATATTACAAAATATAAAACAATTCGAATTTGCAAAGTGTTGTTCTTATTTTGTTGATCGCTTATTTTAGCCAACTCCCATTGTTTATGACAAAAAAAATAATCGTACGTTGGTACACTCCATAGTTCCCAATCATTTTCATAGGTCTCGTTTCTGGACAGTAGGTAGACCAGGTCCCATATATGTATTTTTGCCCATTCTCCTTTCTTTTTCAAAGTTTTGGGTTTGGAAATTATTTCTCCAAAAACTATCGGTTAAAATAACTTTATTTAAAAAATAAATTCAAGAATGGGTTTCTGGGCTTAAGATAGGAGATAGGAGAATATTGTGGGTGTTACTATTTTTTTTTTTTTTCAATAGTGTTGTTTCTATTTTAAGTAATTTTTTTAGATAATTGCCCCTCCTATCTTAATAGGGGTATAAAGACCCCCATTCCGTTATGATTCTTTCGAGAAATTTTCAAAAATACTGGACTTTTCCCCTTTCACCCTACAAAATCGAAATTCCTTGCCCAAATTTAAGGCTTTGTCGGAGTTATATTTGAAAAGATGTTTTAATTTTATCGATATACTTGAACAAAAATGTTTTATTTTTGTTTTATTTTTTACCTGTTTTAGGGCCAATTTGTTCACAGTCCATTAAAAACTGAATTGCGTCGTTTTAACTAACATCACGTTTAATATAAAATTGTCATTAAGAACACTTCATTAATTTTTGATTCAATCACTCGCCTTTAGTTAACTGGCTCGATGAAAATTGCTGCTTTAAATTTATATGCTTTTTAAAAATATCCTTGGGGCTTTTATTTTATTTTGATTGATTAACTATCAATTTAGTACTAAATCAAGTATAAAATTGCGTCTGTTTTTCCACTCTCAATTAGCGTTGACAGTCAGTTTTGTGTTTGCTTATTTTATTTGTAATCTGAAAGTGTGATTTTTGTAGTAGCCCGTAGCGTAATGGTTAGTGCGTTCGACTGTCACGCTGGAGGTCTGTGGTTCGCTTCCCAGCCTCGTCCACCTAAAAACTAAAAAGTTTTTTTCAGGGCTACTGCCTCTTGCGAGGAATTGACAAATCCTCCAAGAGTATCACTTGTCACGAATAAGTGCTGCTCGTCTAGCCGTTCGGATTCGGCATAAAAATTGTAGGTCCCTTCCATTCCTGTCGACAGGCGCACACAGGAATGGTTGCGAGTTGTTAGTCACTAGGCCCTGGTTCTTTATGAGCCGTTGTGCCACCCGATTTATTTTTTTAAAGTGTGATTTGAATAACCAAAACCGACAAAGTTAAAAAAAAAACCCTTCTGGTGGAATACAAACTATACCCACTTTTTATTATATACCTTCTTTTCGCAATAATTTTAGTACACTGAATAAAAATCCAGCCCCTACGTAATTTCTTTAGGTTTTTCGCTATATTGTAATGAAAAATCGTTGCAAAAAATAGGTTTTTCCACTTTAATCTGATTCGTATTTAGTGCATTTAAAACATTAAAAGAGTTGTAGATTGTTTTTGCACCAGAAGGTTTTTCAAATCCTATTTGCTTTTGTTTCCCACATCGCACTTTATGATTACAAAAAAAAAGCAAACAAAATATCGACTGTCACCGCTAATTGAGAGTGAATAAAAGGAAACAGTTCGTTAACTCCCTATTATGGCTAAATATCCCCCTTAAAAAGTGGATTTTGTCGTTTTAGCTAAAACCAATTTTAAATTTATTATACAATTAGTTAATAGAGGAAACTTCATTTTAAATCGTTAAAGGAGGGTGAATAAATACAAATAATTAAAACCGATCAATTTCTAATTTTTAATAGCGAATTTAAACTTAATGGAAAGCGAATAAATTAGACCTTCTTGGTTTCAAACGGTTATAACTTTCTATCTGAGCACCGCTCAGGTTTTATACTTTTTTAAAAACTATAGAAAAACGGGATATTTTTGGAAGATAAAACCTGTATTGTGTCATACGAATTTTATTCATGGAGCTCTTAAGAATATTGAGATCAAAAATTAAGTTTGGTGAAAGTTCAAGTTTATCTTTTAGTTTGTAGGCAAATGGTGATGTAAATGAACATTTTTTTATCCAGTTAAATAAGTCAAACTATTAGCCAAAGTTTAAGTGTAAAATTTGTAAAAAACAAAAGTCAATTATGGACAGAGTAAGCAAAAAACTGGTTCAAAGTAGTTTTTTTTAAATTTCGAAAATAGCCGTTACTCGTAAACCGTTATGATTCGGTATGAGCAAGTTACCATATTCTGAAAGGTCATGACCTGGCTTATCACCATATTCAGTTTGGACTATCCCTTACGGGACATCCTGTATAATAGATAACTGTACTATATATGAGGCTGTCAGTGCAAAAGTGGCGAAATCCACCTTTGTAATTGGCTTCAAAAAGTGGGTTACGCCACTTTTGCACTCACAGCCTCACATGAAGTTTTGTCTGTACTCTCACCAGTTTGGTTTTAACAGGACAGGGTTTTTTTGATGACGTAGCTCTTCCCAAGCTGGGTCATCGTTTAGCAATTCCAAAAAAATTCATCCCAACCTTAGTCTTACGTGCAAAAACAATTTTGGAGACATACTAGCAGTAGGTGATTAAATACTTAACTTTAAAGTTATATAGTCAGAAGATCCGTCTTTTATTTCAAATATGCATGTATTTATGTATGTATGTATGTATGTACCTACCTTTATGTGAGCTACAAACCAAACAGTCTACTGGGTTATTTTTATTTGTCTAAATAAAATTCACCAACTACGATTGCATTTGAATTTCCATAATCACTTCACCTGCGTTTTTCCTTGAGTAATTATCCTCATAATTGCATGCACCACTGATACATTTATGTGTAGGTAAACACAATCAACACTGAGTCCCTTCGCGGCACTTAAATGCCGAACCCATGGGTTCAAATTTGTACGAAGCTCAAGGGTGACTCGTATCCATATAATAATTATCTGCAGGGTGTTTCTACTTTAAGAATACAATAATTGTTGCTGCTGTAATAAAAGGAAGACAGAAACAGGTAGATAGGGATTAACCTGTTAAAAGGCATTAAAATAAAGCTTTACACGAAATAATCGCTTTGTCATAACCCTTTTTTTTTGTGTCTAATTATGTTCATGAGATTATTTTTATCAAAGTCTTCTATATGACACCATTACATTAGATAAAAATCTGAATATGATTAGAAAAGTATGACTTGTTTACTTCTTGTCTTTGTCTGACTCATCAATGCTACCTTAGGAATATAATGTGTGTTCGGTGAATTAAGAACCACCCTGTATACATAACAGTGATGTTAATTACCTTTGAAGACTGAATTAACAACCTGACGTCAGTTAATGTTCCCTCGGCTCCCTTGAGTCTCATAAAATCAAAACCACAAAGTTCCTAGGAATTTATCGGTTGGTGGTTTTAATGTAAGGTAAACAATGAAGGGAGATGATAGCATTTTTGATAATTTCCCTGCCTAAATTTAAATGCTAAACCTACAAAGTTCTACAAACTGGAGGGCAACATAGTTTTCAAATAAATCATGAATTTAAATACCTACATCACAACAAACCCACCGCACTAGACAGATTTGCATGTAATGAAAATAACAATAAAAAAAGGCAAAAAGAAATATTGACGCAACTTTGTTTATTTGATCTAAACAAAAAGATAAACAGAGATAACCATATTAAACAATAATCGAGCTTTGTATCTTGTTTAGATTTTAGGTATGTATACGAGTAGGTAAATGTGTAGGTGCCTACCTACTTCTTTGGTGGTTGCGTAAAAAATTCAATTTGAATATTGTTTACTTCAATCGACATCATATAGTCGTAATAATATCATTGAATCAATCAATGCAGTACAAACAACAATAAGTATCTGGGGTAAATACCACAGCAAATCAATTTAATAATATCCTCTTGTTATATTATTTAATTTGAATAAAATTCATTGAAATTGTAAATTGGATTCTTGTCGAAAATGTAAGATTTATTTAGTGCTGCAGAGAACTATCTTGTGAATGCAGATTGAAAATAAATATAAATATACACTCAGGAAGAAGAATAACAAAAATGAGGTGAAATATATGCAGAACTGGATGAGATTCTCGTGTACAATGCTATGGATATGGTGACCATCTGTTATTTTGTCTGTATTTATTTTGTAAGGCAAAATTTTATGTTACTTTCAAAATATTCTTCTCATTTTTAAATCCTTGATACCCCTTTTCAATCTTTCAATGATTTTATTTTCTAAAAAAGAATTACATTAACTTAGAATACTAATAATTATATAAACTTACTTAGGTAAGCAAAATCTAACGCGACCAACCTCGTGAGAACCTTCGTTATTCTTTTCTTTTTCTGGTAATTTCGATTTTAATTTTAAAATGGCAGCTTATTTAAAGTTTTCGAATATTGACATTTAGATTCTTCGAAAATTTTCACGACGTTGCCAGGCTGTTGTTTTAATTGTTGATACTTTGATACTTTAAATCGTAAGGTCATGGCTCATAAGGAGTAGATTATCTGTTTCAGATTTTTTTTTTTGTAATTTGTGATCAAAGTAAATGGAAATTTTTAAGGTATGTTTAATTAAATGGGTCACATTACTTTTTCAGACTTTCCAGGTTTGTAACATATATGTACATACATATTTATGTACATAGATCGGGAGGTATCATCGGATAAATTGACCTTATGAGTACATGAATGCAACTTAATTCACAGTAAGATTATTGGCATGGACATGGATGCTTAGGTCCTGGTCATAATTGGAGTAGCAGCCTATTATTTTTGTTTTTGCCGTTTCGTCACAAATTATTTGCCCGGTTGGAAAAATGCCAAGTTTCTGTCTAGTTTTGGGCAAGGCCCTAGTAAGTTTTCATTAGGGAAAATGTAGACAAGAAAAACTTATCAGATACTTGGCAAGCCCTTGCTGGATTTTAATACCAAAAATTAAGATGAGACAAACTTTTCAATCGCTCGTGAGGCCCTCCCTAGTAAATACTTGTTGGGCATGTATCGTTACCCCATCAGGAATGTCTCTTATACCCCGAAAACACAAATGCAATTTCAGCATCATACGAAATTTATTTCTCTCTATTTCGCTTGTCTTTTTTTTTGTATCAAACTTTTTACTATGGATGTGAGACATCTGTAGGTATAGGATTCTTCAATGAGGAAAAACCTGCTCTAAGTTGTTCTCCCTAAAAAGCAAGTAGGGTAGGGCGGGGATAGTTGGACCACTTTTTTCTGTAAGTGTTATAATTACCAAACTGCTCATAATACAACTATGAAACTAGGATCAATTAAAAGAATGGACATTTGGCTTCTAAATGCAATTTGAAAAAATTGAAAATGTGTAACAGCTCAAGAGTACCAAGTCCAAGTGGTCCAACTTGCCCCCCTAGCGGGGTAAGTTGGATCAGTAGGAGGGGTTAGTTGGACCATGGCCTAAAAAGTGGAACAATGATATATAAAAATAACAACAAAGCCATCAATTATTACAAACTGCATTTTATTTTAAATAAACTTTACTTGAAAAGTAATAATTATTTTTTAGTAGACAAAAATAAATATTAAAAAAAAAAAAATTAAAATAATTAAAAGCAAAAAGTAAATAAACAAATTAAAACAAAAAACCTCTTCTTGGATAAAATAGGATATAGAAATAGTTAATACCTAAAACATTAAAGTAGATTTACGTATCGTAATCGCTTTTGCAATTAATGGAAATAAATATGACTATTTCTTCTTTTTAAGCCTTTTGTATGGGCAAGCATATCAATCGACCTTATATAAAGCATGCATTTTAATATCAGCGGGGCAAGTTGGACTGCCACCACCGGTCCAACTTATCCCACACCTAGTTTGATGCACATATTGCTTCACTAAATAAAGACCACTGAAAGCATTCAAATTTTAATCACAGAATATTAAAAAACAATAACAGGGCTCAAGAAAATACTAGAACTTGTTGTGATACTCGAAAGTTTTCTATTAAATAACACAAACAGAAACAAATTTTTTTTTACTTTCCACAAAAACACAAATCAGTGTGTGGCTACCGTTCTACTGAAAAAAAGCAACAGAAACCATTTTTGCGCGTGCTTATTAATGAGCACGCTTAATTCGTGATTAATCACGTTCGTGTAGGACTCTTATTTTTCGAGTAATTCGCGTGGTCCAAACTTGCCCCATGGGCCAACTAGCCCCGCCCTTCCCTACATAAAATCCGGTTATATTCTTATTCACTTTCGACATTGAATTTTTGTATAGCGAGTTAGCCGGGGGGTAGCGCATTGGACTGACAATCAGAAAATCCCGGGATCAAGTTCACATAGTCAGCTTTTTTTTTTTTCTGGCGAGGTAAAAGGGTTCATAATCGCCAAGGCCTGTGTTCTAGCCTTTGCTAAATCTTGCTAGTGCCTTGCAAGAATCTATGTAAAACTCTCTAGTGCCTTATCGAAAACTAGATTGTTTTTCTGCGTGGGTGGTTTGGTTAAACTTATCATTTTCTATTTTTCTTTCAGAAATATGGTCGCCCCAAACTAAGGGGTTTTTTAAAGAACACGAAGATTTTTAAATATTGTATCTTACCTTGTTGTGTTTAATGTCAAATTCCCATTTCGAATTCAGGAAGGAGCTTCATGATAAAAATCTTACCTTATATAATGTCCAGTGTACGCATGTATATATATACACTTAAATAGTCAGATATTTATTCGATTTTTGCTGTTTTTTGATTTGTTTTCATTCACAGTTGAATGAGTATGAGTGTGTTTTTGCTAAGGACTTATTGTTTATTTAAGACAATCCTTAATATTTGCAACGAGGTCAATTCTTGTAAGTGATTTATTTTGTCAAAATGAAGTATTATAGGTACCAATCTAAGGTTTATTGTAATAATAATATTACAGACAAAGATTTCTTTGTCAAATATAAATAAATTAAGTATAAGGCCAAATTAATTTTTGGAATATTCTTCTTTCCACAAATAATTTACTACTAAAAAGATGCAATTAACTGCGAAAGTACTTAGCTTATCGAATTTATGATTGAACACTGAACATACATAAAGTAATTATTTCAGAACTTATCTATCAAATATATCAAATATAAAATAGAAAAAAAATAAAATAAAAATAAATTGGGTGGCACAACGGCTCGTGAAGAACCAGGGCCTAGTGACAAACAACTCGCAACCATTCCTGTGTGCGCCGGTCGACAGGAATGGAAGGGACCTACAATTTTATGCCGAATCCGAACAGCTAGACGAGAAGCACTTATTCGTGACAAGTGTTACTCTTGGGGGATTTGTCAATTCCTCGCAAGAGGCAGTAGCCCTGAAAAAAACTTTTTAGTTTTTAGATCGACGAGGGTGGGAAGCGAACCCAGACCTCAAGCGTGACAATCGAAAGCACTAACCATTACGCTACGGGCTACTAGTATGTCAAATATGCATTTTCAAACAGCATCTCCTGAGTTTGGCGGAATCCAACACCGTTGGATGAGCTGGTAAAACGGTGTTTTTACGTAATATTTGTGTTGTAACCGTCACTCTAGATTCCGCTTCACATCGCATAAAGAAAAGACCAACTCTCTCCTCTGTTATTATTGGATTTTTAAAATAACAGAGCATTGTCAGAAGCCAAGAAGAAGGACCTGGTGGCTGTGTTCCTGATGTACTCAGAATAATTCCTTTAGTGCCAGTTTGTTCACAGTGGGCTAAATTTAGTATGTGAATTTCATAGGCATTAATTAACTAACGCTAATCAATCAAAATTGGCTGATTAGTGAAATCCATGATTAGCAACTCATACTTTAAATTTTTTAAACAAAATTCGATCAATAAAAACATTTGATGATTTCCCAGCTCCACTTATCATAGATTGGTTGGGGACGAAATTTCGAATACCACAATCTCGAATGCCATAATCTCGAATACAAAAATCTCGATTCCCAAAATCTCGATTACCAAAATGTCGATTTTTAATACCCACAAAAATTGATAACCTATTTGGGATTCTGGCAATCAAAAATTACTTTTTTTAAATAATTTTGTTAATTTGTTTTGCTTAATCGGCAGACATTTTTTTTTTATAAAATTAAAAATGCGCTATAAAAGTTTGTTGTTATACTCTTATTTTCATAACCCGGGGTTTAGACAAGCGAGTAGAACTAGTAGCGTTTATGTGTGTTAGTGTATCAGAACACGAGAGAGCCAACTAGTAGCCCAAATAGTATAACATTTTTGCCTGCGAGTAGCCTGCCAGTTATCCTACTAGTGTAGTGTAATTTTTTCATTTATTTGTTTTGTTTCCATAATTTGAATATTTTTCTGTATGAAATATTTTTAAAAAATCATATTAGTTGATAAAACGCGCAGAGAGCTACTAGGCACACATACATCCATAAAACTAACACTGTGATACAAATGCTACAAGTTCTACTCGCTTGTCTAAGCCCCGGGTAAACAATATTTTAATGATGTAATCATTGTTTTAGTTTGAGCGGTCAATGGTTTGATTAAACAAAAATCTTATATCAAAAAGTTCTGAAAAAAGTATTGAAGATGTAGATACTTAAACAAAAAGTATGGTAATTCGGGATAAAAACCGAATGTAATCCAATTTTGTTTGCATTTCAATTTTGAAATTCTATATTTTAGAACTCGAGATTGTGGTATTCGACATTTTGGGATTCAAGATTCTCAGTTATTTCCATTGGGGATCAAAGATTTTGTCACGATTTCGGAATCGACGTGACAGTCCAGCACAAGCTCTTACTGGAGCTCTGAACTCTCAAGTACAAATTTTCTTTCTTACTTCGTTCTGACCTTGAACCCTCCGAACTACCGTACCTTTACCTTAACAAAAAAACTTCACACCATATTTTTGTTTGCAGTTAAGGAACACATACAAACCCATGATACCCATGAAAAACTTCTTCATACAAAAACCAAATTATAATTTCATTAAGTTTAATTTTCAAAATGTCATTGAAGAAGATCTTTTCCCTAACAAAAGCCCCTTTAACCAGACGAAAAAAAACTTAATCTGCATTCTTTTATATGAATGCATTAAGGAAAACTTTTTCAACCACCACCGGCAATAATCACAACGACACATTTAACAAAAACAAGAAAAGAAAAATTTAAAGTTGAAAATGTCTCAACAAAATAAAAAAAAACCTTCATATGTAAACCTAAAACAAATCTGCATTATCCTCAAAGCCAAGAAATTGTATAAATTTCGACCGAATGCCTTCGTATAAGAAAATCTGCTTTGCAGAGTATAAACTCTTAAACAAAACTTTATAAATTTTTTTTGTCCTACCGAAACACCTAGCGAATACTTTTTTTTATAAATCAGATGTCGTCTCTTCATATCCTTTAAATGGATTCAAGAAAAATAACAACAAAAAAACTCGTCGTCCTCATCTCACGCTATGCACTTCAAACTTTTATGAATTTTGCATGAATTTTAAGCGAAAAAAACTTCAAACTACTCTCTAGGAGCGTAAAAGTTCACTGTACGACTCGGCGGCATATGCCAGGACGATTTTTGCATAAGAGTCTTCCTTCTCTATATGAAGCCTCACATTAAATTCAAAGTGAAGTCGGGTATACAAAAAAAAAAATAATCATAAAATGCCGCCTCCACTATGTTAAAAAAAAAAAAAGTTAACGTCTTTTCTAGCAACGACGATATGAGGTGATTTTCATTCTTCTATGTTCACTTTCCGGTTGAACAGTAAAAATAGAAGCAGGCGAAAAAAAAATAAAAACCGTTAAATTTTCTCAAAACACTCTGCGTCTCAAGTATACTTTGGCTCCAAGAAAAAGCTTCTATACATTACCGTTGGAATGTAAATATTTTCCGTTAAAACGGTATAAGTGGAATAGGCAGCATCAGCAGTTCGATTGAACTTTTAAAACCACAAAAGGTGCAAACCACCTATTCAGTTTTCTAGTGATCCAGGAGCTCAGTGACATACGAGTCGACTTTAAACGCATATATGTATGCAGTCCTCCGCAAAAAGGACCTTTAACCCAGCACCTCCTATAGGACGCTGGGGCTGCGCTGTATGTATGATATAAACCTACCTAAGTTTAAATTGAAAATGTGCAGAAGTTTTTGTTGAAATTTATGGCATTCAGCTGGAACTACTGTGCTATGACATTAATCAAATTGGAGATATTTAATATGAAGCCAAAGAGAGTGGCGATGGCGCCCGGATGAAGAAAGTATTCCTGAAGGTGACGTTACTATAGAGACTGGTTCGTTCATTACCTGGAGGTTGACTTGTTTTCAAAACTCTATACGTCTGCAGTAAGCTCCAACGAAGCGATTAATTGATTTCAACAATGCAAGGTGCATGTATGTATGTAATGTAGATGTTCTTATCGATTAAATGGTGTAGAATTCCAAGTGGAACGGTATTGTGGTTTGTCATGTAATTAAGTAGATTAGGAGTTTAATACGTACATATATGTAAGCATTTATTCCTTGAGCTTACTACACCTAGAAATACAAGATACCTAGGTCTATGCAATTAGAGGATTAGGTTGTTGGACATGAGACGATTATTGACAAGTCAATTCAATAGTTGACAACTTTAGGGTTAACCCATAAAAGGAAATATTTGTTTCGAAAAAGTGTAACAAAAGAAATTTCTTAGCAATTACTTTGAGAACTGGAAGTTATTTGGCTGAGTTCCAAAATGCATCAGATGCGCATTTCATGCAAATCAATAAGTTCGTGCTCGTGCTGTGTATATCATCTTAAGGGTAGTCACAACCCCTTTTGCACGCGCTCAATATAAAAAAAAAAAAAACAAGAAAATGTTTACAAAGCAGCGTAAACATTTTGGCAACAGATTCGATAACATCAGGACAAATATTTAGTAGTTAGGAAAAGGAGTATAGGAAATTTTCTAAATTAAACTAATTTACCTCCCTAAGCAGAATTTGGAGGAATGAGGTACTTTGAAATTTTGTATGAGAACATTTCACAGGATTTCAATTATTGTGAAGTCTTTCCTTGCTATTTCATCGGCTTTCCCACTTCTCCTTTGACCGGTGAAGTGTACCTACTCGTTTTGTTCAGTAGAATATT
This sequence comes from Melangyna quadrimaculata, assembly GCA_949320155.1. Classification (NCBI taxonomy): domain Eukaryota; kingdom Metazoa; phylum Arthropoda; class Insecta; order Diptera; family Syrphidae; genus Melangyna; species Melangyna quadrimaculata. The sequence continues at coordinate 77,737,184 of OX439483.1, read as the reverse complement.
TGCTAATTATGGTGTTGAATTCTGATGGTAAAAGTAGCATCTTCAAATTCCTCAGCTAAATATATAAGTTTGCCTGTCAAGTACTGAAGAAATAATATGAAGGACCTATTGTGCCATCACAGATCACGCACTGGATCAATTTTGAGCCGGATTAAACTGGGGAAATGAAAGTTTGTAGGCAAGGGAGATGAAGTGTGAGGATTGAAACGAGCAAAATGTTCATTCTTTTTTTGAGTGAAATAATAAATATTAATTACTAATGCATGCACAGTTGTTTGTTTCTACGCAAAATAAACAAATCTGTTGTCATGTAAAAATTTTAGGGACAATAATTTTTTTTTTATTCTAAAACTGAAAAGTACAACAAGAATTAAAGCCATTTCATGTACACAGAATTTTCAGCCAGCTTTGCCAACCCCGTGTACGATTGAAAGTAAAAGCATTAAATATGAAGGTGACACTCGGAAGAGTGAGCACTGGCTGCTAGCATGGCGCTAGTGTCGCTTAAATAAATGTCCCTTATGTTATGGGAGAGGGAATTTTCTCAATAATTCTCATTTCTCATTTTATTTGTTTTTTAAAATTTCTATGGAAACGATTCTTGGTATTAGTTTTTTTTTTTTCTTGAAACTAAAATTTATTTTATACTTATAAGAATGTGTATATGAATGTAAACGAATTTTGTGTTGTTTAATTTTGTTTGAAAATCTGATTTTTTATTGAATTGTGTAGAATTCAATTTGCAGTTAAACTCAGAACAGGGGGTAGTTCTTGTTATTGATTTATGTACATGAAACGAAAGCTGTATTGCTTAGGTGAATGTAACTTGAGTTTTAATGACCTGATCTTTAAATGTAAGGTCTTAAAATGCAGAAAGTATAACAGGCTACACATTTAATTAATTTTTTACCGGTGAGGAATTAAGCAAAAAATGCATTTAAAAAAATGCATATAATACAGTAAAAAGATATCTACCTTCTTAATAGATCTTCTAGTTTGAGGTCAATACAATATTTAAAGGAGTTATAATTTCTATGATTAATTAAATACTTAATACTAAGTTAGAATACGTATGACTTAAAAAAAAATCATTATTAAATTAACCATTAAATACAAGCAATTAGAAGAAAATGTTGATTGGAACCAGCCTTATAACAGATTAGTCGCATTTGCACAATTGTGTACCTTACCTACCGTTAACCATTTAAACTGATTGGTCTGTTGTTTGTTGAGGAGGATGTAAAAGTCCTCTGGAATTATTACCAGAACACGTATTGTGAAGAACATATTGTGAAATAGTTGCCCAGAGAAAATATTAAAATAAGCGGTATGGTATCAAAGGGCACGGTAGTGCCCAGCCAAGTTCTGTCACTACACCCTTTTTACAGGATCAAACTCAGGCGATTTTCGACCCCCTCTAACTTTAGTATCAATAAAGTCAGAAACTTCAAACTCGCTAAATTTGCTAAGCTCACCGGCTTAGGCAACCCTTAATTTCAATTCCTTAGCATTAGCGGTTCCCGAGATATAAGATTGCAAAAATTACAAAAACCGTAACTGACTGACTGACTCACTCACTCAGTGACAGATCATCAAAATTATGGAGCACTTTCCGATATCTGTAATTTCGCACAACGGTAGGCCTTATGGTGTATACAAAGGAAAAAATCGAAAATTTAAGATTTTCCATTCAGGGGCGTGGTACCCGCCCATTTTCATAGAATTGATATAAATTATTTCGAGCACTTCTGATTGTCATAGAATGACGAAATTGGGTACAGTGGTAGGGCTTACAGTGCAAGCAAATGAAAAATTTTTAAAATTGATATTTTTCATTCAGAGGGCGTGGCATCCGCCCATTTTCACAGAAATGATATTAATTATATGCAGCACTTCTGTTTCTCGTAGAATGATGGAATTTGGTAGAGCGTTAGGACTTGACATGCGGGTAAAGGGAAAATTAAAAATTTGAGATTTTGCATTCAGTGGGCGTGGCAACCACACATTTTCACAGAATCAATATTAAATATATTGAGAGCACTTCCGATTGGTGCAGAATTGTGAAATTTGGTAGAGCAGTTAGTTTTCTGTTGTACATAAAGAAAAAGTTGAAACTATGAAATTTTTCATGCAGGGGCGTTTCATCCACCCACTTTATCATCAATTATTATCATTTCAATAGAGCATTTCTAACTTATGAAAATTGGTAGAGGGCTAGGACGTGTATAGTAAATACAAAAGGCATAAATTAAAAACTAACTTTTCCTTATGAGGCTCTCATTGAGCGTTTGTTCCACCCACTTTTCCTGATAAAAAGAAGCTTTGCAAAACGTAGTGAAATCAGATCAAAAACATAAATGTTAAAAAAGAAGCCAAGTTCTTCTATATACAAAAACCTTTGCGTAATAAGTCAGCCTAGAAAAGCAGTGAGATCTAAAAGCACGCCAAGTTCTATTTTTATTAATCATTAAATAAGAGATTTCTCTGATAATTTTGAGGTTCTTCCATATTACTCTACTTAAAAATTTGATATTTAACATTAATAAACTTAGAACTTGGCGTGCTTTTAGATCTCACTGCTTTTCTAGGCTGACTTGTTACGCAAAGGTTTTTGCATATATAGGTAGAAGAACTTGGCTACGTTTTTAACATTTATGTTTTGGTGTGATATGTATCACCAGAATTGTTTAACAAAATGACGATTCGTGGAAGGTCATTTGGGCGTTTTTCGATTTGCATGTTTGTTATTTCGCATTGAACGTTTTGATTTGAACATTTCGTTTCGTCGGTTTCATGATATGAAAAATCTTCATTTCGAATTTTTTAGTTTGCAATTTGTATTAACTTTTTTGTTTAATTGGCTTTTTGTTGTTTTGCAATTTTAATTTGACATTTTGTTGTTCTGCGTTATTTTACTCTGCAGTTTGTTATTTTTTTTTGGCATTTAATTTTGTTAGCAATTTTTTGGTTTACATTAAATTACAAGCCTTCAAATTTCGGGCGAAAAAAAGAGAAAATGCTCTCCCAAACCAACGCGAAATGGACGCGGAACATTCGCCGGGAAAAAATCTTTTAATTTTAGCTGGAGAAGGTTTTTGACTCCTGTGAAAATGATGAAATCCGAGGGAGAAATCTCCAGAAGGCTGAACATTTTGCAAAGCAACAAAACGGCGAAACTTTTTTTTAGCTACATAATAAAAATTCCAACAAAAAAAAAAGCTGAACAACAAATTCAAGATTTATTTTGCGAAATTATTTAAAAATATTTTTTAAAAAATGTGAATGATAAAACCACGAAATGTTAATTGGGTATTAATTAAAAATAAAATGAATTTTGCCAAACAATGGTGACTATAGAATTATCTTTGATACTATAGGTTACGTAAATGGCTCCATTTACAGCTTTCAGTTGTCTGGCTGATGTAAGGCCGCACTGTAGATAAATTAAGTTAACGAAACCATCTCATAAAACATATTAAAAAATTTGCTTTAATACCTTAACGTAAATTACAACTATTTTTGGAGCTTTAAGGTAACTGGTTACCGTTGTTGTGATGTCATGTAGGTATCTGAAAAGTGTCACACAAAGTTGTTGACAATATCCTATTAAACATACCGAAAAATCAGCTCTGATAAAATAACTTTACTTAACAACATTTGTATTCACCTTAATACCCCTAGTTCTTACCTACAATGGTAAAAATTCACAGACGAATCTTGGCTGTGATAAAATAACGTGTGTATAGGTACATATGTATGGCGGTCATAGGATCTTACTCTGTCATATTGTTTTACTTTATAAAAATGTATTTGGTAATCAATGTATTTGGCCTGGTAGTAAAATTCCATACTGATCGTACTTTCATTTTCGAATCGCTGCCATTATATCGATGTTCGATCTATAATCTACATACGTCTAGCCGTTCGGATTCGGCATAAAATTGTAGGTCCCTTCCATTCCTGTCGATAGGCGCACACAGGAATGGTTGCGAGTTGTTAGTCACTAGGCCCTGGTTCTTCATGAGCCATTGTGCCACACGATTTATTAATTTATAGTAATAAATTAAAAAACTAAATAAATATTGAATAAAATCGTCATGACAACGAAAAGAAACAAGAAGTACAACCTTTTCTGCTGAGCTCCTAAATAAAACTAAAATTTCCTTTCTCAAGCTGATTGTAAACAAATTTCAAAACATAAGTCTAAATATTGAAGTAATATCGCTATGGTTACCTTACAAAAAGGAACAATTAAATAATTAAATACTCTTTGAGAACTATTTGTTTTTTCCTATACACTACGCGAAAGGTATGGCGCTTTGAGTTGTGAAGTGTCACCTTCTATATATATTTATTCAATGGTAAAAGTTAGTCTGGACTTAGTTCAGTTCAAATTTGAGTCCGTGTGTAAATGGCCCAATGTCCTCAACTTCTTGAGAGGAAAAATTTGTGAGAATTAATTTATCTGAACGTGCCAATTAAATTATAGCCGATATTTCAATCATCAGTTAAACTATCAGGGAAATGCAAAAAATTTTTGTTTTTTTCGAGGAATAAGCGCTATCTGAGGTTTAACTGACTATTGCAAAACTGGCCCTTAAAAGTCCGAATTCTCAAATTTCTTATCAGATTCGACAATAAAGATGTTGAAATCGATTGTTGATAAAATATCTAGCTTTTCAAAATTCTGCCTATTACAAAAATTCTGCTTTTCAAAATTTAGTTTTTTTTTCGATTCTGTTTTAAAAAATTTTGCTTTTCAAAATACTGGTAACTTGTAGAACAAATAAAACTCTGCTTATTCTGATTTCACTTTTGAAGAAACATTTACTAACGATGTAACAAAAAAAATCAGGTAAAAGTCACAACCACCGACTCTGAATTTTGGACCTCCTACATAAAAATTACTATAAATTTGATATTTAAATAGCTAAACCAGATAAAGCTAAAAAAAGTATGCCATCTGATTTGTTTGATAAATATGAATTTATGAAAAAAAATTACAAAATCGTTAGATCGGTTTTCTTAAAAATAAATTTTTTTAAATATAAGAATTCTTGAACATTTTTAAAAATAAAATTTTTTATTCCAACTTTTAGAATTTAATATAACACAATTGTACACCAAATTAAAAAAATTATTTATTGACCTATTTTCAAGATATTGAATTTTCAAAAATAAAATTCAATATATTTTTTTTTTTAATCCAAAAATATTTTTTGGAAAAATTGTATATGCAAAATTGTTTTGCGATTAATGAATAAAAGTTTCAAAAGTGTAAAAGACGGCACTTTTGATAGCAGAATTTTGAAAGCAGAATTTTGAAAAAAGAATGTTGACCTTACCAGAATTTCGACCTCAACACATGTTTTTAGATGTACAAGAACCTCCACTTTTGACCTGAAATTTTCAAAATTTCAAGCTAATTTTTTTTTTAACGCAACATTTCTATGCAACCAATTGAAACTAAAATTATCATCGATTATACAAAATAAAAGGGACGAAATGGGGGAGCCCTGGGAAGGTGAATGCCAAATTTTCGGTTCAGTATATCATACAATTTGAAGAGCAATTTTTTCAGCGCGGTGCTGTACATTTTTCTACGTTAAATTTATTTGAAAATCACAAACGATTTACCTATCAACTTTTGTCATCATAGTTAAAAAAAAAAAAAAGTTCGAAACAAAGAGCACAAACTGATTCTACGAGGATATTTTAATGTTTTAATGTTTATGTTTTTTTTCGTTTCAAAAGTCTCAAATATATGTATTAACAAACTTGAACCCCAAAGAAATTTTGAAAAAAAAATTACACTCAAAGCCTAAGAATTTCACTACCTCCTGATGTTCTAAGGACATCAACTTTTCAAGTTTAAATTCTGTACCTAGACCCATCCACCTTCAAATAAAATTTAAATTAAACTTTAATTTGTTTACGTTCATGATGTGAAATTTATCCCTTCAAAAAGGATGCCATACCTTCTTAACCCTTTACCCTTTAAAACAAATTAACTTATTTCATGTACATGGATCCATGTATGAGTTATGTTTTCTTTTTTCAATTCATTTTATACAACTACACCACTAGCTGGTTTTATCGTTTAAAATTAAATATTGTACAATCATAAGGTAAACTTTGAAGCTATAAATTGCCATCTACCCATTCAGAGAAAGTTTCCTTTTTTGAATGTATTAGATAGATACATATTACATACATAATGTACAATTTGAAATAAAACGAAATATTGTGCAAGCTGTAGGTATATGCCTAGTGTGGATAGACTTCATGTCTGGGAAACCCTTCGAAAATGCCAACGTAATCCAAAGCCAACCCTTGTCCTGAGTTGCATCATTGCTTGTCCCCCTTACCAGTCTATACATAGCTAAAGGACATTCCGACAAAGCCCAACTAACCAACCTTGTGGTGCATTTTCATTTCATTTCATCTGTCTGTTGTCTCGACTTACTTTATCAAACCCCATTCCCAATAGGATTCCCATTTCTAGGTCCGCCGCCGCGCCCCGCCGCATATTCCACTTTATGTATAAATATATGAAGAAGAGATGGTGGCTTTATTATATTCCTCATCTACTGGAACGAAAGGCATTCTTTACTTATAGCTTTCGGGATAAAGAAGATGCAGCATGGTATCAGAACGGATATATCCTGTATATCCAGTATCGCATCAATATACCCCCATGTGTGTTAATATCTTACCTACACATAGGTATACATCCTGCGATGAGGAGGATCGCTAGACAAATATAAGGAAAACATACGCAGATGACACAAAACCAAAAGCTATCTCGAGGCATTTTAATTAAAAACTACCACCACCACGATGATCTCCTGAGAAAATAAGTTTTATACCAAAGGAGCAGCAGTGGCAGAGGGCTGTATAGATTCCTAAGCCATATTTTCCAAACGGAATCCCTTTAGGAATAAACTTTTGTTGTTTTTTTTTTTTTTTTTGTTTTGATATAGATACACGCATATTTCCAGGATATCACCCCCATTTTCATGCACCACATCCATATCCAAACAAACTTTAAAGTTAAGAACAAAAAAAAATACAAAATACACAGATATAAACTCACCACTGTAATTGGATAAAATGGATTTATTATGGTGAACAGCAGAATATGATTGGGCCTTGTGGTTTCGGGCCTCTTTCTACGTAGGTCATCGTTTGACTTGTTCAAAGCGTTCTGTTGCTGTTGGCTTTGTTGCTGCTGTTGTGCCTGCAAAAATAAAAAATCATAAATAGGTGACTTTAAGTATAAGGTGTACATAATATGACAAATTTTAATTATGGTCATTGTGTAATTAAATTGCAATTTCAATCAATTGGAGAGTTGACTACAGTGTGTCTGACAGGAAAGTATTAAAGTATACTATGTAGGTGTACGTAAAAATATGAATACCGACACATTTCAATAATTTTTTAAAAATTCATTTTTAAACTCTAATAACAAATGAAAAAATATTTAAAAAAATTGTTTAAACTGATTTTTTGTTATTTTATTTTGAATATTTTTTTTATTTCAATCAATTAAGTCAGACACCAGATGCTTAACTGCTTTAAAGTGTTTGAAAATATAAAAAATAAATATCAACATCATATAATGATAATGATCAAATTTAGTAACGACTTAAATATTTGAGGAAAATATACCATAATGGTGTGGGCTATAAAAAATGAACCATACATGTTATGTTTCATATTTTAGAGTCAATACCATATTTGGATGATTCTCTGTTAAAAGCTCCTTTTTAGCACCCAAAATGTCCCCTACCTAAATTTAAGAAAAAATTGTGTACATTCAAGTGTTGTTATAAATTATGGAATAAATTAATGATTTAAAGTGCGGGCACTTGATTTTAAGTGTTTTTGAGAATTTAGGCTTGATACGGAAATGACGCCTTCGATAAGGAAATGATAATGTACCAGTACAAAAATATTCCTTTTAAAATATTCCTTGTAACAAGGGCCGTGTGATTCAGGATGCATTTAAGACTAACGGTATTACAGGAATTTATTTAAAATTATTAAAATCTAAATTAAATCGATTTACGGAAATGATTGTGTGGTACGGAAATGACTTTTAACTAGTAAAGATAAATAATTTGTTACGTTTTCGCTTCCCCACCTATCTCAGATTTACGGTCTGCAATTGCCTTTTAGGGGTTTTAAATGCATGCACAAAAAATTAAATGATTTGCAATAAATTCATGCTTTTTTCAAGAAAAAACATATATAAAGTCATTTCTGTAACCCAATAAAGGCGACGGAATTGACGCGACGGAAATGACGAAAATCGATGTTTTTTAGCTTTTTAGACAAGGAAAATAGAAAGTATATTTTATTTTTAATTTAATATAAATAACTGCAACATAACCTCACAAGACTGTTACAAAATATTTTTTTTTTACTATCACTTACTAAAATTATATGCACCTACGGAAATGATGAAATTGATGAAACACGTGACGAATACAACCACTTACTTTAAAATTACAAACGAAACTGATGCCCCACCCATTTAATTGAATATATTTCAAAGGAAGCATGAATGAGTTTCTTCATTTAGTCTAAATCCTATAAACTGACGGCAGTTAATTTGAATTTATAAGCATTTAACATTTTTTTACGGAAATGATGCAAATACATGGAGACATATGTATGAAAGTTTGTAAGTTAATTGTTTCAAATAAATAAATTTAATTTTTAGGGAAGTTGTATTTAACTACATATTCTTAATCCTGGAACTCAGTCAAATTAAAATTTATCAAGGACGAGACACGCGACGGAAATGACATTTGGACCATAAAAACAATATTTTTTTTTTATTACATGTTTGCAAATAGTTAAAATTTAGAAGTGGCCGAGTTAGAAACGTTGCTTGCGCTGTTATTGACTTCAAAATATATAAGTTTTTTTTTTTATTTTTTTAAACCATTTTTGGTCGAGGCCACGAAAAGGAGCTTTTAGTGGAGAATCACCCAATAAGGATCCACCTAAATATTTAAGTCATACCATGGTTGATTTATTAGTTAGAGCTCATACAATTATGGTCCATTTTACTTAAATATTTAAGTCGTTACTAAATTTGGTTATTGGTAGGGCCCAGTGTTTTTAAAATGTTGAAATCCCCAAAAGTTTAAAGCACCAAATACCCCCCCATTCCACCCCAGTGCTTTTTCAGTTTGACACCTTTTGGAAAAATTGATTTTATCGATTCTTTCTTAGAAACTAATACAACTTCATTTAGAACGATAATAAATTAATGGCTTTTGGCCCCATTACATCCCACTCCATGTCGCTAACAGGGGAAGCAAAATCACCAAACATTTGAGCGTAGACTAGAGCTTTTTGCGAATCTGTCAAATTCAAAAGTGACAGCTAGCACTTTGTGGGGAATGTCAAATAAAAGGAAATTGAAATAAAAAAAACAAAAGTTGGACATTAAATTTTAACGAAGTTCTGTGTTGATAAAAGAAAAGTGATATAGTGGATAAATATAAAATAAATAAATTTAAAGAAATATCCAAAATATTTCACAAGATTTAAAAGTTTTTTTTGGTTTTATTGAAAAAATTTTACAATTTGTTTTTCTTTGATTTCTTTGTTTTGATATTACCCACAAAGTGAAAATGAATGAGACAGTGATAATTGACAAATTGAGTTGAAGATTCTTTTTGTCTAGTTTCCCCAGTTTACCTAATTAAAAATGAAATAATTATTCAAATGTTAAAATTAAACAATTTTAGTGAATAATTGCCCAAAACTCATTAAATTAAATCAGAAATAACAATGAGTTTCAATTTTAGGTGTTTAAAGCACATGGTAATCGATGTGTTTTTGTAAATTTTAAGGAACCCGGAACTTCATTAAACACATAATTATTTTATTAATATGTGCAACTTTTCACTGAAATAAATTAATTTTAATTCCTACTAAAAACAAAATAGCTGTCACAGGAAATATTCAAAAAAGTGTGATTGTCCCATGTGCCAGTCACCAAACGCAGATGGAATTTCTTTATATAATGTTTATCAATCACCACAAATCACCTAAGCCGATTCCAGCCCAGAATGAGGGGACAAAATATTGTTGTAATGGGAATTAACAACGGTTTCGTATAGATTTGTCGTTGATTCACACAGAAAAAATAACGGTTGTCATATTGACAATCGTTGGTTGTTAACTGAAAATTGATGAACAAAATTGTCAATAGGACAACTTGTTTCTCACATTTGATTATCGCGATTGTTAATATGAAAATTTTAAGTTGATAATTTGCGATTATCAATACGATGACCGGGATTGTCAATATGATGATATCGATTGTCAGTACGATGATCGTTTATCTACAGTTGTCATATTGACGGTAAATCTTAAGACAAACAAATTCCGTTCTAAAAGTTTTCATATCAACAACTCTTAAGTTTTAATTGTCAATGATCACCTCTTTGCAGTTGTCGTAGAGTGCGGGGCCGGAAGTAACAGGGGTAAGACGTAACAGCAGCAGAAAACTGTTCGTCATCTGCAGAGCTAACGTCAAGTATACTTTAGTTGTGTATCGGACATTAGAAAAAAGTTATGGAGGTGGTCCAAAAATTATATGGGTTTGTAACTTTTTTTTTTTTTTCGTATTTTTGGTATACCTACCTCTCCACTCGGAAGAGGTACAGACCAGTTTGTTTTTTAAATATGTTTTCATGTTTTGGTCAGCCTTATGCACACATATAAGTATTTACGATTTACGTTTTTTTTTTAAAACAACTGATGTTGATGCGAAATGAACTCGCTCATGTGAATTCCTGTTATGTAAATTAGTTTGTTGTTTAATTTATTATTGAATATTGTAATAATTTACTATTGCCTTAATTTTTATTTAACTTTTTTATCTATGTTGGTTTTTCAATAATATGAATATTAATTTTATTTTTTTTAGTGATTTTTTTTTTATCAATTAATTAATCGAATAAATTAATTTATATTAATTTTGTAGCTTAAATATTTATTTTATATGTGTAACTGAATTATGTGCTATGTTTTTCTTTCATTTGGTTTTCATAATTTTATAGTTTTCGTTAAAAAATTAATGTATATTATCACATAGTGTTTTTTACAACCTACCCCAGCCTGTACGGTGAAAGTTGTAACAACATGGTTTTTTCCTAATTGCGATATTTTGTCAACTTCTGATTAGACTTCATTAATATTATAGTGGATTTTGTGGCTAAAATATTGCTTTGTCGTCTAAAAACCTTTCGGTTTAATTATTTGCAAATCCTAAGGAGAAGCATAGAATTTAGTAAAAAGTGTTACTTTTAGCCCCGCTCTCCCATATTGACAATCACGATTGTCATGAAAATCCAGACGAAAATTTGAGCACAAATAAAACAAAATGTTCTCCAGTTTTTATTCTTAATTTCGGCGCAGGGACATTGATCAACAGGACATAAGTCCAAAATGGACTTATGTCCCACTTCGGTGAGACATGTTTCCAGAATTCGATTTTGGACTTATGTCTTACCAAAGTGGGAAATACGTACGTAATTAATTTTTTAAAAGGTGGGACGCAGTAGTGTACGCAGGATTAAGTTTGGGGGGAGGGTTCAGTCTCAATTTTGGTGAAATTTTTTTAAGGTATCACAAAATTAAAGGCTTTCATATTATCAACCACCAGAAGTTATATTTCAATAAAAAAAAAAGGAAAAATACACAAAATACTCCCTAGTTATGAAATGAATTTTACCTTTCTTTATAAAAAATATTTTTTGTTAAAATCCACTTTGACAAATTCTACTTTATGGACTCGATTTAAACAACTTCAACGGTAATAGGGGTAGGTGAAAAGTGTATTCACATTTTAATAAATAAAATTTCCGTTTTTTTCTTTAAATAAGCTCATAGCTATTGTTATAATCCGTGTTTTTTTGAAAGAGTGAATATCAGATCAGCTAAACAATAACAAAACAAATTATTATAGAGAATTTCGTTTGTGGTTTTCCATGTAAAACTTTTACTGAGTTGCTAGTCACTCTCTCAAAAACACATTTATTACGTCTTTTCCTTTATTTTCTGTAAATTTCTGTGACTTTTAGTCCAAAGTCCTGGCAATTTCATATAAAAGAAATGAAATTGACAGAACTTGGGAACAAAATGCACAGAAAATCACAGAAATTCAGAACAAAGGAACGGTAGCTATACAATTAAAAAATGGTAACATTTTTTAAGAGAATTCCAATAATACAAATTATTATTGGGTCGTTTTCATATTGGTTTCGCTAAACTCATGTTTTACTTAAGTACTTATCAAAATAGAAGTTTATTAAATTATTGAACGTCAAAAATAGTGCATTGACAAAACCTTTTTGAGAAGATTGTCTACCTCTGATACAAGCTAAAGGCAGTTTTTCGAAATGTCATCAATTGACTCTACAGTTTTCTTAATGCATTAGAAATAACATTCGGAAAAAAAAAGTATGCAGTTTACAGGTATTTAAAAATATTTTTTGAATATTTGATACTACGTTCACTGAGCGCGAAGATACTGGTTAAAGCATAACCAAAGCTTTTGACCACAATAAAAAGCAATACAAAAAGAGAAGGTAGTAAGAGAATGTATTTTTTTAATAAGTGCACTGCATTCGTTATTTGATTCCGGCTTTTTTATTAATGGGAAAAGAAGGACAAAATGAATTGAGTGAAATCATATTTTGCGAATTTTGACTGATTGCAAGGGAATTTTGTTTGGGTTTCTATAAATACGTTTGAAATATCAAACAAAATCTAGATTACCTGTGGTATGAACTAATAGTTTCAATACGACAGCCATGTCTATAGTTTTCTTTTTAATTAAAATTAAGAAAATACTGCTAAAGTTTAAAATTAACAAAAATAAAATTTGAACTAAAAAATAATACAAAACTTTATTCGATGATATTTATGAAATCTTAGCACAGTATACCATATTGCTTGTGGGGGGGGGCTCAAGAAACGCCCTGGCTGGGACGTAAGTCCAAAGTTTTTCCATCGACCGTAACTAGACAAAGTCGCGAATTTTTGTATATTATTATGCTTTCATTTAATTGTTTCAAATATAGAAAATTAATTCAAAGCATCATAAGATTGTGTAACTTATTATGCTTTGAATTAATTTTCGCGCGAATTTTTGTATCTTATTATACTATGATCTAATTTTCTCAAATATTAAAGCTTATGAAAAAATTCGCGCAAATTTTTTCATAAACTTTAATATTTGAGAAAATTAAATCAGAGCATAACATTTCCCCAAAATATGCATTTGAAAAATGCATTTGCAAATGTCTTCATATCTCTTTTCCTTAATGCACTGCAACGAAGTGCCCATACTGAAAGTTACTCCCTTGTAGCAGACCTTTCATTTGACACTAATTTCATTCGTGGCAGCTCGCACCCAAAAATGCCAATTCTCCTTTGTATGGGAATTTTGCACTATTCACATTTTATTTTTTTTTTTTCTCTGGAACTAATATGTACATATACAAATACTATTGAAATATAAAAAAAAAAAAAAAAAAAAACAAAAACAGGTTCCTCATCACGTAAAACAAAAACGATCGAACTATATAGTTTTGGAGATACCTGTCTTTATTTTTCTCTACTAAAGTGATAGAGATAGCAATATTGCAACACGGCTATTATCTTATAGTTTTTGTCACAACTTACCCCCGCCTATCTCTGTCGCTTAAAAAAGTTTTGGTTTACTTATTTGGAAAATCCAAGGAGGGGCATCAAATTTAGTTAAAAGTTGTATGGCAGTTACTTGATCTATATTAGCCCCTTAAAATAAATAAACACGTGCGGGCGTTAGGAAGGTTACACATTGGTTTTGAATTGCTGGGTAAAGCATTCGACACAAATTTATATGGGTAGGGCTAGTGCTCTAATAAAAATCTCTATACTTGAGAGTAAGTACCTATTCGTCCAAAATTGGGCTACAGCTTAAACTGATGTGCAAACATTAAATTTTTTTTTTGATACTCAATTAAAAATGCTCTGGAAACTAATTTGAAACAACTCGGTTCACTCTATATCACGAATTAAAGAGCAAGTACGGACGCGCGCCGGCGCAGAGACAATTTACCCGAAACAATTTATAATTTGCCGTATTCATTTCTACGAATGCAAAACTTGCCCTAGGGTAAATATAAGTAAATTAAAAAAAATAAATAAGATACACAAACTAGAACTGCAAAAAGTGAAGGGAATCTAAAGCTGAAAATAAATAAATAAATTGGGTGGCACAACGACTCGTGAAGAACCAGGGCCTAGTGACTAACAACTCGCAACCATTCCTGTGTGCGCCGGTCGACAGGAATGGAAGGGACCTACAATTTTATGCCGAATCCGAACGGCTAGACGAGAAGCACTTATTCGTGACAAGAGGATTTGTCTATTCCTCGTAAGAGGCAGTAGCCCTGAAAAAAAAAAAACTTTTTAGTTTTTTAAGGTGGACGAGGCTGGGAAGCGAACCCAGACCTCCAGCGTGACACTCGAACGCACTAACCATTACGCTACGGGCTACTGCTACTAAAGCTGAAGCACAATTTAAATTTTGAGCTTTGAAATCCATTTGGAAGTGGGGTGGGGTTACAAAGCCACCAAATTTTTTCATCCAACAACACTTCTGGCTGGTTTCTATTGCAATCTCAACTAAATTACATCAAATTGGTTCCATTACACTAAGAACGGGCCACTGAAGTCATTTCTTCCAGCATCTGTCAGTACTTGTGGGTTAAAAACTTCAGCATCGGAATAATTTTTGGGTGACTTAATGGCATGACAAGTCGGATTTTCGTTTAGTTAATTGCTCAAACTACAAGTTTACCGGCGCGGCGGCGGCAGTTGCGACACATAGCTATCCAACAACAATGACAGTATCGAAAAGTTTCTCTTCGGCAAAGGGGTTCTATGGGTGCACAATTTGTAGACGTAAAATATTGAAAGACCTTATTTTTCAGCTGACTTGTGCTAAGGTTAAGGCAATTTTAAAAGGTGTCGCCATAAATTGCGTAGTAAAATCCGAACAGGCAAAGATACCACACCATACCACTGTGGTGGCAAAATATACTACCAAGCCAGAGAAAAAGGTAGGTTTTTAATAAATGAATATACAAGTATATCTACAAATACATTTTGTGAATCCCTTGCCTATGGAATAGAAGGTGCAGAAGTTTTGTTAGGGTCTAGTAATTAACAATTATTTCACATTAAAAGAGATAACTTCCTACAGAATCTTCCTCTTGTTTTGGCTTTCATCGCCCACAATTTGATGGTGTTTCCTCTTTTTATTATTATTATTCTGGGACATTCATTTGCAAGTAAGATAGGGGTGATGGAATTATTATCAGCAGGGTTTATAGTGGGTCAATTGTGAGATAGCAAAATATTCAAAGTGTGGTGTGGGCGGGGACGAGTGCGCGCGGACTGTGGCGTGGGCTTTGAATTTTTGCTTAATTGTAATGTTTTGGCGGGGTGGCGCTGCGGGAACTCTGTTTTGATGGTGAAAATTTATTTTATAGGGGAGCATAAATTACTGAAAGTAATTTAGGAAAGGGTATCTCATATTTACAGTAATTTTACAATTTTTGGAATTAAATAACAAGGTAGGTAGGTATTTCATATTTACAGTAATTTTACAATTTTTGGAATTAAATAAAAAGGTAGGTACGCACCTACTGGAAAGCTGAATTATGAATTGATTTTGTTTTAAGGCGAAATAAATTAAAATACATCCACAGATATCTGTAGGAATTTATTTTCCAGGTTCTTAGAGCGAGTAACGGGTGCGCAATTTTTTATTTCGATATGTAAAAATTAATTTACTTTGACATTTATCTACCGATTGTGTTGAATATACATGAATTGGAATCGTCAATTCAGTACCTACAATTTTAACCATGTATCATATAATACTAAAAAACTAAACAAAATAAAGGGTCCGCCATTTAACGTTTTTTTTTTCAACTAGTGCTTATTTCGTGAATGGTAACACTTAGCTCATGTCTGATTTGACAGATAATTAGTTTTATCCTTCTGCTGAACGAATATGGTTGTGTATACGCTTGAACAACGCTGGGAAATATTTCGACATTACTTTGCCGATTTTGCCAAAAAAAATCATCTTTTCAGATGAAGCTCATTTTGATCTTGGCGGGTATGTAAACAAGCAAAATTGTCGCATTTGTCAACATTGTGGCCATTTAGCACCGTTTGACAAAACTATTCGTCGTTTGGTGTAGAATTTTGCTGAGCGCGTGAGAGTGGGCGATCGTTGGCATGTGTCGTTCATCTGACGCCAAGAAGTTCCAATTAACTATGATTGAAGCGGTAAGTGAGTGTTGCAAAGAAAAGACTTGTGCTGTCAAAAAATGGCAACATTGACTTGCCACCCAGATCTTCAGATTTGACCCCTACGGACTTCTTTTTGTGGGGGTATTTGAAAATCAAATTGTACACCAGCAAGCCTCAGACTATTGGTGAACTCAAGGCAAACATTAGTACCGACGAAACCATCATCAGAAGGAATATCAGAAATTATTGCACAAACGTTGGTTAGGGACAGCTCAAACACATTTCCAGCAACAGAACAGCATATCGTTGAACTGTAGTTGACGTTAACGCTCTATGATCTACCACTTAAATAGTTTGTGAACTAGGGAATACCGAAAAATGTTAAGCTTTTTATTGTGAGTTAACAGTTGATCTAGTCTTTATAATATGTATAATTGTATATATGTATGTATGTATGTTGATATAAATATAAATCAAATGTTTTTCGTTGCTCTAATTGAGATTGTCTAAGCCGATTATGGTACTCATTTCATTTAAATGAACGTTAGTCCGAATTTGTTTTGTCATGAATGGATCTGAAAGATTGAGCTTTAAAAAAATTAAAACTAAACATTTAAATTTAAAATTTGAGGAATAAGAATTGAAATACCGGTTTGAAAAAGGTGTGTACGCTTTTGTCACTTTATCTATTTATTTTTAACTTTTGTTCAAGCAAACAGACAGAGTTGACTTAGGGTCAATATTTTTACTAGTATTTTCATTTAATCTATGATAATTGCAATTGCAAAATCATTTTGTTGACATTTTTTTTTTTTGAACAGCTATTTCTGTATCCTTTGCGTTTAACATGTGGATAACTATGCAAAACTATTTCATATAGCCTAGAAAATAGCCTCTACCACTTAAATGCATTTTAATTGCAAAGGTTAAAAAATAGCTCTTCTTACAAAAGTGGTCGGACTCGCCTCAACAACCAACAAAAGTCTGTCCAACCACTGGTTTTGTAAAGAAGGCAGTCTAAGCTTTCATTTCATACACCATTTATAAAAATACATCATGGTTTAGGTATCCTAAGCCGAAAATGCAACTGAAAAAGTGCGTTTTCTAGCCACTTTCAGGAAAAAACCTTGTCCGACCAGCGTTTAATGTTAAGACTAAAGCTTTGAGAAAGAAATAGTGCTTGGCTTTCTGACGAAACTTGGGAAAGGATTGAGGAAAGGAAACACCTCAAAGCTCGCATCGCAGCTATCCCAGCAGCAGGAAAAAACGAGCTTGAGTCTACGTACCGCATGAATATGAGGGAAGTTCACCGTAGTGTGCAACGTGATAAGCGTAACTACATCAACGCATTGGCTACAGAAGCGCAGAAGCAGCTAGTAGGTGTGACAGTAGTACCGTCTACAGAATAACCAAAGACCTCACTGGTGTCCAGAGCTCTAAACAACACCTGGATAAAGACACAAACGGATCCCTCCTAATTTCGGATGGGGATCAGCTCAAAAGGTGGAGGGAACACTTTTCTGCGGTTTTAAACCGCGTTTTCGCCAGTGAAGTGACCCCTATTTCCACTGAGCCACCCGAAGCAACATTTTCCCGAAATTCTCACCGCCATCAAAGCACTGAAGAACAACAAAGCGCTTGGACTTGACGCTATTCCTGCACAGCTCTTAGGAGCAGCCCCGACAACATCGAGCGAGCTACTGCACCCACTTATTAAGAGAGCTTGGGAAACAGAGAGCTTTCCTGAAGAGTGGAAAAAAGGAATGATTGTCAAGCTCTCAAAGAAAGGAGATCTCACTCAGTGTGAAAACTGGAGAGCAATATGCGTTCTGCCTGCAGTAGCCAAGATAATAGCAAGGATAGTATTGGACCGAATTAAAGAGCACCTCGAAGACACACTCGACGCCGAACAAGCAGGATTGCGGACTGGATCTTCCTGTGTGGATCACATCAACACCTTGCGGATCAACATCGAACAGTGTGTTGAATATCGATAACCACTTCACCTGCTGTTCATCGATTTTGAAAAGGCGTTCGACAGTGTCAAAAGAGAATTTATTTGGCTTGCTTTGCGCATGAGGGGCATCCCAGATAAATTGATTGCTATTATCAGGGCTACATATGATGGATCGAAATGTCACGTTTTGCACAAAGGTAGGCTGTCAGAGGAGTTTGAAATCCAAAGTGGGGTTAGGCAAGGCTGTATACTGTCACCAATACAGTTCCTGTTAGTGATAAGTGACGTACTACACCCAGCTTTGTCAAATGGAAATTGAGGAATTCAGTGGACTCTGCAATGTCACCTCAAACATCTGGACTACGCAGACGACGTATGCTTACTCTCTCATAGGATCATGGATCTCCATCAAATGACAACAAGGGTGGAGAGAAGCAGAAATTGTAGCAGTCTCTACGGGTGGCGGAACTGAACTGGACGTAAACAGCCGAATCAGAAAAGCAAAGGCTGCGTTCGGAATGCTGTCCAAAATACGGAGAAACAACTGTTTTAGCTTAAAGACCAAGCTACGACTGTTCCGCTCAAATGTTGAATCCGTGCTGCTTTACGGGTGCAGCACTTAAAAAGTCACTGACACTGTCACTAGAAAGCTGCAAGCGTTCGTTAATAGATGTCTACGAAACATCTTGAGGATTTTCTGGACCTACCGTATCTACCGAAGAAGGAAGTGGCAGTGGATTGGCCATACGCTTCGAAAAGGCGATCGGTGCATTGCATCTCAAGCAATGCAGTGGAACCCGCTCACACAGGAGGGAAGACAAGTGGGCCGGCCTAGAAGTACATGGCGGAGAACGGTCGAACAGGAATCGGCACGACTGGGGAAAAGTTGGAGCGAGCTGAAATACATTTCCAGAAATCGAACACGATGGCGCGTAGGAGTAGTGGTGGCCCTATGTCCCGTAAGGGAAACATCACGGACGTAATAGGTCCGAGGACATAAGTAAGTAGGTATGAGTCGCCTCCCATACTATATGGAAACCGATAATCAGTCGTTTTTGATTGCTTAATTTTACTTAATTTGATCCTGTGCAAGTCACATCATAAACTCCTTGTGAACAATCTGACCGCCAAACTTTTATTGTTCTGAACGTATCTCATATGATAGAATAAATAAATAATTATCGGACTCACTTCGGAGGGACCAACAAAAAACAATCAAAAACATGTCTCTCTAAAAAACCAATGTAAAAAGATTGCTACACTCGGGCGTCTACCCACTTTTTGTTTTATTGAATTTTTAAAAAGATTGACTACATTTTTGTATGTGCTGTGCAAGTTAGTTTATTTATGTCGATTAATACAAATTAATTAACTGTTTTTTTTTTGTTTTTGAAATACATATCTTTTCACAATTTCACAAAAAATTATCACAACAAATTAATTGAAACTCGGAAAGGACATAAACGTCTGTAGGATCAGCTAGTAGGTGACACGGAGGCAGACGAAACCCATGTGTTCCTGTTAATTTTCTCGTTTTCGCTACCTTTTCGACTTATAACAGTTTGTGGACTCTTTTGTTTAACTCGTTCTTAGTCTCTTAAATTGCTCTAAATTTGGTGTCTTAAATTTTGTATTTCCAATATTCTGTAAACGATGAACAAACGAAAACCAAAAAGATATTACCAAGTGCATATTTGTTTTCATTAGAGTCATAAACAAAAGGCACAATTAAATTATTCAAAATTCCTTCAAAAATCTAATTTACGAAAATTACTCATTCTTTTGATTATGAGTATGACAGATGACACTTTTTCGCATCCGTAACATCTAGGGTTAAGCAAGACAGAAAGATTGCAGTGATTAAGAATTCTTAAAGCGAGTAATTTTTGCAAATTTATTTTATCAAGGGCTATGCGTTCAGAAAAAAAAACTTAAGCCAACGGTTTCCTTCGCATTTGGTTTAGAATTTATTGTTAAAATTATATTTTAAAAATGTATGCGGTTCAACTCTTTCTGATTGTTGGTAGAAGGAAGATACACAATGGCGTGATCCTAAAATCAAGACTATTTAAGCCCATCAAACAAAGTTGCAAAGACCTAGGTATTTATCACTTAATCCCTGATGGTGGATGTCTTCAGCAGCCCGCAATCCTAGAATCTCATTAAAATTCTTCTCATCTGTGCCAAACCTTGATTAAACAAAATCAGCATCATTAACGCTTTTTGTCGGTTCTCTATAGTAATTCAATTGGTTCACCTTAATCCTAGCATACTCTGACGATGCCAGACAACATTAAGCCAATTTTTGTGTTTTTCTTTGTACTGTAACAAAAACAGCCTTGTGTTGTCGGGATCTTATATTATATTCAATCAAAATTCTTCAAAAAACATTCGCCGCCTTTGGCAGTTGTTGCATCTTCCGCCACACCGCGGCCAAGCCACTGCATACAGCATCAACCCCTCTGTGCTGCAGCAGCAAAAGCATGTCCGACTGTCGAAATAATTGGACTTCTCGGTGACAGCTTAATTTTTTTATTTCCTACATATGTAGCGCTAGAAAGCGCCTGTTAAGTAAAATAGTAAAAAGAGCGAGAGAGAACATTCAGAATCTCAAAAGTGACAAATGATGCGACAAAGTGTCATGCGGATGGCGCGGTGAGAAAACACGAACCGCTTGAGACTTATTTATCATCAGCACACAGCCGCAAGTGCTAATTTTCTGAATGGAACTTAAAATTACCCGATAATTAATAAATTAAGTCAGCTAATGAAGTGTACGTTAGGCATAATTTCTCAAGCAAAATATCAGAAAGAAAAAATAAATAAAAATAATAATTGTTGCAGGCGCAAAAAATGTCGAGAGTTCTAAATACCGAGGAGGTGAGCGACCAAAACGGTTTAGGATTTCTTGGCAATTTTTTGTTTTGTTTGTTCATCAACGTTAAGAGGGTTATATGTGAGGATTTGCAGAGACTAATTAAAAATAACCAATTCCAACCCTAAATATTTTTTTTTTTTATTTTTTTTTTGTTCTTACCCATTGTGCATCAGTCGGCAGTGTTTCATTCGAAAATGTTCAACACGAGTTGCAATTAAAATTACTTTTGTTCTGATGAGTTGTTCTTGGGGCGAAATGGGAATTGCAGTTTGCTTCTTTTTTTGTTTTAATAATATAAAATCGAGGGGATGAGCGGATGGGCTTTATGTGTTGCACATTTTTTGGCTATTAAATGATGGATGTGCATTGTGCCCATTGTGCAATTCACAATGGTGACAGTGGCTTGTTTTCGAATTGGTCTTGTGACATTGATGATGGACATGTTGCGGCGGTAATTAGCCTGAGAACATAATTATAAAACTGTCATTGGGAGGTGCGAAGGTGAATGTGAATCGAATCGATTGCATGCAGGGATGACACTTGCTCTAGTTAGGTTTATTTGAAACATATGATGGTAGTGATGGGTTAATGTAGGTAATGAAGAAATGGCAATCTGTTACAAATTGTGGTTGTCAAATCGCAGGCGAAAGGTTTTGGGGTTAAATTACACTTTAAGTTAATTAATATTTATGAGCCCTTCATAGGCCTACAAATAGATATGATTTGTACTACTAGCAATAAAGTCAATCTTGTTAATGTAATTTAAAAAAAAAGTGATTTCATGTATAATTTTAGCTAAATTCCATATAGTTAGGTATAATAGGGGGGTTTCTAAAAAAAGCTCGTCTTAGATGGGCCAAACCAGCTCCAAATGATGACAAAATAAGGTGTTTTCTCGTCATATTTAACATTGAAGGTTTTAAATGAACACCAACTACTTGTGTTGACTACCACCGAGTATTACATTTTTGGCTGGAATTATTGCAATTTCATGGCTGCCACACCAATCATCAGATTCCGTTTAGTGGTGCTTAGTCTGTAGTTCCAATTTTAATTTATAAATTATTTTGTCGTCAACTGGATTCGAACCTAGACCAAGCTACCTTAGAGGCCGTTGCACTACGCATTACACCACCGAGGTCACCTGATCGTACCCATCCAAATGAAGGTTTTTCTTATTTACAATTGCATTTGGACAACTAGCATTTTTACAAGCCACACACAAGTTAGATGTTATTCATTCGGGTTCTTTCTTTTACTCCTCTCCGTTATCACCGCAACAATTCGTTGCATATGTGTAAGGAGGAAAATTGTATGAAAGATTTGACACTGGTCAAGAATTAAATTTTATTCAAAGGTGTTTTCTCGTGATAACCCTTGCAGTTAAGCTGCATAGCTTTCGCTATGCTTTTTATTTGCAACCGGTAGGTATAGTGGCTGTTAGATAAAAATTATTTAATAGATACATGGTATTTTAAATTCTGTAACTGGTTGTTTCATATCTGTCAAGTTAGCATTACCACTTCAAAGTTTCAGGAATCTAATAATTGGATTAATTGTCGTGAATTGGTCGTAAATTTGTCGTAAAAGAAAAAAATTTGTCGCGCCTTTTTTTTTTAAATTAACCCCGGGTAATGCTAACTTGACAGTCAAGTTAGACCCACCCTCAAAAAAATTCTAACAAAAAAAAAATGAAGATGCAGTTAATTGTCGTGAATTTGTCGTAAATTTGTCGTGAAAGAAAAAATTTTGTCCGATCTTTTTTCGACAGTCAAGTAAGCATTACCCACCATCAAAAAAAAAATGAAAATGCAGTTAATTGTCGTGAATTTGTCGTAAATTTGTCCGACCTTTTTTTTAAAAAAAACCCTGGGTAATGCTTACTTGACAGTCAAGTTAGCATAACCCACCCTCAAAAAAAATTATATAAAAAAAATGATGCAAGTCAAGTTAGCATTACCCAGGGTTAATTTAAAAAAAAATTTTGTTCTTTCACGACAAATTTACGACAAATTCACGACAATTAATCCAATTATTAGATTCCTGAAATTTTGAAGTGGTAATGCTAACTTGACAGACATGGTTATTTCGCATAAGACGCTAAAAGACCTTGGGGACATGTAGGTAGAGATCAGACAAGAAAAAAATTAAGCGTGGGAGAGGATTTATAATTTCTGTCGTTGAGCCAGAAGGGTCAGTTAGCTTAAACAAATACTTAAAAAGACTGTATGCGAATCACCCTATATGTATGTTAATTAAATTACATATAAAGGCAAGTAGACAGAATAGATTGAGGAACTACATTTATTATTTGTTTCAATTTGCCTTTTAACGGTACGTTGGTGGAGCTACATAATGTAAACAATGTAACAGTTTTACGCTTATTTATTTTAACGAATTTCCTGAAATTTTCTATCCCACAACCTAAGCCACTTAATCAACTTACAATGAAAATTCTTTATTTATCGTGAAGGAGTGCAATAAAAAAAAACACAAACTACAAACATCGTTGTATCCTCAATTTTATTTTATTTTATTCTTTAAGGGAAGACGATTCTTCATTTCCTTTTACGTTTCCTGTTTATCTTAGTCCAGTTTATTTTCCCTGTAAATTCGGAACGCCTGACAATTTGCTAGAAAAGAATCTCAAGGAAAATTATATAAAGTTACCAGCTACGGTCGTAAGTTTTCGTTGTTAAGGCTGTAACTGTACAGTACATATGCCTTCATAATTCATATAGGTAATTCGTATATGATATTTTGAAATTATTGTTGTTAGCAGTTTGTAAAAAGAAAATCAAGCATCTGTGGGTGGCTCTTCAGTAAGACTTTCATATCCTTCTCTACTTATTTATGGATCAGAAGAAACCAAAAGATTATAAAAAACATCTTCCATATTTTTTACTGTCTTTAAAACTTTCTTGCGAAGCTTTCTCGAAAATGCTTAAAGTTTTTTTTTTCGGGATTCTTGTGCTTCTTCGTCGACCATGTGTACAGTTCAACAAACAAATTAGCGGTATCAATGCAATATTCTTTAAATCGACCTATTGCAATGGGAATTCCACTCGATATTGTTAATAGAATAACGCGAAATCGGCATATGATGTCTTCTTTATACACTCCAATTCACTCGTTTAAATACAGGGCTCTCATCACGTAACTCTGACGATATCGTTTTCGATATCGTTATTCATAGCTATGCTTTACGTAAGAATACAAAACGTCTATCGTTCAAACGATATCGAATTGACGATTTAAGTTTTGCTTCATGTATTTAAAAAAGCTGTCATTTGCTATCGTCTCGACGATGTCGACTGCTCGATACCTATTTAGCTATCGTCTTGGTGTGTTTTGTTAGTTTAAGATGTAATTTTTATATTTTACGAGCCGACAGCCAATTTTTGAACTGGGTGTATAATCAAAATATAATTATAAGGGTTTATATGTGCATGTGTGATGATATTGAAAGCAAGTCTACCTATACAACAACAATTTATAATACACCGTTGGAGAGGTTATAGCATGCAGCACGTTGTTTAGTAAATAGAATAATAAGGGAATTCTTTAACTAACATACCAATTCAACAGTAATGTGTCATACTTCGTTCAAAACGTTTTTGGTGTTTTGAAGCGAAGATATCAATCGAACCAGCTTAACGGCTATATAACAAAAAAAAGTACTCGAAGTAACCTTTTCTAGCGATTATGGGAAATAACTGTTGAGTAAGTAGACCGCTTTGTCCATTCTCATTCACTGTCGGCTCTTGAAGTATGATTACAAATTGAAATACATACATATGTATGTACATACATACATTGTACATACATGCATATTTACATTGTCCAATGCCACATTTTAAATCTAAAAAACGAAACCCACGGCCACGACGATATTGAAAAACTTGCCATTATATGCATATAAGGTCTAATAAAATTTAATTTTCACTAAAACAAAAGCCCAACTGCAACCAAAACGAATTTACTCACGATGACAGTACAACATTTTATATTTCAAACGTGTTTTTCAGAGACTCTCAAACTATCAAAGACGAGAACGATAGACGATACAAGAGTAGAAGTGTAACGTGAAGTAAACTATTGTCGACATCGTTTCTAGCTATCGTCTGGACAATAGTCGTCAGAAAAGTTACGTGATGAGAGTCCAGGTTTTTTGTCAATAAACTTTTAACGATTTCTCTATATAACCTTTTATAATTATGACAAATCTTATTATAAAATTTATTAAGTGTCATATGGGGATTAAGATTCAGGAAGAATTTTGAATCCTCCTACAAAATTGTCAGTCTTATGGCTCTTTGAACAATTTTAGTCAAAAAATCGACCTTATTTTGTGTGTCATTCGTTTAAATACACCTTGAAAAACAACCAAGTAGCTCAGAAAATCGTTAAAAATAGTATGCAAAAAATCAAATAATCAACAGTTAAAGACATTTTCTCATGAATTTAACAATTTTGCCAAAAGGAAGTGTACTAACCGAAGAGAAAAATGCTCAAATTCGAGACTATCAGGACAGTGGTCATAGCAGTCGATGTGAAGGTCACAACATTGGACTTAGTATGCAGCTACCTTCGATATAGGGAAAATGATGAAAAGATGTACGGGTTTTTTTCCTAATTCTTAAAGATCTTGAAGATTAAAAAAAAATCAAGTCTCTAGGACGTTGCACTTAGAAGTTAGATATCCGACTTTCCCCTATTCTTTCCCCTATTAAATGTGCGAATACAAAAAAATCGCTTCTTAACGCAAACCTTCATAAAATTTGCTATTGTATAAAATTTAGTTTATATTTTTAAGTCCTCTAGTTTGGGCTGTGGCATGATAAGGAAAGTGGTGTGGTTAAATTTCTACTTCTTTATAATAATTAAATATAATTATGCTTAATTGCCGAATCTCTAATAAGATTATACTGGAACTTAGTTAGTTTTCCTTAGAGCCTTTTGGTATTTCTCATCGCGTGAAGGAGTTGAAAAATAATGTTTTTCATCACATTTGAGGAGTTAACTTTTCCTTTATCTCGAAGTTGCATTTGAGCAGCATAGCCTTATTCTTCGGGAGTGTAATTAAAACGCAAATCTTCTGTTTTTCGTCTCTTTGATCACTTGCTTAGATTCGAAAAATCAATTTTCGGCCGTCCAACAAAACCATGAACTCGACATAAAAACGAAATTTCACTTTATAGCCAGTTTTAAGTTGTTATAATTTCTGGAGGCACTTAATTCAAAATTCTACTTCTTTGCTCTTAAATCTCAATATTGGTTTCATTTTTCACCTTTTCTTCCAAAAAATTGATTTTATCTGTGATGTCACTAGATGTGCAACTTCTGAAATAATCGAAGAGCTGATTTCTTGAAAGAAAAATGAAACTTGATCGCGATCAAATTAAAAGAAAATGCCCTTTGTTATCATCTTTAAGAGCCAATATTAAAAAAAGTCGCAATACATTTTGACTGTTTCTGATTAGGGAAAAAGAAACCTAAATTTAAAGACTATTTTCATTACAAAGCGACTCAAATTAACTTAACTTTTTCAGTATCAAAGATATCTTCAAAATCCACTAAACACTTAACATATTGCAAAAAAAAGTAATCATCTTCGATTTTACATACCACTAGCAACAGAATCCATGCTTAATTATTTTACAAACCATCAAAAAAAATTAAAGGAAAACAAACCAAAACAACTATTTAAAGTTTGTACTTTAAAAGCATCGACTGATTAAACCGTTATAATCTGCATCGTATGATCAATTAGGTTTCAAGCTCACTCTATTTGTTAACAATTTTGCATTAAAAAAAAAAAACAACAAATCTGAAATTTTGTTTTATAGTTTTGGCCATGTTTTTTTGCGAAAATTAACCTGTGTGCGACATTAAAAAATACAATGTGCATATACATTGGTGTCAAAAACATTCCGGATTTTTTTGGTCAACTGCATTGAGTGTTGGTTTGTGAGATAAAAATGAACAAATCAAATGTTTGTAATTTTTCGCCATTTTTTTTAAACAATTGTATCATTTTAAATAAAAACATGGTAAATTATCCATTAAAACAAAAAATAATAGTCAAAAATTAAAGTTGATTCAGAATTTTAATGTGACAAACTAACCGGATGTTATCTTGTACAATTAATTATTATTTTGTATTTAATATTTTGTCCAGTAACCCCTATTTTTTATCACAGCTCGACATCGACGAGGCATTGACTGAATTAAATTTTCGAAAATAGAAGCAGGAATATTCTCCCATTCATTTTTCAAGGCTGCAAAAAGAAAAGTTGTTGACGTGTGTTTTTTTTCCCAACCCGCCTTTTTAAAATGGACCACAAGTTTTCAATTGGGTTTAGATAGGGTGATTGAGACGGCCATTCTAAAACACGAATATTTTTAGTCGCAAACCAATCTTTTAGCAGCTTTGAAGAATGTTTGGGGTCATTATCCTGCTGAAAAACCCAACGCAAAAGCATATGCATATGGAAGCATTACTGACTCCAAAATGTCCTTATATTGAAAACGGCCCATAATTCCTGTGATTTGGTGTATTGGACCGCAGCCTGCGCCTGAAAAACAGCCACAAACTATCACCGAGGCTCCACCGTGCTTAACTGTAGGGAGTACATTTGCAGACTTTAATCGCGTACCTTTTGAGCGCCTTACTGTCCTTGCACCATCGGAGTAAAACAAGTTGAATTTGCTTTCATCACTGAAAAGCACGCTCCTCCATTTGCTAAAAGACCAGTTAAGATGATTTTTTGCAAATTCAACCCTGAGTTAAATATTTTTATTAGGAATTTAAAGTCTTTTCCAAACACCTTTCATGGCTTACCTTTTTCTACGATGTTTAGCAGTAAGAAGAGGTTTCTTCGCTGGTCGAAATGCAAAAAGACCGAAATCTCTTAAACGCTTCCTTACCGTACTTGGCCCTATAAATAGATTTAGTTCATCACAAATTATCTTTGAAATTGCAAAAGGGTCTTTAAGCACAAAATTTTTTATGCGCTTATCAGTTTGAACAGTTGTTTTGCGAGGGCCAAAATGATTTGCTTCTACTGATTTCCCGCTTCTAAATTTTGTAATGATGCCACAAACCGTTGACGTTGGAATTTGCAATATTTCAGATATTAAAGTTTGTTTTGTACCGGCTTGGAACTTTTCTATACCTTGTATCGAATTGCGTTGCTATAACATGTTTTAGCCATTTTCTGCACTATAAAATTTCACTTTTCACTTGTAAAGTCTGTTTAATCTACGGCGTTAGTTAGAAGACTCGAAAAAACCGCTACTTTAACATCGAGACTCGCAATCTCCCTGCAATCCGGTTAGTTTTGCACAGGCATGTTATTGAATAACTTTATAAAATATTTTTTTTTTATTGTTCTTGTCATCGTAGCATTATATTTTTAAGGTTATTATTAAATTGTCTCATACCCTTTACAAATCATTGAAAACCTATGGAAAGATATTAGTTTTCTACTTGATATTAAGAAAAACATTATACTGAGGAAAAATCCGGAATGTTTTTGGCAACACTGTACATATACGATTTCAGTTGACCTTATCTCAAATTCATTTCCTTTTATTTTTTTTTCAATTCAATAACTTGCCTTTAAGTAACATCTTCGTATTGCAAAGAAAAGAGTACATTTGCTTCACAGATACTCTCTAAAAAAAAAGATCAGGACTTTCATAACATAAAACGGAATGCAATAATGTAAACCTGTTGCGACGAAATTTAAATGCTTGCTATATTTTTTACAAATTGAGTTACGCAGTCAAAAATTAAAATATTTGAACACCATTTGGGAAGTTTTTACAATTGGAAACGCTAAAATTATAATAATTCTTGAAAACTCTATTTCAAGAATTTACAAAGAAAAACAGAAAAGCTCAGAAACGTTTTAGTTCTTTTCACTATATTTTGTTTTGTTTTAATAATTCATCATTTAATTAAATACAATACAAAACTGCCAAAACAAAAGACTGGAAATAATTTCTCATTTGGATGGGTTTCGTTTTGTTGTCACTGCACAAAACAATAAATCAACAAAAAGCACGAAAATACTCGGAGAATTTATGAATGAAAGCGCAAAGTTTACACAGAAAATATTCAAGAAAAAAAAAAAGATTAAATAAAAATAAAGAAGAAAAATTTTAAATTGCGGATAATAAATAAGTATGAATCGGGGGAAAGTATATCTATAAAAGTGAGATGAACATGATTAAGACTTGGTAAAAGGTAAAAGATACTATTAATTAATTCAGACAGTGAAATGTGTACAAACCTATCTATAAAGAGTCTTGTTTATCTTCTGGATCTTATAACACAAAAAAACATAAAACCAGTTTAGCTACTGTGTGCAAGGTCAGTTTATAATCAAGAATGGTGATTAATTATTTTTTTTATCACCGCGTTTACTGACTCATTGGGTTTGTGTTTTTTTTTTGTGGTCGTGTTGTTGAATACGATACTCGAGTTTCAACGATAGATACTTTATCATCTACAGATTTATAATAATTACAATTATGTTTTGTTATTGTGAGCTTTTCTCTGAGTTGCACGTGTTTAAAAAAAATTTAGAAATTCATAGGTGGAAATATTGCTTTAATTTTGTTTGTTTGCTTATTTTTATGAGAATGATGGAGTTTTAATAGAAGGTCCATGCATTTGGAACATTTTTTTAAAATAATAGGGGTGTTCCCGATTCGATGCAACTTGTCTAGCATCATTGCAAAAGTGTAAAAGTGCAAAATTTTCTTGCACTAAAACAACAAATTACACCGACTAAAATCTTGCAATAGTTTTGCACTTTTGCTATACCCTAACCCTAATTGCAACAGACAAATACAATGGTGTAAAATTCGCCTTGTGTAGTTGGTAGCAGTAGTGATAAAATTTCGCAGTTTTACACTTTTTCATTGCACCGGATCGGGAATACCTACCCCTAATTATTTAAGCAATTTATGCGTGTAAGACGTAAGGTGTTTAAAATGCAATGCACGACACTAGTTAGAGCGAAAAGAAGGGATGGAAAGGAAAAAATGTGTGCTGGAATTTATCAATAATATTCCATTTGTTAACTTAATAGGAAAATACAAATTTAATTTATGGATAGGTATAGCAGCGTAAAATAAATTGGCACCAATTTGCTTTTGTGTGTGCCAAGGATAAAACATAAATCGAAGATTTTTTATAAGGTATGTATGTATGTATATGAAACAATATTATGTTTAGGTACACATTATATTCAATGTAAAAAAAGATAAGAAGAGAAAAACATTTTAATAAGTACATCATTAAAGCGAACAATTCCAGAGTTCTAATAACATAAGACGCATAAGACAGTCGTTTGAATGATTTTATTGCTTCAAGTAACAAATACATATTTACATATGTACATAGGTACTTTGTTTTGACTACCGATACTGAGGCCACGAAACGTAGTTAACTACCTACGATTCAACTTCTGCTTCAACTTGTTGTACCGTCGAATAGCGTCGACTAGACTATTGCGACTGAAGGAATGTTTTATGTTGATTTTTTTAAAATTTTTTAAATAAATTGTTTTTTAACAAATCAAAAATTTTAAGCAAAGAAATAAATAATAAAAACATTTCCAAACAAATATCGCAATATTTAATTCTTATTGTTTTCGATGATGGATAAAACGAAAGTATCTACTATCGGATTATGCAGGTCTGTGAAGTTGGCGGGGCGACTTTCCCCTAGATCCTAGGGTAAGGCGACCAACGCAGTAATTTGCATTTTTTGCAATTTTTTTTCCATTTCTATTGAGTAAAAATTTTGAAGTCCTTAACCATACTGCCCAATTAACTTAACAGTAAAGTTAGCAAGTCAAATGGTGTATCTCGTGAACCAAGCGCACTAGAAATTTGCAATAAGCCTCAGAATTTGCATTTTTTTTTTTTGCGTTTCAAGAATAAGCTATACTCTGTTCAGTTTGTATTTTCAGTACAGACCTTATGGGAGACCTTTTTTAAATATACACATGCTGGCAGGTCTTTGTATTGCACTCAACTTAAGAAATTGCCTGAGAAAAAAAAAAAACAGAACCCCTGACTTCCATTGAAATTGTAATTGTAATAATCCATAAACCCACGTACATCCCATTATGACCTGTCTGCTCCGTGGTTGTGAGGACTGAGGAGACTGAAACAAGATACACACAATTTGCCTCTCACTCGCTTAATGTGTTTATTAAAAACAACACATTGATTCAGAGTTCTCATACATCGGGGGATGGAAATTATAATACCTTTTTCTTTGGTTTTTGCTATGTAGCTTTCAGAGTTATAGCTTTATGAAAGCTTTTGAGAGCATGTATTTTATGTTTGAGGAAAAAAGTGTTGTCCCTTCGTGTTTTTCTACTTACATCTCTTCGTTTAATTTTTTTTTCTTGATTAAAATGCTGCTATACAATATTTGTTTGGTATATTTTTGAGGAAGAATTATTATTTGAGCAAGTATTTGATGGAGTTCGGTTCATTTATTAATTGCAATTTGAATTGCCAAATAGTTTTTTTTTTCTTCATAAAAATAAAAATAAAAAAATAATATATAATATATAATATATTATATATAATATATAATATACAATATGGTTTCGTTTTTATTGGTTCATAAAATAAAAAGTGTTTCCTTCCTAAAAATTCTAATAAGGCATTACTAATCATTTTCCTGAAATAAATCTTATAACCTAATCTAACCAAATCCTTAAAAGTCATACAAAATTAAGCATACACAACACAGACAAAGCAATAAAACTTTAAAGAACAATAAACATTGTTTGGTTTTTATTATCACGGTGAACTTAATCCCATACACCTTGTTTGGGCTCAAGTGAAAAGATTCGTGGCAACCCAAAACAAGTCTTTTAAACTGACAGAAGTAAAAATCTTCTAAAAACAGGACTTGCGAAGGTTGACGCTGAAAATGGCAAAGGTGTGTCTAACACGTTGAGCAGGTGATTGAGCCAAAGATGTGGGAAATGGATGTTTTTACTGAAGGAGCAGTGGAAAATTTAGTTATAAACTTAAATGAAGAGAGTAGCAGCAACAACTAATCGTCGGATTGATAAAATGTTTTTTTTTTTAATTCAATTTATTTTGTCTGTGATTTATTTTTACGTAAAATGAGATTAGGCCTTCTGGGGAACTCTTACAAAAACGCGCCTACTATCTAACCTCTTGGTGGTGTGGAAAAAGATAGATTTATTTTTATTTGCATTTACATACATTTTTTTTTTAAATTTAGTTTACGACCTGAATTTTTTCTGTTTATGAAATCTAAAGCAGTTGGTACCCCTACTGATGTTTAAATGAGAGAGAAGAGAGAAATATGCAAGTTTATAATGCGCGATACGGCAACCATGCAAAAGCTTTATAAAAAAGGAGATAGCTTATTGAAATCCATAAAAGTAAGGGTGAGAGGCAAACGCCCTATCTTCCCTGTACTGAAAAAACGAACTGAACAGAGTATAGGTCCAAATTTTGAAGTCCTTACTTTTAAGAAATTTCTTAAAATTTACTTCACAGCGAAGTATCTCGAGAACTAAGCATGCTAAAAAATAGCAGTAAGGCTCTAAATGTGCATTTTTTTACATTTCATTTGATAAACTGCAAATTTGGGAATACAGATGCAATTTATTGCGATGGTCCCATCACTCTAGGTGAAAGTTGCCATGCCCTGGGTTATGGTATATGCGAGAGAAACCTACTAGGCTATGCATAGGATCCTTTTTCAATTTAAACTGAGTTAATCGTTGAAATAAACTGAGCAAATCATCTGTCAGCTAACAAATTTACTTTCACAAGAGAAAGTGTTGTCAATTTAAACTCCAATATTTTTTTCAAACTTGATATTCTTCAACCTTACACTTACCCCCTTATGCAAAGTTTTCGTAGTGAAGTTTGGATGGGATTACTATGAAAGCGCTGAGAACGCTGGCTCAGTTATCAAGTCATAAATGTCTTCAGGTATGAGTTGTACGTATGCCTTAGATTGCAAATGAGTTAAAGTTTTAAGGTGGTGTTGACATATGATATGAATTAGTTAGGAGCATACAACAGCTCATCTGCAAAATTTGGTCGGATGAAAGTATTCCCGAGGAATGGAACCTCGGTATAGTCTGCCCCATCCATAAAAAGGGAGATGTTCTGAATTGCAACAACTACAGAGGAATTACTCTCCTAAACGTCGCTTATAAAATCTTGTCGGCTATCTTGTGTGACCGCCTGAAACGTTTGGTCAACGATCTCATAGGCCCCTTTCGGTGTGGCCATGCAAGTCAACCGTCGTCGAACAAATGTTCACACTCCGACAGATTTTAGAAAAATACCGAGAATTCCAGATCGATACACACCACCTCTTTATCGATTTTAAAGTCGCGTATGATAGCGTGAAAAGGGACGAATTATACAGAGCCATTTCATGTCTCGGCATCCCTGCCAAACTCGTCCGCTTGTGCAGGATGACGATGGAGAAATCTCGATGCTCCGTCAAAATTGGTAAGAACACCACCGATTCCTTTGATGTTGAGAAAGGATTGAGGCAAGGCGACGCGTTATCATGCAACCTATTCAACATCGTTCTTGAAGCCATTGTACGCAACGCACATGTCAACACCAGCAGTACAATCTATCAAAAGTCCGTTCAATTGCTTGCATATGCGGATGACATAGACATTGTCGGCAGAACGAAGCGAGCTGTGGCAGGGGCATTTGCGAGCATTGAATCGGAGGCGGCTAGAATGGGATTGGCGGTTAATGAGGACAAGACGAAGTATATGTTGTCATCGAGAGAGGAATCTCAACATCGTCGACTCGGGCAAAATATCACGATGGACAGGTATAACTTCGAAGTTGTCAAGGACTTTGTCTACATGGGCTCCACTATTACATCGCAGAATGACATCAGTGCAGAGATCAAGCGAAGAATTACTCTTGCCAACCGCTGTTTCTTCGGTCTAAGAAGGCATTTAAGTAGTAAGGCCCTCTCTCAGAGAACCAAGGAGACTTTATACAAAACCCTAATCATCCCGGTCCTGCTCTATGGGTCAGAAGCATGGACACTGAAAGATTCGGATAAAAATCTGCTAGGGTGCTTTGAGAGGAAGATTCTTCGTGTGATTTTCGGTCCGGTGTGTATCGAAGGAGTATGGAGGAGAAGATTCAACGACGAGCTATACGGGCTATACAGCGACGTAGATCTGGTCAAAAAGCTGAAAATACAGCGGCTGAGATGGCTGGGGCACGTGGAGCGTATGGACAGCAACGCACCTGCCCGACGAGTCTTCGAATCCAACCCCACTGGGGTACGCAGCAGAGGAAGAACCCGTAACAGGTGGCGCAAACAAGTGTATGGCGACATCAAAGCACTCGGTGATGTGCGCAACTGGAAGCGGCTAGCTAGGGACAGAGCTGGCTGGAGGGGCTTGTAAGTTGAGGCCGAAGTCCATCTTGGGCTGTGCGCGCCATCTAAAGTAAGTAATCATATGACATTGGTAAGACTTTTAAGATGAATAAACATTAATTCTTTGAATTTGGGATACTTCATCTAAAGGACTTTTTGTTAATATTTGAAGTCAAAGTAAAATTCGTTAAATCATCATTAAATTTCCATTGCCGGTTTGTTGGTAGTAAGAGCTGCAAAATGAACAATCATGAATACACCCATAGAAATATTTAGTGTCCTAGTATTTTATTTAACGAACAAAAATTAAATACTAGATCATGTCCATTTATGAAGCACATGATTTATCAGTATACTTCTTGATGACGCAAAGAAATCCTCCTTTTTCAATTATTTCAAATTCTAAGTCATTCAATTTGTTCTAAATTTGTCAATTTTGTTTCGTTTTTTTTTTTTTTTTTGTTTCTAATTGCCTTATTTTGTCTAGTGGGTACAAACATATAGTAGGTACTTAATTCTTAAAACAAAAAAAAAAAAAAAGATTCAAGTAAAAAATAGCTCACTCGTCAAATATTTGAGTGATGGAAATTACTAAACATTTTTGTTTGCATTTATTTTTGTATTTAAAGGAAATATGTACATAATGTACCTAACGTATGAGAATTTCTTAAGAGAACCGATTAGACATTTTAAGAATTTCGTTTTTGTTTTATTTTAAGTGCTAATGCCAAGTCATACATTAAGTCATACGCGGAAGGAACTTAAGAACTTGTTGTTTCTATGTTTCTTTTTGTTCTTACTTTTTTAGCATTAAAAGAAAAATATTCTTTTTTCTAGTTTATTTTGAGAAGAAAAAAAAAAAACATTCGAAAAGAATGCGCATCAAAATAGACAACAGAAATAAATTAAAAAAAAAAAGAAAACTAAAAACAAGAACAAAACAATAAAAGCACATTTAGAATGATGATGGTCCATATTATCCATACATATCTGCTCTTAGTCAGAAAATTAATTTCCCTGTCAATTGTGGATATGTGGGTTAACAGATTTATTTCTTTTGTCGGTCTTAACTCGTGTAAATTAAATGATAATGTGTGTTAACTAATTTCTTTTCTTCGGTGAATTAGATACAAAACATTTAGTACAAGAGCCGACAGCAAATTTTGGGAGTGGATGTATAACCAAAGTCTGAGTATGAGAGCTTATAGGTGCATATTTTATGATATCGAAATCAAAAGTCTGGCAGGTATTTATTTCAGCCTTTGGCGTGGGTGGGGGTTTGAAAATAGAGATTTTCTAAAATTCTTATCAGGGGTATTATCACATCCATTATTTTTTTTTAAAGTACTTTATGATGCTCTGTCATTTTCCCTAGGTCCAAACACCTTAATCTTGGTGATATGACCAGTAGAACTCAAGATATAAGCTTTTTAAACGAACCTTAACCGATTTTTTTTGGAGACTTAGTTTTGTTGATTTTTTGCGGTTCATAAACCTCCAAGAAAAACCGATTAGGCTCCCTTAAAAAGCTTATATCTTTAGTGCTATTAGTCACATCACCAAGATTAAGGTGTTTGGACTTAGGGCAAATGACAGGGCATCATGAAGTATTTTTAACCTCTGATAAGAATTTTAGAAAATCTCTATTTTCAACACCCCACCCCCGCCCGCCAAAGACTGAACAAAAAACCTGTAAGACTTTTGATTTCGATATCACAAAATATGCACCTATAAGCTCACATACTCAGATTTTGGTTATACATCCACTCCCAAAGTTTGCTGTCGGCTCTTAGACTAATTATGTTTTATGAGATTTGCACATTTGTTGAAGCAAGGGACGTTTTTATTTGTGAAAAATATGAACCATTGTAATTTTTAGATTAAGACAAGAGGCGATAAATTAATTTTTGCATTAAGTTCAAATTGATGTGTACTTTTTTTTACTCAGGAGGAGGTCGAGGGGTTTCAAATATTTTTACAGATTTTTGTTAATATACGTACATAATCTTCTTTTTAACAATTTTTATCAATATTGTTAAAATGTACTGAAATCTTCAAGAAACTGCCTTTTTATGTTGCAAATTACCTGTTTGTCCTATTGATTTATGAAATTAAAAAAAACATTATTTTTGTAAGTCATTTATGGCCACAATACTCATTTCTTATATTTGCATATTTGTATCTCTCCCTTTAAGTGGCATGGCATAATAGTTTCAAGATAAGATAACACCTTCTATACCCACTTCAATTCTATTTTTATTATCAGACAGACACCTACCCTACAGCACTGCCAATTAATTAGAACTTAATAAATTATATTGCTGCCACATTGGTTGGTTACCCACCAGCAATTGGTAGGTATTTGTTTTATATTTTTCCACTTCCTCCAAAGTGTTGAGTTATAAATGTGAATGGGATGGGTACGTACGGGTATCAGGTGATAAAATATGATACAATAATAAATGTATGTCACTTTCATTTTTCAGAATTGAAGATAAAACAAAGATAGTAACTGTTTACATATTGACTGATGCCAATGTTTGGTTGATAAATATTGTTTCGAAAGTATATAATTTTAACTATAAAATGGAAATGAGTGCACCCGTAATGGGTGAGCTACGACTGTGGATGCAAATTTACATCAATTGTTTCGTTAACATTTTAACTAAGTATTTCTTAGATTTATTTTGCATTCGAGTTTTTCTCTGTGAAAGCCTTTTCAATTATTGTTTTATGTTTTGGTCGCAGATAATTGATAAAATAAAATAAAATTGACGGGTATTTAAAACAGAGGAATTTAGATACAAAACTTAAAGTGTATATGATAAATACACTCTTAAATCTGAAAAAAAAAAAGTTTTTTTGGAATTAATTTAATATTCATATAATGTACACTCCAATTCAATCGTTTAAATACAGATTTTTTTCAATAGACTTTTAACAATTTCTCCATAAGCTTTTATAATTATAACCAATCTAATTATAGAATTTATTAAGTGTAATATGGGGATTAAGATCCAGGTTATGGCTCTTTGAACAATTTTAGTCACAAAATCGACCTTATTTTTTGTGTCATTCGTTTAAACACACCTTGAAAAACAACCTAGTAGCTCATAAAATCGCTAAAAATAGTATGCACAAAATCAAATAGTAAACAGTTAAAGACATTTTCTCATGAATTAACAATTTTGCATAAGGAAAGTATTCAAACCGAAGGGAAAAATGCTCAAATTCGAGACTATCAGGACGATGGTCATAGCAGTCACTGTGAAGGTCACAGCATTGGACGAAGTATGCAGCTACCTTCGATGTAGGGAAAACATTGAAAAAACAACAAACCGCTAGCGAACTTGGCTACTATACCTCAATTCAGACAACGCATACTCCGAAAAGTCTCAAATTCAACATTATCAGTCAGCAAAATCAGTGGTAAAACCGTATTCACCAAAAATGCTTTTTATCAGATTATCTGGGAAGCCACACATTTTAGTCATCTGAAAACTAAAAAAGACCCACCGAAATCAGGCTGATTCGTGAGTTTTTAAAGTTGAGTTAAACTCTGCCTTAATACAAAATACGGTGTGAAAGATAATGGCATCAGGTGGTTCTTACTAAAAAAAAAAATATAAGTTCAATTTGGATGTTCCCAGCGGGTATTCCTTCTTTTAACATGCCATGAGAAAAGAAAAAATAAGCTTGGGTAGTAATAGACACAAAAGGGAGGCCATTTAATAGTATGAGGCGCAGTATGCTATTAATACCCAGTTTAAATCAACTTTAAAAGTTCAAGAATCATATCTGTACCAACCTGATTTCGGTGGATCTATTTTAGTTTTCATGATAATTAAAATGTGTGGCTTCCCGGACAATCGGATAAAAAGCATTTTTGGTGGCTTTAATAACTGTTTTACCATTGATGTTGCTGACTAATAATGTTGAATTTGAGACTTTTCTGAGTATGCGTTACCTTTCTTGAGGTATTGTAGCAATGTTCGCTAGCAGTTTGTGGTTTTTTCAATGTTTTCCCTACATC
Source organism: Melangyna quadrimaculata (assembly GCA_949320155.1). Classification (NCBI taxonomy): domain Eukaryota; kingdom Metazoa; phylum Arthropoda; class Insecta; order Diptera; family Syrphidae; genus Melangyna; species Melangyna quadrimaculata. The sequence continues at coordinate 77,698,522 of OX439483.1, read as the reverse complement.
GAAGGAAGGTAGCTGCATACTTTGTCCAATGTTGTGACCTTCACAGTGACTGCTATGCCCATCGTCCTGATAGTCTCGAATTGAGCATTTTTCCCTTCGGTTACAACACTTCCCTTATGCAAAATTGTTAATTCATGAGAAAATATCTTTAACTGTTTATTATTTGATTTTGTGCATACTATTTTTAGCGATTTTATGAGCTACTAGGTTGTTTTTCAAGGTGTGTTTAAGCGAATGACACAAAAAATAAGGTCGATTTTGTGACTAAAATTGTTCAAAGAGCCATAAGACTATCAATTTTTTTGAAAGATTCAAAATTCTTCCGGAATCTTAATCCCCATATAAGACTTATTGAATTCTATAATTAGATTTATCATAATTATAAAAGGTTATAGAAAAATCGGTAAAAGTTTATTGAAAAAAATCTGTATTTAAACGAGTGATTTGGAGTGTACATACTTACATAATTTATATCTATTTCATTTAAAACCTATTAAAAAGTTTATTCCTGTGAAACGAATGACATCCTAACAAAAAAAAACCCCAGTTACCTAGCCCACACAGCTACATTCTTCTTGTTGCTAATTCCAAATTGATTCCATGGTTTTCGATACATCCTTGTTAAACTTTTCAGTGTTTTTGTTTAGACATTAAAACTTTAAAAAAAGATACACGTAAGTATAACGAATTAATAACTTGCAGGTCTAGCAATTAAAAATATTAAAATCCATGAATGGCGCAGTTTTTTCTTTTTTGTTTTATGACCAATTGGCTTTCAAATAAATGGCATATCAACCTTAATAATTTTAATTTCAATGAATGGTTTTAATTGTTTATTTTATCGTAATATTCATCGCCATTAAAAAAAAAACTCAAAAAGGTACATTTTTGCTCCATGAACATAAAACAATTCCGTATCTATACATTATGAAATGAGTAACATCACTTCCCCGAACAAAAAAAAAAAAATCACCCAAACCCCATACACCATCAACCGCAAAGTTATTAAACAAAAACAAATTAAATCGCTCATTATATTCGCATAGTTCTAAAAAAGACAGAATAAATAAATGAATGATAACAGAAAAACATAATAATATACAGGGTGCCCCGCAGAGAATGGATAACCCTATAATGCCTCATAGTAGACTTTATGACCGTCCTGAAAACTGATAAAAAAAATTCTATCTCAACCACAAGAAAAGATATGGGCATTCTGTTGTTCAGTGCATTGTTTTTTGCCTTACTTTACGTTTTTGAATACCACGACTAAAAGTGAATAAATTCCACCGTTTATTTTTTTTTTCGTAGCAATATTTAACATTATTTGTACCAAAACATAAGTAGAAGAAAATTATAATAACTGTAGGACTTCCTAGAGAACAAAATTGTTTAACTTTGATTCAAAATGTGAAAGAATATAATTTTTGAAAAAGTTAAATCATCTCTGGTATACAAAAATGCATGAATCATCTCTGGTATACAAAAAAATGCAGGAATACCTAAATGCGGATTTCAAAATGGTATAACTTATTATTGTATCAAGTTATTGGTAAAAATCTGGAATACAAGAGTCAATTTAACAAAAGCAAAAGTTTTCAAAATTCCCACAGTAAACGTAAAAATAATACCATGGGTTCAACATGGCAGATTTTTGATTAATTGCCTGTTTTGATGATGTTGTCCTTATGATAAATCCAAGCTTTCAACTTCTAGGGCCGAATACAACATTACTAAAAACGTCAACAAAGTGCAAAAAACGGTTACATTTTCGAGGTTGTTCAATTGGGCTTTAACAAAACTATTAAATATTTTGTTGTTTACAATTAGGTAGTTTATTTTTTATTATTTGGTAACAAATAATTTTAGCCAATTCATGCATATTATTTATACCAGAGATTTAACTTTTTCAAAAATTATTTTCTTTCACATTTTGCATCGATAATAAGCTAAGTTAAATATTTTTTTTCTCTTAGAAGACGACAAGTCATTATAATTTTTTTTTTTTTTGTATGTTTTGTAAAATGTAAAATATTGCTATAAAAAAAACGGTCGAATTCATTCACTTGTAGTCGTGGTATTCAAAAACGTAAAGTAAGGCAAAAAAAATAATGCACTGAACAAAAAAAATGCACATACATATAACTTTTCTTGTGGTCATAATGTCTACTATGAGGCATTCCAGGGTTATCCATTCTCTACGGGGGGCACCCTGTATAAAATCTAATGCTCAGTTGCAGAAAATTCATTTAATTCTTTCAATTGAAAGTTTTTTTTTTTGACCTTTAGTTTAAATGCGTTTTACCCAGGCACGAAAAATTGGGCTAACCTTTAAGAAATTGTCACATTTTTCTTAGATGTTGAACTTTATTCTATGCCTAGCGACTCAAATAAAAGAGAAGGTTGAAGAAAAGAGGTAACGAAGAAGTTTTACTTTTACGTTAACGCCGATTATTGTTTTTTTTTTTTTTTTTTTTTTTTTTTAATTCAAAACGTGCAAAATTGATCACAGAGGCATTTTTTGTTGATTTTTTATTAATAAAAAAAATGAGTCCGTTTCTTTTCTCCTGTGCATTTTAGTCAAGCATTTTAAAGTTCATAAAGGTACAAAAATAAAACTGACAGGATTTTGTAACGAAATGTTAAGAAAATTACTGAAATTCGTGATAAGGAAACAGTCATGAAATTCTTTCATTTGTTCCCTTGAACGGACCACTCTCTAAAGCGGACAAAAGTGTTGTCACCGTCGATGGCCACCTAAGAAAGGTTTCACTGTAACAACATAATCCGATTTTTGTTTAAGTTTTTAAAATGTTTATTTTAAAAATTCGGTAAATACACGTATACAGGGATTCGCATAAGGTGTGACAAAAAATAAGACCGTGTAGTTTGTTTTCAGATTCAGATTTATTTCAATTCCACCACTAACGCGGAGGGGTCGATTTTCTAAAAAAAAAAAATTGACTTCAAACAGAAAACAAAAACCCTGTCATACGTTAAAGTAGGTAGGTAATAGCAGATATATCAACTTACTAGTAGATACATATTTGAACAAAAAAAAAATTAACCCGTGTTTTTTAACAAACTTGCCAAAAATTTGGTCTCACAACTCTGTATGTCTGTCTATTTTTCAGCCTTAACGGCTGGATGTAATTTCTTCATACTTTTTTTTGATTTTTTAGGACCAAAAACAACGGTTCCTGCGATACATTTTTTTTTTTGTAGAAACTAAGGAAAATATTCAGCCCTATCGAGGTATTCGTTCGGGCAAATTTTTTTTCCGATCTATTCGAAATCGGAGAATTTTCTACTGAGGTATCCGTTCCGATTGACAGATCGGACAATCTTCCGATAAAATGAAACGACTATCATCGCATAGCAATGAAGTGCGTTCAGTCCAGAATTGTTGACAGTTGTGCGTTAAATTTCTTCCGAAATTCTCCGACAGAAAATAGTTGCGGAATATTTTAAGAAAAGTAAGCAAAAAAATATAAATAAATATAATTTTGTTTCGTTAATGCAATAAACAACAAAGACGACTCAGCAAGAGAGGTTGGTTGAAATAACAAATAGATGATAAAGCAACACTATCCATTTTTGTGGACCAATTTTAAACATCACAAAGATTTTCACTTATTGAACTAATCCGGACGAATGTGCCAAATGAATGCGATTGTATGCTTTATCTTTTTTGTTCCGAAGTGGATACCTCGAACGAAATCTAAGTTCCGATCGGAACGGACTATCGTTTCGGAACTTTTTCCCAACGGATACCTCGATAGGGCTGATTATCTTTTTTCAAAGAACTACTAGGTGGGTCGTTTTGTGTTGGTATCATTTAAGTTCCCGATCGTTTTAGTTTTACGAAATGCTGGTAATTTTCAATAAATGAATGAGTTTAAAAAGGTATCTTTAGCCAATACTCATAAGATCAGGGCTGGCTACTAGACGAGACTTGATGAGACTTTTGTAAGTATCTACTCGATCTCATCAAAACCTAAAAACTTTAGTCTTATCTCGGTTCGGTATCGTGTAACTATAAGTTTCGTCTCGATATAGTTTCAGTCTCTTTGTGGTGTTTTGAAACAGAAAAATACAAGGCCGAGACAGTTTTCTATTCGTGGTCAGCCCTAACTCTTACATTTAGATAGATAGATAGATAAAATAATTTTTTTTGCTGGTTTTCAAAATTAAATTTGACAATAACTTGTTTTAAGTTGTCTGTCAGGTTCAAAAAATGTATTTACTTTATAACAGCAAAGCTAAGCGGGTTTTAACTAAATTCGTTTATTATAAGACTTCGATATTTAATAGCGTTTTTTAATAAATTGAAGAGGTTTTGGTAATTTAAGCCATTCATCGATCTAGTATTTCGCTTCCTAGATATTTTTTGCGGTATCCTTTAAAGATGGGGCACACACCAACAAAGTGGTACGTGTTTTCTGTAGCATCTAAGTTACATAAACTGCATAAACCTACAGTATCATTACGAAAAGCTCTCGCATTTATATTTAGAAGACCGCATCTTGCTTTGAAGACTAGATTTATCATGTCTCGTGGGTTACTATCTTCATAATAGTTCGGGACTTCAGAATACATGAGGTAGTCATGGTATTGTGACAGGAGTGCCTTTCCTGCGAACTCAACCCAATATTTTTCGGATAGCTTTTGAAGTAGTTTCTGAGCGTGGAGCTTCGAAGCTGAAATCTATTTGAGTTTCTTGGAAAAGGCCTGACCATTCCTGGAACCAATAAATATTTTTCTGTATAATGGCTTCAGAGAGAATACGTGGAAGACGATTACGTGGCATTGACATTACTTTCCGTATGTACGTTAGGTGAACTTTTAATGTTGTAAGGAATGCCTTGGGAAGACCGGTTTCAATATGAATTGCGTAATTGGGTGTGTTATCTGGTAACCCGAAGCATATCTTCATGAAGAAGCGTTGAAGTTTTTCACACCTGCACGCAATAGTGCGTTATTGATTTTGTGGCTGCGTCGTGCACTTTATATTTAGCAGAGTGTGTGACATATTTATTTCGCACAAATTTCGACCATGTCGAGTTGATGGAGTTTTTTGATGTAGCGAGGCGTTTTGATAAGTGTTCAGACCAAGACATATTGTAAGTGAAGATAACACCAAGATATTTATACTGGTTTGACTCTTACATTTATAAGAAGTGATATTCTGTAATTGGACACAAATCAACAGATAAATGGGACATTTATTTCTTACTCCTCGCCAGCAGAGCCCTCTCTTTTGATTTTTTTTAATTAAGTAGTTTGTCAATGGTTTAAATCCAATCCAAATACCTGCACTTATTATTTATTAAAACATCTTTTGACCTAATAATTAAAAGCATTCGATGTTGTTTTAGGTAGGTACCTTGGCGAAAAAAATATGAATAACTTTTTGCATAAACTATTGTGCAACCAGGCATTATATCCCCATTAAAGTATTTATTATCTAAAATCACAGATAGGAACATTACACACAAAAAAAAAAACAAAAGAAAAGAAGAAACTCTGTGCGTGCCACATGTTTCCACGCTGGCGCACTCAATTTATTATTTCTCTTCTCTACTTGAGGGCAATTGCCTGCACTTATCCTCACATTCACAGAAAAAAATCTCATTTATCCGCTTCTAATCTCATTTAAGATAGCATTTTTTTTTTTAAAGAAGAAAATTTGCTATAAAAAACCATCGAAGAACTAAATCCAAATATATCTGTTTCTTTCCATTGTTTATTTTTTGTTCTTTTTGTATACATATTCCAAGTCCACAAATTGACAAACATTGTGCAATATGATAGTAGAGATGCAAAACCACCCGACTTTTGCCAAAATTCCTAGTCGGATTTAATTGTGGAAAATTCAATTTTGCCAAAAATACAAAACATTCTCGTGTGTGCCTCCTATATATATATATGATTCATTAGATACATAGAACCAAATACAAACAAAAAAAAATATAGCGAGTTCATCGGCAGACTCTGGGGATGTTGCGCGCGAAATATGCCCAGAGGGACGATACAAAACAAAACAAAAATTAAGCTGCGGATAAAAAAAGAGAAAACAGAAAAGAAAAAGATACTATTTAGAGCTCTGCGCGCCATCATCGTCATATTCGTCGTCGCTCGTCGTCGTTGTAGTCGATAACAATAGAATGTAAATTGTTTTTTGGCAAAGATTTTTATTCGGTTCTAGCTTACAGAACGAACGGAAAACCCATCACCACGAGGATGCGGCCAACAACATAGCCGCAGCAGCCAGCCACCGCTGCCAACTCATCTCCCGGGATAAGGGACATAGTCGGTAGATACCCGGTACAGTATGAGTACGAGTATATAGTACCAGAGATTAAAGCACCAAAAGAAGTACAACGGAAAAATCGAAGCAAAAAAGTATTTTCTTTTTTTTTTTGTTTCGCTTTCAAGTCTCTGAATAAATGAGGTTTAAAGATGAAGATACAAAGATAATGGCTTGTGCCATTCGTGCGATTTTATGACGGAATTAGATCGTGAATTCGAAGTAGGAGAAAACAATCTTCTCTTGCTTTATTGTTGTCTTCGAGATGAGATACCTCCGCCACCAGCGCACCACCGCACCGCACCGGCCCGTCTCGTCGCCACTGTCCTAAAATACCACCAGCAATATACACAGCAGCTGGTTCTAAAGAGATGAAAATCTTTGTTGTTCAATTTTTGCATTAGCAACTTTAATTTTTAAAAAAATTAGAGGAGATTATTTGTCTTGAGATAAAAACAAAACTTTAATTAGCTTTGACCTAAGGTCTGGTTAAAATGGTATTTCATGCAAATTTGAGAAACTTTTGAAAAGCTGGCTAAACTACGAGTACCATCATCGATTGTGTATAAATGATAAGATGACAATGGACTACACCAAGATTCAGAATTTGTGCCTTTTCACTTTTATTTAACGGTGAATTGCCGAGGGCGGTAATTTGAAAGCATTTAATAGTTGCGTAGATTTAAGATAAGAATTCTTAAATTGAATACAAGTGAGGGAGTGCCTGACCCTGAACGTATCTGATGGTTGTTAGAGCATAGAATCACACAAGTGAAAAAGAATCTTTAAAAAATCGGAAGGTTAAGTAGGTATACCTAGGTACTTTGAAAATTTTACAAGAATGAATTTTGTTCGTAAAAGATTTTAATTTGAAATGTGCTTTACAAGTGGTCAGAGCAACAAGTATCTATTGGCTTCTTGGTAGGAATGAGTATAGTACCTACTTTTATTTTTGTTGTAACAATTTTTTAGTACTATAAATGAATTCGACCAATATTCCTAACGTTAATAAATAAATTTATAAAAATGTATACGTTTCTGGATAGTTATTTTATTACAACAAAAAAATCAAACATTATTCAAGGTCACACAACGATTCAGTTAGGAGAATTTATTCAAAACCAAAGCATGCACAAAAGAAGAAACTTAAGACACTCGATAGTATCAGTTGATTAAAATGTCACAATCAATGGAGTCGTGTAGGTATTTTATTAACCCAAGCCACCTGCACGAGTCGGAAACATAAAACCATATCTTAATGAAGTTTTTGTGGTGATGGTAGGTAATACGATTCACTTCATGGACACTTACTAGCATGATCACTGCGGCAATTGGCATGACAGAAATTGCTTCTTGGATGAGTTTCTTTCTATGAAAGATTATTTAAATTTACTTGCTGGTTTAGCAAATATTAAGTCAACTAAAGGGCCAGGCTTGTCAGATTATCGCAAAAACCGCAAGTTGCATAAAAATCAAACATTTAATAACAAAACCTAAATTTCGTTATAAATTTTTGTTTAACAATAATTTTGGTAAAAAAAAAAACAAAACAAATAAAATAAACACGTACTTTTGCAGCAAAGAAATTTGACTAAAAGCATTCAGCCCGATTCTAAATGAAAATTCCCGGGGAAATGCTTCCTTTTTTCCTACTCTCCTATTCTAAACTAAATATTAATTCCCGGAAATGTTGTTCCATTTTCCTTATTTTAAACAATCTTTGAATATGAGAAATAATACTAAGAGAAAGAAGCTGACGTTCTAAATGTCCAACAAATGGAAAATGTACATATATATTTTATGTGAGGAGCATTTTAATTTTGGGTGAACAAAGCTCCCGGGGGTGATTTTTTCCCGGGGAATATTTAGAATTGGGATGTTTATAAGCTATTTTAATTGTTCGAAAAAGTTTCGATGTACCTATATGTATCACTTATCCTACATCTTCATCCTCATTCAAGTAAGTACATTACCTTCATATACACTGCCGGTCATAAGGTTAGAAGCAGTAATTTTTGAGAATTGAATTTGCAATATATCGTGTAATACGCCAAAGAGATCGAAATTTTGTATTACACAAGAGAGACTGTTTAATGTGCCATAGCAAAACTTATGCTTGCACTTCAAGAACAAAAGTAAACGGCAGCCAAGGGAATAAATGTTAGCTGAGTCACTTTTTTTAAGTAATTTTATTGACTCATAAGGTTAGAAGCACATACAAAATGGAAGAAAAACGATGGTTTAATTTTTTTTAAATTTTTTTTTCGACAAATTCATTTACTAATAGTGTGTGCTGCCAAACAAAAATTCCAAATTTCTATGTTCAAGAGAGTTATACAGTGATTTAAGATAGTAAAGTGAAATTTTACTCAAGGCCAAATTAACGGTGTAAAGCAGTCATCGCATAGCTTCGATTTTTCGTATACTTTTCATGTGAGCCATCCCAATAAATTTTCTTTTATTTTGAAGTCCCGTGAATATAGGAAACCAAGGCAGCAATGGAACATTTTTCTTTAAAATAATGATTTAAACACTCGAGCTGCATGAAAAGGAGCCTTATTTTGTTGAAAACCAATGCGGTTTGTCCGAAAAGATCATTGGTTTGCGGAACAAATGCTTCTGGCAATGTTTTGTAGTACCAAGATGACTGGAAATCAGGCATCTTAGTACTTTCAACTGCCAATTTAATTATTCCCTAATAGGATATTACGACCCAGATCATTACGCCTCCATTTCTGTTGTGATGACGGTTCAGAAATCGTTCCTCTTTTATCATATGGTGGAAAAATTACTATTAGCCATCCTGTTGATGAAAAATTAGTTATTTGACCACAGTAATGATGATGCATTTATTGCTTGTTGCACTCAGTTAACATCATGTTTCTTGCCAAAATTGTTTGGCCGATTTGGATCAAACTTTCAAATTTTGTCTTATAATACTCTAGACTATTTAACTGCAAAATTTGAGCACAATTGGACAATTTTTGACCTACTTTTTGAGCGCTTCAAAATGACTTAGTTGTTCCGATTTTTTTTTTTTTTACTCATGGTTAGATAGCAACTCAAATACGTAACATACGTGAATTTTAAACTAATGTGGTCTTGTAGAAAATTTTCTTACAAACAAGAATATAGTGGATGGTTTTTTCCTAAATTGCGTATTTCCAAAGTTATAAGGGAAAATGTCGGAAAAATGGGGTGATTTTAGCGTTTTTTCACTGTTGCATTTTTCCTGCAGCGAGCACGGGTTTTTCGACGTTGCAAACTTACCTACAGACTACTATAACATGCCCCAACAACATATCAAAAATGCAGAACTACATCGCACTTCGCGAATTTATTGTCGAATTTGACTGGGCAAGTAGGTTACTAATAAAATACACCTATAGATATGAACATCTACTATCACTACATGTATGTCTCATATATTTTTGTTACAATGCTTTTAAAATAAATGGCGCACCAAAGCACACCACAAAATTTACCCACAAATCAAAACAAACCTATACCTATGTAATTTAAAATAAATTTAACGACACTTGAAAACAAATAATTTGTTTATGGATACAATTTTTTACTGATCAACCTCATATAAATAAAAATACATTAAAAAAATCAATGTGTTTACTAAAAGATTTTAAAATAAAAAACTAAAATTTGTTAATATACCTACATATACCAAAATCTTTTACCTCACTAAAATATACCATAAACAAAATCAAAAAAAAAATCTTTCAATTGAAGCTCCGTTAGATAAATAAAACAACAAAAACAAGTACAAATGTCAGAAATCATAGACAAAACAACTACACACTCACAGTGGCGCACAAAAAAATGCAGACATGGGCCTCGTCAATGTAAGAAGGAAGGACGAAGTTAAGAAAGAAAAAAATTCTTTTGCCAAGAAAATGCGAACAGTATAATATTATGTATAGAGCTGAAGGTACGCAATAAATAGATATTTGAAGATATTTACAACAAACAAACATGAAGATACATCAATTTTGGTGCACGTAGTTATATATTTAGATGCGTTTAAAACTAGTTCGATGCGAATAGGTAGGTATAGCTTTGTTTTATTTAGTTTTAAGAAAACAAATACAATTTATAAAATTGTTTGAAAAACAAAAATTTACATTGAAAATTAATAAAAATAAAAACAGATAAAACAAATCCAGACTTTTTTGAATAGAATTTCAATCGAGAAAAAAAATTCTTATCCCTTCCCCCCCGAAATTCCCCTAAATAACATCGGAATGGGATCTGGATGCAAAAAATTAAGATACGCGCTATAAATAAGCAGCTTTCGAATTTTCGATTGGCATGGTCGGCCAAGATTCAGCCCAAACACTATGCTGTATAATGTTGTGTGCAAATTTTCTTCGACTCACTTGGAGACATATTTTTGCGTTCCGAGGAAAAAAATAAAGATAAAGCAAACTAATTCTAATTTAAAAGCCATCAGATATAGCTTCAGATACTCGTATGCGCATATGTGCAGATTGTAGGTAGGTAGGTAGGTGGGTAGGTACTGGTACACGCTGAGATACATGAAAATTATTATTTCAGTTTTGTTCAGTTCGGTTCGAATCGGTGAGGGGGGGGTTGATTGATGGTTTCGCCATAGATGTCAGTCCCAATATGACGTAGAAAGAACTTTGATGACTTCTGGCAGATATACGATGTGTAGATATTTTTTTTTTTTGATGATGGAACACGAAAAATTAATTTATTTTCACTTTTCTTTCGGGGAGAGTGAGTGGATGAAAATTGGAGTCAGAGCTATCTGACGAAGCCTCTGATGGAGTCTTGATTTGTGTCTGTTTCATGACTAAGTGAGCTGAATAAGACGCAGAAGACGACTATTCCCGCTTCAGTTTTTGTTGTTGTTGAGTATAAATCGATGAAAGATTGGCCAACAGCGTTCCCTCAATACTCACATACAGAACGACTATCTACATATCTGACAGATACAATTTGAAAATGAAGACGAATGTGAACTAAAACTATTTTATGCACGCAGATTGCTGCTGGCGATGATGTTGATGGGCGCGTTGATATTTTAGTTGACAATAGATTGAACGTTAGTTTACACGATGTGTCATTATTAGTAATTTATTTACGGAGTGAGAGGCGTTATGCAAATAAATTATGTGTCGTTATGTTTATTTTTTTTTTGTGTTATTTATTTATTTATGTTTTGTTTTTAGTTTCAGTCACCACAGGAATTTATGTGGTTTTTTATTGAAAGATAATAATTTCAAATATTTAAGTGTATGATTTGATAATATTTCGGTTTTAAATGGAAGATACAAATGATTTAAATGTTCTTGGATTGTGTTCAATTAGAATGTTGTGATAAAAGGAGAATGGGCATTTTGCTCTACCTATTGCCACGAATGAGATATAGGTATATCGTTGGAAAGCTTAGCCCAAGTACATTTTTGTATGGACAGAAAGCTGTAAACCATGGCAGTATATGGCAACCAAGATTGCAATTAGAGCATTGAAATGACAGTATTGGTCACTTTGGATGAATTAAATAGACCCCAAAATAACTGAACTTTTATTCCAATGGCCAATATTAGCGAATAATATCATGGTTGAGGAATAATTCGCTTAACAGTATGAAAATTCTACTTCTTTTTATTCGATTTAGCGAATTTAATGAATGGGAATAATTGTGCGTCTAGTGCCCACATTTGAAATATACAACGTTGGAAAGCTTAGTTCAAGGGCATCATTTTTGAATACGGACACAGAACTGTAAACCATTGAGTTTAGGCAGTTTATTACAAAATATATAACCATTCGTCGGTGTTTATTCGAATTTGCAGTGTTTTTCTTACTTTTTTGGCCGCTTTTTTCAGCCAACTCCCATTCCTAACTTCATAACCTAATCATTTTCAAAGGTCTCGTTTCTGGGCACTAGGTAGACCAGGTCCCATATATGTTTGCCCTTTCTCCTTTATTTTCTTATATATATATTCTATTTGTATCGTTGCTTTAAACGTCAAACTCGTAAAAGATAAGGTACAGGAAATTGTTCGTAGGACAGAAAAAAAGTGAAAAAACATTAATATAATAAGTGAAATTTGACAGATTTTTAGTTTCAGAATAGCTCCAACGTCAAAGAACATGTTTAAAATTGTATAGACGGAAACCACAATCGATAAGAAAGAATCGCTTACTAATGCGTTAGCTCTAATAAGAATATGACGTCACCAAAAGGTTAACCCTCAATTGAGTATTGGAGCTATGAGGCGTTTTGTAAAACAAGCACTTAAAAAATTTTATTATTTTTATAATGCCGGGCGAATCAATTGAGTATTATAGCTATGAGGCGTTTTGCAAAAAAAAGCACTTATACAAATTTAATTTTTTTTAGTGCCGGGCGAATGTTAGGAGCAGTTGAAAAAGAGGGTACCAACCGATACCTACGCTTAGTTAAACAATAAAAAAAAGCCACTAGTCGAATAAGTTTTTGTCCGGTTGTATTGGTTGGAAAATGCACTTTCCAATTTGCATTTTTATACTACATTGTTTATCAATTAAACGATTAGATATTTGTGAAGTACCTACTTATCGAGCCTTGGATGTTTTTATCGGCTCTGTTTGTTTTTTGCTATCTCGTTCGAGATTTTTTTGAGAAAGTCAACGAGTTAAGCTATGATAAGACGGACAACGTACCTAAATAGTCACCGCATTCACAATCTGACGCTTAAATTTCGTGAAGGTCTGTCACAAATGTACAAATTGCGAAACAGTGGCAACATCTTCAAATAGCCATCAGAGATACCACCTATGAATTGATGGGTTTTTTAACGATCATCACGTGGAAACGCCTGGTTTGGCGATGACAGTAGAGGATTATGCAACTAAGGTCTGCTGCACACGAAGCATCTGGTCAGGGACACGTTTAATATTCGTCTTGCAGGAACGATTCATCATCTACGCCTGTCGACCAACACTGCTGTACGCATGACGATTTCCAACTTGAGTGCTGAGACCACGCCTTGTGGACGGTATCTATCGTGCTCTATACACAGAAACGCAGGACGTGTGTCAAGACGCTTCGTGTGCGCAGAAAGCCTAACTTAGAGGCACATAAAGACATAAAATCTAGCTGTTAGGGAGCTAAACGAAGAGAAAAGAACGTCATAGTAGAACTGAAGTCAATTCTAAAGATATGGAAAAATCGTCGAATTCCACTTACAGGCTGATTGTACTTTTCAACATAAACGCGCCTAATTGATCTCGCCGAAGTGAAGTGTGAAGATATGAACATCTAACCTTAAATTGAAAAAAAAAAAAAAAACTGAGCTGACGGGCTTGCTGCATAGCCAAACCTTCTTATATCATCAACATATTAAGTCCAAATTAGTGCGGCTTTAGGATTGGGAAGTCCACCATCCACCAATTTCGACATATAAATAGGCTGCTACGAGTACACCAACTTCGGCATTGATCTCGCCGATACATTTGATGTCAATGATAGACTGTCATGCGACTTTTTTAACATTAGAATCGTATTTTCTAAGTAATAGGTCAGTAGCGAAGAGGATATGGGTTAATAAGTCCAAGACCTATTGCAATTCTCAATTACGGAATTTTGCGATTTAAAACTCCATTAAGTTAAGAATCTAATCGACTTTCGGCATCATCGGTTGGGTCATCCAATATCAAATTTCAAAATTTACTATCAATCAATGATTGATAATCGCATAAGGGGTACTAAACTGACATTAAGAAAGGGCAGTCAACACCGACGCGAGGTCATGCACACAAAATTAGCTAGAGACAGCCATGTATTTGAGGTAAATAGAGGCTACTTAGGCTCTGATAATGATAACAACTCAAACAGTGATATATGATATTAAGCCAAGAACAACTCTTACGGGGTGAGAAGCAAATTGAGAAGCACTATTTCGAGCAACTTGGCGCAGATTCGTTTAAGATAAAATTTCTCTCTTTATCACAGCACAGATACAACAGCTTATTGTACAGCCTGGGCACCTATCCAGCCAGAAAGCTCAAAAATTGATGAGGTGGCTCTTATGCGGCGGCGTAGGGGGAGAGACCACGAATCAGGTGGCACATGTGAGTTGAAGAGGACCTGAACTAATTTAGCGTTCGCAACTTGAGACAGCTATATAGGTAAGGTAATGAGCTGAATGAAAAACGTCTTGGTCCACCACCGGACTGTGGCACGTTTCGAACTTATTCGGTTTTATTCGGTACTTGATTCGTAGTCGTTGTTGGTATATACAACCTAGATTGCGGGAGACATTTGTACACACACTCGGGCCAAAACCAGTTGCATCTGCCACTTAAAATGACCAGAAATCGAAATAGAACCGCAAATATGTAAACGCCACCTTCACTTTGGCCTACCTAGACCCCTATTCGACTCTAAGCGGTTTCTATCAGGTTTTTAATTTGCCCTTGTAATCAGTTCACACTTATCGGAACCAACTATACAAATCTACAAAAATACATAATTAAAATGATATAATTTTATCTTGATAAAACAATTTAAATTCCTTAGTAAAAGCATTGCTCTAAATTTATTATTATTTAAGAAGTTTTTTTAAAATTCCTTTTTTCGGAAATTTGAATTATCTAAGTAAAAAAAAGAGAACAAGAGCAAAACGAGTCGTGCTTTTTGTTTCAACTTGTCGAATTTACTGCATGCCAGTGTAGAAACCTATACTAATCTGTTTGGTTGTGTGTTTTTTATTTCGATCATTAAAAAAATACTTTAAATGCCTGGCTGCACTTGAAATTGGAATCAATTGAGACGCTTGAACTCAAACCGCCCAACAAATACCTACATTTACTAGTTTCACATTACTTATGGGACCATTTGTGGAAATTCGATACAACATGATGGTGTCGGCATATTTATCATTTTTTATTTGTAGATATCAATTGTATTTGAAATCAATCTAAATTTCTAAATTCATCATAAAAGCACAACTGGATACCTGTGTGTCTATATCACTTTTTTTTTTTTTTTTTTTCCATTAAATTAAATCGTGTTTTTTTTTTTTTTTTATTTTTCAATTGAATTTCATTGCAATTTTAAACACAAAAATAATAATAATTGTGCTTGCTCTGCAAATATGGTTAATTGTTAAATAAAATAATTTGAAAAGAAAAAAAAAAATAGTAAAAAGAATAACAAGATAATAAATTCAACTGCAATTGGCATTAAATTAATCTTTATTTGTAGTTTTGCAATTGAAATGCATCGTTGCATTTGTATGCATGTTGGTAAATATGATTATATATCTTTATTATACAGAAAATGCGCTACAAATATTTGTATCTATGATTGATTTATTTATTTATTTTGTATACTAGATAGATACAAGTTATATCAGTGGGTAAAATGTGTCAATCTGTCAATGCATGTTTTTCTATTTTTTTTTATTTTCATTTTCATCCGAGCTAAAGGTAAGTAATACGAGATGAACAAAAAATTATAATTAATAGTCAGTGAAAAGGAGCACACCAGCTAGGTCTAAAACAGATGTTATTCATCAAGACAAACTCATTTGTTAGCATTCGATATACGAAATGTAAAAATAAATATAGATGGAATATTAATGTGGTGTTCGACCAGGGGACAACTACGTTAGAGAGAATTTTAGTTTAATTTTCTTTTTTAGTCTCTCCCGTCTCTAATGCTTTTTGCTTTGACACGCTGTTTGACATTACTCAGGGTTGTGCTATTAATGTTAATGATTGTGGTTTGCCTAAATCCAGTGATGGCCTGTCAAAAATGAATTGACATAGATGGTCGGACTTCTTAAAGTGCGGCAGCCAAACAAATAAATACACACTGACATCTCTGCTATGCGTCGCTGGTTTGGCTGAAAGATTTCCTTAGAAATTTTCTAGACAAATCACTTTATTTTTGTTTCCCACACACACACACGAGTGTGTCTTATTACTTCAGCATGTTTGTTTGTATCTGCTCAAATGTTTGCTTGTTTCATCATAATAATAGATAATTAAGAACAAGGAAATCGTGTTGAGAACGATTTTTTTTTGTATCTCCAATTTCGCATGAACAACATGTCACAAACATGCCGGAGTTTGAATAATAGTTCTTTTTCGTTTATATTTTTTGTTTGATAAAGTTGGATGATTCATAAAATTCTAAAAGAAAAAAGACACAACCAAAAAAAATCATATAAGAACAATTATTTTAATGATAACGTCATCCTTTTTACTTTATTTAGGGCAAATTTTTCAATAGTCAGTCAATCTTCGGATAGTACAAAAACTTGTTCCTGTTTCTATAGTTTTTATTCATCTCATAGTTTAACTGATGATTGTAAGAAGTTTCGAAGTTTTTTTACGCTGTCATATCTTTGCCAAAGAGCGCTCAAATCAAGCTGCAACTTACGACTAAAAAATTGCCAACACAAACAATTTGCACACCCACCGGCTGTTAGTGCAGTTTACGTAATTGGTAACCACAGACAGACTACAACAAAACATACAATAAGGAGAACGAACTCCCAGCACAAAATGAAACAATCAAGAACAAGACATAAAACAATTAAACCACAAATGTGATTAATACAAACATTTATGAGCGTAGTATACTCAAATAATTTAGTGAATGATGCATTGAAGACACCATCATCAGTTGATATGCAAATACTACATCAATACTGATTTTCCATTGTAACGAAGTTTGGATATGATGAAGAAGATTTATTCGATTTTAGTTGGCGGAAGGTTGTAAGGAGTGTCCCCACTAAGGCACTTCTCCTTTCATCGAGGAGGCAGCGGACGAATTCTCCAGATGGAATCAACGGTGGCGTCTACAGTTCCAGTTAGGTTGAACTACTTAGTGAACACCTTATATGGGCTACTACGACATATTTGTAGCTCAAGTCTATAAGGAGCGGTTTATCCGGCTCCCTACCCTTGGAGTTATACAGTTATAAGGGTCTGGTCCTCCGAGTCGGGGGTAGTGCGTCGGGGTAACTTCCCTACCACGTAAAAAAAAGTTTGTTCCGAAACAACAACAAGCCTCGGATATGGATGATCTTAAAGTGGACGACCCCAGCAAACGAAACAAGGACAATGAATTTCGGATCTGCACGTGGAACGTCCTGTCCTTATACAGAACACGTGCAGCCGAACAATTAGTGGAGAACCTGGACAGGCTAAAGGCTGACGTAACAGCCATCCAGGAAGTACGATGGGATGGAGAGGGCATGCGGAGACTGAAATCGTGTGACATCTACTATGGCGGGTGCTTGAAGGAACAGGGTCAGCGGCTCTTTGGTTGTTGATTTGTGATAAGGGGAAGACTTAGGCAAGAAGTCTAAGCGAGCGCGTCGTCACAATCCGCATCAAAGGCAAATTTAAGAACATTACGCTGATCTGTGTTCACGCCCTCCATGAAAGGAGAGAGGACTCAACCAACGAAGCATTCTACGATCTCCTGGAGACAACGTATGATATGTGCCCGAAGTACGACGTGAAGATCATTCTTGGTGACTTCAACGCAAGATTCGGAAAGGAGGGCATCTTTGGTTCGATAGTCGGAGGACACACAACGAAACTTCCGGCAACGGACACAGGCTGGCAGACTTTGCGGCGGGGCGAAATGTCATCATCTCAAGCACCTACTTTCCACACCTCAATAATCACAAGGGGACTTGGCGGTCTCGTGATCAACTAAGCCTCAACCAAATCGACCACGTTGCGATAGACGCGCTATATGGAGGTCCGCCACCAGCATCAAGTGCAGAGGACTAGTGGGAACACTGTCAACAAGCCATCAGAAGTACCGCCTCTGATGGGTTGGGTTTCACTAGGCGAAGCGATAGTTTCACTAGGGTGAAGCGATCCACCCAAGGATACAAGGCTAGAACGGAAGCCTGCCGAGATGAGAGTGGGAATATGGTAGTAGACACACAGTTAGTGCTGAGGATCTGGAAAGAACACTTCTCTAGACTGCTTAATGGCGAAGACAGCCAAGATGCCGCTAATAGGCAGAACGCTCCATTCAACTTGGACGATGATGGCCAAGAGTTCCGTCCACCCGACCTAACCGAAGTGCGGCTGGCGATATCCAAACTTAAGTCGTACAAGGCTGCTGGTGCGGATGGCTTACAAGCCGAACTATTTAAATCAGCGGGAGATGAATTGGCTAGGAGCATACACCAGCTCATCTGCAAAATTTGGTCGGATGAAAGTATGCCCGATAAACGGAACCTCGGTATAGTGTGCTCCATCCATAAAAAGGGAGATGTTCTGAAATGTACCAACTACAGAGGAATTAGTCTCCTAAACGTCGCTTATAAAATCTTGTCGGCCATCCTGTGTGACCGCTTAAAACCTTTTGTCAACGATCTGATCGGCCCCTATCAGTGCGGTTTTAGTCCAGGCAAGTCAACCGTCGATCAAATGTTCACACTCCGACAGATTTTAGAAAAATCCCGGGAATTCCAGATCGAAACACACCACCTTTTTATCGATTTTAAAGTCGCGTATGATAGCGTGAAAAGGGACGAATTATACAGAGCCATGTCGAGTCTCGGCATCCCTGCCAAACTCGTCCGCCTGTGCAGGATGACGATGGAGATATCTCGCTGCTCCGTCAAAATCGGTAAGAACACCACCGATTCCTTTGATGTTGAGAAAGGATTGAGGCCAGGCGACGCGTTATCATGCAACCTAATCAACATCGTTCTTGAAGCCATTGTACGCAACGCACATGTCAACACCAGCAGTACAATCTATCAAAAGTCCGTTCAATTGCTTGCATATGCGGATGACATAGACATTGTCGGCAGAACGAAACGAGCTGTGGCAGGGGCATTTGCGAGCATTGAATCGGAGGCGGCTAGAATGGGATTGGCGGTTAATGAGGACAAGACGAAGTATATGCTGTCATCGAGAGAGGAATCTCAACATCGTCGACTCGGGCAAAATATCACGATGGACAGGTATAACTTCGAAGTTGTCAAGGACTTTGTCTACCTGGGCTCCACTTTTACATCGCAGAATGACATCAGTGCAGAGATCAAGCGAAGAATTACTCTTGCCAACCGCTGTTTCTTCGGTCTAAGAAGGCATTTAAGTGGTAAGGCCCTCTCTCAGAGAACCAAGGAGACTTTATAGAAAACCCTCGGTCCTGCTTTATGGGTCAGAAGCATGGACACTGAAAGATTCGGATAAAAATCTGCTAGGGTGCTTTGAGAGGAAGATTCTTCGTGTGATTTTCGGTCCGGTGTGTATCGAAGGAGCATGGAGGAGAAGATTCATCAAAGCACTCGGTGTGCGCAACTGGAAGCGGCGAGCTAGGGACAGAGCTGGCTGGAGGGGCTTGTTAGTTGAGGCCGAAGCCCATCCTTGGCTGTGAGCGCCATCAAAAGTAAAGTAAGTAAGGTTGTAAGTAGCAAGTCATTGTAACGCTTCAACGCAAAACGAATAAAATTACGCTGTAATGCTTCTATCTTATTTTTAAGAACCTCTTTCAAAGGAGTCCATACCTGTGATGCGTTATTCAAGGCGGGGTCGAACTAAGCTGTTGTATAGAGCGGGTCTAACACAGGGTTCGAACCTTACTTCAATTGAAGTAGATTTACTTTGATTTGACAGTCCGCTTTTCCACGATCTACTTCGATTTTTCACATAAAAAAATGTCTTAGACCACTTTCACACAAGGATACTGAGTTCCAGCAATTTTTAGTTTTTTTTGGCAAGAAGGGCGTAAGGGGAAGGAAAAAAATCTCCCCTCACACACTTCTCGACCACAAACTAGATGGTTTCTTGCAACTCAGTTTCCTTTCGTGGAAGCGGTCTTACCAAACATCATGATAGTAAAAAACAGTACTGTGTTGTTTCACTTTAAAATTTCCAACCAACTTTGAGCAGCAGCTGAGAGTTTTCTGAAATTAACTTAATAAAAACCAAATTCATAAACCCATTAAGTGTTAAAACGGTTGAAAATTTAATGTTTTCACGAACTCTTATAAATAATCGTAAGGATATTTACTTACCATCTAACAATTTATTAAAGTTTATAAAACAATACAAATTTCTTCATGGCCAATTTATTTTAAAATAATACTATTATTAAAAAATAACAATTTAACATTTTAGTACCTACATACCTATGTATATGTACCTACCTATAAAATAGTTTTAAAATTTTTAAATGTTAAGTCTTTGTCTGAGTCGAATGCAATTAATATTTTTATTTTTATTTTTTTGTTAGTAAATAACTTTTAGGAATATGTATTTTTTTTTTGTTAAAAATATTTGTTGTCAAAAATTATTTTTTTTCACTATTTGGATTCTTTTCTGATTTTCAAATCTGCTTCGGAATTTTTTGTTTTTTGTTTGCTCGGATATTTTATAATTATTTGAACTAGGAACATTTTTTTTAGAAAAAATCATGGCTGGTACTTAGAACATCTTAAAACGAAATTGGTAATATCATCTTGCAGAAGCCAACGTTCGTTGTTCGTATCATCTGCAAAAATTCGAATTTCGGTTTTACGCGTATACACAAAGGGGACATCATTTAGAGCTGATTTAAAAAGAAGAGGTCCTCACTGACTACCTTGAGGAAACCTCGATTTGGCAATAAAGGGGCTTGAGAAAGATTTTCTAATACACGTTTCCACCAACCACTAAACTGAGATTTAGGTAATGAGATTTATTTGGTGTTTCCACTGCACAAAAAGATCAAAAAGAGGATTATGGCAAAACATTCAAATGGTGTTTCATTTTTTTTGATATGAAGTGGAAGTGAGATAGATAGTTTTTGTTTACATTTCCAACTGTCAATAAACGATAATGATGTTTAAATGGGTCGGTTCCACAATTATTCTCTGAAAAAAAGTTTGTTTCACTTGACAAACTAATGTTTCGAAGTAGTTTTTAATGAGTTTTATTTGAAATCTTCATTTGAGGAGATTTAAATTTGTATGGTAAATCTTCAAGATTTCAAGAAAATTTTTGATTATCTTGCTTAATATCGGGTTTAGTGTCTGGTGGAAACGTAGTATAAATTTAACCTGGTAAGATCTATTCTGGAGATAAGATGAACTCCAAGCGATAAATCCATGAGGAAATTCAAGTGCTTAAGTTTAAACGTGATAATTTCATGGGATAGTTGATCAAAAGCTTTGGTGATCGAATAAGAAGCAAGAGAATCCGAGGAAGCCTACACGTCAAAAATACCATCTTGGACAAAATACAGCATGACCAACTTAGCTGGTACTGTCATGTACAAAGAAGATGCCATGAGAACCCAGTTCAAAAGGAAATAGCACAAGACGTTCCAACACTATTGCGGAAGAAAGGCAGGCGCAAAAACTCCTGGTTGAAACAAATGCAACGACACCTGCATTCAGTTGGCCTCAGACATGGAACTGTCCAAAACCGGGAGGCCTGTCGACGTTTTCTGAAGTCAACCCGGCGAACCCCGCAAGGAATGATGGTTGGATGTTGTAGGACGCGGGTAGTCACTGAGTGGCGTCAACACGGCGATGTCCAGTGATGTAACGAACACTACACATCAATTGTGCTTATTTTACCTCCAAGTGGTAACCATCGGGTACTGGTCTCGTCCATCCGGACTTGACTTGCCAAAAATAAGCGCGAGTGTTGAACAAGAGACAAAAATAGCAACACTATAAATACTCTGTCGGAAATGACTGGCTGTATAAGTCGGCTGAAGTCCTAGACGAGCCCATCAGAAGGAAGGTGTGCGGCGGATGAATTCATCAGAATCAACGGTGTCACCAACAGTATGGACGACAGAGACCTTACGTGAGCTACTCTGAAATATTTAGAGCTGAGGTCGGTCAGGAATTTCAGTACTAGCCAGGGTACTGAAGAAGAGATGGTGGCGGATGAACCCTTCAAGGGTCAACGGCAGCACTCATATCCCCGTAGTGGGCTACTGGTATCGGATTATCCGGCCTGCTGTCCTAAGGCTACACAAGGATCCGGCCCTCCGGGTCTGGGGGTCGTGTGACGGGTTGACAACCTACCACATGTAAAGAAATCAACCGCTTCGAATCGGCAACTACAGCCTCGGATAAGGAATGATCAAACGATGACGACTTTTGGCTATCGAACAAGCACAAAGATTGGATTCTGGAATGTTAAAACTCTTCTCGATAAACGCGAAGAAGGCCCTAACAACGCCAGATTCCTCCAACTTGAGAAAGAATTACTACGGTACAACCTAGACATCTTGGGTCTGAGTGAAGTGAGATGGTTGAGCGCAGGGCAGGTGGATTCACCTTCGAAAAGCACTTTCTTTATTTACTCCGGAAAACCAGTTGGAAGCTCCCGATGTTCCGGCGTAGGTTTAATGTTGACTCCAAAGGCGCGGCAAAGTCTTATAACCTGGAAACCCATCAACGACAGGATATTGACAGCCAGGTTCCAGAGAAAACTAAGAAAAATCACCATCATCCAGTGCTATGCCCCAACTGAGGAAGCGTCGGATGCCGAGAAGGACGAATTTTACAGCCAACTTAGCGCGGTTTTCAGAAGCTCGCCGAATGGAGACATCACTATCGTAATGGGAGATCTTAATGCTAAGGTTGGCCAGGACAACACAGCGTTGAAGCACGTTCTGGGTAACCACGGTATCGGGGAACGGAACGACAATGGAGAGCGGTTTGTTGACTTCTGTAACGCAAATCAGCTAGTCATTGGAGGTACTCTGTTCGAGCATAGGATCTCGCACAAGATAAGTTGGTTATCCACAGATCGTCAATGTACAGCGAACTTAATCGATCACTTTGCTATTAGCAAGCGCTTTAAAAATTGTCTTCTCGACGTCCGAAACAGACGCGGTGCTGATGTAGGGTTAGCTCGCGATCACCATCTTATGCTTGCCTACGTTCGTCTTCGAATTGCTTCAGTGGATGGAAATCGGCAAAACTTCCTGCGTACACCCAGGTACAATACCGACAGATTACGGGATCCTACAGTGCGCCAAAGATATAAGGACCGCCTCGCCACAGAAGCAGAAGTCATCAGCATTGCCACGCCAGAAAATGCAGACCAACACTGAAGCAATGTGAAAAAGGCCTTTGCAACTGCCGCAACTGAGTCTGTGGGTATAAGGCAGAGAAGCCAAAGCACATGGCTTTCTGCAGATACATGGAGCAAGATTGAAGAAAGGAACGCGATTAGATCCCAACTTGCGGCTGCCCCAGTAGGTGAGAGATTTAACATCGAGTCTCAGTACCGTAGGAAAAGGAAAGAAGTGCAGCGTAGTGTCAGACGTGACAAAAGGAGGCGCGTAAATGTTCTCGCAGAACAGGCAGAGGAAGCAGCATCAAGGTGCGACAGTGGTACCGTCTACAAGATAACCAAGGAATTGGTTGGAAACAACAACTCCCGGAAACAACACCTCGTCAAGGATGTAGACGGCACCCTGCTAGTTACGGATGAGGATCAGCTCAGGAGATGGAAGGAACATTTTGCTAGCGTGCTCAACCACATAGGCGATAGCGGAGGTGTTCCAGCCCCTAACCCGAATGAGCTATTCGTAGAAACTAGTTCCCGTATTCGCACCTGCCCTCCCAGTTTAGCCGAGATAACATCAGCAATCAAATCCCTCAAGAACAACAAAGCGGTAGGTTTGGACGGAATTCCCGCTGAGCTCTACCAAGCAGATCCACAAACATCAGCGAAGTTGCTACACCCCTTAATAGCACAGGCATGGGAGAACGAAAGTTTCCCCATTGAATGGAAAAAAGGGATGATCGTCAAACTGCCAAAAAAGGGAAATCTTACGGATTGCGGAAACTGGAGAGGGATCTGTGTCCTCCCCGCGGTGGCAAAGATAATGGCGAAAATAATCTTGGAACGAATCAAAGAACATCTCGATTCTACTCTCGACAAAGAGCAAATGGGATTTCGTGCAGGCTCATCCTGCATTGATCACATCAACACCTTGAGGATCATAATAGAACAATGCGTGGAGTTCCGTTCCCCTCTTCATTTGCTCTTCATCGACTTCGAAAAGGCTTTCGATAGTTTGAATCGAGATTTCATTTGGTCAGCTTTACGTAGGAGAGGAGTACCCGAGAAGATTATCGCCGTTATAAAGACTACCTACGAGGGTGCATCGTGTCAAGTCTTACACAACGGAAAGGTATCAGAGGACTTCAATATCCATAGCGGAGTTCGTCAAGGATGTTTGCTATCTCCGCTACTTTTCCTGGTGGTTATAGGGGATGTCCTTCATGCAGCTCTAGCCGAGCAAGCGCGTGGAATTCGATGGACGATGTTTTCGTTCCTGCAACATCTTGATTACGCTGACGATATTTGTTTGCTCTCGCACAACATTATGGATCTTCACCATATGGTGACTAATCTGGAATGCGAGGCAAACAAAGTCGGTTTGAGGATCAACACCGGGAAAACAAAAATCCTCAACATTTCTTAATCTTCTTCTCAAGTTGTCGTTGCGGGACAGCAGGTTGAAGCGGTGGACAACTTCCTGTACCTCGGTAGTGTTGTCTCAAAAGACGGCGGTGGTACGGATGAAGATGTTAACTGCCGAATCGGCAAAGCTAAAGCTGCTTTCGGCATGCTGTCTAAAGTTTGGAGGAGCAACGTCTACAGTACGAAGACCAAGCTGCGACTGTTCCGGTCGAACGTAGAGTCAGTACTACTATATGGGTGTAGTACATGGAAAGTGACCGCCTCTGTCACAAGGAAGCTACAAACTTTCGAAAATAGATGTCTCCGAAACATCCTAAGGATTTTTTGGCCGAACACCATCTCCAACCCAGAACTCCTTCGGAGAACGGGCCAAAGTCCTATTGACATCGTGATTAGGAAAAGAAAGTGGCAGTGGATTGGTCACACCCTACGTCGTGGTGCAGACTCTATTGCAAGACATGCAATGGAGTGGGATCCACTCATCCAAGATGGCAGAAGACCTGGAGGCCAGAGAAAATCTTGGCGCAGAACAGTCGACAAGGAATCACAAAAGCTCGGTAAAAGTTGGGGAGAGCTAAAATACATTTCCAGAAACCGAACGAGATGGCGTGTAGCGGTAGTTGACGCCCTGTGCCCCTTAGAGGGGTCAAGGATCTAAGTAAGTAAGTAAGTTTAGAGACGAAAATTTTTGTTTTACAACATTTAAATAATTTTAAATATTTCATTTATCTCTTTATGACATTAATGTATGCACGTTTAGTAAATATACATACTATAATGCAATATAAGCACTCAGCTAAATTAATTTTCACACGCCAAACAATAACAAAATTCCTCATAATCATAATAATTTGCATTTGCTATTGTTTAAGTGTACAAAATTTGCTGATCCGCTATACACTCTCTCGAAAAACAAGGCTATTGATGGTTTCTTATCTCAATTTGTATATCCCATATGGTCTAGTGGCTAGGATATCTGGCTTTCACCCAGAAGGCCCGGGTTCGATTCCCGGTATGGGAAGCGTTTTTTTTTTTACAAAAATAGTTTTTGAAAATTTGTAAAGCAATTAAATAATCAATTGTAGTTTAAATACTACATTATATGTACATGTATATAAAGGGTCCGCTAAATAACTTTTTTTTTTTTGAAAATGCATCATCAACATAGGTGTAGCTTCGGCTGTGTGCCACGTAGCGCCGCCGTCCTGTTGAAACCAAATGTTGCCATTATCCTCCTCTTCAATTTTTATGAACAAAAATTGGTTCAACATGGCCCGATAACGATCGCCATTGACTGTAACGGCCACTCCTTGCTCAGTTGAAGGAAAATGGCCCAATTATGCCTCTGGACCAAAATCCGCACCAAACAGTGACTCGTTTTGGGTGTATCGGCTTTTCAATATATGCGTGCGAGTTTTCTGTGCCCCAAATGCGACAATTTTGCTTGTTTACATACCCGCCAAGATCAAAATGAGCTTCATCTGAAAAGATGATTTTTTTTGGCAAAATAGGCAAAGTAATGTCCCAATACTTCCCAGCGTTGTTCAAGCGTATACCCAACCATATTCGTTCAGCGGAAGGATAAAACTAATTATCTGTCAAATCAGACATGAGCTAAGTGTTACCATTCACGAAATAAGCACTAGTTGAAAAAAAAACCTTAGATGGCGGACCCTTTACTTGTACATATGGGAGCCCAGTATATTATTATAAAAAAGGAGCTAAAATCGCAAGGCGTGATATAGTTCTTCTTTCTTGATATGGGCTTGTTAGAGTAGTCTGTAGTTGATTTTGCTTTTCGAAAGTCCTGTGCGCGCTGCAGAAAAATGCAACTGTGGAGATAGCTTATAACTTGTCATTCATGTATCGCAAGTAGAAATTATCATTTCCTTGCATTTTCAGTACAGTCTTACGAAAATTTCGTTCAAGATCTCTTTCATTCTCAAGCCAACAGCAAAAACTTTTTTATAAATGAGGTTTTCAAATTATTTCCCATGAACGAATTGAACTTGTATCTTTTCCGACATCTCATTAACTAGATACCTGAGTATATTGTTTCCAAAGTTGTTGCACATACTTTAACCTAACGCAACATAAATGTAAACCTGAGAAAATCAGGTGTAACACTGACACCGACATTTTACAGTCAATATTATAGAAGCAGATACGTTTTTGCGGTGCCTGGCTAGATACGAGTAGATGTTGGCTGGCATGGAGGCAGAACAGAAGCTGTAGGTGCCGCATGCAGAGCCAGAATCAGACATGCAGGCGGGCGGGTAGAGAAGGAAAATTTATATCTAGATCATTTGTTGTGCACTCGTGCAGCAGGTTGATTGATGATAGCTGGAGGAGAGAACTTCGAATAGGTATTTATATCGAATACGTGTGTCTGTAACTGTGCTAACCGCAAAACTCTGATCGAATTTAGGTCTTCGATTCTTTCCAAACACAAAAAGGTATACAATCTAACACTTATAGTAGACAGCAGTTATAATACACGGACGAACAATTTCAACAATATAAATTCTGAACAAATTACATAGGTAGATATAGCCTCAAATGTGCATTTGCCTGGAACACTCATGCAACATGCAATCCCCATCATCGCATCGCTCGGCTCGTCTCCTCTGGATTGCTTAATGCCTAAGCGATTATGAAATTGGATTGCAAATTGTATGAATGCATAAAGGTAGATATTACGAATTATCTATCCTCGTGCATCCATATCAAAACTTATTGTTGTTTTTCGGACTGTGTAATGCTAACTCTACATTTGGTGAAAGGTCGGTCAGTAAAAAACAAGAAAAAAAAAAAAACAATTTATATGAAGAACCCAAAAACTGCATCAGAAAAATTTAAATAAAAAAACGGCAATACGAAATAAACAAAGATAAACACCAGCAGAAGAGTGAAGGTAATATGGCGCAATCGACATAAATATGGACAAGGGCAAAACTTGCATGAAGAACGTTTTAGTTATAAGCGGGATTATATGGGGTACCCTATGAAGTAATACAAACAATTTAAAAAATAAAGAAGATGTGGTTAAGTTTTTTTAGTAATGAGGATGAATAAATCGAAATATTTAGTTATTTAAGGTAAAAAAAGAAAAAAAAAACAAATAAGTAGACATGTTGGTTCTTATTAACTCCGCTAAGCACTAGACACTTCGTAGAATTTTGGCGACAAAATAAAATATTTCCTCCGCCAATTATTGACAAAAAATTAAGGAAACTTCGAGCCAATTTTTCAATTATCGGATAAGCTATAAATAATTTAGCAACACACAAAAATGTTTGCATTAGGTATCTGAAGAATAAGTATTATCTGAGGTTTAACCGACTATCAACAAATTAGATCCTTATCACTTGTGCTCCTTTCTTCTCTTGATTTGGCTGTTCCAAATCGCAGGTTCACATTTAGGATGGAACATGTTAAGAAGTTTCAAATTAAAAAAAAAAACATTAGGCGTGTTTAGGAGAAGTAGATTTCAGAGGAACTCAGCAATCTCATTAGTAATTCGTAGTAGCCCGTAGCGTAATGGTTAGTGCGTTCAACTGTCACGCTGGAGGTCTGGGTTCGCTTCCCAGCCTCGTCCACCTAAAAACTAAGGGCTACTGCCTCTTGCGAGGAATTGACAAATCCTCCAAGAGTATCATTTGTCACGAATAAGTGCTTCTCGTCTAGCCGTTCGGATTCAGCATAAAATTGTAGGTCCCTTCCATTCCTGTAGAAAGGCGCACACAGGAATGGTTGCGAGTTGTTAGTCACTAGGCCCTGGTTCTTCATGAGCCATTGTGCCACCCGATTTATTTATTTTTTTTTGTCAGCAATCTCATTTGCCTGAACATGATTTATCATCAAAAAATCTCGTTTTGCTTTCAAAATGCTGACTACAACAAATTTTAGATTCGCTTGTTCAGCTCTTGATGAAGCAAAATCTCCGATATCTCGTGTTTCTAAACAAGGCAATTGTCTAAGACAGAAAGATTACAAAATAGTTGGCAATTGCTACGAGATTATTAAATACGAAATGAAACAGTGAAATACTGAACTGATCCAATTTTAAGGTCGCTCTACAATTCAACACAACAAAAACTTATGGTTTCGCCATATCTTTTCGAGTGGATGGAAAACAGCATTTGTCCAGCCTGTCCCTAAAAAAGGCGTATCTTCTTCACCCCCAAACTTTCGTCCAATTGCACTTACGTCCCTTCTTTCCAAGGTCATGGAAACGCTGATCAATTTTCAGCTCAAGGAATATCTCGAAGAACGAAAGCTTCTTAATGACCGGCAGTATGGCTTACGTAGCAATAGGTCCACTGGTGATCTGATGGTATATCTCACCGAACAGTAGAACAAGTCTTTACATTGTTTTGGAGAAAGTAAGATTATTGCGCTTGATATTTCTTAAGCGTTTGATATAGTTTGGGATCAAGTTCTCTGTCGAAAATGCGCGCATTTGGTATCGATGAATCTCTTCTTCGTTGGATTAGAAATTACCTTTCGGACCGCTCAATACAAGTTGAATTGGACGGCTTTAAGTCTGAAATCCACAAAATAAATGCTGGTGTGCCCGAGGGCTCCGTTTTGTCTCCGACCCTCTTCCTCATATTCATGAATGATATGCTGTCTGAAACTTCTAATCCGTTAAACTGTTTTGCTGATGACAGTACCCTCAGCTTTTCGTATTCGTTTCCAGATTCACATCCATGTCCTTCGGATCTGGAACTTGAACGGCAGTGAATGATAAGATCATTAAATTCTGATCTTGACAGCATTGTCCAATGTGAAATCAAAAATCGCGTAGAATTTAATGCTTCAAAAACTCAATGCTGTCTTGTGTCGTCAAAACGAAACTCACCCCCCATGCCACTAATCATGAGTGGCTCTGGCATTGAGGAAAGCGAAAAGCTTTCAGTCCTCGGTATGTGTATCACAGACCACCTCTTGTGGAACGATCACATATTTGATTTTGCCAAAAATGCTGCTTTTCTTCGGCGCGGCGATGCAAGAAATTTGTCACCCCTTCTGATCTGATGGTTGTTAACTATAAAGACTTTATTCGTTCAAAATTCGAGTACAATTCTCATGTTTGGGCAGGTGCTCCAATAACTCACTTGAGTCTATTGAATAGAATTCAAAGAAGAGCTATGAAAATTAAACGTGATAGAAATATAACGGAAGCAGTTGCACCTCTCGAACACCACCGCAATGTTTCATGTCTTTCGTTATTTTACAGTTATTTCCATAAACAGTGCTCTAGCGAAATAGCCAGTTGCATTCCTCCCCTAAAACAATTCAACCGTAATACTCTTATTTCTAGGAATGCACATCATTTTACCCTTGAGCCCAACTTCGGACGTACTGTTAAGTACAGAGATTCTTTCTTTAGTCGCACTACAAGAATGTGGAATGCTTTACCGGCACTATTTTTTCCTGTCATTTCGATATTCAGAGGTTCAAAACCAATGTACACCGGCATCTCCTCTTAAATCCTTCCCTATTTTCCTAACGCTCGCACTATGTTTAAACATTTTAAGGGTAGTAAGAACCCCTTTAGTGCGCGCTTAATTGATAAAAAAAATATCACTATCAGCCCTGCTGACGATTACTATCTCAGACTGCAATTTAGTGACGTATGTTGCTTTCACAGACTATAATTTAGTGACGAATCCTATCGCAGACTGTATTTTAGAGGCGTCTGCTATTAAAGAATGTAACATAATTGACGGATGTTATATCGGAATACATTTTAATGGCGTCTGCTACATATCTCAAACATATTCTATACTTTGATTGGGACAGTGACTGTGATTTAGAATTTGTGACGTCTGATATCTCAGAAAGTAATCTAGTGAAGTCCGCTATCTCAGACTGTGTTCGTTAAACGTCTTGTCTGCTATCTCGGACTATAATTTGACATTTCAGACAGTAATGTAGTAACCTCTGCTAACCGAATCTGTAATTTAGTGGCAAGTGCTTTCGTATACCTACTGCAATTAAGTGAGGAATACTTCAAATGTGTTTTCAAGCTTTAGGTTTTTCGATTTTATAACTAAGGTTAGTGATGTAAAAAAAAAAACTAATTTGACTTTACTTATTAAAGAAATCGGCGGCGCTGCGCTCTGGAGTTCTAACAATATTTCTCATGTGTACTCGGTTCTCCTGAGACCAGACCTTGCCCAATTCCAAAATCTAAAGAATGATATGACATGTAATCCCTACTGAAGAAATCTAAACTAATTTTAAGAATATTGTCCACACGAAAACATCGGACATGTGGAAAAATTTTCATGCTGATAAAGTTAAAACAAATTGCTCTATACCCTACGGAATTAAGGATTTGGATATTCCACATCCACATACTGGTAGGTATAACAAAACTTAAAGACACAGTAAAAGTTTGTTCTCTTCTTTTTTTATTCCTTTTCGCTAACAAAAAAAAATAAAAGTAAAAAAAA
Organism: Melangyna quadrimaculata; assembly: GCA_949320155.1. NCBI lineage: Eukaryota > Metazoa > Arthropoda > Insecta > Diptera > Syrphidae > Melangyna > Melangyna quadrimaculata. Next base: position 77,667,289 of record OX439483.1, on the reverse strand, counting down.
AAACAAATAAAGGAACAAAAAAAAACGTATACCGCGCCTCTGAGTTTGTTAGTAGGTCAGTGAAATTCACTGCCAATGTTCCATGTTCCAATGCAATCAGAGAAGAGTTTCATGATGATGGTTGTTTGTTTGCTGGGCTTTTACATTACATACAGTTATTCTGTTTTTTTTTTTCCTTCTTTCTTCATGTGGACGAACAGGATTTCGTTTTTAACAGTTATCTTTATGTATGTTGTTGTTTTTTTTTTCTTCCTTTTATTCAGTGTAGATGGACGTCTTTTTTGTCAGCGATGACGTCGAAAAAATAAAGAAAAGAATACGGAATTTGCAATGGAGAAGTAATAATTTGGAGATCGATTTGTTAAAAAAAGGAAAAAAACTTGAAGGAGTCAAACAAAAAGAAAGGAAAAAAGAGAGAAAAGTTAGAAAGGTTGAATGGAAGGTGAAATATTTATAAAACGAATGGTATCCTCATTACAGGGTATATTGTATGGGATGTGCAATTAATGATAATTAGTGTTGAAGGTTGTTGAATGAAAAAAGTAAAGAACAAGAAAAATTTCAAGTAGGTACATATTCTTCGATGGCAATTTGTGTTCTTTTTGTCATTACGTAACTTAATGTGAAGATATAGGATGAGCGGGAGAGGTGAAAGTGTTCGTTACTAGCTATTGAGTATACCTTCATATGTATGGAATTGAATGTGTAACTTTAAAAAAGTTTCATATGAAAAAAAAAAGTTCAAAAGACTATTCAATAGTCATCAACATTTTTCAATTCGTTTCAAGGAACTGTAACAGATATGAGTCATGGTTTAGATACCCACGATAGTTCCAAGGTATACTTTAGAATTATATTATTTACTGAGGGGTAAGACTTCCAAGCCAAACTATAACTACACCTACCCAAAAATAGCCACGTGGTGCGTGGTATTGAGTCTATAACTAAACCTACCCAAAAATAGCCTCGTGGTGTGTGGTATTGAGTAAGTACCTACTTAAGTAATTAACAAATTATTATGGGAATATAATGAAAATGATATGCATATCAATTTTAACAGAAATAAAATACTTAGCAGTCATGAACCTGACTTCTGAGAAAGTCGTTTGTGAGATAACATTATTTTTGATGCTTACCTGGAAATAAAAAAGAAATAATGGTTATTAAAGATTTCAAGAAATTGTAGAACAATTATTGTGGTTATAATAATATAGTAGCAATATTGGTCGACAAAACTCCATCTTTTCTATAACCGTCATCAGGCTGTTACAATACAAAAATAGTCCACTCTGCTTTACTGGTAAACCAAAATTGCAGAAAATTTGTTTCAGTTAAGCGGAGTTTTCAGTAAATTGAATTTAGGATAACTGAAACTAGTTTCACCGTAACAAATGTCTTTTTTCAGACAACCGATTTCTATTTTTTTTTTTTTTATAATTAGCGCGAGCCAAAGGGGTTGTGACTACCCTTAAGATGATATACACAGCACGAGCGATTAGGTAGATTGGAGGGGATTTAAAAGGAGATACCGATGCACATTGGTTTTGAACGTCTGTAGATCACAATGGGAGGGGAAAATTGAGCTGGGTAGAGCATTCCACATTCGAGTAGTGCGACTTAAGAAAGAATCTCTGTACTTAACAGTACGTCCGAAATTGGGCTCAAGGTTAAACTGATGGGCATTCCTAGAAGCGCGAGTATTACGGTTGAATTGTTTAAGGGGAGGAATGCAACTGGCTATTTCACTAGAGCATTGATTGTTTATGGAAATAACGTTAACGGTGTGCAGTTAAGCGGAGTCGACAGTACTCCCAAAGCATTTTGGTACACTGAATTCGAGTATGAACTCCGAAATCATTCATATTAACAGTATTTTTCCGAAATTGCAATATTGACATTTAAAAAACACCACTCTTAAAATAGGTTAAAACAGAAAGATAAAGTTTTGAAATGCTAACATAGTACGGGTGTGGCACCTTTTACTATATATGCAGGTATTGACGACAAATCACAACATTCTTCTAGTTGGTATAACGAAATATTTACATATGTAGGTAGGTAAGGGGCATTTTTAGTGAAACGAAAGACAGGGAAAGTGCCCCTCCCACTTAAAAGGGGAAGTCAGATTCCCCCTCCAATAGTAAAAAGTACTGGTATTTTGTTCATCTACACAAAACTTAAACCCTTTTTTTTAACACAAGAACTCATTATTTACGCAAAAAACATTGCACACTAAACTATTACCAGAAAGTAATGTGGGGATGATTTTAAGCAGTTTGTATTAGGACAATGAAGCTAATTTCATAAAATACATATGTTTTGCGTTCATATAATGATACATGGGACAGGGAAGCCAAATTACACAAAAAAATCTGTTTATCATAACAAACACAAATAATGGACTTGGAGATGTGTTTATAGCAGTTTGTATGGGGACAGTGAAGTTGTTTAATTCATGCCACACGATCTAAGAAGCGAATATCTTGAACGTTCGTTCATGGCTGATACAAAAAAAAAACTACAAGATTGGAACATAAAACTGAAGATATATCAAGCTCAGGTATATCAAAGAAATTGAACAATTGATTGCTTACATTTAGCCAGCAAGCAGAAGGAAGTGAAGACAAAAATAATAAAAGTAACACAAAAAAATAAAAATAAAACTAATGAACAAGACCGTTATAATTAACGCAGCAGAAAACATATAACAAACAGAAAACTAACGTTCTTTACCGCATATTCAATTTACTTCGCGGTACAATACACCACACGTAAATACATACATGCATACTTTTTTTTTATTTAAAATTGTTTTTTTTTTATATTTTCAAAAGAAAGATAATTTTAATGCTCTCTCAACCTGTTTCCATACTGAAAGCAGCAAAATTAACGTCAGCCAAGCAACAGCAGCACCAGCTAAATAACACGGGCCGCGCCGCGCGCCGCCGCCATGGCAACCAAAACAATAAAAAAAAAAATGCTTTGCGGTTAATTTCACATTCAATGAATTTTCAGCGTGACGATTGTTGGCAGGGGGTCTTGAAGTATGTGCGGGGAGTAAACCGCCCGTACCCGCTTTAATAATATGTTCATTTGTATGCGTTAAATATAACTCTCCTTGGCGCGAGAATTACAACAACAAACAATTACAACTTACCCAACAGGTTACTGACGATTTTACTTTCCATTCGACACTCAGATACAAGTCACGGACGAACAAGATGCAAAATGTATGCAGTGCATCTAATGGATACAACAATTTGGTATAAGTTGTTTTGTTTTTAATTGAATTTTTTCTTTTTGCTGGTCAGTTGTTTTGTTGTTGATGTTATATTATTTTTTATTAATTGTTTTTCTCTGACCGAATTCAGTTAATCATATTCTTAAACAACATGTAACTCCATGCCTTTTTTAGGCGAAAAACTTGCATAGTCTTTTGGCAGACGATAATAAGATAAGCCATAAAAGGATATCGATGCATTATTTGGCTTGGTTGCTTAATACCAATTGCAATTAACCCTGAACTAATAATACTAATTTGCTAAATCTTAAACAGATGTTTGTGTTGGAAATTGGAATAATAATTGTGCTCGCTAGTTCTAGCTGATTATGGAGTTTAGAATTATTAATTAAACAAAGAGTCGCGTCGATTTGATGCCAAATTTGGAAACAAAATTCGTATAATAATTACGAAAAGATGACCACTGATCAAAAACATTCGCTGGAATGAATTCAGAGCGATTTTCTTAAAATGGTTCTTGCTTACCTATACCTTTGTTTTAAGGTTACAATAAGATGTAAGTATTAATAAAATTAAAAACATTCATTCTTTTCTATTGATAATAGAATTACACAATTGCATCTACACAGCTGGTCAAACAAATAGGTATGAGCATTTAGAATTTATATTAACTCAATTTAGTTTTATTATGTTTTTTAGTAAGTTGTAATATTTCACAGCAATGTATTTTTTAAAAAAGTTTTTATACAATCAGTATTTATAGTCAGTAGAATCGAAAATCAAGAATGATTCCAGGGCTTTTTGGCAATTTTATAATGTGAAAAGGAAATCCTTAGGGATTCCCCCGAACATGAAGTTTAGAGGTAAGGTTAGTAATGATCTGACTGATATTTGTAACATGTTTGCAACTTTCTTCCAATCAAATTTTAAAATTGATGACTCAAACTTGGATCGTATTCCGCCCATTTATGAATTAACTGATATGGGATTCATATCTATAACTGAAGATGAGATTTTTACAGAACTTTCTGGTCTGGATAACAATCTCAGCATGAGCGCAGATAATATTCCTGCAATATTTTTAAAAAATTGTGCATGTAGCTTAGCGAAACCTCTGAGTATTATATTCAACCTGTCATCAGGTGAGTTTCTCGATGTTTGGAAACAGTCGTATATTACTCCTATCTTTAAATCTGGTTCAAAGCAAGAAGTTGAAAACTATAGACCCATTTCAAAATTGCAACTGATCCCAAAGATTTTTGAGTCATTAGTTAAGAAAAAAATGTATGATGCCGTGAGAAACCATATATCTGATAACCAGCATGGTTTTGTCCATGGGTGGTCAACAACAACAAATCTTACCCTCTTTACAAATACTTGCTTGAAAAATATGGAAAGCAGATGTCAAACTGATGTCATTTTCGCTGATTTCACCAAGGCATTTGATAGAGTTAGCCATCGTGTTTTAATAAAGAAACTGAGATTTCTGGGGTTCCACTCGTCCCTTCTTGCTTGGATAAGCAACTATTTATTGAATCGTTCGCAGTTTGTAAAAAGTGGTTCTGAAATATCATTTAGAATAATGAACTATTCTGGTGTACCACAGGGAAGCCATCTTGGACCTCTTTTGTTCTTGCTATTTATTAATGATCTTCAAACTGTAATTCATTTTACAAATTGTTAAATGTTTGTGGATGATGTTAAAATATTCAAATCAATCAAGTCTGTTGCTGATAGTATTGTTTTACAAAGTGATATGGATAGATTAAATGATTGGTGTTGCATCAACTCATTACATCTAAATATAGATAAATGCTCTACCATGTCTTTTTCAAGATCCTTATTACCTATAACGTTTGATTATAAACTTCAAAACAGTGTTCTACATAGGGTGACAAGCAAAAAGGATTTAGGTGTCATTTTTGATTCGAATTACGCTTTTAATATTCATATAGATTATATTATATCTAGAGCTAACGCTATGTGGGGATTTATATATAGGAACTCTTCTGAATTTAGAGATCCTTATACATTGAAATCTTTATATACTTCTTTAGTTCGTCCAATTTTAGAATATTGCTGTGTTATTTTATCTCCTTTATTTAATAAAGATATGCAACGTCTGGAAAAAATTCAAAAAAGATTCACGAAATTTGCACTACGAAAGCTAAATTGGTCTGATTCACAACCATCATATAATAGTAGGTGTTCTTTGATTGGCTAACAGCCTCTATCTAGTAGAAGAATTTATTTTTATGTAACATTTGCCAGAGATATCATAACGGGACATATTGACTGTGGTCCTCTTTTAGCCTTGTTTGGTATATATGTTCCTTCTAGAACTATTAGACCGAGAGTTAACGAATTTTTCGTTGTTTCTCGTCATGTAACAAATTATGGACGAAATGAACCAATCTCTAATGCTTGTGTCAATTTCAATAAATATGCAAATATAATCGATCTAGATCTAAATAGAAATAGTTTTAAATTCTTGATTTTTCAAGTCATTCATGATTAAAATATTATATATACTGTTTTGTATATATTATAATAACTATATTGTATTAAATTCTTAGTCTAAGTTAGTTTTGTAAATTATAGACGTAAATAAATAAATAAATGTTTTAAAATCAGATTTTAACAAATATCGAACTAAGGCTTAATTTATTCGCTTTCCATTAAATTTAAATTCGGTATTAAAAATTAGAAATTGATCGATTTTAAATATTTGAATTTATTCACCCTCCTTTAACGATTTAAAATCAAGTTTCCTCTATTAACTAATTGTTTAATTAATTTAAAATTGGTATTAGCTAAAACGACAAAATCCACTTTTTAAGGGGGATATTAAGCCATAATAGAGAGTTAAAGAGTAGCCCGTAGCGTAATGGTTAGTGCGTTCGACTGTCACGCTGGAGGTCTGGGATCGCTTCCCAGCCTCGTCCACCTAAAAACTAAACAAGTTTTGTTTCAGGGCTACTGCCTCTTGCGAGGAATTGACAAATCCTCCAAGAGTATCACTTGTCACGAATAAGTGCTTCTCGTCTAGCCGTTCGGATTCGGCATAAAATTGTAGGTCCCTTCCATTCCTGTCGAAAGGCGCACACAGGAATGGTTGCGAGTTGTTAGTCACTAGGCCCTGGTTCTTCATGAGCCGTTGTGCCACCTGATTTATTTTATTTTTTAGAGAGTTAACGAAATATTTTCTTTTATTCACTCTCAATTAGCGTTGACAGTCGATATTTTGTTTGCTTTTTTTTGTAATCATAGGTAACGCATGATGTGGGAAACCAAAGCAAACAAGATTTGAAAAACCTTCTGGTGCAAAATCAATCTAGAACAATTTTAATGTTTTTACTGCCCTGAATTCGAATCAGACCTCAAAATTACCCTATAACATTTGACTTTTTTGAAATTCTCCAATATTAAAGTGTAAAAAAAAACTCTTTTGCAACGATTTTTCATTGCAATATATTGAAAAACCTAAAGAAATTATTTAGGGCCTGGATTTTTACGTGTACCAAAAATATTCCGAAAAGTAGGTATAGTTTGTATTTCCACCAGAAGGGTTTTTTTTTCAACTGTGCGGGTTTTCGTTATTCAAATTGGTAATTAACCAACAACCACTGACCTAGTGGTTTCACTTTAATTGAAAGTTTTAATTCTATATTTTTCTTAATCAATCACAAATTCACAACACTACAGAATTAATGAATTCACTATTTATTTAATTTTCTTCACATTTTTCATATTGAATTAACTAATTGCTGAATAAACAACTTCCACTTATCTTGTGATTTGACAATTGAATTTTCATTAAATTTTTCATCGAAAATATTGAACCGATGAATAAACCAAATGCATTTATGTAATGTAGCGAATTCACAGATTATCCAACCACCATGTTTTTCATCACCTGGGTTAGTAAATAAAGAAATTCCAACGAAGTAGTGATTTCGTTGGTGACTTTTCATCGGCTTTTCAGCATGTGTTTCCCGCCTAGGACACGTCCATGTTAATTTCATCAAAGGAATCAGATGAAAAGTGGACGGTGCAGCTGGCATTCCTCAAGGAAAAAGCCGATTTTTCCTCAATGAATTTTGGAATTTTTCCCGCTAGACTACTGAACATCCAAGTGCACAGGTGCACACTGCTGCTGCTGATTTTGTGAACAACCCTCGTTGTTCTTGTGTGCATTAAAAATAAACACATTGCTACGTTAATACGTATCGCTGAGGCTTTTTTCTTTGATTTTTGGTAAGGAGCTTTGCGGATTTATGCTTTTTTAAAGCTTTTGAGAACAAATAATTCAACTTAAATTTGTGGTAATCTTGTATGCTTACTTAGGAAACCCTGTAAGAGCTTTAAAAGAGTACAAACTTATTGACATGCCTTACAGTTAGAGTGAGAGGCAAACATCGTATCTTCCCTGTACTGACTATTTTAGTTGGACAGAGTATAGAACAATGTTTATAAAAGTAACGGTAAAATAATGTTAGGCATGAAACATTGCGGTGGTGTTCGAGGGATGCAAATGTTTTTGTTATATTTCTGTCACCAATCATTTTCAAAGCTCTTTTCTGAATCCTATCTAAGGACCAAAGTGGGTTATTGGGTCTCCTCACCAAATATGAGAATTGTACTCAAGTTTCGGACGGATAAATACGGTATGTCCTCCTGCTGGAAATTTCCAACTGAGGCGCATGTTTCCAGCGGAAAATGAGAGCACGACATTTTCAAAACCCCACTGCATGCATATTTTGTCATCCGAATTATAGGGATCACAAACCATACAAGGAAAAACGTATCCTTTATTTTTCGGTCACCTTACATTACGCCCAGAATCTGAGGAGCATAAACTTATTTTCGTTTCATCACTCTATAGTGACTTGACAAACCTTTGCAAATTCATTAAGAACAATTATGGCTGACCAATTACTGGAACTGAAACTCTACATTTTTATGAAGATTTGGTGACCTTTCAGGTAGTATACACCAGTGGCGTGGCGTCAATAATTTGAAATGGGAAGACGTAACGAAAGTGATTGATCTGCGAAAGTAAACATAACTTACCTCTTTGTATCTTGAACAAAAAAAAAAAAAAAAACAAGCAGATAGAAATTAGTTAAAAAACAACTCTTCCGTTTGCAGTCTATTTTCATAGGACGCATAGAGTGGCCTTTCATTAAAACGATTTTTTATTAATAAAAGATACATCATAGTTTCCTTAATTCCTTGATTCCTCCAAAAGAAGTCTGTAAAGCAACAATCTATGCTTTTAAAAAAAAATTAAAAACGAATCAAAAACCAGGACTAAAAACCAGGACTAAAAACCTAGCTCTAGAGTATTTACAGTTATAGCTATCATTGAAAACCATCATTAAAAAAGTTAACTGTTGATTTTGAGACCCTTCGAAAGTTTAATCATTGAATATTTTAATGGAGAAATATAGCTTACGGCTTCAAAATTATTTCTCCTCCAAAAATTCATTCATTTTTTCGATGATCATTGGTAAGGTAGTTCGTCATTGAAAAAATAAAAGTCATTTTATGAGAAAAGTTGTGCCTAATTGAATTTTGTTTTACCTAGAAATAATTATTAAGTCAATAAGCTTTACTTTGGCATCAAAATAATCATTTATTTTTTCTTCAAAATCTCTGAAGATTGACAATTAATATTTTCAATGATGGTTTTCAATGATAGCTATAACTGGCCCCATAGCTATAAAACGAAAAAATAAAGAACAAAACCTTCAACTTTACAACTAGATAAATTAACACTATTTCATTACAGATATTTTAAGGAACTCTTTTGATTCTTGTTTATCAACACCGCAATAAACTTTTATTCCAAATCAACCATTTTTTCTTACTATTTAACTTGTTGTTCTAAAAAAGTCCCATACAAAAGAATAGTTTTTTTTTTATTATCCAGCCTTAAAAAGTACCCTAAAATCATGTGTCATATTCTTACATTTAAGCATTCCAAATATTTACCTTCTTCCTTTTGCCCCTCTTTAAATGCCTTTATATCAAAAGCCACTGCTGTGATTTTGCGAGACTTTTGATATGCTGTAGAAGAAGAAATTCTGCAATTATACCTAAAATAATATTTTATGAATTCATTTTTCACCGCTTACCCGTATTAAATTACGGATTTAAATCTTTCCTGGACTATACTTAGCTTAACCAAAAAATAAGCAAACAAAAATAGAAAATGTATTTAACAACTTTCATAGCAAATAAGCTGAAGAAGAGCGTGTTATTTTTCACCCAACAGAACTAATATTATGAGAAACGGAGTCAAGCAAAGGAATAAAAAAACATTCCATTCCATACCAAGTGCCAGTATAACACGAAGAACAGCGTCTTATTTTGCGTGTTGGACAAAGAGGATCTAGAAACAAAAATGCTCAGGGAAGAAAGGGATACAAGACAAATTTTATAAGACGATGAAAGACGTGTTTTATTTCTAAATTAATTCTTTCAAAAAGAGCGTATGTTCAGCAGTTGAGCAAAGAGCGAAGAGAAGAATGAATTGACGGTGTTTATTCGATAGCTTATGTTTGTGTGTTTGTGCCAATTTTATAATTCAATTGATTGGGTTTGCATAGTTTATGTTTATAATTATTTGATAGAATTTTTCGTGCAATTTTTAAAAGGGAAGATGGTAGGAATCGTGTTATATGGACGCCACGCCACTGGTATACACTTTTTTGCGAATATCACACATATAAAGTGCTAAAACTAAGGGCCCATGCCTGTTATTTAGAGATTTACAAATTAAAACGCATCACAAAATCTTTTTTGCTATCCACAGGCAAGAAACAAATTTTGGTACGCCAATTTAGAGAATTTATATGTTTAATTAAAAACTAAAAGAAAAGGAAGTATTAACCCGTTAATGAAATACCTATCATTTTATGTTGCAGCCAAACAAAAAGACAGACAGAATTGAAAAACAAAAACATAATTTCCTTCTCTACATTCAGAGTTAAAAGTTTATCAAAGCCTCGGTTTCTATTTTTGGCGAATGCATAACTTATCATCCAGCATACATTACATAATCATATCACAAGCTAAACTGGTTATATTTACATAAGGTACGTAGCCCACCCCAGATGGCAAAGTATTCACAGCGAGCGGATGTAACTGATCCTTTGATATAGGTTGACACGCCATAGCCAGACATCAAAAGACAAATATACAAAAGAACTAATTAAAAACGCACAATGCTCAACATGATGATAAATAAACCACCATCTCATTTAATGAAAACACAGTTCAAAGCAACAAATCAAGCAGAATCACTTCACATGATCGATCGACTTGAAATTTAATTAAAAAGTTCGAAACCGATTGAAACTAAGATTTTTTAAGACTTATTTTTCATGTGTTTACACAAAGTGCACTTATTAGAATCTGTGCACTGTTTAACTTAGTTTGGATATGTTGACAAAACCGGTAATCCAGTAAGTAACTCAAAATCAATAACACGAATGTATTTTTTAAAAATACATATTTTTTTTCAAATACCTACAATAATGTTATGACATTTGAATCTTTCTTTTTCCCATGCTCTTTTTTATTAAGAAGGAAAATGTTTCCAAACAAGGTTGACCATCTACATTGGAATTTGGAAATTCTGAGGCTGACCTTAATAATAAAGAAAAGAATTTTTTGTCACTAATACATTCAAATGCATTGAGTTGGCTTCTGAGACAGAACCATCCTTAATATTCCCTGTACTCGTGACCTTTTAACTATACATATATTTAACAATATATATATTAAAAGTGCATTTAATCACTTATTGACCGGTGAGTGCACAATTTCCAACACCGTTTAAATTTACAAAGACAAGAATTGATTTCATTTTTCACTGATTCTCAACTTTTGGATTAACAAAACTGAAAACCTAATCGATGAGCCAATTGCGCACTTTTTTAGTATTAAATTATATGCCCCTTCCAAATTACTTGTATAAGAAATGTAGCTTGACATTTCATCTTGTGAAGCTTAAACCTTGAAGATCTGACTATTAATATAATTTTTTGAAAGAAGTCGTATCGGTTTAAAATATATATTTTTTTTTTAATATATAACGATGCTTCTTCACTGAAATTCGTCCGTGGCAACCATTATCTACCACACAATCTGAAAAAACTGATTTGGGGTGAACTGTTTAGTTGGGTTTTATTTTAACATACAAACTATTTCGTAACGAAAAGTTTCAAATGCGTGCTCAGCCTTAGAATATGAAAATAATGTTTAAAAACCGAGATTTTAGCGAACACTTATCTTGGTTTATTTTTTTTTTAACTTGAAGCTTCAAGTAGTTTTATATTATTTGATAGCCCTTAACACAATTTAAAAATGTTAAACTGCAAAACAACACTTTTGTTTTCCAAGAAAATTACTCTTCCTTGACTTTTTAAACAACTTAAAGAAAAAAAAAAACATTTAAAATTAACCTTCTCGCATATTATGACATCAATGTCAATAAAAATAAACGATCGATGTAATTGGCCATTTACTTTTTATTTAAAATGTTTATATACTGACAAAATCAAACCTTCGTTATGATAGAATGTAAACTTTACGAATCAATGTCCAATTCATTTATACGAACAAAAGCATGATATGTATGTCCGTAGGTACATACATATACCAGCTCGTAGGTCAGTCAGCTAATTGCTATACGAGCTGATTAAACGAAAGAAAGCGCACCCATTCATCCATTTTATTTCCAACCCTTTTCCGACTTGAATTAATAATCCAAAATAAATCTTTATCTTGGTAGAAAATGGCTCTAGGGT